>CM039678.1:543686932-544886932 GCA_022496015.1 Hordeum marinum
CAGGTGTCCATGACGGGTACGTGTGGGGTGAACCAAATTCTCATTGAATTGGATTTTTCCATTCGAAGGGGATCGTACAAGGTCGGCAGTACCCCCTGTGAATACTCCGCCAGTATGAAAAGTTCTTAATGTTAGTTGAGTCCCTGGCTCCCCAATTGATTGACCCGCAATAATACCTACGGCTTCTCCCAATTCGACCAGATCACTATGAGTAGGACTCCGGCCATAGCATAATTGACAGATCCAAGAAGTGCTTCGGCAAGTAAAGGGGGTTCTAATATATATTGGTTGTGCTCGAAATGGTTGTGCTCGAAAGGCAGTTATGAATCGATTGACTAATCCAATTCCAATATCTTGATTTCGGGCGGCAATGCACCGTGAACCGATATATATATCGTCTGCTAATACACGACCAATTAGTGTTTGGACAAAAAGTTTTTCCGTCATCCCATTTTGAGGACTTACAGAAATACCTCGGATAGTACCACAATCTCTTCTACGCACAATAATATGTTGAACTACTTCAACAAGTCTACGTGTAAGATATCCAGCATCTGCTGTTCGTACAGCAGTATCTACAACTCCTTTGCGGGCTCCATAGCAGGAAATTATATATTCTGTCAAAGAAAGTCCCTCGCGTAAATTGCTTTGAATAGGTAAATCAATCATTTGTCCTTGAGGGTCCGACATTAATCCTCTCATACCTACTAATTGGTGTACTTGAGATGCATTTCCTCTGGCTCCTGAAAAAGACATTAGATAGACTGGATTAGAAGGATCCGTTATCCGAAAATTTGAATTCATTTCTTGTTTCAAATATTCACTTGTCGCATACCATATCTCAACAGATTGGCGTAATTTTTCTACCGCGTGTACAGCCCCATAATAATAGTGTTTCTCCAAAAGAAAACTCTGTTGTTCCGCGTCTTGGACTAACCATCCCTTAGAGGGTATTGTTAAAAGATCCTCGATTCCTAACGAAATCGATGTAGTAGTGGCTTGATGGAAGCCCAGAGTCTTTAGTTGATCCAGTATATGGGATGTATATCCCATTCCAAAATGATCTATTAATCTGCTAATAAGTCGTTTCATACCAGTTCCATCTATCTCTTTATTATGAAAGACCAGATTGGCCCGTTCCGCCATACATAAGTACCCCCTTTTCGGCTGAGTAGGATTCGACAATTGCTGAGTAGGATTCGACAATGGGCCTGAGTCAGTGATTCGAAAATTTAATTAACTTAATTGCCTCAATCTCAATCTGGATTCGCGTGGCAAATAATGATGATACTAGGGAAATCGGAATGCCCCCCGAAAGGAAAGGGGAGGGGCATCGCCGAATCTAACTTTCTTGTTTAGAATCTAACTTTCTTGTTTAGGTAGTGTATGAATAGGCCTGACTAAATCCTTGTATGGCTTCCTCTATTTCTCTATAAAAAGAAATATGACCAAGAGTGGTTCGAATGTATATCGAACGAATTTCTTTTTTTCTATTTCCCATTATTAGATAGTGGGCATAAATCTCATGATAAGTCCCCAAAGATTCATATTGAACTTCAATCGGAACTTCTCTTGACCCAATGACGCGTTGATCCAGGTTCCATCGTAGCCACAAGGGACTATCTAAACTGATTAGTTTTTGTCTATAAGCTCCCAGTGCATCATAAGAACTAGAAAAATGGGGTTCTTTATCTTTCCTATACTTAGAATTATTATTATTGTAATTTACTTTTAGATTTGGATAGTTTCTGAAACTATTATATCTATTTGCACAAATACCTCGACGCTTTCCAATTGTTAATACATAAAGCCCGATAAGCATGTCTTGGGTTGGTACGCAAATAGGATCCCCAATAGCGGGAGATAAGAGATTCATATGAGAAAACATAAGTAAACGGGCTTCCGCCTGAGCTTCCAAGGATAAAGGTAGATGAACAGCCATTTGATCTCCATCAAAGTCCGCATTGAAACCCTTACACACTAATGGGTGTAAAGAAATAGTACGCCCCTCTACTAAAGTGGGTTGAAAGGCCTGTATGCCTAATCTATGCAGAGTAGGTGCTCTATTTAACAGTACAGGATGTCCCCGCATAACTTCTTGAAGTATTTCCCATACAATGGGTTCCTTTTCCCAAATTTTCCTTTTAGCAATCCTGACATTAGAAGTGGCGCGTTTCGTGATTAAATCGCGAATTACAAATAGCTGAAAAAGCTTTATTGCTATCTCTAGAGGTAATCCACATTGATGTAATGAAAGCGAAGGACCCACAACAATGACAGAACGCCCCGAGTAATCGACCCGTTTCCCAAGCAGAGTCTCGCGAAACCTTCCCTCTTTACCTTCAATTACATCTGAAAGTGATTTGTATACTTTATTGTGACCATCCCTCGTCGGTTGCCCGCGGGACCCACTATCAAGAAGTGTATCCACGGCTTCTTGTACCAATTTTTCCTGGCACATTACTAAATCTGCTGGCGCTAATTCACTTCTTTTTAATAGATAGGCAAGATTGTTGTTCCGACGGATAACTCTCTTATAAAGTTCATTAATGTCTGAAGTTACTACTTTATCTCCAGACCTATAAACAATAGGTCTCAATTCGGGAGGGAGAACCGGTAATAAGCACAAAACCATCCATTCTGGTTCTACATTTGTTTGAATAAAATGTTTCGCCAATTGCATGCGTCTAATCAAAAAAACTTTTCTTATTCGTCTTTTTCTATCTTCCCACTCATCTCCACTATACCCCTCGTCTTCTAATTCCTTCCATTCGACCAAAGAATTCTCTATAATAATTCGCAAATCCAAATCTGCTAATTGTTCTCTAATAGCACCTGCTCCTGTCGCAATTTCCCGATTTCGAAATGTTGCAAAGCCTGGGGTAGAAAAAAAGGGAGAAATGCTGTGGTTACAGGATGCAATTTCCTCTTCGAATAAACCTCGTAATCGTAAAAAAGTGGGTTTTTTAGTGCTGGGCCTAGCAAAAGAGAAATCGCCGTATACTAGGCCCTCCAACTTCTTAAGAGGTTTATCTAAAAGATTCGCGATATAACTAGGAAGACCTTTCAAATACCACACATGAGTCACGGGACATGCGAGTTTGATGTATCCCATTTGATATCTTCGTATCCGAGAATCCACAAATTCTACCCCGCATTTTTGGCAAAATCTTTCGTCTTCGTTTTCAGCTCCGCTAGCTCGAGAATTGCCACAACCGCAAATCCCGCTTTTTATGGGTCCAAAGATTCTTTCGCAAAACAATCCATCTTTTTCTGGTTTATCGGTTTTATAATGAAAAGTAGAGGGCCTTGTGACTTCGCCAACGGCTTCTCCATTAGGTAGGTTTTTGTTAGCCCAAGCCTTTATTTGTTGAGGGGAAACGAGTCCAATTTGAAGTTGTTGATGTTTATATTGGTCAATCATAAAATAGAAATAAGAAAAGAATTTATATTTATTCCGATCAAACTTCCTCCCTATTAACCTGGAAGTTCTTTTCAGATACAAGGAAATGATTCAGTTCTAGAGCCAAAGATCGTAGTTCTCGAACGAGCACTCGAAAAGATTCTGGAGGATCCTCATGATTAGGTATTCTTTTTCCCCAGATCGTAGCATTAAGTATTTCTTGGCGAGCTATAAGATGGTCAGATTTATAAGTAAGTATCTCTTGTAAAATATGAGCAACACCAAATCCTTCTAAAGCCCAAACTTCCATTTCTCCTACTCGTTGTCCCCCTTGCTTGGCTCTTCCTCTAACCGGTTGTTGTGTAACAAGTGAGTAGGGCCCAGTAGAACGCCCATGAATTTTCTCATCAACTTGATGAATTAATTTTAAGATATAGGACTTCCCTATTAGAACAGGTTGCTCAAAGGGGTCGCCTGTTCTTCCATCAAATATTCTGCTTTTTCCCGGGTACTCGGGTTCAAATACCCATGGATTTTTTGTTTCTTTACTGGCTTCATATAATTCTGAAAACACAAGTTTTCTTGAAGCCTCTTGCTCATATCTCTCATCAAAGGGTGCTATTCTATAATGTTTCTTTAGCAGATCCCCCGCTAATCCGAGCGAGCTTTCAAATATTTGTCCCACATTCATTCGGGAGGGTACTCCTAAGGGATTGAAGACCATATCAACGGGTGTTCCATCTTGCAAATAGGGCATATCTTGCCTAGGCAAAATTTTGGAAATGATCCCTTTATTCCCATGTCTTCCGGCTACTTTATCCCCAACTTTGATTTCACGTTTCTGTAAAATATATACACGAACCATTATGTCGAGGGGGTCCCTTTGGATCCATTTCACATCGATAACGCGCCCTCTTCCACCTATAGGTAATTTCAGAGAAGTTTCTTTTGAAGTGGAAACCTCAAGGCCGAATATGGCCCGTAATAATCCAGCTTCTGCGATATATGATGATTCGCTCGCTATCTGAGGCGTTAATTTACCTACTAAAATATCACCAGTTTCTACCCAGGATCCCAACCTAACAACTCCATTTTTGTCCAAATTGCGGAGTAAATATTCTTCTAGATGTGGTATTTCTTTAGTGATTTTTTCAGCGGAGCCCTGGCTTGTCGTATCCGTCTGAATTTCATATTTCCGGATGTGAAAAGAGGTATAAATATCCTCATATACCAAACGTTCGCTAATTAGTACTGCGTCTTCAAAATTGTAACCTTCCCATGGCATATAAGCTACTAATACGTTTTTTCCTAAAGCAAGTTCCCCCCCAACTGTAGCAGCTCCTTCTGCTAAAATTTGTCCTTTTTTAATGGATTTACCCCGTGGAACCCGAGGTTTTTGGTGCATACAAGTATTTTTGTTAGAGCGACGGTGATTAACTAAAGGAATACTTATAGTCTTCCCACTACTTGATAAAAGTATCTTATGACTATCAGTAGAAATGATCTTTCCCTCGCGTTCGGCTATAACGGAAACCCTCGAATCTAGAGCTGTTTGGCGTTCCAATCCAGTTCCAACAATGCATTTCTCGGACCGAGAAAGCGGAACTGCTTGGCGCTGCATATTAGAACTCATTAAAGCCCGATTCGCATCATTGTGCTCAATAAAAGGAATGAGAGAACCCCCAATAGAAAAATATTGGAAAGGAAAAATACTTCTAACATGAATCTGTTCCCATGCAATAGTCAAGAATTCTTGACGGTATCTAGCTGGAACAACCTGTTCTTCCTGAATACCTTGATTCAAGGACAAAGAATTTCCTGCTGCTATCATATAATACTCATCTCTATTTGGTGATAGATAAACCACCTGTCTCTCTTTTTTTTCTTTTGCTTTCTCAGCAGATATTTCATAAAACGGACTCTCTATAGATCCCCACAAGTGATCGATTCTCGCATGAATTGCTAAGGATCCAGTAAGTCCAACATTGATTCCTTCAGACGTGTCAATTGGACAAATACGCCCATAGTGACTCGGATGAATATCTCGGCTCCGAAAACTTGCGGTTCTCCCCGTCAACCCTCCAGGACCTAAACAACTCACTTTTCGCCCATGAACAGTTTGTGTCAATGGATTCGTTTGATCAAAAACTTGAGATAATGGGTATGTGCCAAAAAAGGTCTCATAAGTAGTTATTAATAAAATTGAAGTTGAAGTTGGAGTTACCAAAGTTTGGGGAGTCGGTTTCGATTGACGTATGAATACTCTACGAATAGTTTTTTGAACTGCATGTTGTAAACGACCAAGAGCCAATCCGAATTGATCTTGTAACAGATCCGCAACCGAACGAATACGTTTATTTTTCAAGTGATTCATATCGTCATCGTCAAGTATACCCGTTCCAAATTTCATTCCAATCAAATGATCCGTAGCGGCCAATACATCTCGTGGTAACAAGAATGTATTGTTCTGAGGTATATCAAGATTAAGTCTCCGATTCATATTTCGTCGACCAATCCTTCCTAATTCACATTTTTGTTGAAAAAATTTCTTTTGTAATTCCTCGCATAAGGACTCCGAAAATACCAGGTCCCCACCTACACAAGCAAATTGTTGATAAAACTCCAAAATAGCTTTTTCTTTTGACTCAATCCTCTTCTTCTCCTTAGCATTCGGGAAAGACAAGAAAATTTCAGGGTAGGAAACATTATCTAGAATTTCTCTTAGATTCGAACCCATAGCTGATGATAGAACTAGAATAGATATCTTTTGTTTTCTACTCACGCGAGCCCATATCCTTTCTTTTTTATCAATTGCTAATTCCGATCTCCCTCCCCAATCTGATATTATAGTCCCGGTGTAGATAGAAATTCCCTTATGATCTAATTCCGAGCGGTAGTAAATACCAGGACTTAGCAATATTTGATTGATCACAATTCGGTATATTCCATTTATAATAAAGGTTCCTAAGGAATTCATTATAGGAATGTTTCCGATAGAAATGGTTTGCTTTTGCACATCGAAACCAAAAATTAATCTCGCAGATACATATAATTCGGAAGAATAGGTGAGTGATTCATACACAGCATCTCTTTCTTTTATCGAGGGTTCTAGCAATTGATATCCTTTCGCAAATAATTGAAATGCAATTTCGTGATCTGGATCTTTAATTGTTGGAAACTTGTCAAGTTCTTCTGCCAAGGCTTGATTAATGAACCTACAAAATCCCTCGAATTGGATCTGACTAAATCCGGGTATTGTGGACATTCCCTCGTTTCCATTCCGGAGCATCTTAATCTTAAGTTTCCTGTTTATCAAAGAAAAATTCCATTATCAGCTCACTCTTCATCAATCCCTACGGATCGATCTAGCAATCATGGAATCTATATTCTGTTTACTGAATCACATGAAATTCTAGGGAACTCCACATACGTATTTCATATATGTATTTCATACATATGAATAGAGACCATTTCGACGAAAGTTCGAGTTTACCAGGGGTACAAATGAAATGAAAATGAATTGATAAAATATTCCTACAAAAAAAATTATGCCACTTATACTTTATAATATTCTAATCAGATTGAATGGCAAAGATTTCTCATTTTATCTCCTTTCTATGAATGTAATAAAGCCGTAATATAATACACTAGAAAGTTTTACTTTACTTCGATTTAGAATAGCGTGCTTACTTTAATTTCTCAAAATAATTTGAGGGTTCTTTTTTATTTCGGATCGGAGTAGTATAATTGCTAGAAAATTAAGTATTTCATTGTGGAATTCTAAAATAAAGTAAGTCCCTTTTTTAAGTACATGCCAATCTAATTATCCACCTCTCCCCATATCCATGCTTTTCTTTTATCGTAATTTCACTTGGGTAGGCCAAGATAGTCAGGTTATACTCTATATCAGAGCAAATTTCCTTTTTTTATTCAAGATATTTAATTTAATACTTTGAAAAATTAAAGCACGATTCCCCATAGAGATATGTACATAAAGGGGATCTTTGGATAATAATGCTGTTCGGACCTAAAGTTCACCTATACACGGATTAAGCATAAAGCCATAATATTTTATTATGCCATTGAAATTGAAGGGGGGGAGATAATACCGATTTAAGAGTAGTTCACTACTGCAATTCAAAAAAGAAAGAGAATTCTAGTTAACGGTTCCAATTTGTTCTGAATTTTGCAGCCTGTGACTAGAAATCCACTTTTATTCTTTTTCATCTCAATAGAAAGAAATGGGAAGTTTTATTGTGTTAGCAATGTATGTTTTAAGATAGAATCTATCGAGGAGAATAATCGAAACTGGATCAAAAAAAGCAGGAATATATTTTTTGAAAAAGATTGGAAAAAAGTAAGTAGAATTAAATTCAAAATAAAAGAAAGGGGCTTTTCGTAAGAAAACGTGGATGAATACTTGCTGTTTTCTAGATTTTCGATCGGATTTTTTGGCGGCATGGCCAAGCGGTAAGGCAGGGGACTGCAAATCCTTTATCCCCAGTTCAAATCTGGGTGCCGCCTGATCAATAAAATACTTAGGTTTTCTAGTACTGATCGAATTCAATCAATTTTTACTTCGCATAAGTTCGGGCAAGAGAGTAACTAGGCCCGCCGATACTGGGTTTAGAGAAACCATACCATAGTTCTATCCTCAAACTAGGGTTAGGGTTTGTTTTGGCGGTAGTGGCCAAAATGGTTATCAATAGGGTGAGGTAGTGTTTCCTTATTCTTTTATTATATGAATTTGAATTGGTTCTTAATTGATTCGATTTGAGAATTTTAAAATATGAGGATAAGATGTAAGAAATCTTGGTATCCAAAGAAAGGTCCCTAAGGGGCATTCTTTTCTTTTTCAATCTAAGATTCCAGAAGGGACTCCACGAAAGAATATCAAGACTTCCTAATTATCATACATTTTTTTATCGTACATCTTATGTTACCTACATACACTAAAGTAAGGGCTACTTAATTCTAGCGAGAATCAGATTAAATAGGTCGATCAAAAATCAATTTAGGAGTTGTGTTATGGATAAAGTCTCTTCATTCTTTCATAGAATGATAGAAAGCAAGGCTGCAGGGTTTAGGTCAAAAATAAACATAGGTAAGGTAGGTATCCAATAAATATTTATCTATCGATAATTTTATGGTATATTCGGGCGTCCTTTGCTTACAAAAAAAAGAGTAACAAAAGGAATAAAAAATCTTCCTATTCCCGCTTCTTCTATTCTGGACATCATTCCCGTACTCTTTCTTTTTTAAGGAAAAAAGGGCTATAGTATAGTATCGTATTTTTAATGCTCTCTAATTCTACCAGAATTCCTATAAGAATTTGTTAGGAGTAAATTCCTTGAACTGATTGATCCATGGCCTTAGGGCAGAATCCCTTTTTGACTCTGTACCCTTGATTCCACTATGATTATTGATCAATAGTAGAATAATCCCTTCATAGAAATAGGAGACATAATTTAGATGGATATAGTAAGTCTCGCTTGGGCTGCTTTAATGGTAGTCTTTACATTTTCTCTTTCACTAGTAGTATGGGGAAGGAGTGGACTCTAGGGATACGATACTACTAATTGATTAAGTAATCAAATTGTTGTATCAATTCTTTTTTTTAATTGATCGTTTTGCATTAATTATTTTGTCAAACGTTATTCTTTAATCTTTTTCTTATTCTTTAATCTTTTTCTTTAGTTTTGTTTCACTCCTGTAAGAAACTCTTGTATTGTAAGAAAGAGCCATTATACCAATTCAGAATTTCTACTAGAAATGACTAATGGTTAAAAAAAGTTCTATACATAAGAAAATTAGACTTTCTTCCACGGAACTATTCACGGCATATCACACATTTTCCATTTGTTTTATACTCTTTCCTTATTCTTAGAATAATTTTTATGCTCTTTTGAAGCATCTCGCGGGATATTTAAGCATGAAAGATTCGCTGGTTTTTTCCTTTTACTTTTTACTATAGTCTATTCTTATATTATTTTTCTTTCCTTCCATGGATTCTTTGGTCAAGAATTGTCTTCGATTTTTTTATTTTGACCTGATTGAAATTAAGTGGATGCAATGAAAAAAGAAAGTGAATTAGACTACTTAACTATTTCAATCTACTAATCTATTCTATGTAGATTCAAAGATAATATAATAGAAAGACTCTAAAGTGTCGTAGAAAAAACTATATGTAGTTCTTTCTACCACACTTTAAGATTCCAACCAGATCCTTTCATTTAAGACTTGGATTTTTTTTATTTAATCCCTTTTTCATTTCTTCAATGATTAATTGGAATTCCAATTAATTATTTTGGCTGACTGTTTTTACATAAATAATAAGTAAAAAAGAAGTAGGAATTAGAATGAACAGTGCAGTAGCAATAAATGCGAGAATATTGACTTCCATAACCTCTTTATTTTTTATTTTCACAATAACTCGGGATGTAATCCCATGGAGAGGAAAAAGGGGTATCTTGTAAATTCAAGGGTAGGGCTTGCATTCTGATAATACTGAATCAATTCAATATTATGAATATCGGATCTATCAAATCAATTCATGGATGAGAGTTCTATTTCATGGATGAGAGTTATATAGTATAACATAGGAAGATCCTATATCCATACTAAGACCAAAATGGGTTTTTTGATTGGATTAGGAATTCCCTCTTTTTTAATCCTTTTTTTCTACTTTTTCTTTTCTATATCTCTAACCCACGAGCTTTCTTAATCTTATACAATTTCTCTTCCTTTTTCTTATAGTTATACATACAATTATGTATGTATTATATGACCAACTTTCTATGGGTCACATAGACATCCAAATAAGCAGTAGAAGTGAGATGGGGAAAAGAGTTCTGAAATAAAAAGGGAATACAATTTATGTATGGATTCCGGTAAAATACCGGTACTCTATTCCATAACAGTGGAATAGGAAATTAAGATGAGGATGGTATCATCATAAAGAAAGATAGAGTAATATCCTAAATTCTACTAATCCACATATCGTATGTGTGTCTTTCTTTATCTTTATCGATCGGGAGTAGTGAAAAAAATTCCTATACTCCTTCCCTCCCTCTTTAATGAGAGATGCAAAATAAAAAAGTGAAGTAAGGGTGCCCTATGGGTATTTGATCTTGCTCCCTGCCCCTTTTTTTCATGGAAAAAGGAAATATGAATTTCTCCATTCATTGAACCCTAGTTCGGGACTGACGGGGCTCGAACCCGCAGCTTCCGCCTTGACAGGGCGGTGCTCTGACCAATTGAACTACAATCCCCGCGGGGTGTATGGCATACCCATTCTTAAATAGAACCATAAGAAGATTTGATTCGTCTGTCGTACTCTAAGAAATAGACGAATCATATACTACATACCCACATATTATATTATACGTGGGTATAGTGAGAGTGACATAACTAGTATGTCGTGATTTTTTATCACTAAAAATGGATAATAACCCACCCTTCAACAAGAAAAACTCTTTTGTTTGTAAGAAAGGAATGAGAGAGATATGGATTAGAAAAAAAAAATTTCCCCTTTTTTATTTCTCTTTTATTTCTATAGATCAGACATTTTATTTTATGGGAGAAAAACAAAAGGATTTAGTTCATATTCACGAAGCCCTAGATTTTTGGGCCGAGCTGGATTTGAACCAGCGTAGACATTGTCAACGAATTTACAGTCCGTCCCCATTAACCACTCGGGCATCGACCCAGGAAGAATTTATTCTAGGGTTTTTGATAATCTATGATTAACCTCCTTTCATAATACTCCCTACCCCCAGGGGAAGTCGAATCCCCGCTGCCTCCTTGAAAGAGAGATGTCCTGAACCACTAGACGATAGGGGCATCACTAGACGATAGGGCCATATACAACCGCTCGTGATTATACTATAATCATAGTATGAGCAGTTTTTTGGAATTGTCAATATACTCGAAAAGTATAACTAGATCCAAAGCAAAGAGTTTTTCTAACTTTTCTGCTATGTTTTCATCTAGGATTTTTTTAGTTGATGGTTAGATTAATTCATGGATCATCCTCTACCTTTTAGGGAAATTCATTTAAAATGTATAGAATAAGAATGGATTACTAAAAGGGATTCTAGATTAGTTCAGTACAGGTAGTTATTTTATTGATCTAAGATGAAAAAGAGTCCCATTTTTTTTTTGAATTTCCATTCCGTGCTTCATTTAGTGTTCAGACCAAAAATGCATTCATCCCGCACTAAGTCATAAAATTCTCTAAAAATATAGAGAAAGCTTCAAAAACAAAGAAAAAAAGCGAATCAATTTAGTAGAAAAGTACTCTATCAGATTCGAACCAATGACTTACGTCTTAGCACGAGATTACTCTACCACTAATTTAAAAAGCCCTTTATCGGATTTGAACCGATGACTTATGCCTTACCATGGCATTACTCTACCACTGAGTTAAAAGGGCTTTTTATTTCATTCAAAAATTTGCCACTTTGATTTCCCATTATGGGTCTACTGCATAATGTACATATTATATATATAATATATAGAGATATAGAGAGAGACATTATGTATAGATTGTATATGTATATATCGATATCTTGAGAGCTCAAAATAAAATTCAAAAAAAAAAAAAAAACATACCCAACTCTTCTTGGTTCATGGTTTTCCGTTTCCGAAGGCTAGTAAAATAGGCAGATTCTGGAACCCCAAGGATTCAATGGTATATGGATATGGAAAATATAAGATTTCCAATCCTAGCGGGAAAAGGCAGGGAACAGATACCCAATAGGATAGGATCCTTGGGAGGAACTTTTGGTAATGGCCTTGATCCTCTATGCTATTTTTTATGTGTTCTTAGTTCTATTGAACTTTTTTGATTCTTTTAAACAAGAATCTAATAAACTAGAATTGAGTCAGTGGAAAAAAGGAGAGAGAGGAAAGTGTTAAATGGAGAGAGTCGACTAATCATAGACTTTTAGGATCTTCTTTACATCAGGTAAATCTGTCAGCCCTGTCCGTTTTTTTCTTTAAGTTACGACTCTTTAAGTTACGACTCTTTGCTTCTTACTTCTATCAAGCCATAGGGAAAGTCTATGATGAATTTGGAAAACTCATCTCACTCTTACTCTATAGCTCGGACTTAATGGGGGAAGAAAACATCTTCTATAATTTCTTTTTTGTTCAATTATGGACAAAAAAGAAAAGGAAAAAAGGAATTTATAGGGACAGTGTTACCCCCTATATCCCCTAGTGTATATTGTAGGAATAATAAAACAATTTAGCAGTCTGGCACACTTACGTCCTCGCAAAGTAAATAATGATTATTGTAGTCGTAACCGTAGAATAGGATAGGATCCTAATCAAAATAAATACATTTGGTTCAGGCGCTATTAGCAGGGTAAGAAGAGATTTATTTTACAGACCAGAGGGAGAGGGGCTATCTAAATCCTAAAGTAAAGGCGAGCGATCGAAGTAGAAGTACCAATGGCTCAGTGTCATGAACCTTCTCCATCTGATTCAATAAGGGGGAATTAACCTCCTTGTCAAATGGCTATCCTTGACAAAGGGTACCATTTATACCATAATCTACAATGTAGCGGGTATAGTTTAGTGGTAAAAGTGTGATTCGTTCTATTAATAACTGAATTTGAAATGATATACTTAAGGCATCCTTAAGTTTTTTTTTTATATTCCGATGAAAACTTTAGTTCTTATAAAGGATTAAATCCTTTTCCTCTCAATAGCATATTGAGGAAGAATATACATTCTGGCGATTTGTACCCAAAGACTAATTTAAATTGCATCCAAAATAAAAATTGGATTATGATATGAGTAAAGGATCTATGGATGAAGATACAAAAAAGTTGATTTCCAATCGTAACTAAATCTTCTTTTGTTAAAGGATAAGGAAGCCAAATAGCTAAAAAACGATAGTTTTGGTTTACTAGAACCATCCGCATATTGTTTCAGCTCGGTGGAAACCCAATTCTTTTCCTCAGGATCTCTTGAATGAAATTAGGGAACGAAGTAAGTAGATTAGATGGATTTAGATAGAATTTCTATCTCCTACTCTATAAGGATCATCTAGAAAGCGGAGAGCTTTGGTTCCATTCAAATAGAAAAGCTGACATAGATGTTAAGTGGTGAGAATATCCATAAAGGAGCCGAATGAAATCAAAATTTCATGTTCGGTTTTGAATTAGAGACGTTAAAAATAATCAACCAACGTCGACTATAACCCCTAGCCTTCCAAGCTAACGATGCGGGTTCGATTCCCGCTACCCGCTCCATTCTGTATAAAAGGAGTATTCTATTTGTCTAGACATGTTAAAGGCTTGTATTCAAGCCTTTTTTGTCCACCAGTTTCTGGTACTACAGAGCGGAGTAGAGCAGTTTGGTAGCTCACGAGGCTCATAACCTTGAGGTCACGGGTTCGATTCCCGTCTCCGCACTTAGCAGTCTCTATAAAAGGACTATTCTATTTCTCTAGATATGGTAGAGGGGCGTATCCAACCCTTTTTTATTCATTAGTTCCGGGCCCTAGAGGGCAAAATTGAGCAGTTTGCGAAGCCACTTGCCTTCACAAAAAGAAGGCGCAAGGCTTCTCCCTACCCTGCAAAAATAAAAATGAAACGAAAGGGACAGTCTACCTCTCCCTTCCTTTTAAAAAAAGTTTGCCCGTTGTTTGTCTCAGTTAATACCCAATTTTGGGGCTCTGTTGGCTAGTTCTATTTCTGCCTCCGGAGCGCCCTCTTTTTTTGAGGGGGATGCAAAGGAAGGGTAAAATAGTAAGGGATACGGCACTAGACTAACACTTAATTAATACTTAATTTAATATAAGTAGTTAAACAGTTAACTAGACTAAACTTTTTATCATAGTACTTTGATAAATTAAGCGGGCGAGCGGCGGGAATCGAACCCGTATCTTCTCCTTGGCAAGGAGATGTTTTACCATTGAACTACGCTCGCTACGGTATATATTTTATAGCGTATATCCGCTTGGGTCGACCGTCTATGTCTGGGTCGACCGTTTCATTTCATTTTCTATTATAGTAGAGTTTTCCTTTTTTTATTATCTGTCAATGAATATTCTAATGGGAATGGAATTTCATAATACTGAAAGAGAAGAGCTAGCAATTCGGAACGCAAATTGCGTTTTAATACGTCTCACTATTCTAATTTTTTAGAAGAAATGGCCTTTATTATTTCTTTTTTATGGGGTTAATAAATATTAACCAAATTTAATTTAAGAAATGAGAGAATTCAGAATAGCTACGAGAAAGACTAGTCCAATCCATAATGATGTACCGGAAAATACAACATTTTTATTATTTGACCAACCATCAGGAGAAGCAAATACAAGGGGTACACTAATTACTAAGACTGAGGAAGTCGCAATTAATGCAAAAACAGCTAATTGGAAAGCAATAGTCATATTTCTAATCCTCCAAGCTACCATCAAATAAAGTTGACTACATATTTGATCCCTCACTTAAATTGTAAAAAAATACAAGAAGTAGGAGGGGTTTAATCATGAATCCATTGATTCTTCTCTTTAATTAAAATTTATTACTTAAACCTCTTTTTTATTTGGATATGGGGGTGAGAAGAGGTTATTTAGTCTTTATTTCACAAGCGGGTATAGCGGATCCTGTATCCGTGTATACAGTATACAGAGATATATCGAAAAGGAACTTGTATCTGATATCTTTCTAGAGGTTAATAAATATTTTTATTTTTTATATGGCTATGTTCTATTTGTAGGAGTAAAATAAGGATTAGGCGGTGGAGAGATGGCTGAGTGGTTGATAGCTCCGGTCTTGAAAACCGGTATAGTTCTAGGAACTATCGAGGGTTCGAATCCCTCTCTCTCCTTTTGCTTATTGAATATGTTTGTTTCTTTCATTTTTTTTTTATTCTGTCCCTTATTTTTCTTTCATAAAAAGGAATGAATGGCTCGGCTAGATAGAATAACCGAGCCAGAACAGAAAAAAAGTAGAACAGGTATAAATAAGAAAATCTTAGTTAAGAGGGTTCATGTAAAGAACAGGTTCCAAATCACGATCGATTCCCTTTTCAAAACCTGCTGCAGCAGCTCGGGCTCTTCCTGCATGCCATAAATGGCCCACAAAAAGGAAGAATCCTAGAACAAAATGAGAAGTTGATAACCAACTTCTAGGAGAGACATAATTAACTGCATTGATCTCGGTCGCTACGCCACCCACGGAATTTAAAGAGCCTAAAGGAGCGTGGGTCATATATTCTGCTGAGCGTCGTTCTTGCCAAGGTTGTATGTCTTTTTTCAACCTACTCAAGTCCAAACCGTTGGGGCCCCTTAGAGGTTCTAACCATGGAGCACGAAGGTCCCAAAAACGCATAGTTTCCCCTCCAAAGATAACCTCCCCAGTTGGGGAACGCATTAGATATTTCCCTAAACCTGTGGGTCCTTGAGCGGATCCCACATTAGCTCCAAGACGCTGGTCTCTAACTAGAAAAGTAAATGCTTGAGCTTGAGAAGCTTCTGGCCCGGTGGGTCCATAAAACTCACTCGGATAAGCTGTATTATTGAACCATACAAAACAACAAGCGATAAAACCAAAGACAGATAAAGCAGCTAAACTATAAGACAAGTAAGCTTCTCCAGACCATACCAATGCACGGCGAGCCCATGCGAAGGGTTTGGTTAAAATATGCCAAATTCCGCCAAATACACAAATAAAACCCAACCATACATGCCCACCAATTATATCTTCTAAATCATCTACACTAACAATCCACCCTTCTCCCCCAAAAGGAGATTTTAGTAAATAACCAAATATAACACTGGGACTAAGGGTCAAATTGGTAATTTTTCTTACATCTCCCCCCCCCAGGGGCCCAGGTATCATATACACCGCCAAAATAAAGAGCCTTGAGTACTAGAAGAAAAGCACCTAGACCTAACAAAATTAAGTGAATACCCAAAATTGTAGTCATTTTATTTCTATCTTTCCAGACATAACCAAAGAATGGAAAAGATTCCTCAAGAGTCTCGGGTCCCAGAAGCGCGTGATAAATGCCACCGAAGCCTAAGACTGCGGAGGAAATTAGGTGAAGTACGCCAGATACAAAGTATGGACCGGGACTTCTGCCACTGTTACGTACGTGCTCGTGTTCTTTCTTTTCAAGATCATGTTTCAGTTTCTCCCTCTAGTTTATCTTGCACTACCCTTTGTGCCACATATGTTATGTTCTCTTTCACATGAGTGCATGCTATTTGCCTTCTGTCTTTGAGATAACATGACTTGTTTCATCTCTACTATAATAGTCATGCTTTCCATGGTGTTCTTATTTTACCTATTAATAAAATCATATGGTAAATTGCTTATATTTCCAACAATCCAAAAACCTTATAATAGGCAATTTACCCCAAGTGGTTTCGTTGCATCTATGAGGCCTCCTATGTTTGAAGGTGTGCACTACGAGAGGTGGCGCGTGAGCGCGTGAGAAAAGGCGAAAGCAAAGGATACACGTGCTCGAGGCATTGAGGGAGGATCTAGTGCCAATCTGGTACAGAAGAAAAACTTCCAGTCCCACAAGTTCAAGAACAAGGGCAAATTTGATGGTAAAGCAAAATTTGATGGGAAGAACAAGGTTGTACAGCACACCAACTTCAAGAAGAAGAATGACAAGAAGAAAGGTGTTTGCCATGTGTGTGGAGATCCTGACCATTGGGCTCCCAGTTGCCCTAATTGCTATGACAAGCGTAATCCTGGAAAAGGCGGCAAGACCGCTAATGTTATCATTGGAGACATTGACATGAAGGATGATGGGTATGGTATATTTCCCACTATTCTTTCAGTATGTCATTCTCCTGATTGGTTGATTGACACAGGTGCTAATGTGCATGTATGCGGTGATATTTCTATGTTTTCCTCTTATCAGACCGCAGGCACTTCAACCGTGCTGATGGGAAACGGTTCAAGTGCTTTTGTTCGTGGTGTTGGCACGGTCGATCTGAAGTTTACTTCGGGGAAGATCGTGCAACTGAAGAACGTACATTATGTCCCCTCCGTCAATAAAAATCTTGTTAGCGGATCTCTTCTGTGTAGAGATGGCTACAAGCTTGTTTTTGAATCGAATAAATTTGTAATATCCAAGTATGAAACTTTCGTTGGTAAAGGCTATGAGTCAGGAGGACTGTTTCGTTTATCCTTGTCAGATGTTTGCAATAAAGTTGCTAATCATGTTTGCAATAATAGTGAATCAAATGTATGGCATTCACGTCTCTGTCATGTTAATTTTGGTTGCATGTCGCAACTAGCGAAGTTAAACTTAATCCCTAGTTTCACCACTGTCAAGGGAGCTAAGTGTCAAGTGTGTGTGCAAGGTAAGCAACCTCGTAAGTCTCATGTGACTGCGGAAACGAGAAATCTTGCACCACTAGAGCTCATACATTCAGATCTATGTGAAATGAATGGTGTTTTGACAAAAGGTGAAAAGAAGTATTTTATGACGTTGATTGATGATTCCACTAGATATTGCCACATGTATCTTCTGAAATCTAAGGATGAGGCTTTGAACTATTTCAAGAACTATAAAGCTGAAGTGGAAAACCAACTTGATCGGAAGATCAAGAGGCTTAGATCCGATCGTGGTGGAGAGTATTTCTCAAATGAATTTGATTCTTTTTGTGCGGAACATGGTATAATCCATGAGAGGACGCCTCCCTATTCACCTCAGTCAAATGGGGTGGCCGAAAGAAAGAACCGTACTCTAACGGATTTGATTAACGCCATGTTAGACACATCGGGTCTCTCCAAGGCATGGGGGGGAGGCGATATTGACTGCATGTCATGTCCTAAACCGAGTTCCCACAAAGAACAAAGAGATAACTCCATTCGAAGAATGGGAAAAGAAAAGGTTGAAGCTCTCTTATCTACGAACCTGGGGTTGTTTGGCGAAAGTCAATGTGCCAATTCCAAAGAAGCGGAAGCTTGGACCTAAGACCGTGGATTGTGTTTTCTTGGGATATGCTTTTCATAGCATTGGTTATAGATTTTTGGTTATAAAATCTGAGGTACCTGACATGCATGTCGGTACGATCATGGAGTCGAATGATGCAACTTTCTTTGAAGATATCTTTTTCATGAAGGATATGGCTACCTCATCTAATCAGGAGATGCCTAGTTCATCGACTCAGGAACCAATTACAATTACTGAACCTGCCATTTCGATGGAAAACTTTGAAAATCCTGTGAAGGAGAACAATGAAGTTCCCACTAGGAGCAAGAGACAGAGGACTGCAAAGTCTTTTGGTGATGATTTTCTTGTGTATCTCATAGATGACACTCCCAGTTCTATTTCAGAGGCCTATGCTTCTGAAGATGCTGACTACTGGAAGGAAGCGGTCCGTAGTGAGATGGATTCCATCTTGGCAAATGATACTTGGGAGATAACTGATCGACCTTATGGGTGGAAACCTATAGGGTGCAAATGGGTGTTCAAGAAGAAGCTTAGGTCTGATGGTACTATTGAGAAGTACAAGGCTCGGCTCGTGGCTAAGGGTTATACCCAAAAGGAAGGTGAAGACTTCTTTGATACTTACTCACCTGTGGCTCGACTAACCACTATTCGAGTTCTACTTTCACTTGCTGCCTCACATGGTCTTCTCATTCATCAAATGGATGTTAAAACTGCTTTTCTAAATGGAGAGTTAGAAGAGGAAATTTATATGGAACAACCACATGGGTTTGTAGTAGATGGTCAGGAAGGGAAAGTGTGTAAGTTGCTGAAGTCTTTGTATGGACTTAAGCAAGCACCCAAGCAGTGGCATGAGAAGTTTGAAAGAACTTTAACAGCCGCAGGCTTTGTTGTAAACGAAGTTGATAAATGTGTGTAATATCGCCATGGTGGGGGCGAGGGAGTTATCCTTTGCTTTTATGTTGATGACATACTGATTTTCGGAACAAATCTGAAGGTTATTAAGGAGGTCAAGGATTTCCTATCTCGTTGCTTTGAAATGAAGGATTTAGGAGTGGCTGATGTCATTCTAAACATCAAGCTATTGAGGGATGATGATGGTGGGATCACATTGCTTCAATCTCACTATGTGGAAAAGATCTCGAGTCGCTTTGGTTATAGTGACTGCAAGCCCTCTCCAACACCATATGATGCTAGTGTGTTGCTTCGAAAGAATCGAAGAATCGTTAGAGACCAACTGAAATATTCTCAGATTATTGGCTCGCTCATGTATTTGGCCAGTGCCAAAAGACCTGACATCTCTTTTGCTATTAGCAAACTGAGCCGATTTGTTTCAAAACCTGGAGATGATCATTGGAAAGCTCTAGAAAGAGTTATGCGTTATTTGAGGGGCACTGCGAATTATGGAATTCACTATACCGGGCACCCAAAGGTGGTTGAAGGGTATAGTGACTCAAACTGGATCTCAGATGCTGATGAGATAAAGGTCACGAGCGGATATGTATTCACTCATGGAGGTGGCGCTGTTTCTTGGAAGTCTTGCGAGCACACCATCTTAACGAGGTCAACAATGGAAGCAGAACTCACAACACTAGATACGACTACGGTTGAAGCAGATTGGCTTTGTCGGCTCTTGAATGACTTGCCTGTTGTTGAGAAACCTGTACGGGGATTCTTATGAACTGTGACAATCAAACCGTGATCACGAAAGTGAGTAGTTCAAAGGATAACATGAAGTCATCAAGACATGTTTAGAGAAGGTTAAAGTCTGTCAGAAAAATGAGAAACTCCGGAGTTATTGCATTGGATTATATCCAAACGTCTAAAAATCTGGCAGATCCTTTTAATAAGGGTCTATCACGTAATGTGATAGATAATTCATCGAGAGAGATGGGTTTGAGACCCACAATATGAGTTGGTCATAGTGGTAACCTATTCTTTGTGATCAGAGATCCCGTGAATTAGATGTGGAAGACAAGCTGTTGGTCAACTGAGAGGAGAGTATCCTTACTGTCAACAATACCACTCCATCAAGATGCAATACTCTCCTAAATCTGCATGGCAGGTTGATGTATATCTTAATGTGTTCTAAGTGGCTCATTGAAGCAAAGATGTTGTCCTGCAGAACATCTTTTGAAGAACACACCTATATGAGTCTGATTGTTAAACGTCGCAATCTATGAGAGTAGGGTTCTCTCTAGTAAACTCACGAAAGGTCTCGGAGTATGACGCATAAGCTCCACCCACGGGGAAGACCTACGATAGCCCAGTATCGGTCAAGGCTTTGTGTGAAGCTAGATTCGCGGAAAACTTGCAGTTCAAGGCCCAGTCCACTGTTCAAGTTGCTTACTAGTGTAGCATAGAGTTCTAGGTGGAAGTTCAACTTAACAGTCTCCACTCCAGTACCGGTATATAAAACAGTGTTTTAGAACCAAAAGGCAAATTTTGTGTGCCTCTAGGATCTCGTGGGGGATTGCTGGAATTTTGTCTATTATGGGTCAAGCCCAATAGCATTCCTAATAAATCCTAGAGACCCATGCAGCCCATTCGTGCAAGGCAAGAAGTGAAACTAATATTTAGTCCCACATTGCTAGTTTAGAGGGAGTTGGGCCTCTTTATAAGGGAGGTTCTTTCCCCACATGTATGAGGATGAGAACAAGAGGGACATCCACGCGCGCTCCTCCTCCGCCGCCCGCCTCGCCTCGTCACGATGTGACCCTCCGCGCCTCGTCACGACGTGACGCGCCGCGCCGCGCCGCGGGAATGAGCCGAGCCGATGTCTAAATTTTTGCCGGAGCACTGAATCCGAACGGCACGCCTCTTTGGCTGGAGTCCGTTCGCTTCGTCTCCTTCTCCTTTTCACCTCCCGTCGCTGCCCTCTCGCCTACTTCTCTTGCACCTATAAAAGGGAGGTCGCTCCTCTCAGAGAGATGCACCAACACTACTTGTTCCTCTTGCCTCCGGTTCCTGAGCACTGCGCTGCTGCTACGTCCTTCTCCATCCCGGCTTGCGGCGTGCACCGTAGGTCGGGACAGTAGGCCTCCAAAACCGCACCTTCTTGAGTCCTGTACGGGGAGAAAGGTGATAAGGTTTTTGGGGAGCGCTCTGCGCGACTACTGGCCGGTTCATCACGGACGCTCCGGACACCGACGACCTCTTTCCCAACGACGACTTCTTCCCCAACGTCAACGACCACTTCGACAACATGGCTGGCGACGACACCGACTCCAAGACCGGGACTTCTGCCACTGTTCCGTACGTGCTCGTGTTCTTTCATTTCAAGATCATGTTTCAGTTTCTCCCTCTAGTTTATCTTGCACTACCCTTTGTGCCACATATGTTATGTTCTCTTTCACATGAGTGCATGCTATTTGCCTTCTTTCTTTTAGATAACATGACTTGTTTCATCTCTACTATAATAGTCATGCTTTCCATGGTGTTCTTATTTTACCTATTAATAAAATCATATGGTAAATTGCTTATATTTCCAACATATATCACATCCCTGGTCCAGCTTCTATGCCCATTATCTAACCATAGTTACATACATAGATGAGACATATGCAAGTGTTTTACGTTAAACAATGGATACATGGGATTTCATAGGTGATTGCGTATCGTTCAAGCCGTACATTGTTGTTGTCCATTAATTTACATGACTCCCTTGCTCCTTTCTTTCCTCAATCCGGTCTGATAAGAGGTCAACATACATATGGCAGGTAACGCATGGGCTATGATGCTCGATGCATAATGCCATGCTTCACTGTTTGTCATTTTTTCATAGTCTCTTAATATGTGTTATTTGTCCTTTTACTATATACATAAATATTACATCTTTCTTTCCTATCTTCGACTAGATAGGATCTCAAGAAGTTAAGATGTTCTCTTACTTGCAAATTCTTAAGTTGTTACGCCAATTTAGTTCAAATATATTTCGTGTACCTTCAATTGTTGACATTGATTGACTCACTTGAGTAAGCATCCCCCTTTCAAATATATCGATCCGGTACATCCCCTTATGAACAACCATCTTCTATAATATATAACCTAAGATGCACATAACTAGTGCGTTTGCACGGGTTGACGACTAGTATTTTTTAATTAATCATGATACTCAACAGTCCCCAATAGGAAGATAGTAAAGAAAAATCTCTCTCCCTCGTTCCATGCACTGACGTTTCTCTCTCTCCCATCCCACCGATGATTTTATTCTGGTGCAGCGAGATTTAGTTGCCTTTTGTTAGGTCGTTGGTTATTTAGTTGCCTCTACTTAACTTGCTAACTATCTAATTATTTAAGGATATTTTCTTCCAAAATTCTTCTCAGTTCTTTGCCTTGGTCACCGTGCCCAAAAAATACACCAAATTACATGAAGGAACGGAGGTAGTACTAATTTAACTATAACTACACACTTGAGTCATCTGTGAGAGGTACTAACCCGTGGCAGACTGTGCATTTGTGTCATCCTGTTGTGGAATATTAGGTGTCTGCCGAGCCGACTCATTCTTCAGTGGGGGCTGGGACTTACTAGTGGTCGCAGCATGGGGTATGAGAGATATAAATGAAGTAGTTAGTAAATAGTGTGCATGCGATACAACAGTACTATGTACTCAGTCAGTGCAATGCTAAGAAGCTCACCATTCGCCTTTTCATTCTTGTTGTTGGAGGCCATAAGCACTACCGTTTTTGAGTCAGGTTGATCTGTTATGCCAAATGTTTGGGGGGGGGGGGGGGGGGGGGGGAATTGATTCTTATAGAGGTATACGGAGTGGGAATTGTAGAAATTGCATCATTTAGAGCAATCATGGCATCTATTGTGAAAATGAAATTTTGCACTACTTCATTATATTGATTTAAGAGTGTATGGACTCCTTTGAGTGAGTGCTAAGGACACTAAATGTGTAATTTGTCGCATCAGTACCAGAATAAACCTCTATATGCCTGATTCCTGTCGGGATAGACCTACGCCGACGGCTGCCGTCGTCATAGGACCGTCGGCAACATACACGTCGGCGTACTCCGGGTAGCCGTCGGCATAGAAAGGCCGTCGGCATAGATGATACCCCAGCGGTATCCATACAACTAGCCGACGGCTCAGGCCGTCGGCATAGTTCGGCGCCAACGGCGTCCGACTGTGCTGCCGTAAAAAATAGAATGAAGCTATGCCATAGCCGTCGGCATAGCTCAATTTAATTAATTATTATTTTTCGAAAAAAATAAAATTCAATTTTTTTTGAAACTATGCCCACGGCTATGCCGTCGGCATAGCTCAATTTAATTAATTATTATTATTCAAAAAGAAAGAAAATCAATTTTTTTGCCGTCGGCATAGCTCAATTTAATTAATTACTTTTTTTCAAACAAAATCAATTTTTTTATTTTTTTAACTTTTTTTGATTTTCACAATTTAATCTATAATCACCTCTGCTCACTGCTTTAGAATTTAATCTCTATTCTCTAATCAGCACTCGTTCCAAATCGTCTAACTTTCCGGCCGGTCACCAATCCTCTCACTACTCCAGCCCCAGCACGCTTAACTTTCAGGTTTTATCTCACCTTGTTTCCAAGTCTGCACTTGTTGTTTTCCTAACAATCTTAAGCTATCTATCGTGTTAACCCTTAGGTCTTGATGTCACATAATTTAATTTTTTGATTTCTAAACAATTATTAAAATAAACAAAATAAGTACTAATAATATTGAGTTTCAATGAAAATAAACTAAGTAATAATGTTATTTTATTAAAAAAAATTGTCATTTATTCATTTAATATGACATAATTAATATCTTTAAATCTGTAAATCGAAATTCGACAAATAATATATCCATTATTATCAGAAAAATATGAGCAATCCAAATATGACATCATTTATTTATTTTTAAATAAAATTTATTCTAAATTTTTTAAAAATTATTATTTTTTGATTTGAAATGAGCGGTAGTTTGCTATTTGAAATTATTATTTTTTAAAACTATTATTTTTTTATTTGATATGATATCTTTCAATTATTTTTTGTGCATTCAATATGCACCATTCAAATCCACATCATCAAATTTCAACCCTTTGTAACTTTATTTGTTGATTTTCATGCATTTAATGATTTTTTTTGAGCTAAATGACCCTAAAATTGAAAAGGACTATAAATGAACTCTGAAAAGGCTGCAACTTGGCATGGTATCATCATTTCACCCACATAGCTTATGCTAAAAAGTTGAGACGGATACGGCAAAAACTGGATGTACTTCGTGTATAAACTGGACCATCTGATTCGATGTATCAAGCTTTCGAACGAAAACTCGTCTGTTACAAAGGCATTTTATTTTTTAAAATTATTTCAACTCCAGACTTTTTGTGCATTCAATATGCACCATTCAAATCCACATCCTCAAATTTCAACCCTTTATAACTTCATTTGCTATTTTTTCATGCATTTAATGATTTTTTAAGCTAAATGAATCTAAAATTGAAAAGCATTACAAATGAACTCTGAAAAGGTTGAAACGTGGCATGGTATCATCATTTCACCTACATAGCTTATGCTAAAAAGTTGAGAGGTTTACGGCAAAAACTGGATGCACTTCGTGTACAAACTGGACCATCTGATTCGAAGTATCAAGCTTTCGGACGAAAACTCGTCTGTTACAAAGGAATTTTATTTTTTTCAACTTATTTCAACTCCAGACTTTTTTTAAATTCAATATGCACCATTGAAATCCACATCCTCAAATTTCAACCCTTTCTAACTTCATTTGCTATTTTTCATGCATTTAATGATCTTTTTAGCTAAATGACTCTAAAATTGAAAAGCACTACAAATAAACTCTGAAAAGGTTGAAACTTGGCATGGTATCATCATTTCACCCAGATAGCTTATGCTACAAAGTTGAGAGGGTTACGGTAAAAACTGGATGCACTTCGTGTACAAACTGAACCATCTGATTCGAAGTATCAAGCTTTCGGACGAAAACTCGTCTGTTACAAAGGCATTTTATTTTTTTAACTTATTTCATTTCCAGACATTTTGTGCATTCAATATGCACCATTCAAAGTCACACCCTCAACTTTCAACCCTTTCTAACTTCATTTGCTATTTTTCATGCATTTAATGATTTTTTGAGCTAAATGACCCTGAAATTAAAATCCTAATTTAACTGATTCTAAAAATAACCAAATAAATCTTACTGTGACAACTATCTAACACGTGACTAGGAGCAAAAAAATTAAATTAAAAACTATTTGTAAACGCAAGTTATTCACAATCTAGGATTTGAAGAAAATTTGTACAAATCCAAATTTAAACCATTCAAATTTGAAAACTAATGGCACAAATAGAAACTAGACAAAATTTTGAATCTAATGCAAAAAGAATCACTCAAAAACATCAAATATCTTAAAAGATATAAGCAATTTAAAACAGAAACTAAAAACAGAAAACAAATGTAAAATTGACCAGGCTATGCCGACGGCCGTCGGCATAGATCTATTTAATTAATTGTTTGAAACAAAAAATTATAAAAAAACGGAAAAAATGAACGTAGATTTGCCGACGGCTATCTCCCTGCCACGTTAGCGATCCGCGGCACCGTGGGGCCAGAGATATGCCGACGACATAACCGTCGGCATAGCTCTGGCCCACGGTGCCGCGGATCGCTGACGTGGCAGGAGATAGGTATGCCGACGGCCGACTTTAGGGCTGTCGGCATACGTATGACGGCGTCATCCGGCTGTTAAAACCGGGGCGGTCGGGCCCACACATATGTCGATGGTCGGGCTACGTCGACGGCCACTGTCGGCATAGTCAGAGATATGCCGACGGCCTCCCTATGCCGACGGCCACCGTCGGCATAGACAGAGATATGCCGACGGCATAACCGTCGGCATAGCTCCGGGCCCACGGTGCCGCGGATCACTGACGTGGCAGGAGATAGGTATGCCGACGGCCGACGTTAGGGTTGTCGGGATACGTATGACGGCGTCAACCGGCTATTAAAACCGGGGCGGTCGGGCGCACACATATGTCGATGGTCGGGCTACGCCAACGGCCACTGTCGACATAGTCAGAGATATGCCGACGGCCTCCCTATGCCGACGGCCACTGTCGGCATAGACGGAGGTATGCCGACGGCAGGGTACGCCGACGGCTGGCTCTAGGCCGTCGGCATACCGCCATCTATGCCGACAGTAGCCGTCGGCATAGATAAGGCCGTCGGCGTCGGCGTCAATTCTGGTAGTGCATGGCTTTTGCTTTGACAAGATCTACCTAGTCAATGGAATGTGTGTCGAATGCATGCGGTCCAGAAGTGAACCAAAATTATTGGAAGTGAGGTCAAATCAATCCTCAGCTATTTGAACACGGCATACAAACCACATATGAGACTGTGGTCACATGTATGTGGTTGTGATCATCTCTTCCATAGATATATCTTCCAAACTATATTTTATTTGTAGCTAGATGAAAGACACGATATGTACTAATGAAGTTGACATTTCTTTTGCTCTAGCTAGTAAATGGCACGAAATGTGCCGATAGTCTTCTAAAGGTGTGAACATGATATCTTGCAATAAGAGCTGGATCATGTGGAATTTTCTAGACCTTGTCATTCAAATTAGGACAAGTCTTTTGAGAGTTAATTTTGCGGCTCTTTAGCTAGCTAGGTCCACTATTCTACTACACGAACAACTACTGGTATACATATGGTATAACTGTCATGTCACATTTTTTCTTGGTTTGACTAGCTGATGTATATGCGTTCATACAGTAGATTTTCTTTAGTCGGTACTCCAAGTTGGAGCGTCAGATCATGATGAAACGGCGGCTCTGCCACAGAACTATCGTGACGTCTAATGTGTAACTAGTACGTGTGTAATAACTAAAAATTTAATTTGCACTGGTTGATTACATTGATGTGCGAGTGTATAGACTCCTAATTTTACTGAGTGCTAATGTCATTAAATGTTTAATTTGACCCATGACTTTTTGTTTGACTAGATCTACCTAGTCAATGGAATATGTATACAATGCATGTGGCCCAGAAATGGTTTGGCAACTATTGGATGTGCATTCAAAGTAATGTTGAGCGCTCTGAACACGACGTGCAAACATATAAAATATATTTCTAGTCTCAAACGAAATAGTGCCCACATATACGTGGTTGTGATCAGCTCCTCCAAAGATACAGTATATCATTCAAACTATATTTATTAGTAGCAGAAATAAGGCACTGATATGCAGTAATGAATTTTACATGTCTTTTGGTCTTGCTAGTAAACAACAAAAAATGTACTGATAGTCACTAGTAGAAAACAGGGCATTCGTCACAGCTCGATCTACACATTAGTCCCGGTTGCCTTACGAACCGGGACTAATGTGAGCATTAGTCCCGGTTCGAGCAGCTAGGGCGCCGGTCGGGCATTAGTCCCGATTCGAGCGGGACCTTTAGTCTCGGTTGGAGACACCAACCAGGACTAAAGGGGCCGATACCCTTTAGTCCCGGTTCGTGTCTCCGACTAAAGGTGAAGCCTTTAGTCCCGGTTGGAGACACGAACCGGGACTAAAGGGGTTGGGGCTTTAGTCCCGGTTCGTATCTCCAACCGGGACTAAAGGCTAGACCTTTAGTCCCAGTTAGAGATACCAACCAGTACTAAACGGTTTTCAAAGTTTTTTTTTGTTTTTTCAATTTGTTTTTTGTTTTTAGTTTCTGTTTTAAATTGCTTATATCTTTTAGAATATTTGATGTTTTTGAGTGATTCTTTTTGCATTAGATTCAAAATTTTGTCTAGTTTGTGTTTGTGCAATTAGTTTTCTAATTTGAATGGTTTAAATTTGAATTTGTTCAAATTTGCTTCAAACCCTAGATTGTGAATAACTTGAATTTAAAAATAGTTTTTAATTTAATTCTTTTTGCTCCTAGGCACATGTTAGATGGTGCATGTTGAACACACAAAAAGTATGGAGTTGAAATAAGTTTAAAAAATGAAATGCCTTTGTAACAGATGAGTTTTCGTCCAAAACCCTGATACTTCGAATTACAGATTTACAGATTTCTAATAATAATGGATCTATTATTTTTTGAATTTCAATTTATAGATTTAAAGATATTAATTATGCCATATGAATTGAATATATATGGCAAAAAAATGAATAAAATAGTAATATTACTTATTTTATTTTCAAAGAAATTCGATATTATTATTACTTATTTTGTTTATTTTATATAATTGTTTGGAATTCAACAAATTAGATAATGTGACATCAAGACCTAAGGGTTAATAGCATTGATAGCTTACTATTGTCAAGAAAACAACAAGTGCAGAGTTGGAAACAAAGGGTGATAGACTCGAAAGTTCAGCGTGCTCGGATTAGAGCAGTGAGAGGATGGGTGACCGGTTGGGAAGTTAGATGATTTGAAATGAGTGGTGATTAGAGATTAAATTGTCAAATTATTCAAAAGCAGTGGGAAGGGGTGATTAGAGATTAAATTGTGAGATAATTCAAAGATTTGAAAATCAGAAAAAAATTGAAAAAAAAATATAAAAATATAAAAAAGTACCTTTAGTCCCGGTTTGTAACACCAACCGGGACTAAAGGCCCCGCTCCAGAAAGCTGCCACGTGGAGGGCCTTTAGTCCCGGTTTGTAACACAACCGGAACTAAAGGGTGGAGGCTTTAGTCCCGACCCTTTAGTCCCGGTTCCAGAACCGGGACTAAAGGCCCTCTGGAACGAGGACTAAATGCCAGTTTTCTACTAGTGAGTCTTCTAAAGGTGTGAACATGATGTGATATCCTACAATAAGAACTGGATCATGTGTAATTTCGTTAACCTAGGAATTCAAATTAGCACATGTCTTTCAGAGTTAATGTAGCAGCTCTTTACCTGGCTAGGTCCTAATATTCTACACAAAAAGTGCTATGGGTATAGATATGGTATAACTGTCACGGCGCAGTTTTTCTTGATTTGACTAGCTCATGTATACGTGTACATATAGTAGATGTTCCTTAGTCGAGGTTCCAAGTTGGAAGAAAGGTTAATTGATTAACACATCGAGACAAGCCATTTTTAATTTTTGAATTTGGATGATATATGGTCCTCAGTGCTAACATATGATTTTTTTGGCTTGAATAATTCATTGCCCACATAGCTAATTGACCTGTACAAGTTAACCTTAGTATGTTTAATTAAGATGTGAAGCATACAGACGATATAGTGTTGCCCCGCAAAAAAATTAATGCATAATTGTTTCATACTATAGTGCTGGCATGAGCGATAAGCTATTCCAAAAGATATATCAACAACAGAACTGTTCTGTAGTGTGCATAAACTAAGACATTTGGTTTGATCCGACCATCTTCGAGTTTTCGACACCATCAACGAAAAACACTTGCTTCAGTTATTCTTATAGTAAGCATTTTTTTATAATTAAGGATTACAAATGTATAAAACATAAACGCATTGCGGCGGTTGTTCATAGGCCCTCGGGTTGGAAGCCTTATTAACCCTTAGGAGGCTCCGTGTCTTCCACATCTCTTCTCCCGATCCTATCTATCATCCATATTTTCTATCAGAAGTTATGAACGGTGACTATGGAGGGTGACTTAGAATTATTAATGTTGTTCTTTCATCTCTTCCAACTTTATGAGTTATCTCAAATTATGTAATGGCACCACAGACGGGTTTGAAAATATACGACACGCTATATTTGGATGAGGAAGGATTCAAAGAAGAAGAATACACCTTTGGTTGCATTTGGTTTAGACTACATGGAAAAGATTAGGAAGGTCTTGGGTCATTAACTTGGAAGTTCGGAATTTCAAACAACAAGGATCGATCACTGCTTGGAATTCAAATCAAAAAACAAAGCAGGAATTATAACGACGTGTGGGCGTGGGTGTGTGCGTCATTTCTGACAGTCCAGCGAATATATGACTTGTGATGGATATGCAAATGCGCCTAGTTAGGGTTTATCCTGAAGGGATAGGAAATGATACATCATGAATTTACAACCTTGCCAGAAATATCATCTACTATGGTTACAGGATCCATTTAGTTTGTGGGGATTCGATTAGCAAAAGGAGTTTGTTTTGCTGTGTCAAACTTGCTTGGCCATTGAATACCGGGCTTTTATCCCTATAGCAAACGATGGCTAGGATACTAGGTTCCCTAAGCATATATGAGTACCAAGTACTTTCTAGTAGAATGTTTGCCTCAAAGCATATATGAGTATCCAAGAAGTGACTGAAAATAACTACCATGTCCCCTCAGTGCCACTCCAATTCATGTGTTGATTGTTTCTGACGAGTTGGTGACAACATGGTGATGGAGTATAATTGTTCGGTTGGTTGTCACTTCCTTTTGGACCGTGTGTGTGATGTGCCCCTCATTGCGGTATTAAACGAGTGGTGATGAAATCGAAAGAATATGTGGGGAGGGTTTTTAGACATGCTCGTTAGGGTATGTGATGAACTCAGTAACATATGTGATGAACTGAAAACCAGATGTAAAGTTATTAGTAGATTTATTATGAAAACTATTTCAAATAATACAAGGTTTTCCACCTAAAAGGGAAATACAAAGTTTTTCTGCAGCACATGACTACAAAAGCTAATGATATAGGATTTATGTTCAAGACGTGTCAATGTCAAATTTGTTATCTGTTCACGAAGGCCAGATAGAATAGCCTCAAGTGATCCACGAAAGGAAGAGGTGGTACTAATTAATCAGTACCACAAGATGCATGTTTACTGGATTTACGCATTGCTAGTAGAGTAACTTGATTCGTACTCATCGTTCATGTCAAAGAAGATTACTTGTACGAAATAATACATAATTTAACTCACGCTATACTCAAGCCATAGGTGAGAGGTACTAACCCATTGTAGCCTGTCCATTCTGGGGATCATTTGGTCAATTATTACGTGGCGAAGACGAATGATTCTCCAGTCGAGGAACCGGCTTGCTACTGCCGCCTGCACGACATATCAGACATATATGAATAAGTTAGGAAAGTAGCGTGCATGTGATATAGGAGTGTTAGCTAACCATTGCAACGCTAGCCAGCTTACCCTTCGCTGTTTTGCTGTTGTTGGAGGCCATAATGCTTAACCGTTTGTGAGCTAGGTTGAAGTGGATTGCCAAATGCCTCGGAAAAATATTGATTCTTATAGACGCATATGGAGCGGGAATTGTAAAAATCCCATCAACTAGAACGATGATGACATCTAACGTGAAACTAGTACATGTAAACTGAAATTTTAATTTGCACTAGTTGATTAAATTGATGTGGAAGTGTATGGACTGCTGTGACTGAGATATAATTTCATTAAATGTTTAATTTGACCCATGAGTTGTGCTTGGCTGGATCTACCTAGTCAATGGAATATGTATCGAATGCACATGGTCGAGAAATGGTTTGAAAATTAATGGAAGTGCATTCAAATTAATGTTGATCTCTTTAAACACGACGTGCGAACCACATATAAAATATATTTCTAGTCGCAAACGATATAGAGCCCACATGTATGTGGTTGTGAGCAGCTCCTTCATAGATATATCGTTCATGCTAAATTTATTAGTAGCTGAAATAAGGCAGAAAATGCATTAATCAATTCTACATTTCTTTTGATCTTGCTACTAAACGGCAGAAAATATACTCATAGCCTTCTAAAGGGGTTAACATGATATCCTGCAATAAGAGCTGGATCATGTGTAATTTTGTTGACCTGGGCATTCAAATTAGCACAAGTCTTTTCAGAGTTAATGTAGCAGCTGTTTAGCTAGCTAGGTCCTAATATTCTACATGAAAACAACTATGTGTGTGCATATGGTATAACTGTCATGGCGCAGTTTTTCTTGATTTGACTGGCTGATGTATATGTGTATTTATAGTAGATGCTCCTTTATCGCTGTTCCAAGTTGGAACAAAAGCTAATTGATTAACACATCGAGTCAAGCCATTTTTACTTGTGTGAATTTGGATGATATATGTTCCTCATTACTAATATAGGCATTATTTGGCTTGAATAAGTTATTGGCCACATAACTAATTAACAAGTACGATTTAATCTTAGTGTTTTTAATTAAGAGGAGAAGCATACAGACAATATAGTGTTGCCCCGCAAAAAAATCGTGCATAATTTTTCTGTATTATAGCGCTAGGCATGAGCATAAGCTATTCCAAAAGCTATATCAACAACATAACAGTTTTGTAGTGTGCATAAACTAAGATATCTGGTTTGGTCCGACCATTTTGATTTATTCTTACAGTAATCCTTTATTTTTACTGAAGGAGTAGAAATTTATAAGAAGTTAACGCATTGTGGCGCTTGTACACTGGCCCTCGGGTTTGACGCTTGAGTAGCCCATAGGAGGCTTCTATCTATCATCCGTATTTTCTATCACAAGATATGAAGAGGTGCTCGACAATATGTTCCGTTCATTAAATTTATATGAACACATTACGTTTTATTCGTAGGACCCATAGTTTATCTAACCTTGGAAAATGTATTCCTTAATATGGCATCGTCGTTGTGAGTTTGTGTGGGTCGATTCCACCGCCTTAGCCACCATGGATCTAGGTTTGCTAAATCAACTCATTTTTACTCCCTGTGAATGTTGCATGGGACAAAGTGTAGATATACGCATATATATGCAACGTCGGCAAGGCTTTCCCTTCACCTACCTGGGCTAGACTTTGAGCACAACATGCCTAGGAATTCTACACCTATTCAAGGAGCGGAAAAGAGATTTAAGTATGTGTTCTAATTTTATCGAGGGAGACTTCAAATTATCAATGTTGTTCCTTCATATCTTTCAACCTTTTTGAGTTGTCTCAAATTATATAAGGGATAATTGTATTTGAGCCCTTAGTTGTGCCACCATCGACAGGAATACCCCTAATTTTGGAAAACACGCGTTCATGCCCACATCACTTTGTTCATCTTGTGGTTTTTTCCTTTGACCGTTTGACTGTCATTTTGAAAACTTCATAACTATTTTATACTAACTCGGAAAAATGCAAATAAGATATCAAAATGTTCGGAAAGACATCACCTATATGTGTATGACATTTGCATTCATGAGAAAATTGTTGGGAAGTCTCCATATCAGTTTTAGATCATATAGGTGATGGGGACTTTCCAACACTTTTGTCATGACTGCAAATGACATGCACGTATAGGTGGTGTGTTTCCGAACATTTTGATATCTTATTTGCATTTTTTCGAGTTAGTATGAAATAGTTATGAAGTTTTCAAAATGGCAGTCAAATGGTCAAAGGGCAAAAGCACAAGAAAAGCAAAGTGATATGGGCATGACCGCGTATTTTCGGAAACTAGGGGTATTCCTATCGACGTGACACAACTAAGGGCACAAATACAATTATTCCATTATATAATGGCACCACGGAGTGGTTGGGTAAATATATGATACACATACACTACCTTTGGACGAAGAAGGATTCAGAGAAGACGAATACACCTTTGGCTGCATTTGGTTTCGAATGCAGAGAAATATTAGGGAGGTCTTGGGGTCATTAACCTGGAAGTTCAGAACTTCAAAAAACAACGATGGATCACTAGTTGGTAGCGATTGAAAATAATAACGTTTAGGAATTATAATGACGTGTAGGTGTGAGTGTGATTTGAAAAGGTCCAACGACGATATGACTAGTGATGGTTATGCAAATTCGCCCACTGAGGTTTTATCCAGAGGGGATAGGAAGTGATGGATCATTAATCTACTCTGGTTACTCGATCGATCCATTTAGCTTTCAGTGGGAACTAGATTAACAAAGGGAATTTCCTTTCCTGTGTCAACCTTGACCATTGAAGACCGGGCTCTTTTCCCTATCACAAACGAGGGATTGGATACTAGGTTGCCTAAGCATATATGAGTATCAAGTACTTTGTAGTAGAACATTTGTGTCAAAGGATCTCTTCCGAGAAGCAATTGAAAATAACTACCACCTCCCCTCGGTGCCACTCCAATGCATGTGTTGATTGTTTATGACGAGTTGGTGACAACATGATCATTGACTATTGTAAGTGCATCTAGTGCCCCTTCGTGATTTTGGTGTATTGAAGACTTATAGGTTAAGGAACTAATGTGTTTGTGAGTGTACACATGCTCTATAAGTCGATGAGGAGTTTGATATATTCGGAGATTACCGACCCCTAAAAATCTATGTCTTCAACTGAAGACTTTGGTGAAGAATTTTGTGAAGATTTTGGTATTCCCTGGAGACTTTGAAAATGAAAAAGTTGGTGTGACCTTGAAGATATAAACGAGGACCATGAAGCGTGAAGACTTTTGTTTTTGTAGTTTTATTCCCTTTCTTTGAGTCATAGGAAACACCGTACTATTAAAGGGGGCCGACGTAATACTAAGGAAAATTTCCAACTCATGCTCAACTCCAAAAGCCTCAACCTATCCAATCCTTCGAGTGAAGCCTTTGGAAATCTCTTGCAGTTCAGTCAAGTTCTTCAGTGACAGAGATGATGTTTTTATGATCTCTCATGAAATTGAACTCACTGAGGAGTTAGGATTTTATCAGTGCGAATTGCCTACAAGTAAGGAACATGATAAGCTTGAGGACTTTCATAGTTCAAAATTCTGACCGTTGCTGTGCTTAGTGCCAGCTGCCCTCAATCATGTTATCCACATAACGGTCATATCATTGGGGGCATTTATGTCTTGTCATGTCAGGTTGCACCCTGGCTATAAATAGCCACCCCCACAACCACTAATTGGTTGGCTGCTCCGAGAGAGAACTAACACTTGTCATTTGAGAGCAACCCATCCACCGAGGACTTTGAGAGAAAATCATCAGTGAGGAAAAACCCAAATCCAAACCACCAAACCCAATGTGATTGAGCATAACTGAAGAGATTGTTCCTGTGTGGAACCGATGCTTGTTACCTTTGAGGATTGTGTATCCTCCAGATGGTTAGGCGTCATGGTCTAGTGCATCCTAACGTCAATTGGGGATCACGGAGTGACCTTGGCCTAGAGCATCCAGCAGTCAATTAAGGATCGCTGGGTGACCAGTTTGTGAGGGTTTTGGAAGTCTACCCCGAAGACTTACCACGAGTGTTGGGCGAGGACTTTGTGACCTTAGCTCAAGGAGAATACGGGAAGGACTATGTGTCCTGGGACTGTGTGTCCTCTGGTTTAAATACCAGGACTCACCAAACCAAACGTACGACTGTCACAATAGTTGGAACTAGGTCATCAAATCATTGTCTTCATCGAGCTACCTGGTTCTATTTCCTCAACCCCTCAATTCCTTATATACTTGCTGATGAAATTGATCGTTACTATTTGCAGAATTTGACTGAAGACTTTCACAATTTCCTCACCTCAAATTCTTCAAGTTACCTTGTTCCTAACCTGCTTATCATGTATCGCGCTACTAGTAATATGTGCATGTTTTAGTTCATCATGATGATTATGCTGTCACTGTGTTTCTCATGCACTCGAGTACTTATTTCGCTGCTAGTTATTCATCACATTTCAAATTTCTCAAGTTGAAATTCCTCAAGTGATGAATTTGTAAAAATCACCTATTCACCCTCCTCTAGTTGATATAATGCACTTTCAGTTGGTATCAGAGCATGGTAATCCCTTGTTATGTGTGATTTTGATTTAACCACCTGGAGTTCTAGTTATGTCGACTGCAGGTATGATCAAGGTTTCCGCAAGATGTCCTACCTTCGATGGGACAGATTATCCCTACTAGAAGAACAAGATGCGTATGCATCTTGAGGCAATTGACAACGATCTCTGGTACGTTGTGGAAAATGGTGTTGCCTCTGTTACTCCCACGATCAACGTTGCCGATGTGAAGAGATTCAAGCAACTCGATTCTCAAGCGAAGAATATCATCTGTGGCCATCTGAGAAAGGGTCAGTATGGCAAAGTGAGTGCTTTGGAGTAGGCGAAGATTATTTGGGATAGGCTGTCCAAAGTCAACGAAGGTGTTTCCACTCAACGTGACTCTCGTGTTGATATTCTTTGCAATCTCTTCAACCGCTTCAAGAGACTCGACAATGAAAATGTTTAGCAAACTTTTGATCGTCTCACTAATATCTCCAATGAGCTTCAAGCACTAGGTGCTACTGATATCACCGACCATGAGGTGGTGAAGAAACTGTAAAGATCTCTTGATTCCTCATTCCATACTCTGGCTTTGATGATTCAAGAACGTGGAGACTACAACTCACTTGATCCTGCTGACATTCTTGAGAGACTCAATACTCATGAATTCCAACAAGGGAAGAGAGACCTCTACGGGCCAAGCTATGGAAGATCTCGTGCTCTGAAGGCAAAAGCAATTTCCTCATCTGAAGGTGAAGATTCTGAAAGTAGCCTTGGTGATCCTGAAGAACTGAGTCAGGAGCTAGCCATGCTTGTGAGGAAATTGTAGAAGTTCTCAAGGAGAGGTGGATTTGGAAAGTCATCAAAAAGTGGCTTCAGGAAATCAGATTCCTCAGACGCATACAAGAAGAGAACTTGTGACAAATGCAAGAAATCTGGTCACTTCATCTCTGACTGTCCTCTCTGGGAAAAACAATCAAAGAAGAAGAAGAAGAAGAAGAAGAAGAAGAAGTACAAGGACGACAGTTCTGATGACTCGAAGAAAAAGAAGAAATCTTCAAAGTCCTCATCTACAAAGTCCTCATCTTCAACGTTCTCAATGCACAAGAAGAATAGTTCCAGAAAGGCTCGGGCTTTCATTGGCAAGGAAATGGACTCAGAAGAAGAATCTGAACAATATGAACAAGAGGAAGAATCTGAGGTGGAATCTGAATCTGGTGTCGCTAGTCTTGCTATCTCTACTGCTTTCGTCAGCAAGTCCATCTTCATCGACGAAGAAAATGACTACTCCAACGACTCTGACATCAGCAATGATGATTATGATCCCATCTATTTCTTCATGGCTAAAGGTTCCAAGGTACATAAGCATCAATCCTCCTCTGAATCAAGTGATGGTGAATCTAATGAACATATGAAACCTAGTTATGCCAAACTTGCTAATATTGCTACTAGGCAACAAAGTGCTCTTGAAAAGCTTCAGAAAATGCTAGACAAAAGTGATGATATGTTGAATGAGGAAGTGGATCGGACTCAAACTTTGTCTGACGACCTCAAAAGTCTTCAGACAAAGTATGATAACCTTTAGAGTCATCATAATGCTCTCTTAGCTGATCATGAGAAGCTTTCTTATGAATTTATTGAAAGAAAGCAAGATCTTGAGAAACTAAGCGTGTGTCATGAGGATCTCCAAACGAAAAAACAATTCCTTACAGGCTCAACAGATCAGTACCGCTCAGGGAGAATTTATTCCACCTTGTTTGAAATGCATCGAATGTGAAACTGCTAATTCTTCACCTGAATGTTCAAATGCTTATATTACTGCAAATTCTTCAACTATTCTAGTGGTCACAAATTCCTCATATGAGTATACCATATGTATTACTGACGAAAATGTAGGGTTGAAGGAATTGTATGTGACAGGCATGTACAAAAGTCTCAAAGGGCATCAAACCCTTTGCGATGTCCTCAAAAAGCAGATTCTGAACAGGAACCCTAGGAAAGAGGGTATTGCATTTGAGAGGAAAATCAATGCTGATGGATCTTACTGGACACCTGAGCAGTACCCCAGAACCTCATGGGTTGCTGCAAAAGGACCTTATTTGGCTTTACTTGTGAAACTTCATATTTCTCTGATGAGTCACTTGACTCTAACTACAAATTCTTCAAAAATCAAAAAGGTAAAGTATTTGCCATATTGATTGGAACTAATTGCAGGAATGGTTCACCTAAGAAGAAAATCTGGGTTCCCAAGAGCTGCCTACAAAATCTCCAAGTGAATGTCCTGATGACACCACTCATGAAGAATAGGAACACTAGATCAAGTTCCTCATATGGACCAAAGTCTTCACTTGGACCAAATTCCTCAAATGGTCAAAAATATCATTCCCGTGCTAATGCCTCAGTTTTGCAGGGAAAATCTAAGAGTTTTGAATATGTGCATTATTCTTCAAATCATTATGTTCATAAGTCCTCAAAAAATTTCTCTGCTTATTCATATGAGTACTCTAACCCTTGTCCTGTGAAACGAAGCGCACTAGCTTCATTGCCTCCCTTCTCATATGGTGCTCGCAGAATAATGAACTCTTTGTCACCCCTCTAGATGTGGGTGGTGAAGAAATTGAACTAATTTCTTATGCAGGGTTAGGTCTCCAGATGAAGTTGAACATCTGATCAATTTGCTAGAGACCTGAGGAAATGCTTGAAAGGACGCAAGCTAACCATGTAGAAATGAATTCCTCATTTCTCACGTTCTCACACTGCTTTACTTACTATGTTGTGTGATGAAATTCTGTCTGATGAAATTTATGTCATATTCTTTACTGTGAAGCATATGAGTTCGTAAATTGTACTAATTCATCTGCGGGATGAACCTCCAAAAGCTACTGAGTGGGTCCTCGATAGTGGATGCACAATCCACATGACTAGTGACAAGAATCTACTGATGAATTCGCCACATGCTCCATCTCATCTGAAGCATATCACCTATGCTGACAAAGGAAAAAAGCAAGGTATTGGGTCTAGGTAAGGATGCAATCTCAAAGGACCGAACCATGGATAAGGTGATGCTTGTTGAATCCCTCAGGTTCAACCTTATGTCTGTCTCAATGCTTTGTGATCTTGATATGGTTGTCGTATTTGGAAAATATCATTGTGTTGTCATCATGGAATATGAAAATTCCAAAGTCTTCAAAGGCTCTAGGAGAGGAGACTTGTATATTGTTGATTTCTCTATAGGTCCTAGGCCTACCACATGCCTACTTGTAAATTCCTGAGAAGGCTGGCTGTGGCATCGACAACTTGGACATGCTGGTATGAGGAACTTGTACAGGCTCGTTACGAAAAAGCATGTCCTTGGCATTGAAGGTGACAAATTCCTCAAGGACGACCTTTGTGGTGCATGTGAGTCTGGGAAGATGACCAGATCCAAGCATCCCTCGAAGACAATCATGACCATGACTCGACCCTTTGAATTGCTTCACATGAATCTCTTTGGCCCCACTAATTACTCCACACTAACAAATTCTTCAAGTTTGTATGGCTTTGTCATTGTTGATGATTACTATCGTGACACTTGGGTGCATATTATTTTGTACAAGTCTGAAGTGCAGGATGTCTTCAGACGATTTGCTTCAAGGGCCTCCACGAATTTCAGCGTCAAAATCAAGCATATCAGGAGTTATAATGGGACTGAGTTCAAGAACACCAATCTTGATGAATATCTTGTTGAACCTGGTATTACTCGTGAGTTATCTGCCCCATATACTCCTCGGTAGAATAGCGTCGTGGAGCGCAAGAACAGGACTCTTGTTGAGATGGCTCGCACCATGCTTGATGAATACAAGACTCCTCGTCGCTTTTGGCTTGAGGTAATTGATACAACATGCCACATCATCAACAGACTATATCTACACAAATTATTCAAGGAGACTTCATATGAACTTATAAATGGTAAGAAACCCAATGTAAGTTATCTCAAAGTCTTCGGTGCAAAATGCTGGATTAGAGATCCTCACCATAGTTCTAAATTTGCACTGAAAGCACATGAAGGTTTTATGCTTGGTTACGGAAAGGACTCGCACACCTATAGAGTCTTCAACACCTATCACCACAAGGTTATTGAAACTGTAGATGTGTGGTTCGATAAAACTGACAGCTCGCAAAGGGAGCACCTGCCTTTTGTGCTAGATGAACAGTCTCCTAAAGAATCCATTAAGCTGAAGGCAACTGAAGATGTCATACCCACTGAAGCAGTCATTCTAACGAATAAGATAGTCATGCTGATACACCTGAAGAAAATGGTGCTGAAGAAAATCCTCACCCACATCAACTTGCTCATCCAAGAGTTGCAAATGAAGTGCAGATTGACAAAATCATCGATGTCATCAATGCACCAGGTCCCCTCACTCACTAAAGAGCTTCACATTTGACTAAATTTTGTGGGCACTTTGCTTTTGTCTCTATCATAGAGCCCCCAAAGTGGATGAAGCATTCAAGGTGCCTGGGTGGATTCAAGCTATGCAAGAGAAATTGCATCAATTCAAGCTCAACAACATGTGGGAACTTGTCAAGCGACCAGATCCTTGCAAGCAGAACATCATAGGTACCAAGTGGATCTACCGTAACAAGCAAGATGAAATTGGCCTTGTGGTAAGGAATAGGCTCGTCTTGTATCTCAAGGCTGCACACAGGTTGAAGGAATTGACTTTGATGAAGCTTTTGCACCTGTTGCTAGACTTGAAGTTATTCGCATATTGCTTGTTTATGCTAACCATCATAATATCATCTTATATCAAATGAATGTGAAAAGTGCATTCCTCAATGGTAAGCTTGAGGAAGAAGTATATGTTGCTCAACCCCCAGGTTTTGAAGACCCTAAGCATCCTGACAAAGTCTTCAGACTCAACAAGGCCCTCTATGGCCTCAAGCAGGCCCCTCGGGCGTGGTACGACACTCTAAAGGAATTCCTCATAAAAAAGGCTTCAAACCCGGTTCACTAGACCCAACTCTTTTCACTAGATCCTATGACCATGAACTGTTCATATGCCAAATATATGTAGACGATATTATCTTTGGTTGTACTGAAAAACGTTACAGTGATGAATTTACCTATATGATGAGTGAAGAATATCAAACGTGTATGATGGGAGAGTGGAAATTCTTCTTGGGTCTTCAAATTCGTCAGCAAGACAATGGCATCTTCATATCTCAAGAGAAATACCTCAAGGATGTTTTGAGGAAGTTCGACATGCAAGATTGTAAAGGCGTCAAAACTCCAATGCCTTCAAAAGGCCACCTCTACACTAACTAAAATGCTAAAGATTTCTATCAGAAGGTATACCGCTCCATGACTGGCTCCTTATTGTATCTATGTGCATCTAGGCCTGATATTATGCTGAGTGTTTGCTTGTGTGCCTGTTTCCAAGCAACACCAAAGGAATTACACAATAAGGCTGTGAAACATATTCTTTGATACTTAGCTCACAAACCAACGCTTGGACTGTGGTACCCCAAGGGCTCAAATATTCACCTCGTCAGATACTCTGATGCTGACTATGCTTCAGATCATGTGGATCGCAAGTCAACCTCAGGCACATGTCCTTTCCTTGGATGCTCCTCAGTCTATTGGTCTTCGAAGAAGCATAATTGCGTGTCACTATCTACTGCTAAAGCTAAGTACATTGTTGCTGGTTCATGTTGCGCTCAGCTGCTGTGGATGAAGCAAACCCTCAAGGACTATGGCATCAAGGTGAATAGTGCGCCTCTCTACTGCAACAACGAGAGTGCCATCAAGATTGCATACAACCCACTTCAGCATTCCAAGACCAAGCACATCCAGATTCGTCATCATTTTCTTCGAGATCATGTACTCAAGGGCGACATCTCCATCGACCACATCCCTACTGAAGAACAACTGGCCGATATATTCACAAAGCCCTTGGATGAAAAGAGATTTTGCAAGTTGCGGTTTGAGCTAAATATCTTAGAATCTTCCAACATTCTTTGAAAAATGACACACATCCTAACACTTGTGCAAAATTGATGACTTAGGTGTGCAACACACGAAGTAACGTTTTTCTTCAATCAATGAAGAATAACCCTCTAAGTGTGAAGAAATTAATGAAGAATTTGATTCTCAGAACCCTACGACAATTGTACGCGGTGTCTGGAATCATCATTCATATACGATGGGTCACGCCACCAATCATAGTTGAAATTCTTCAAATTTGAGTTTTTCGTCATTTTGCAAATTCTTTAAATTTTCAAAATTCCTCAAATTTGCAAATTCCTCAACTTTTCAAATTCATCAACTTTTCAAATTCTTCAAACTATGAAACTCATGTTGACTATATATATATATATATATATATATATATATATATATATATATATATATATATATATATTCGAGTTTTCAATGTCCTCAACAACATTCACTTATTGCTAACTCTTCAAGTTGATATTTATCTAAGTGAATGTGATTGCACCCTTTCCCCCTCTATGCTAAACTCAACCCAATCTGTTCACAAATTTGTCATATGCATTCTACTTTGAAACTCGTTCAAAGTATTCACTGTGTCCTTGATAGCTGAAGAATTTGTGAACACAAACTTAAAATTTCTTTTCACTATCTAAATTTTCAGCGCTTCCCGCTCAAACCATTCTAATTCCCACGACTGGATAACCCACGATCCCCCACGATCGCCACTACTCAGAACGTGGGTGACACATGTCGCATGGAGAGCAAGGGTCAGGGGCAATCTAGTCCAAAATCTTTAGATAGATTGATTTTCTCCTCTGCTATAAATACCCCTTCCCTTTCAATATGCTCAGTTACTCCTCACTCCTACTCTCTCCCGAGCTCCGACCTAGCATTGCCGCTAAAATCATCACTGCCGGTGTGGAAGAGCTTCGCTACCTTGACCTCACCGTTGCCGTACTCGCATCGGCCGTGTAAGTCTTCACCCCGCCGCCATTGTAGGTGTCTCCCTCTGTCGAGCTAGGGCGTGGGAGATCTGGACTGACGAACTTCCTCAATTTCTTCTCACAGTTCGTCGTGTTCTTCATCAGGGTAAATAAAATTGTATTGCCCTTGTTTGATCTTGAAGTTTTCCTCAATTTCCTCAAAGGTGTTTATTATTCAAGAATCTCATTCTAAAACACCTTACATGTTCATACACTTGATGTTTTCCCTAAGTTATGATTTTCTTCAGGATTCCTTAATTGTGTGAATCCTCAAAATTTGCACAACTTTGGAACCGAAGACAAAAACACTTAGTGAAAATCCTAAAGACACCCATGGTCAAATTCCTCACACTTGATGTTTCTGAACAACTTCTGAGACTGCATATGACCTCTTCAAATTCCTCGCACCTAAACTCTGTTCACGGGTACAAACATGTCCGCTGATGAATCACTAGGTTCTCATCAACTTAACTCATTTGTAGTGTTTCTTGAGGAAAAACTGTGCACTTCTTCAGAATCTTCAAGAGTTCAGAATCCTCAGTCGCAGAAAATGGCTGATGGGAAGAAGCCATAGAAAGGTGGAAAGAAACCTGAAGTGCAGACTGCTTGTGAGATACCTGATGACTTTATGAGGAATATTTCACGCCAAATGAAGAAATTCATGGCAAAGAAACAACAAAGCAGAGAAAGATTCACTTACAAAAAAATAGAGAGGAGATGGGCAAAGGAGTGGAAAGAATATCGCTATGTCACTCCCGAGTATATGATGAAATTCGCAGCTAAACCCTCTTGCAACACACCACCCTTGGCTCCGAACCAAACTACTGATCCCACAAGTCTCAAGACTGGTGATGACTTTCCTCATGTATGGGAAAGACATCAAGCTAAGCTGGCAAAGAAAGCAAAAGAGGCTGTGAAGAAATTCAACGAAGACTCTCTTGCTGCTGCCACTGCCAGAGCCTCTGCTAGTGCTCCAAAGAAATCAATCGTGAAGAAATCTTCTCTGAAGTCAAAGTCTTCAACGTCAAAGTCCCTGTATCGTGTCAGAGGACAGAAGGATTCTCAATTGCTTCAAGAGTCAATGCAAGTCCCTGTGCTCAAGCAAAGTCTTCAACAAGTCCTACTATGTTGAAGCTGAAGAAAAGTGATGGACGAGGTCAAAGACCAAGTCCTCGCACTAGCAACGTTATAGTGAATGTACCCTTAGGTTCTGAGGATGATGATGAGGCTGATGATGAAGAACTGGAAGAAATCTTTAGAGAAAGTCAGCAAAAAGCTGCAATAGCCAAAGGAAGCTCTCTTCCTCTTATGCTGGATCCCGAGATGATCCTCAACTTCATTGACATATGGCATGAGGATCCCAGCACCCCACTTTCCTCACTGAACCTTCCTCTTGGCGTGGACCATGTCCTCACTTACTTTATTGCTAAGGAAAAATGGAAAAGAGATCAAGCTCTGAGAGCTAAGAACAGTAGGGCTCGAAAATAAAAATTTCTGAGGAATAATGTGATGAATTTGACTCCAAATCAACTCGTCACTATTTAGTCTGAAATTCGCTGGCTCTCTAAGGAACAAGACAAATATGATGTTGAATGGAAGGGCACCAAAGTGAGATTTGTCAGGGTGGCCTAATCTTCCGTTAAGGACCATAACTCAAGGGTTGCAGCACGATCGCAACCACGAATTCCTCGGGCTGAAGAATCTGCTCAGCCTGCTGAAGAAACTGCTCCCGCAGCTGAAGAAACACAGGCTGCTAAAGAACATGCCAGGACAACCTCCACTATTGTGCATGAAGAAACAACCTGGCCAACAGAAGTTTTGCTATGCCTGAGGAAATTGATACCATAAGGGAGAGTGCATCAGTTCTGCCTGAAGAAAATGCACCTCCTTCATCCTCTGCAGAAACAGCTAAATCATCAAGGGTGAAGACAATCAACCTTCCTTCTGCATCAGAAGCGAAAAAGACCAAGGCTATGGAGAAAAAGGCATTGAAAAGAAAAGCATCAACTTTTGATTCCTCAGCAGTGAAGAAATTGAAGACACTGTCAAGTTCTTCAATAGAACCGTTTGATGCAATGCCTATCAGCTCCGTGCCAGCCTATGCAATAGTGCCTTTTGGTGTTCACTATGTCATCCCAAATGATGAAGAAAAGGATCAATCTACCGCTACCTTAGAGCAGATTGATGAAGAAATTGAAGTGCAAGCAAATGCTTCAACTCCAAAAGTATCATCGCCCCAGCCTCAGTTGACTGCTGAAGAGGCCGGAGTTGAAAAAATTGATGAGGACGTGGACATTGGCAATACAATCTCTGGCATCAAAGATGAATATTGGGAAGCTGCACACCCAAATTCCCCAATGACCACTCCTCTATCACAGATCCCTCAGTCTCTAGCCTAGACTGAAGAAATTCATACTGGATCTGATTACTTGGCCGCAACACCCACTTAAGAAATTCTAGCTGCAACAGCTGAAGAATTCTAGCTCCAACATCCACTGAGGAAACTGATGTGCAAATTCCTCAGTTTGAAGAAGTTCCTCCTCTGCCAAAGGAGATTGTGGTCCGCTTCAAGCCCAAACCTTCAGCCAAAGCTAAGAATGTCATTCAAGGGCTCAAAGTGCCCCAAATTAATCAAAACAAAATTCTTCAATGAGCACATTTTCTTAGATGGGCCAAATCCTTATGACTTAGCTAGGGCCGGCTGCACCAGGTTCTGGACTGCAACACAGATGAACTATTATGCATCAGTCCTGTTTGACAAGAAGAAAGTCTTTGAGCACCATCAAATTCCTCATGCGTATATGGAAACAATCCCATCCTTCACACTGGTGCTCACAGTTCTTCACGATGCAGGAATTCTTCCGTTGTGTGTGGATATTTGCGATTGGAATGAAGAGCTAATTCTTCAATTATATGTCACTCTGCACATCACAGGTGATGCTTCTGACATCAACTCATGGGTCTTGGATTGGATGACTGGATCGACTCATTATGCTACACCAGCCTCTGAAATGCTTCAGTCAGTCCCAGTTCCAATTCCTTCAGAAGAAGCCCACTGCCTGTTTGATGAACCTGCTGTGCCCGACCATATGATGCAAGTGTTGATGAAACCGCTGGCTTATAGAAAACCTCAAAGGACCACCTTCCTGTGAAGGATTTTCTCTATGTGCCTAGGACTATTTATCGCATCCTCACCAACACCCTTTGTCCTCAGAAGGGACACAACTCTGAAGAAGAAGAAGTTGAGGGATTCATGAAGAACATGCTATTCAACATGATTCATGGGATTCCCATCAACTACCACGATTTCTTCATGAGAACATTGGCCAATGCAGCATTAGCCCCTTTTGAATTGAAGCATTATGCTCGCGGGATCATGAAATTCATGAAATCAAGGTCTTTAGTTCCCTTCAAGGCTTACTTCCAAAATCACTTTGGCTTTCTGCCTCCGATTGAAGTCCTCAAGAACACAATTGCCTCAGTTGAAGGAAAAGGCAAAGCTGTCATTGATGAAGGTACTCGTCCATTGGATGGTTAGATTCGCAAAGCTGCATCTTACTCCACCAATGATGACACTGCTACCCAGGACTCTGCTGCAAAAGCCTCAGCACAAAAACCACAAGAGTCTGCCCATCGTGTGATGACTAATCGTGAGCTTCTCATAAGTCTTCATCAGAAGGTTGATCGCAATCACAAGTGGATGAAGCGTTAGTTTGCCTCAATTCTTCAGAACATGACGGTGATGCAGAACTCTGTGAGGAAAATCACTACTATGTGCATGAAATCTTTAATCGCGCATGGGCAATTCTCGCACATCTCAAGACTCCTGCGGAACTCAAGGACATGGACTTTTAGCAAAACTTTGACTGGTCTCGTCCTCCTCGGAAGAAATTCAAGGAGGTTCAAGTTCCTCAGCTGGTTACAAGTTCATATTCTTCATCGCGTGAGACGGATGAAGCTGAGGACGTTGACGACACTGCGAAAGGCCGTGCATCGACAAACGACCCCGACAACACTGGTGCTCCTTCCTCACCAACAAGATGAAATTCTTCAAGGGGTGTTAGTTCTCATTTTTTTCATCCCTTTTCGTCTTCGATGACAAAGGGGAGAAAATTTGAGTTAGTCTTCAAGGGGGTCTCTATATATGGGCTGTTTTTTTGTTTAAGTTACAACTCTCGCTCTTCTGAAGCTTTTGTTGGTTGAGTTGTGAACTTAAGTCCGATGGTGGTCTCACTCTTTTGAACTGCTTTCCGCATGCTTATTTCCTCAGGCACCTTAATGCATGCATGCTGAATTTTGTCAGACACCATTTTCATCATGCATTTCAAATTCTTCATATCATATGTTCAAGTGTGTCTATGAATTACAAGATATAGGGGGATTTCTCCATATTTTGAACCTGCCATGTGCATTTGCAGTCCAAAGAAAATTCCTCAAATATGCACATCTTCAGGGGGAGTTCTTCTATATCTTGCAATCAAATTCCTCTAACTCAGTATTTACACTTCATTGTATTATCCCCGTTGAAAACTTAACCTATTTGTCATCAATCACCAAAAAGGGGGAGATTATAAGTGCATCTAGTGCCCCTTAGTGATTTTGGTGTATTGAAGACTTATAGGTTAAGGAACTAATGTGTTTGTGAGTGTACACAGGCTCTATAAGTCGATGAGGAATTTGATATATTCGGAGATTACAGCCGACCCCTAAAAATATATGTCTTCAACTAAAGAGTTTGGTGAAGACTTTGGTGAAAACTTTGCTGAAGACTTTGGTATTCCTTGAAGACATTCAAAATGAAGAAGTTGGTGTGACCTTGAAGATATGAACGAGGACCATGAAGCGTGAAGACTTTTATTTTCGTAGTTTCATTCCCTTTCTTTGAGTCATAGGAAACATCGTACTGTTAAAGGCGGCCGAGGTAATGCTAAGGAAAATTTCCAACTGATGCTCAAATCCAAAAGCCTCAACCTATCCAATCCTTCGAGTGAAGCCTTTGGAAATCTCTTGCAGTTCAGTCAAGTTCTTTAGTGGTAGAGACGATGTTCTTTTGGCCTCTGATGAAATTGATCTGAGTGAGGAGTTACGATTTTGCCACTGCGAATTGCCTACAAGTGAGGAACATGATAAGCCTGAGGACTTTCTTAGTTTGAAATTCCGACCGTTGCTGTGCTTAGTGCCAGCTATCCCCAATCATCTTATCCACATAACGTTCATATCATTGGGGGCATTTATGTCTTATCATGTCAGGTTGCACCCTGGCTATAAATAGCCACCCCCCACAACCACTAGTTGGTTGGCTGCTCCGAGAGAGAACTAACACTTGTCATTTGAGAGCCACACATCTTCCAAGGACTTTGAGAGAAAATCATCAGTGAGGAAAAACCCAAATCCAAACCACCAAACCCAAAGTGATTGAGCATAACTAAAGAGATTGTTCCTGTGTGGAACCGACGCTTGTTACCTTTGAGGATTGTGTATCCTCCAGACGCTTAAGCGTCATGGTCTAGTGCATCCTGCAGTCAATTGGGGATCACCGAGTGACCTTGGTCTAGAGCATCTAGCATTCAATTATGGATCGTCGGGTGACCAGTTTGTGAGGGTTTTGGAAGTCTACCCTGAAGAGTTACCATGAGTGTTGGGTGAGGACTTTGTGACCTTAGCTCAGGAAGAATACGGTAAGGACTATGTGTCCTGGGACTATGTGTCCTATGGTTTAAATACCAGACCGCTCCAAACCAGACGTACAACTGTCACAGCAGTTGGAACTAGGTCATCAAATCATTGTGTTCACTGAGCTACCTGGTTCTATTTCCTCAACCCCTCAATTTCTCGTATACTTGTTGATGAAATTGATTGTTACTATTTGAAGATTTTGACTGAAGACTTTGACAATTTCCTCATTTCAAATTCTTCAAGTTACCTTGTTCCTAACCTGCTTATCCTGTATCACGCTACTTGTAATCTGTGCATGTTTTATTTCATCATGATGATTATGTTGTCATTGTGTTTCTCATGCACTGGAGTACTTATTCCGCTCCTAGTTATTCATCACATTACAAATTCCTCAAGTTGAAATTCCTCAAGTGATGAATTTGTAAAAATCGCCTATTCACCCCCCTCTAGTCGATATAACGCACTTTAACACACTTTCAACTACAACTATTAGGCCGGCTGCAACTTCCACTTGGATTGTGTGATGTGCCCCTTATTGGGTTCATCAACCAGTGTCGATGAACTCAATTCCATAAGTGGGGAGGGTTTTTACACATGAGTTAGGGTCTAAAACCAACTGTCCACAATGAGTCTAAAACCAACTGTCCATAAAGGTTAACAAACCATTGAGAACTTGAGTCGGGCCACAAAAAAGAAGGGAGAGTGGTGGTGGGGTGGGTGAATTTCTCAAGCGAAAAATGGTCCTGCTATGAGTCTCGGGTGGGGTCCTATTCAGTTAGGGTAGTCTGGGACATGTCTTGTCCAAATATTTGTCGTGGAAAAACTCAATTCTAACGAAATATATGGGTGCTATCTAACACATGCATATATTGATGCGATAATTCAATTCGTTCACCGAACTCTTGTACACCCCGTGAACAGTAAAATCAAGAAATGGAAGAAAATTTAAGAAAAACGTTTTTTTGTGGTTCTAATGCTGAAATGCATGAGGTTCGTGCAAAATTTCGAGATGTTTGGACATTCGAGGTGCTCATGGCAAAAAACACAAAATTGTTTGTGAACAGTATTGTTATCAAATGTTTCTCAGAACACCCTATTTTTTTGTCACTACCTCCTCAAATGTCCAAACTTCATGAAAATTTGCATGGGCATCACACTCATAAACATCTTGGAGCAGAAGAAATAGATGATTCTGAATTTATTTTCTATTTAAAATGATTTTTCTTTTCACGGACGGCTTCATCTGTGCCCGGATGTAGAATATCTGTTTGGAATTAGAACCATGCGCCGCTTGGGGTGGAAATCGTCCAGCCCAACTTGCCCACTCTTCCACTCCCCCGGAAGCTTGGGGTGACAAGCACGTGCCAACGAGCCGAGCCATAAAGGTGCTTAAGCATGTCTCCAGCGACGAGAATTTGTCGCGTGGGACTAACAGATTTGTATGCCCAAACAAATGATCGATGGAATGAGATCTTGAGTATATGTGTATACGGAAGAAATAGCATATTGAATTTTTTTTCAATGAACAGGAGCCCTGCTCCTCATTTCATTTTCCACTGAAAACTGGAACCCAACTTAGAACATCCGTATCCTATATTATTATCATTCTTGGAAAGTTCATCCACACAAGTAATTCTGGTAATATGCAGCCTTCACCACATCAGGTATGCCATCTCAACATCCATTACACATGCACTACCTTTAATTCATGTTGGCAAAATCATAATCAGACATGTAATTATTAATGGCATGCATATTATAAAAAATCATTTCATTAGCATGTCATCTTATTCAAGTGGTATGAAAAATTGACAGGAATTGAGGATAGACATTGATCGTTTGAATGAATTCATGAGTGAAAATATGAGTTAACAAGGTACGTGCGTACAAGTATTGACGTGTGTGTTATCTATTCATAAATACTAGTGTTTTTTCTTGAAAAAAAACCACACAATGGGACAAGTCTTTTTGGAGATACGTTTATGGAAGTCAAAAAAAGGGAATACCTAATATTATATAGCAGTCTGTGTTAAGATATCTTTTCATTGGAAAATTAATTAATTTAATGCAAAAACCTCAGACATTTAAGTTGCTAACTTAATAAAATCAATTTTAGGATGCAGTAATAATATTTCTTGGGTACATGTCTCTTACTGGTTCGTAGCTACATGTGAGGAGTTATCTTGTTTACTTGGTTTCATTCAAAACAAAAGAAAAAGAAAAAAACTAACAGAACCTTAGTGGGCTCCCAAGCAAGAAGACATCCCCAAGGGTCTGTCAATGCCCTTATGAGGTGGTGATTGCTGCCAAAAAGAATGGGAATGAGGATCCGATCCGATCTAGGGTAGTTTTGACGAAGTCAAGTCGCCAAGCGAACGCTGGGACCAAAACCCTTACGGGTACGAGACATATGTAATATCCCAAGATATGTACTTGCCTCAACACTTGGGTTTATCGACATGCTGTAGGGTGAGCGCACAAGTTGTCGTCATTGGGCCTGGCCCATGTATTGTAGTATGACAAGTGTTTGAGAAAAATGCCTAGGATCACCTCACTTCCCTCATATCTCACCGTTTAGTAAGCAATAGAGATTTGTACCACTATATGACTCCCTCCGTCCCGAAATATAGGTCGTTGTGGGAGTTTCCTGACCAGGTGAAAAGGGGGTGAAATGACCAGGTTACCCCTGGTTTGAATTCCACAAGATTCGTCTCCTACCTCCACCCTGCCTCCGCCCTCCACCCCGCCTCTGCCCTCCACCCCGCCTCCTCCCTCCACCGGTCCACCCCTAGCTCCACCTCTCCATCATCCATCCGCCCTCCACCTCTCCCTCCTCCATCTGCCATCCACCTCTCCCTCCTCCCTCCTCCCACCATTCCCTGCTGCTGGCGACTCCATCCCGTGTTGCTCGCCTCCTTCCCCTGCTGCTGGCGCCTCCATCCCTGCTGCTGGCGCCACCATCCCATGCTGCTCGCCTCCATCCCCCTGTTGCTGGTTGCTGGTGCCTCCATCCCCTCCTGCTGGTGCCTCCATCCCCTGCTGCTCGCCTCCTGTTCGCTGCTAAGCAGGAACTGTTGCTGCCTCATCTTTGCTGCTGTTCTAGGGATCAGATGGTGATGTTCCGGTAACAGGTGAATTTCCTGCACACCAACAGACAAGATAAACAATGATCTGAACTACTGATGGCACTGTACTCTACTGTAATGCATAACAAGGTAGTAATTGACTGAAACTCCTAATCCCAGATTATGAGAATATAATCTTGAGATATTGTCTGAAGTTGTAATCATATTATTCCAAGATCCCGTGACAACATCTTGCAGACGGAGTATGTCCTCTTCTAATTTGTGAGCAACTGCAAGCATGATAATATTCTTAAGAGATATTGTCTGAAGAGATATTGTACAGTGACATAGCCGATGATATTCAGGACAGGAGTGTTCTTAGATATGGTTAAAAAAAAATATACAACACACAAGGATTTATTTGGACAGTGAATGAGAACTTTTGGAGCATGTTGTTTCTGTCTTGAAAGTCCCTTTAGAACTAACAAGTCCAGGTTGTTGAGAAGGAAAACAAAACAGACACACCAGATTTGATGCTAACTATGAAGAGACAATTGGCACTTTGGCATTTACAAAACCAAAAAGAGAGCAGGCAATAGTTAGTCAGTGTGAAGAATTTCATTTTTCTTAACTTGTTCTGAGTAAATAATTTGATGATCGTAAGCAATCTGAGTAGCTAAGCAAAGTTATACTCCATATGAAGCAAGCCAGTTAAGTAGAGGAAATGCATTTAGGAGACAGAACTTTGATGGAGCACTTACTGTAGCATTTCAGGACAATGTGAAAACTAGTTGTTGCCCTCTTTGTCCTATTATTGCATAAATCTTGGAAAGAAACAATAAATTTAGGAGTGCTCCTGCATTATTTGAAGTAAATACTGAACTGAGCCGAGCCTTACCTCATATCACAGGTCTCTGCAAAATCCTTGCTCCTGGACGGACTCCTTCTCCTAGGTATCCTCCTTCTTCTCCTGCTATAGCAGCAACAACAAGTTGGTAACAGCAACAATTGACAACACCAGCATGTCAATAACGACAACAGCAACAATAACTCATGGAGATCAATAGAAGGTCAATAACAATTACCATGGACTTTGATCTAAATTGTACTCCAATCGAGAAAGAGGACATACCTGAAGAAGGCAATGTTGAGTAAGAGGGTGATTTGAAGATGGAAGAAGATCATCCATTGCAAGATGCAGGCGGTGAATACTTCAGGAACATGCATTCGAAAGGAGAGGATTCAGTGAGTAAATATGATATTGTGAACATGCATTCATTCATGCTCATGCTCATGTTCATTCATTCATTTTCATGCTTATTCATTAAAATGTTCTTATGTTCTCATGCTCATGCCCATTCATGATCATTCATGCACTCCTTTTTATCACTACTCATGATCATACACCAGTAAAGTTTGATAATATGATCATTTCCTCATTTTCTCATTTGAGTATTTCTTCATGTAGGTGTTGAGAAAGCAGTTCAAAAAAGGGATAGCCTTGATGACAAGAAAAAAATATGTTGTTTATGTTGCATTGCATGCGTTGTGTATGAGTAGAGGGGGCAAACTTACTAGAGATGATAGGAAAAATGTTGCTAACTTTTTCGGAGTAGGTGTCTGGAATATTCGAAGAATTTGGAAGAAAGCGATGAGGTTGATTGCACAAGGTTTGGAGGTTGATGTTTCAAGTCAGAGAAAAGGAAACTATGGAGAAAGGAAAAGGACATCAACCTAGACCAAATCCCTACAATCCCTCTAAACAGAAGGTCTACAATCAGGTCACTTGCTTGGCAACTCAGATGCAGCCCCACCACACTCCATAGGAAGTTCATGTTGAATTTGATAAAGAGGCATTCAAACTGTGTGAAGCCAATTCTAAAGGAAAAGAACAAGAAGGATATAATGGAATTTTGCTTGTCAATGCTCGATGAGACAACAATAGAAACTGGAAGGCCTAAATTCAAGACTATGCACAACATTGTGCATATTGACGAAAAATGGTTCTATATGACCAAGAAAAACAAGAACTATTATCTGCTAGATGAGGAGGAAGAGCCTACAAGTACTTTACAAAGTGGTAGTAGTACTGGAAAGGTCATGTTCTTGACTGCCGTTGCCAGGGCAAGGTGGGACAGTGAATGAAATGTGATGTTCTCTGGCAAAATTGTAATTTGGCCGTTTGTGAAAGAACTTCCCGCTCAAAGGAGAAGCGACAATAGGCCTAGAGGAACAATGGAGACAAAGTCCATAAAGGTTTACAGGCAAGTGATGAGAGAGTTCATGATAGATAATCTGCTACCAGCAATACAATCTGCTTGGCCTAAGAATGATGTTGGGCAAACTATCTTCATACAACAGGACAACGCAAAGCCGCATTTCTTGCGTAATGACCCAGAATTCTTAGCAGCCGTCGAAAGCACAGGACATGACATTACACTAATTCAGCAGCCTACCCATAGCCCTGATTTGAATGGACTTGACCTTGGATTCTTCAGTTTGTTGCAATCTCTGACAGATTGTCTAAGCCCGAGAACCCTTCAAGACCTTATTAAGGGTGTGTTGGAAGAATTTGAAAACTATGCCGTTTACAAGCTGAACAGAGTTTTCTTATCCCAGCAGGCTTGCATGATTCAAATTTTGAACCATGCAGGTGGCAATGGCTATAAAATACCACATGTGAACAAGGAAAGACTTGAGACTCTTGGGATTCTACCGCCAAGACTTACATGCCCCTCAAGATGTTTACGCAAATGCCCTACACAATCTACAACTAATGGAGAGAGTTGCTTGAGGAGATGCTTGAGGAGTTGAGGCTTGTTGATATGCTTGAGATGAGGCTTGGGATGCTTGAGATGAGCTTGTTGATATGCTTGAGATGAGGCTTGGGATGCTTGAGATGACGCTTGTTGATATGCTCGAGATGACTCTTAATATGTGGAGTATGATCATTTGTGTAGCTCCTTGTTGTGATATGTTTTTGAATATTCTTGATAATTAAAAAGAGAAGAGAAGAATTAGGAGTAGAAGAAGTTTTTGATAATTAAAAAGAGAGGAGTAGAAGTTTCTGATAATGAAAAAGAGAGGAGAAAAACTTTTACTCTAGAATTAGGAGTACTCATTTAATCCACTGAATTAGGAGTACTCATTTAATTCATTTAAAAAATTTCACCTTGTGTACCACAGCTAAATTCAGTTAAATTTATATGCTCTTTCAAAATTGTGGAGTAAACTCAGTTTTGCAGCTCAATTCACCTATATGCACAAACGAAGTACGCACTGAATGTACTCTAAGCAACCTTCCCATGAAGAGAAATGACGAATCCTTCAAGCAACCTTTGTTGGGAGACATAGTAGTAAATCAAAAAAATTCCTACGTGTCACCAAGATCTATCTAGGAGAAACCAGCAACGAGTGGGGAGAGATTGCATCTTCATACCTTTGAAGATCGCTAAGCGGAAGCGTTACAAGAACGCGGTTGGTTGAGCCGCACTCGTAGCGATTCAGATCGCGGTGGACTCCGATCTCAGTGCCGACGCGTTCATCACACGTGCAGCCCGGTGACGTCTCCTATGCCTTGATACAGCAAGGAGGAAGGAGATATTGAGGGAGAGCTCCGGCAGCACGACGGCATGGTGATGGTGGAGCTACGTGGCACTCCGGCAGGGCTTCGCCAAGCACTACGGAGAACGAGGAAGAGGAAGGGTAGGGCTGTGCCGAGAGAGAGAGGAACTCGTGTAGATGGCAGCCCCAAAACCCCCACTATATATAGGAGGAGGGGGGAGGGGAGGGCTGCGCCCTACGTTTCCCTTTAGGGGGCCGGGAGCAGCCCCAGATCCCATCTGGGCGGCGGCCAGAGGGAGGGAGAGAGGGGGGCACGCCCTAGATGGACCTAGGGCCCATGTGGACCTAGGGTTTGTACCCTCTCTTCCCTTGCTGCACCTTGGGCCCTTGTGGGGGCGCACCAGCCCACCTAGGGGCTGGTTCCCTCCCACCTGTGGCCCAAGCAGCCCTCTGGGGCCAGTGGCCCCTCCCGGTGGACCCCTGGAACCCTTCTGGTGGTCCCGGTACACTACCGGTGACGCCCGAAACACTTCTGGTGACCGAAACCTCACTTCCTATATATCAATCTTTACCTCCGGACCATTTCGGACCTCCTTGTGATGTCCGGGATCTCATCCAGGACTCCGAACAACCTTCAGTAACCACGTACACTATTTCCCTGTAACCCTAGCGTCATCGAACCTTAAGTGTGTAGACCCTACGGGTTTGGGAGACACGTAGACATGACCGAGACACCTCTCCAGTCAATAACCAACAGCGGGATCTGGATACCCATGTTGGCTCCCACATGCTCCATGATGATCTCATCGGATGAACCACATGACCGAGATACCTCTCCGTCACACGAAGTGACAAATCCCAGTCTCGATTCGTGCCAACCCAACACACTTTTGCAGATACCCGTAGTGCACCTTTATAGCCACCCAGTTACGTTGTGACGTTTGGCACACCCAAAGAATTCCTACGGTATCCGGGAGTTGCACAAGCTCATGGTCTAAGGAAATGATACTTGACATTGAAAAGCTCTAGCAAACAAACTACACGATCTTGTGCTAGGCTTAGGAATGGGTCTTGTCCATCACATCATTCTCCTAATGATTGATCCCACTATCAACGACATCCAATGTCCATGGTCATGAAACCGTGACCATCCATTGATCAACGAGCTAGCCAACTAGAGGCTTACTAGGGACATGTTGTGGTCTATGTATTCACACATGCATTACGGTTTCTGGTTAACACAATTATAGCATGAACAATAGACAATTATCATGACCAAGGAAATACAATAATAACCATTTTATTATTGCCTCTAGGGCATATTTCCAATAGTCTCCCACTTGCACTAGAGTCAATAATCTAGTTACATTGTGATGAATCGAACATCCATAGCATTCTGGTGTTGATCATGTTTTGCTCGCGAGGGAGGTTTAGTCAACGGATCTACGACATTCAGATCCATATGCACTTTACAAATATCTATATCTCCCTCCTGAATGTAATCACGGATGGAGTTGAAGCGGCGCTTGATGTGTCTTGTCTTCTTGTGAAACCTGGGCTCCTTCGCAAGGGCAATAGCTCAAGTGTTGTCACAGAATAGAGTCATCGGACCCGACGCACTTGGAATTACTCCTAGGTAGGTGATGAACTCCTTCATCCAGACTCCTTCCTTTGCTGCTTCCGAAGTAGCTATGTACTCCGCTTCACATGTAGATGCTGCCACGACGCTTTGCTTGCTGTTGCACCAGCTGACTGCCCTTCCATTCAAAACATACACGTATCCGGTTTGTGACTTGGAGTCATCCGGATCTGTGTTGAAGCTAGCATCGACGTAACCCTTTACGACGAGCTCTTCGGCACCTCCATATATGAGAAACATGTCCTTTGTCCTTTTCAGGTACTTCAGGATATTCTTGACCGCTGTCCAGTGTTCCGCTCCGGGATCACTTTGGTACCTCCCTACCAAACTTATGGCAAGGTTCACATCAGGTCTGGTACACAGCATGCCATACATAATAGAGCCTATGGCTGAAGCATAGGGGATGACACTCATCTCTTCTCTATCTTTCGCCGTGGTCGGGCATTGAGTCGTACTCAATCTCACACCCTGTAACATAGGCAAGAACCCCTTCTTGGACTGATCCATATTGAACTTCTTCAATATCTTTTCAAGGTATGTGCTTTGTGAAAGACCTATGAGGCGTCTCGGTCTATCTCTATAGATCTTAATACCTAATACGTAAGCAGCTTCTCCAAGGTCCTTCATTGAAAAACACTTATTCAAGTAGGCCTTTACACTTTCCAAGAGTTCTATATCATTTCCCATTATCAGTATGTCATCCACATATAATACGAGAAATGCTACAAAGCTTCCACTCACTTTCTTGTAAATACAAGGTTGTCCATAAACCTGTACAAACCCAAACGCTTTAATCACCTCATTAAAGCGAATGTTCCAATTCCGAGATGCTTGCACCAGCCCATAGATGGAGCGCTGGAGCTCGCATACTTTGTTAGCATCTTTAGGATCGACAAAACCTTCTAGCTGCATCATATACAGTTCTTCCTTGAGGAAGCCATTAAGGAATGCCGTTTTGACATCCATTTGCCAGATCTCATAATCATAAAATGTGGCAATTGCTAACATGATTTGGACAGACTTCAGCATTGCTACGGGTGAGAAAGTCTCATCGTAGTCAACTCCTTGAACTTGTCGATAACCCTTAGCGACAAGCCGAGCCTTATAGACGGTCACATTACCATCCTCGTTAGTCTTCTTCTTAAAGATCCATTTATTTTCAATGGCTCGCTTATCATCAGGCAAGTCCACCAAAGTCCATACTTTGTTCTCATACATGGATCCTATCTCGGATTTCATGGCCTCAAGCCATTTGTTGGAATCCGGGCCCAGCATCGCTTCTTCATAGTTCTAAGGTTCACCGTTGTCCAACAACATGATCTCCAGGACAGGGTTGTCATACCACTCTGGTGCGGAACGTGTCCTAGTGGACCTTCGACATTCAACAGTAACTTGATCTGAAGTTACATGATCATCATCATTAACTTCCTCTCCAGCCGATGTAGGCTCCACAGAAACAACTTCCTGTGTTGCGCTACTCTCCGGTTCGAGTGGAGGTACAGTTACCTCATCAAGTTCTATTTTCCTCCCACTTCCTTCTTTCGAGAGAAACTCTTTCTCGAGAAAGGATCCATTCTTGGCAACAAAGACTTTGCCTTCGGATCTGAGGTAGAAGGTATACCCAATAGTCTCTTTGGGATATCCTATGAAGACGCACTTTTCCGCTTTGGGTTCGAGCTTCTCAGGTTGAAGTTTCTTCACATAAGCATCGCATCCCCAAACTTTTAGAAACGACAGATTAGGTTTCTTTCCAAACCATAATTCATACGGTGTCGTCTCAACGGATTTTGATGGTGCCCTATTTAAAGTGAATGCGGCAGTCTCTAATGCATATCCACAAAATGATAGCAGTAAGTCGGTAAGAGACATCATAGGTCGCACCATATCTAATACAGTGCGATTACGACGTTCAGACACACCATTTCGCTGAGGTGTGCCAGGCGGTGTGCGTTGTGAAACAATTCCACATTTCCTTAGGTGCATGCCAAACTCGCGACTTAAATATTCTTCGCCACGATCAGATCGTAGGCACTTTATTTTCCTGTCACGTTGATTCTCTACCTCACTCTGAAATTCTTTCAACCTTTCAAAATGTTCAGACTTATGTTTCATTAAGTAGACATACCCATATCTACTCAAGTCATCAGTGAGGGTGAGAACATAATGGTAGCTACCACGAGCCTCGACACTCATTGGACCGCACACATCGGTATGTATTATTTCTAACAAGTCAGTTGCTCGCTCCATTGTTCCGGAGAACGGAGTCTTGCTCATCTTGCCCATGAGGCATGGTTCGCACGTGTCAAATGATTCGAAATCAAGGGACTCCAAAAGTCCATCAGTATGGAGCTTCTTCATGTGTTTGATACCAATATGACCAAGGCGGCAATGCCACATGTAAGTGGGACTATCGTTATCAACCTTACACTTTTTGGTACTCACACTATGGACATGTGTAACATCACGTTCGAGATTCATCAAAAATAAACTATTTACTAGCGGGGCATGACCATAAAACATTTCTCTCATATAAATAGAACAACCATTATTCTCAGTTTAAATGAGTAGCCATCTCACATCAAGCGAGATCAAGATACAATGTTCATGCTCAAAGCTGGTACTAAATAACAATTATTAAGGTTTAACACTAATCCCAAAGATAGATGTAGAGGTAGCGTGCCGACGGAGATCACATCGACTTTGGAACCATTCCCGACGCGCATCATCACCTCGTCCTTTGCCAGCCTCCGCTTATTCCGCAGCTCCTGCTTGGAGTTACAAATGTGAGCAACTGCACCGGTATCAAATACCCAGGAGCTACTACGAGCGCTGGTTAGGTACACATCAATAACAAGTATATCACATGTACCTTTACCGTTGTCGTCCTTCTTATCCGCTAAGTTCTTGGGGCAGTTCCGCTTCCAGTGACCGGTCTTGCAATAAAAACACTCAGTCTCAGGTTTGGGTCCATTCTTGTTCTTCTCCTTCCCGGCAACTTGCTTACTGGGCGCGGCAACAGCTTTGCCGTCCTTCTTGAAGTTCTTCTTACCCTTGCCTTTCTTGAAACTAGTGGTCTTATTCACCATCAACACTTGATGCTCCTTTTTGATCTCGACCTTTGCTGATTTTAGCATCGAGTACAACTCAGGAATGGACTTCTCCATACCCTGCATGTTGTAGTTCATCACAAAGCTCTTGTAGCTAGGTGGGAGCGACTGGAGGATTCTGTCAATGACCGAGTCATCCGGGAGATTAACTCCCAGCTGAGTCAGGCGGTTGTGCAACCCAAACATCTTGAGTATGTGCTCACTGACAAAACTATTTTCCTCCATCTTACAGCTGAAGAACTTGTTGGAGATGTCATATCTCTCGACTCGTGCATGATCTTGGAAAACTAGTTTCAGCTCTTGGAACATCTCATATGCTGTGTGCTGCTCAAAACACTTTTGGAGCCCCATTTCTAAACTATAAAGCATGCCGCATTGAACAAGGGAGTAATCATCGCAGCGAGAATGCCAAACGTTCGCAACATCTTGTTCTGCTGGGAGAATGGGTGGGTCACCTAGCTGTGCATCAAGGACATACAATCTCTTGGAAGCTATGAGGATGATCCTCAAGCTACGGACCCAGTCCGCATAGTTGCTTCCATCATCTTTCAGCTTGGTTTTCTCTAGGAACGCGTTGAAGTTGAGGTTGGCATTAGCGTTGGCCATTGGATCTACAATATAGATTGTAAAGACAATTTTAGACTAAGTTCATGATAATTAAGTTCACATAATCAAATTATTTAATGAACTCCCACTTAGATAGACATTTCTCTAGTCATCTAAGTGACACATGATCCATGTCAACTAGCCCGTGTCCGATCATCGTGTGAGATGGACTAGTCATCCATGATGAACATCTCCATGTTGATCGTATCTTCTATACGATTCATGTTCGACCTTTCGGTCTTCCGTGTTCCGAGGCCATGTCTGTACATGCTAGGCTCATCAAGTCAACCTAAGTGTTTTGCGTGTGTAAATCTGGCTTACACCCGTTGTATGCGAACATTAGAACCTATCACACCCGATCATCACGTGGTGCTTCGGAACAACGATCCTTAGCAACGGTGCACAGTTAGGGTGAACACTTCTCTAGAAATTTTATTGAGAGATCATCTTATTTACTACCGTCATTCTAAGCAAATAAGATGCAAACATGATAAACATCACATGCAATCAATATAGTGACATGATATGGCCAATATCATCTTGCTCCTTTAATCTCCATCTTCGGGGCACCATGATCATCACGGTTACAGACACGACACCATGATCTCCATCATTGTGTCTTCATGAAGTTGTCTCGCCAACTATTACTTCTACTACTATGGATAACGTTTAGCAATAAAGTAAAGTAATTACATGGCGTTTATGATTGACACGCAGGTCATACAATAAAAATAAGACAACTCCTATGGCTCCTGTCGGTTGTCATACTCATCGACATGCAAGTCGTGAATCCTGTTACAAGAACCTGATCAATCTCATACATTACAATGCATCACATCACATCCTTTGGCCATATCACATCACAAGGCATATGCTGCAAAAACAAGTTAGACGTCCTCTAATTTGTAGTTGCAAGTTTTTACGTGGCTGCTATAGGTTTCTAGCAAGAACGTTTCTTACCTATGCCAAAACCACAACGTGATATGCCAATTGCTATTTACCCTTCAAAAGGACCCTTTTCATCGAATCCAATCCGACTAAGGTAGGAGAGACAGACACCCGCTAGCCACCTTATGCAACTAGTGCATGTCAGGCGGTGGAACCGGTCTCACGTAAACGTACGTGTAAAGTTGGTCCGGGCCGCTTCATTCCACAATACCGCCGAATCAAGATAAAACTAGTAGTGGTAAGCAAATTAACAAGATCGATGCCCACAACAAGTTTTTGTTTTACTCGTGCATAGATTCTACGCATAGACCTAGCTCATGATGCCACTGTTGGGAGACGTAGTAGTAAATCAAAAAAAATCCTACGTGTCACCAAGATCTATCTAGGAGAAACCAGCAACGAGTGGGGAGAGATTGCATCTTCATACCTTTGAAGATCACTAAGAGGAAGCGTTACCAGAACGCGGTTGGTGGAGTCATACTCGTAGCGATTCAGATCGCGGTGGACTCCGATCTCAGCGCCGAACAATGGCGCCTCCGCGTTCAACACACATGCAGCCCGTTGACGTCTCCTACGCCTTGATCCAGCAAGGAGGAAGGAGAGGTTGAGGGAGAGCTCCGGCAGCACGATGGCGTGGTGACGGTGGAGCTATGTGGCACTCCGGCAGGGCTTCGCCAAGCACTACGGAGAACGAGGATGAGGAAGGGTAGGGCTGCGCCGAGAGAGAGAGGAACTCGTGTAGATGGCAGCCCCAAAACCCCCACTATATATAGGAGGAGGGGGGAGGGCTGCGCCCTAGGGTTCCCCTTAGGGGACCGGCGGCAGCCCCAGATCCCATCTGGGCGGCGGCCAGAGGGAGGGAGAGAGGGGGGCTTGCCCTAGATGGGCCTAGGGCCCATCTGGACCTAGGGCCCATTTGGACCTAGGGTTTGCCCCCTCTCTTCCCTTGCTGCACCTTGGGCCCTTGTGGGGGGTGCACCAGCCCACCTAGGGGCTGGTTCCCTCCCACCTGTGGCCCATGCAGCCCTCTGGGGCCGGGGGCCCCTCCCGGTGGACCCCCAAAACCCTTCCAGTGGTCCCGGTACACTACCGGTGATGCCCGAAACACTTCCGGTGACCGAAACCTCACTTCCTATACATCAATCTTTACCTCCGGACCATTTCGGAGCTCCTCGTGACGTCCGGGATCTCATCCAGGACTCCGAACAACCTTCGGTAACCACGTACACTATTTCCCTATAACCCTAGCATCATCGAACCTTAAGTGTGTAGACCCTACGGGTTCGGGAGACACGTAGACATGACCGAGACACCTCTCCGGTCAATAACCAACAGCGGGATCTGGATACCTATGTTGGCTCCCACATGCTCCACGATGATCTCATCGGATGAACCACGATGTCGGGGATTCAATCAATCCCGTATGCAATTCCCTTTGTCTATCGGTATGGTACTTGCCCGAGATTCGATCGTTGGTATCTCTATACCTTGTTCAATCTTGTTACCGGCAAGTCTCTTTACTCGTTCCGTAATACATCATCCCGTGGCTAACTCCTTAGTCACATTGAGCTCATTATGATGATGTCTTACCGAGTGGGCCCAGAGATACTTCTCCGTCACACGGAGTGACAAATCCCAGTCTCGATTCGTGCCAACCCAACAGACACTTTTGGAGATACCTGTAGTGCACCTTTATAGCCACCCAGTTACGTTGTGACGTTTGGCACACCCAAAGCATTCCTACAATATCCGGGAGTTGCACAATCTCATGGTCTAAGGAAACGATACTTGACATTGAAAAGCGCTAGCAAACGAACTACACGATCTTGTGCTAGGCTTAGGATTGGGTCTGGTCCATCACATCATTCTCCTAATGATGTGATCCCGTTATCAACGACATCCAATGTCCATGGTCATGAAACCGTGACCATCCATTGATCAACGAGCTAGCCAACTAGAGGCTTACTAGGGACATGTTGTGGTCTATGTATTCACACGTGCATTACGGTTTCTGGTTAACACAATTATAGCATGAACAATAGACAATTATCATGAACAAGGAAATACAATAATAACCATTTTATTATTGCCTCTAGGGCATATTTCCAACAACCTTTCCATGTAGAGAAACGACGAATCCTGTACATGAAACATCGATCATTATTTTAATACTTTGACATCATAGATTTAGTACTCATGTATGTGTGGAGTATGATCATTTGTATAACTCCTTGCTGTGATAAGTTTTTGAATTTTCTGATTTGTATGATCATTCTAAATCCTCATTTGTATAACTCCCTATTTGTATGATCATTTTCTTATGGGGACGGGAGTAGGAGAGGAGAGGCTTGTTTGTATGATCATTTTCTTATGGGGACAGGAGTAGGAGAGGAGAGGCTTCTTTATTTGATCATTTTCTTATGGGGAGAGGAGTAGGAGAGGAGAGGCTAGCTTGTTTGTATGATCATTTTCGTATGAGAGGAGTAGGAGAGAACAAGAGAAATAGAGGGAGAATTCAGTTAATTAACTGAGAAGCTGTCATGTTCAGTTAATTAATTGAGAAGCTGTCATGTTCAGTAATCATGTTCAGCAAAAAATTCAGTTAATAAAAAAGATGAGCAAGCAAGGAGCTTCAAAATCAGTTAATTAACTGAAAAATTAATTAACTGAAAAGATGAGCAAGCAAGAAACTATTCTATTTCTTCAAGATTCAGAAGAAAAGATGAAGAAAATTCAGAAGAAAAATAAAAAAAAGCAGTACTGATGCAAGCAACAGTAAGTGATATACTACTGCTGTGTGTGTATGTGTGTGTGTGTGCTCCAAGTGCAAGCAAGAAGACTAGTGCAGTACTGATGCAAGCAAGCAGTACACTACTCTATTCCAGGAACTTGACAGTAAACTTGCACGTTCTTTACTTTAAGGGTTCTGCTCCAAAATCAGCTTGCATCAGCTATTCCATTTTAACAGTACACCAGATTAACTACTGTCTTCTTGGAGTACTCAAGATGCCGCTGCAAAATCACACAGGAAGTACACAATACTCCTTTGTCACACATGCACACATATCCTCCTTTGTCACACAAGGAGCGTGGATTAATGTTCACAGGAAAAACAAAATCATGTGCGCAGCTAAGTACAGCAACATCTTGCTACTGAAATGGAGTACTCTAGAATCTGGTTATCTAAAAATTAAACAGTGATTACTTTGATAGCTGTTCAGCTGAAAGTATTCAGTTAACTGAAAATGAGTACTCCAGAGCAAGTGATTAAACATATGGGATGAGTACTCCAGAGCAAAATTATTACAGGACGATTGATGGAGTAGCATATTTTCGTGTGTGTTCAGCCGTAACTGCCGATAGCTGTGGGGAGGGGGGGGGGGGTAATCTGTCAACCAAGTTGGAGTGAACCAGTAAACATGTTGCTGCTTTGTCGCTCGTGTTGGCCCGACGCCTGCTCGACGGCCTCCGCTTCGGCTTCCTCGGAGACGAAGCAGTTCCTCGGAGACGGCCTCCACTCTCGCTCAAGCTCAACAGTGAGGACGACAACGTGGCGTGGCGGGGCAGGGCAACGTGAGGACGAAGACGTAGCTCCAGATCCGTCGCTTCAGATCCGCCGCTCTGCAGCTCCGTTGCCGCTCAACGCCTCCGTCTCCAGATCCAGCGCTGGCACACCCGCATACACGGCCCGTGGAGTAGAAGCTCTTCGCCGGGGCAAAAGATTTGATTTTTCTTTACCTCCCGGGGCTCAGTGGAGGCGGGGTGATGGAGATGAAGTGGCGACGGGGAGAGGGAGAGGCCGGTGACGGGGAGAGAGAGAGGCCGGCGAGCGACGGGGAGAGGGGGAGGCCGGCGAGCCACGGGGAGAGGGGGAGGCCAACGAGCTATGGGGAGAGGGGGGGGCCGGGGGGGGGGGGGGGGGCGAGTGCGAGTGCGAGCGGTGCGGCTGGGCGAGTGAGCGACGCGGGGGCAAAATTGGAAAGTGCGGATATTTCGTTACTGGATGAAAATTGAACTAAAAACTCTCGGCGACTTGCATTTCGGAACAGAGGGAGTAGTATGCATGTATTCATCAGTTTAATTTGATGTATGATTTCTTTTAGGAGAGGTATAGGGTATGTATTCTTCCATACTCTTAATGATCTTTGACTCGGAATAAATGCATCCAGATGAACATCTGACATCAGCCCCACACGCATGCAGATTTAGGAAATCCTGCGTTTGGAATCAAATAACACATCTAATATTCAGTTTGTACAAAGTTTTCAAACTACAATATTATCTTAACTTTACAAATATCATTCACAAATTTATGTGTTTGAATCAGTTTTAAAATTATAATACCAATTTTTCATCAAGTTATGTGTCTTCTATAAAAACTATGAATCTTATCCCGGGAAAATTAAACAGTGGATTTCATAATTGTTAGAATTTAGAATAGAAAAAGAGAATTCCAATCCTAGAAAATTCGGGGTACAAATTCCATGAAATTACATCTTTCTTTCTTTTTAGTGAAAACCCAAGAACTTCATGATAATAAGTCAAGACAATTTAATTATACTAATCTCAAAACTTTTCCTCCTCAAAAAAACGATGTTAATAATCATGGTGTCTGGTTTGTCAGTGCATTGCATCCGCATAATCGTCCACCTTCATGCTACAGCAAGGATGGATTGACGTTAATTACATTACATGCAGCTCTTTTGCTTCCATTTATTGAGTCGTGCATAGTCTGAGGCTGGTTTCAATGGTCTGGTGCTTAAAGCGGGTGCTAAGTGTATTAAAAAAATTAGCAACTAGTTTGTCCAATGCATGGGTGCTTAGCTTTTGTTGCTAATCTTCCCTCATGGAATTGTTGAATAGTTAAATTTCTTCATGCACTGGTTGCTAGTTATTTTACATAGGTTTACGTGCTTAGAACCGGTTTTTTCTGGTGCCACCATAATACTCTCTCCCCTCTTTAATTGCTTTGCCACATCACCGTTTTGTCTATGTAACATCCTTAGCACCCATGCATTGAAACCAGCCTCACATACATGTGTTGGCAGATGAAAGACAACACGTTAACTTTTCTTGCGTGCAAACGTAGGCCTCATTAATTACGACTATTGAGCAGTTATTTTGCTTCCAATTAGTGAGCCGTGTCATACTTTGACATACCTGTGTTGGCAGAGGAAAGACAACACGTTAACTTTTCTTGCATGCGAACGTAGATCTCATTAATTAGCACTATTGACTTTGTATGCACACCACATGAGAGCACTGTGTATCGCCGTATTTGAGATATTGCATTCCTAATAACTACAAAAGTCATTAAGCTATCAATGCAGCCATCCCAATGCAGCAACTGTGCAGATACATGAGTTCCAAAAAACTGAAGTGAATGAGACCATAGGTATGTCTCAGCTAGATGAGTTCTAGCCAATCTCAATCTTTTTACCGTACGGAAAGCAGCAGGCAATGTGGGAGGTCGAACCATCACGACCACGACGGCAGATCCTTCTTTAATAGTAGAAGATATTAAAAAAGCAAAAAAAACAGATTGATCTCCCCTCATGTTGTTCACGACCTGGCTCGATCTTTTCCTTGCCGCATCCAATCTTGCAATCTCCACTTCTCACCTCTCTAAGAATTCAAAATTCTTTCTGCAGATTTGATCCGTAAGTGGCACTAAAACCCTAATTTATGTTTTCATATTATCTAAAACTCCTACTCTTTTGTTATCTTAGGGTTTGTTTGACGTGCCGATCTTTTTCTTGTAATTACTTGAAGATCTGGATATATTATGCTACAACAACTTTTTCTTTTGCGGGGGGAGTGCTACAACTAGTTCATGTGGATACATAACCTGAAGGTCTCGCTTAATACGAGCTACACATCTCTTAGTCATATATACTATTGCTACTATGTTTTTGAGGGGATACATTAGTGCTAGTACTAGTCCATGTTGACCTGACGATTCTTTTATCCTGGCCAATATAGAACGGGCCAATATAGTTGTTTGTCTTGAACAGAGTTGTGCAGGACGGGCTACTTTCTTTTTCCCAAAAAGGGCGCTTTAACTTAACATATTTCAATATCATACTCTCTCTGTCTCGGTGTATAAGTCATCTTAGGTTGTGCATCGTGACCAAGACGGAAAGAAAAACGAGAGAATTTAATGTTAATTTGTTAATTAATAGCATTGCATGTAATAAATTGACCAATGCATGTCGTGCTAGTTAGTCATAAGTCATTAACCCCACTTCTTTCATTGGTTGATTTCAAAAACGAGGCGAAAGTTAATGCACTGCGTCTTAGTGTTTTGAGATTATTTAATTTTCGTAAGATGACCTATACACCGAGACGGAGGGAGTACCTAGTCTCTGCATAATTAAGATGTACACAACCAATTAATGTCATCTCTCATAAACAAAAAGTAAAAAGGCGAGATACAAAGTAACATGAAGAATCCGTATAACTCCTAAAGAGAAGGGGGGGATCCTAAGATCATGCCGCCATTCATGTTGGGTAAAAATATCCCTCGTCATAGCCTCCAATCGTATACACATCTCCGTAAATAGGTTTCGATTCTCCATGCGTTGTAAAGAGGACCATAAATAAATAGTTCCGATACATCTGTAGATAACCTGCATAAGAGAAGTACTTTTATCGTCAAAAACCTTATCGTTTCTACATAGTCAAAGCGATCAAATAACGACAAGTGCTCCCACCCTGAGAAACGTTCTAAACATGTGATCAATCGCATGTAACAAGTTGTCAAATACATTAGCAACATTAAAGGGGGATACAAGACAGAAGCTATTTGGATGACCGACCATATAGAACGAGCCAATTTGCATTGGAAGAATAAATGTTTTATTGTCTCATTATGGTGACAAAAAACACATTGCGGACTTTCATGCCAATTCCTCTTAATAAGGTAGGACGGGCTACATATAGCGTAGGTTTATGACAAAAACAAAAAAGGTGCTTTCAGGTTTCAAAAAAATACTATGAATATTTACGATGGGTTTGTAAATTCTTCTTTGAAATTAGTATGATTTTACAAGCTAAAAAAATTCCAGCCCCCGCTTTGACGCCCGGGGAGCACTGTGAAACGGGGCGATCAAGCATGGCCGGTGATCGGGCACGAGGCCAAAAAGGGGGGCACACAAATGGCCCGACGCGACCAATGTGAACGGTGCAGACACAACACGATGCAAAATGCTTCCAACTATGGTCTTTTTGGAGCATCGATTTTTTGTTTGCCCAGATTTCTATGAACGCCATTTCATCACATATTCTTGCATGCACTGAAAACATTTATCAATGCCTATCAGAAAACAGATTCATAATTTTTTGACTACATTTTTTTATTTTACTGTTCATGAGGGAGCACGTGAGCTCTGATGAAAAAACTTTACTTGATGAAAGGAATTGGATGATGTGTAGAACATGGATAGGAATTATTTTATATCATTCCTTTTTATGTCATGCTATTTTCCAGAATATTGGGTCCATAAAATAAAGGTCAAGTGTACAGTCATGGTACGGAAATAATTTTGGTCAAGGTTGACGAACATTTCTCATGAACATATGAAACTTCTTTATTTGAAAATATATTTCACGTGGAAATATTCTCTCCAGATATTCTCCTGAATTGTAGCCTCAGTTACATTTTATATTGAGCTATAAATAAAATAAAATGTGATCCTATTGTGAATTTGATTTTTCTTTCCCCAATTTCTACATTTGTATCGCTCATCTCGCTGTGGGCTGCACCGCTTTTACTGGGCCTAGTGGACCTGCGCACTGGATAAGCCTACACCCGGCCTCGCCGTTCCTTTCTCAGATTGGTCGCGTCGTCTACAATGGTCGGCACGCCCAAATCTCAATCCCCCTTCCCCGTACTTCCTTCCTTAGACAACACCGGAAACACCATCCTCCGCCTCCGCCATACATCCTTGAAGCGATTCACCTTCCTCCATCCCAGTCTCAAGCCGGATCCCGGCGGCCGTGAGGTGGAGGATCCGTCAAGTTCAGATTTTTTTTCGAGGTTGTGAGTCCATGGCGCTGCTCGGTCGCCGCCGTCCTCATTCGTCTCCGCTTCTCCGGCAACCGTCGGCGGAGGGATACGCCGGCGGCTTCCGAAGCGTGTCCAACGCCGGAATGTACCTCTCCTCGAGGGTCAGTAATAATGGAATTACTTGCTTCCATTATCGGTTCTTCACTTTATAGTTTATACTACTACCTGAACCATATTATTTCCTTGGATAAATACTTTGAGACTTACTGTATAATTTTGCTGGGACAACACTTTCTGAGTTGTAGTACACGCAGCTGTTGGACATAGACTGAAACCGAACACACTCACGAACACAGCCAAGCAAAATTAAGGCAATGTAAACACCTAACGCTAGCTCATATCTGGTCATGATTACTTGCTCCCATCCCGACAATTCTCATGAATTCCTCTAGGGTCGATTGTCAGTACGGTACAGCTACGCACATCGCTTTCTTCAATTACTCGGCGTCTGTTGTTAGGTGTGCCTGAGCATTCTCTTCCACTGCATCCTCATCGTGTAAGCATATGTGTGGCCAGAATCATCTTGGTCCTCATCCACATTGGTTTCTTCCATTTCTCCTCAGAAGCAGGCAAGCTTAAGCAAAGCACATTATTTTCCCAGACCATTACTGTCTTCCTCAACCTGTGCTCCTCTGTGTTCTTGCGAGCCCTCACCTTGGCATTCCAATGGCGGAGCTGGTGGCCAAGATGGTGGTCGGACCACTGCTCTCCATCGTGAAGGAGAAGGCGTCCAGCTACCTCCTCGACCAGTACAAGGTGATGAAAGGCATGGAGGAGCAACATGAGATCCTCATGCGCAAACTGCCTGCCATCCTGGACATCATCGCCGACGCCGAGCAGGCGGCAGCCCATAGAGAAGGGGCGGCGGCCTGGCTCCAGGCTGTCAAGCAGGTGGCTTACCAGGCCAATGAAGTTTTCGATGAGTTCAAGTATGAGGCGCTTCGCCGCAAGGCCAAAAAGGAGGGACACTACAAGGAGCTTGGCTTTGATGTGGTAAAACTCTTTCCCACCCACAATCGCTTTGTGTTCCGTAACAGGATGAGAAGAAAGCTCTGCAAGATTGTGCAGGCGATCGAGGTCCTTGTGACCGAAATGAATTCCTTTGGCTTTAAGTATCAGCAACAACCGCTGGTATCTAGTCATTTGCGGCGGACCGATCATGCTATCACTGACCCAGAGGAAATCAAGGAAATCATCAGCCAATCCAGAGCCAATGATAAGAGTGAAATTGTTAATACACTAGTTGGGCAACCTAGCAGTGCAGATCTTACAGTTGTTCCCATCGTTGGAATGGGAGGTCAGGGCAAGACCACGTTAGCACAACTTGTTTACAACAAACCCGCAATTAAGAAGCATTTCGATTTGCTGCTATGGGTGTGTGTCTCTGACTGCTTTGATGTGGATTCTCTGGCTAAAAGTATAGTTGAAGTAGCTCCTAAGAAGAAGGGTGATAGCAAAGAAGCAGATGCTTCGATGCAAAAGAAGACACCACCGGCACTGGATATCCTTCAGCATATAGTGAGCGGGCAACGGTACCTCCTTGTATTGGATGATGTCTGGGCACGACAGGTTAAGTTTTGGACACAGCTCGAGGTCCGCCTTCAACATGGTGGCCCCGGTAGTGTGGTGTTGACAACAACTCGTCATGGTGGAGTGGCTGAAATAATGGGTACTGTTAAAGCTCATAATCTCGTAGCTTTGGAAGATAAATTCATAAAGAAAATCATCGAGACAACAGCATTCAGTCGTTTCAAGAAGGCAGAGAAAAGGCCCACCGAGTTGGTGGGTATGATTGATAAGATTGTGGAGCGATGTGTTGGCTCTCCTTTAGCTGCAACAGCACTGGGCTCTCTACTTTGTACCAAGACCAGTAAGGAAGAATGGGAGGCTATATCAATCAGAAGCAACATTTGCACCAAGGAGACAGGAATTTTATCAATACTCAAGCTCAGTTACAACGACTTGCCATCACATATGAAGCAATGCTTTGCTTTCTGTGCTATATTTCCCAAAGATTACGAGATTGATGTGGACAAGCTGATCCGACTATGGATTGCACATGGGTTCATCCAGGAAAAGCAAGTTCCTCTTGAAACCGTTGGCAAACTGATTTTCCGTGAGCTGGCCTCAAGGTCATTCTTCCAGGAAGTTAAACAAATCAGAGCCACTGACTATGAAATTGAATACGAGGGGTTATGTTATTCCAGAACTACATGTAAAATCCACGATCTTATGCATGATGTTGCACTTTCTGTAATGGGGAAAGAATGTGGCTTGGCAAGTGACGAACCAGGCAAGATTGAATCTGTTGTCGCAACTGAGGAAACAAGTCAGAGTGAGTGGCTTCCAAACACTGCTCGTCATTTATTTTTTGTCATGCCATGAACCAGGAAAAAAATTGGATAGTTCTCTGGAGAACAGCTCTCCAGCTATCCAAACTCTTCTGTGTGATGATTCTCTGTATATTCCATTGAGACATATATCAAAATTTAGCTCTTTGCAAGCACTACAACTACGTCCAGTTTTGCCATTTCCGCTGAAACCAAAGCATCTACATCATCTGAGGTACCTAGATCTCTCAAGAAGTAGTATCGGAGCACTTCCTGAAGATACGAGCATTCTTTACAACCTGCAAACGCTTAACCTCTCTGGCTGTAAATATCTTGAAGCACTTCCGAGACAAATGAAGTATATGACAGCCCTCCGTCACCTTTACACTCGTGGTTGCCCAAAGCTGGAGAGCATGCCTAGAGACCTCAGAAAACTCACATCCCTACAGACACTTACATGTTTTGTAGCAGGTAGTGGCTCTAATTGTAGTAATGTTGGAGAGCTCAGGAATTTAAACCTTGGTGGTCAGCTGGAGATACGACAACTCGAGAACGTGACAGAAGATGATGCAAAAGCAGCAAACCTCGTGAAGAAGAAGGAACTAAGATATCTGAGACTAATATGGCCTGATATAGGGTATCATCATCTTGGGGAAATTAGTTGTCGGGATGATGCAGGAGTGCTCGAGGAACTTAAACCTCATGATGGGCTGCATGGTATAAACAAACACTCATGTGTTGCCACCACCTCCCCGACATGGATGGCTATGCTGCAAAACATGGTTCAGATTCATCTTTTCAAATGTATAAAACTACCATGGTTGTTCAGCGGTGAGCGTGATGCATCCTTTACATTTCCCAAACTAAAGGAGCTTACGCTATCTGGTCTTTCTCATTTGGACAGATTATGGAAAGAGATAATGATGTGATGAAAGGAGAAAAGACAATGTTTCCTCTGCTTGAGAAGTTGTTCATTAGTGGCTGTGGTAAGTTGAAAGCTTTGCCAGAACATATGACCTTCCCTGAGCTCCAGAACGTTCATATTCACGGACGTCTTCCAGAGGTTACAACTGCAGCTAAATCACCGAAACTATGTGTATTAGACATTACAGCGCATGAGGATCAGTTGGTCCTGTGGCTAGCTAGACATATTACTTCATTGACCAATGTGAAGCTGAGCAATAGCAGCCGTAGTTTCACTGCAGTTGAGCATGGTTTGAGGGGAGTGCTGGATGGCAAGGAAAAACGGAATGATCATGATTTTCCTCTGACAGTTTTGAAGTTAGTCGGCATGTCGGGTGTAACAGATTTTTGTCCATGTTTTGTACACCTTCAAGAATTGTCAATAGGTACTTGCTCTGCACTCGAACACTGGCCAGAAAAAGAGTTTGAAGGATTGGTATCCTTGAGGACGCTTTTTATTATGCACTGCGAAAGATTAACTGGATATGCACTAGCTTCTGCTGAGGTATCAACATCATCAGAAACGAGTCTGCTCCTGCCACGTCTAGAGTCTCTGAGGATACTGGATTGTCCTGAGTTGGTTGAGGTCTTCCACGTCCCTGCATCTCTCAGGACAATGTACATTAGGGAATGCCGTAAGCTCGAGTCCTTGTTCGGCAGGAGGCTACATCAGGGACAGTCGGCATCGTCGATTATTGACCAAGGGGCATCATGTATACTGGAGGTGCCATCATCATCAGCTGGAGCTGCGGCGGAGCATTTAGAGCAATTAGCATTAGAAGTCTGTCAAGGATTAACAGGGGTCCTCCATCTTCCCGAGTCACTCGTGCATCTACATATTGAGTGCTGTGACCGGTTGACATCTCTAGAATCTCACTCGGGAGAGCTCCCATCGTTAGTGGGTCTCATGCTTGAGTTTTGTGATACACTGTCATCCCTACCGGATGGCCCACAAGCATACACTTCTCTCCTAAAACTTCGCATTAGAGACTGCCCTGGCATGAAGACGCTCCCTACAAGCCTGCAGCAAAGGCTGGGCAGCATGTGGTCCACGGACATAGATGCCCATTATTATGAAAGTAAGCACACAACAATCGATTACCTTCTCTATTACGCACTACTGAGTACTGAATGTACCAATTTGATAACTATAATAGCATAGCTAGTAGTACAACAGTAAATTGGACCAAATTAAATGTTGTTTTAACCTAAATTCGTCATTTCCAAATTTATTGGTGTCCCTCTGATTGTAAGTGCTACGTGATTAATCTGTGCAGATAAGCCTATGCTACTGAAACCGAAGACGTGGAAATATGCCATCTGTAGAGATTAGAGAGCTACAAACAAATTCATGGGAATACCAGTATGGAAGTTATCATGCAGGTTTGTGATCTAGAAGTATGCCTACGCTGCTGGAACTCTTCAACTGTCTTTTTTTTTTTGCAGAAATAATAAAATCTGGTACATTTTTGCAGAATTGTTCCAACACATGGTGTAGAGGTATTCTGCCGCAAAACTCAGCAGGACCCTGAAAGCGCTACTATAATGCTATTGGCTGTCATTCTGATCCTATGCAGAGATCTTGCTGGATATTATTATAAGTATAGCTGTATGTGTTTACCTATGGCTGTATATCATTGTATTTCTTTCCCAGAAAAAGTTTTGTCAAAATTCTCACGCAGTTTTGTTTATGGACTTGTATCACTGTAGTATCACTTGTATCATTGTAGTATCAACACAGGGTCTCTCGTTACCTACTACTCCCTTCGTTTCATAATATAAAAACGTTTTTAACACTACACTAGTTGAGCAGAGCATACTGGTCTTTGATCTGGGGTAGTGGGTTTCAGAGATAATGTGTTGTTTCAGAGATACTTGCCCGACAGTGGCGGCGCAAGGACGACAAATCTGTGTTGTCAAAGAGATGATTATCACATATTTTACATGGTTTTTTGGTTATGAATACACACATATGTGTGGCGGTGCATGTCTAGAATGAGCGACACGTGTGATACTGTCGGGCAAGTGCAGCAAGATGTAGTACTCCGGTAAACTGGGGAATCAATCAAGATGTAGGCCTAACCCCAAAATGAATGGAGGGGGTATGGCCTTATGTTTATTACTCAACATGAAAATGTCATCATATTGTTTTTCTTTTGAGGGGGGAAAGTAAGTTGAGTACTTGTGAATGTACATCCTCGAAGCGATTCTGCTCTTCTCTATCCCGTTCTCGCACCAGTTTTTCGGTGACAGTGGGGGAGGGGTGGAGGAATGAGCAGTCACGCTGGGGCTCTCCAGGTTGGTTGTGGATCAGCAGGGGATGAGGCAGAGGGCAGGGGGGGGGGGGGGGGGGGGAGGGTGATCTAGCCTCTTCAAGGCAAGCTCACATCGAACGACTTATATATGCACGTCAAATTGATTGTAGGGTGTAAAACCGTGGCGGAGGTAAACCTTAGTGTGTGAAAATGTTTACCTCGGATTATCATAAGACAGCGTAATATTTGATTAAGAAAATGCACGGGAGAAATGGGAGATCCATACTTAATTATTTGTTTCGTCGAAAGATCCAGGTAAACATAATTAAGATTAACAATAATAGCAGGTCGTACAAGTTTCCTAACACATAGCAACCAGGTTAGGTGCTTTGGAACAAAAATTACATACTACAGTTGGTAATCCATGTCCGGCACACACAGACAAGACAGAGGAATGATGCAGTAGCAATGGGATGGGCGTGGTTGAGCTTGACATGGCAATGAGAACCATCTAACAGTGAGAACGAACGTGGGAGGAGGAGTAAGATTGAAGATGAGACTGCCTCGCAATGGGATGATATGCCCTGTGATGAAGATGGCAGTTTATAAGAGCTGGTCAGAGGAGGAGGATGACCGTTGTCGTGAAGAGGAGTGTGCCATTGGGAGGGACAGAGGAGCGTGCGCATTTACTTCAGTTGGGTGGTTGGGAGTTGGCAGATGAGGATGGCTCCATCCCTTTGGGTGGTTGGGCGCATGAATGGCCTTTGTGGATCGGTCTGCCGTAGTATGTTCCGTGTGTCTTCTTGTGCGAGAGACCCGCGTGTTGCAGTGGTGCTCCTTGGACTAAAAGTATCCCGAGTCGCCATATCCATCAGCCGTTGCCATGCTGACCATGCCGCCCTTGACGGCGTCGTCCCCAGCGCCGGCCCTCGCGCTCCTCCTCCTCGCGGCAACCATAGGAGCTTGCCAGGCGGTACAGTGCAGCGTCTCCCTTGCAGCTTCTCCCTCCCCCTCCCCGACGTCCACCACCACCATCAACAACAGCGCGTTCCATGCCAATGTCATCACCCTCCTGAACGCCCTCCCAGAGGCGACGGCGCCCACGGGATTCGCCAACCTTTCTTTGGGCGCCGGCCACGACCGCGCCTTCGTCCGCGGCCTCTGCCGCGGTGATAGCACACCGTCCCAGTGCCTCACGGAACTGCAAGAAGCCGTCCGCGACTTGGGCGGCAGGTGCGTCTCCAGCCGGGGCGCAGCGGCGTGGTTCGGCAGTTACTACATCACCTTCGCCGATACCAACGACATCAAGGGCTACGAGAATCTCTTTAGCCAGGTGCTATACGACGGCAGGAAAGTGTCCGACCCGACCAGCTTCCAGCCGACGTACGAAGCGCTGATGAGCCGCTTGGTGGCTAGGGCGGCCAGCTCGGCTCGGATGTTCGCCACCGGAGAAGCGGAGTACTACAACGGTGCCGATCCGAATGGGCCGATGTATGGACTCGTGCAGTGCATGAGGGACCTCAGCGCTCGCGAGTGCAATCAGTGCCTGCGGGGGCTGGTGCCGAAGCTGTCGGCATGCTGCGTCGGATTTCAGGGAGGGGTGTCGGGGAACTTCAACTGCCACCTGCGGGTTCAGATATACCCCTTCTATGACGACGCGCCGCCATCGGCCGCCTCGCCACCGTGGTCGGTCCCCTCGCTGTCGCCCCCCCGGAGAAAAGCACGGTGAGTCCATATTTGGCAAAAACTGCCATCGCCACGGTTCCAAGCCGCACTTAGTTTTCCTGCATGGACAAGTGCGCACCACAATTCAAAGTACCTTGTTTGTATAACATGGTTTGCACTTTCGCTGATATATTGATGAAATTCGTTGAGTTTCAGTAATTTTAGTACACACTGGAATATTTACATTTCGGTGAACATATTTCTGCAATTTCAGTACTGCACGGAAATTCAAATATTTTTTGAAAATAACTGTGAAAAATTCAAGTATCTTTGTTAAACATGGGCAAAAGGTTTGCCTCGTTTCATTCATTAAGAGGAAGGTTTTCGATTACAATACTCGCCCGAGGGCACAAGGTGCTGCCATGTGGCAACATATGCCGACGGCAAAGCCCTCGGCATACATGCCCCGACACCTTCAAACGGACGGTAACATCTAATTTTTTGCCGACGGCCATGAAAAACTCTCGGTGTTGGCATTTATGCCGACGACATCCGGCTAGCTGCCGAGGAAATCGAAGACGATGACCGATGCCGAGGGTTGCCATCGGCATAGTGATATGGTGTTGGCATTTATGCTGACGGCATCCGGCTAGCTGCCGAGGAAATCGAAGACGATGACCGATGCCGAGGGTTGCCATCGGCATAGTGATATGCATATGCCGACGGTTTTTTGCCACCCGCATATAAAATTATTCTGGTTTTGTCGGAGCCTTAGTGCTCTCGCAAATTTGTCGATGTTAAGGATCCGCAAATCCCCCAAGAGCAGTTGACCAGCAGACTAGCTCCCGTTTAACTTTGCACTTCCCCACTGAATCCGTGTCCGTTGCTGCCCAAAGGAAGGATCGTTGAACCTTGGTAATGATATTTGTCGTGCCCTACGGTATGCCCACACATACACACATCTTGCTTGCAGTTTTGTTAATAAGAAATTGGAAGTGAACCCCTCACAGTCTATGAACAGTAATGGGCAATCACATGAACCCTTCCATTACGTCCGGAATATCAATGCCATCACAACGGATGGTCGACAATTCTCTTTTGCGCATTTGTTTGAAGTCTTGTGATGTTGCCAAAGCTTGCAAGGAGGCTGGCGAAATTGTCCACTCCTGTTTGAGAGAGAAGACAGAATTCAAATATTTAATTGAATTCAAGTGAATATTTCACCTCTTTTGGCCAAAGCAAAGCAAAATCACTGAAATTCATTTCGATTGGTGCTTAATTTTTTGTGAAACTGAAAATAAAAACCTTGGTGTATAATAAGTTAATAACAAATGCTGATGGTGATAACTGGCTACAAAACATGCAGGAAAGAGGAGATCAGAACATGCCGTCCTTGTGGTCGCCCTTTCCATTGGAACACTACTCGTCCTAGTTGTCGTGCTTGTTTGTGTTCACCTGCAAAGGAAAAAGAACAAGGCGGACAACAAACCACATGGTATGTATATTTAATCGAGCTAGTTATCAAGCACCAGCACAGACAGATGGGCAATTTCTAATGACCATCCTAGACATTATATAGGCATATCTTATTTCTAGGAGGAAACTATTTTTTAGTTGTTGAATCACATATTACTTTTCACAGATAATGCAAGGGAGGGCATAAACTATATTAGCCTGCAAGTGTTAAGAGCAGCAACATCCAGTTTTTCTATGACAAACAAATTGGGAGAGGGAGGATTCGGAGAGGTTTTTAAGGTATGTATTACTTTGCTTTACAAGAAAACCATCTGTATTAGAAATATATATTATACCAGATACAGTTAATAACGATTTAACTGGGAGCAACTTGCTTCTATACACAGGGCGAATTGCAGGATGGAAAGGAAATAGCTGTCAAAAGGCTATCAAAGAACTCAGCTCAAGGGTTCGATGAGCTGAAAAATGAGCTGGTGTTAGCTAATAGGCTGAAGCACAAGAACCTGGTGCAGCTTCTCGGCGTCTGCTTCCAAGAGAAACTGTTGGTGTACGAATATATGCCTAACGGTAGCCTGGATAAAACCATTTTCGGTAATTCACCCAACACATGCTTTTCAACAAAACTACATGAATATATGCACGACAGATTCTTATACACCTGACTGCGTCTGCAGCAGAATCGGAGAAAGCACGCCAGCTGAACTGGACGAGCAGAAACGTGATCATCCGTGGGATAGCTCGAGGTCTATCATATCTCCATGAGGAGTCCCCTCTAAAAATTATACACCGAGACCTGAAGCCAAGCAACGTCTTACTGGACCGAGATATGAGCCCCAAGATCTCCGACTTTGGTCTGTCTAGGGCTTTTGGTGGAGATCAGTCCATCGATATAACAAAACGGCCTGTCGGTACGCTGTAAGTAGTCCGTATTGATCTGTGTTTGGCACGTAACTAAATGAATGCAGTCTCTTAGCAAGGCAAGTATAATTGTTGCAGTGGCTACCTGTCTCCGGAGTATGCCTACTGTGGGCATGTCTCTACCAAGTCAGACATGTACAGCTTCGGAGTCATTGTTCTAGAGATTGTTACTGGCCGAAGGAACAATAGGTCACTCGAGAATACACTCTCTGGGTCTCTGCTCAGCTACGTAAGGCACCCAGATATGAAAGTTGTTGATTTACAGATTTTACATAAGTGAGTAGACAACTGCTCAACTAGATGAAATGTAGCTTTTGCAGGTATGGGAGAAGTGGAATGCAGGTACGGTGGAAGAGGTGGTTGATCCTTCCTTGGATGGACTTTACCCTGAAAGAGAGGTGCTCTGCTGCGTACAGATCGGGCTCCTGTGCGTCCAGGAGAACCCGGGAGCCAGGCCAGACGCGTCGGAGGTGATCCTCATGCTCAATGGCCACTCCGCGTCCATGCGGGTTCCCTCCAGGCCGGCGTTCTGCTTCGCACAAACTGGCGCTGCCTCTGTGCCAACAAACCAGCAGCCGCTCGACCACCACCAGGATGTTGCTGCGAATGGACAGCTATATGCTCTTATTTCAGGGAATGATGTGACAATTTCAGACCTCCAGCCTAGGTAGGACGAGTTACGTATGTAGCTGAAATTTGCAAACAGAGGTTTCTCCCGCCATTGCAATTGTACGTAACCAATATTTTCTTACAGCCACGAGACAAATTACACTAGACCTATTGTATGTATCACCCAAAAACCAGGGCTTAAAATTACTGTGGGAACACGCAAAGAAGCCTGGTCCCTCGAGTCCGCATGCAAGTGGCCACGTCGAACGTGGCAAGTCAAACCGTCCGTACCGCGGTGCCCTGCAACAGTGAACCCAAATGTACGATGTCCGGAGTATAATGTGCATAACCATCACAATCGTGTCAACGTGAGTGAAAAATTATCACCTTACAAAATGTCACATTTGGCACCGCAGTGAAAATGTGACAGTGGCAAAAAAAAAAAACACTACACTTTTTTTGAACAAGTTTTGACATGGCTAACCGAGCGCATGTAACGACGGTTAACGGCCGGTCCGACCGCAGCGATCGGGATGTCTCCGTAAAGGGAAACAGCTCCCTCGGCCATCTCTCTCTCTCTCTGCGCCGTCATTGCCGACGCGCTCACCCTCGCCACCAGGTCGCAATGTTTTTCTGGAAAGACAAGGAGGAGAGCAACTCGGAGCAGTTGAGCTACACGAGCATGGACATGGATTTGTGGGTATGCTCTTTTCCACTTGTTTGGGTTAGGGTTAGGGTTTGGATTTTTGGATTTTCCATTTCAGATCCTCCCTTATGTTTCTCTCCTCACGGGTGATACGTCTTGTCATAGCAGGATTAACCTGATACCATCGTTGATGCTTCCTTCTGTGGCTCAGTGGCTGATCCGGTTATGAAATGCAAGCTTCATCAGTTTTGGGCCAAGAAATTTATTGCATTCGATGACATAGACAACGACAGGAGATTTTATGGATGTGCTAAGCAGATAATTTGTCATGCCTTCCCGTTTTAGCGTAAATCTCTTCCACTAATTTGTTTTAGGAGATTTTTCCGATGTATATATTTTTATCTTTGATTTTTTTCATATTTTCACATTTTTACTATTTTACAGGGTTGCAATTTAAATCCTAGAACACAGTTTTGAATTCTATTTCAAAGTTTGGGCTGCGCGGTGTGCAGCATCGCTTTAACTGGCCTTCTCGTTTTCTGGTGGACATTGGCTTATTGGGCCTAATAATCAGTCCACAACACTCCCTAAAAAAAGAGCATTCACAGGGCACATACACCATCTCATCGTTCACCTAAAAAACCAATCTTCTAATCTTCCAGCATGAAATCTCATTTTTTATCACGAAGAGATTTACGCTAAAACGACTCCTAACGAGGTTCAAACTTATCCTAACTTATACAGACTCGAAACTGCTACGCTTCATGTGAGTATAAGAACTCACACTTAGTTCTACCAACTTAACAACATCTAAATTTAAAGTTTTAAAACCATCGGTTCCTTAGTATTTGTATCAAGCTTTTCTATTGCACCTAGAACTTTTCCATCCATAGTCCAGTGCATCTAAACCTTCCAACATAAGGACACTGAAACTATCAAGTCAAGTTCACAACATTAAGGAGGCATTTTTTTTAATTGATTGTTTTGTATTAATGTAAAATTGGGAGTGGGTCTTCATTATCTAAAAACATTTAGGTGCCTGACGAATTAATTTTACCACCCCCGTCAAAACAATAATGAACTTTACCACATAAATCATTATCATAATAGTAAAATCATCCCCATGGTGATCCACACTTACTATAGACTTCTGCAAAGTCAATAAGCAAGACAAACAAAACATAGTGACAAAATCATCAGATAGGGTCATAATAGATATGTTTCGACTTTTAGAAGATGGTCTCCTAGACAATGTCAATGACTTTAGTAGAAAACATGGCTTTGGTCCTGGCCAGATCAGAGCATTAGTCCCGGTCGTGTTACCAATCTAGACTAATGGGAGCATCTGTCCCGGTTCAAGCGGCTAGGATGCCGGCCTGGCTTTGCCAGGCATCAGTCCCGATTTGGCCGGGACCTTTAGTACCGGTTCCATCCACCAACCGGGACTAAAGGGGTTGCTTGCCCTTTAGTCCCAGTTTGTGTCTGGAACCAGGACTAAAGGCCTACCCTTTAGTCCAGGTTTTAGATACAACCGAGACTAGTGTTTTGCCTATATATATCCATGCCCCCCATCTCCTCTGTTTTTTGGCCGTGGAAGGGTGGGAGGTATGTGCTACTCTGTTCTCACCTGCTATGCACATGGGGTGTTTGACGAAATGCCCGAGCCATACTTAAGATTTCTCCTCTCCAAGCTCGACCTCCAAGCTACATTTTCCCCAAGATTAGTCTAGGTTTGGCGGTGCACCAACTACACAAGTGTTCTGAAAGGTTAGGAACTTCATCCTTTCATCTCTCACTGCTAGTTTAGCTCATTTCAAATGCTCTAGAAGTAGAGTGGTTTTTGGGTTTTAGTGGAGGAGTGTATGTGGGAGTTCATTTGATTTATATTCACAATTTGAGCTCAAATGAACTTCTTAGAGTCTGCACATGTGTTAGGTGTCGTCCCGTCCCCGTCCACGTCCTCACCACCGTCGATTGCTAGCATCGATCTCGTCACGGGCACCACCGTGGTGAGCCTCTTATTCTTATATTCTTTTTAAAAGTAAAAAAAATTCTTACTTGTATGATTTAGATAGCTACCTGTATAATTTTCTTATTTTAATTATTGTTTTTTTATTATATAGTCATATGGTTTTGGTATCCGCCCCTGTCGGCTCTCGTCTGGTCTATGATTCGGATGTGGTATATAATATTTTATAACTATTTGTTTCATTTAGTGTTTATGACAATTATGGCGACCAACGTGACATAGATATTTTTATCTAGGAGGTATGTGAACCGGAAATTCTAACCGACCCTATTGTCGAGAGGTTAAATTTGGTTGAAAACAATTACTTGAAAGAAAAATTAAAAATAATTGAAGAGGATAAGATGAAATTGAAGTTGTATGTTGCCGATGTCGTCGATGATCACAAGATCTAGATGGCTGCAATGCGCTTGAAGGTTAGAAAGATTAGAAAATATTTCATTGATACTAAGGCTTGGTATGATTGTACTTTTGGATCAATTCTTACCTTAGTTGCGATTTTGATTGCATTTAAATGTTTTACATAGTTGTATGTTAGTTTTAATTTGTTGGAAATATGCCCTAGAGAGAATAATAAAATGGTTATTATTGTATTTCCTTGTTCATGATAATTGTCTATTGTTCATGCTATAATTGTGTTAACCGGAAACCGTAATACATGTGTGAATACATAGACCACAACATGTCCCTAGTGATCCTCTAGTTGGCTAGCTCGTCGATCAATAAATGGTCACGGTTTCATGGCCATGGACATTGGATGTCATTGATAACGGGATCACATCATTGGGAGAATGATGTGATGGACAAGACCCAATCCTAAGCATAGCACAAGATCGTGTAGTTCGTTTGCTAAAGCTTTTCTAATGTCAAGTATCATTTCCTTAGACCATGAGATTGTGCAACTCCCGAATACCGTAGGAATGCTTTGGGTGTGCCAAACATCACAACGTAACTGGGTGGCTATAAAGGTGCACTACGGGTATCTCCAAAAGTGTCTGTTGGGTTGGCATGAATCGAGACTTGGATTTGTCACTCCGTGTGACGGAGAGGTGTCTCTAGGCCCACTCGGTAAGACATCATCATAATGAGCTCAAAGTGACTAAGGAGTTAGCCACGGGATGATGTGTTGCGGAACGAGTAAAGAGACTTGCCGGTAACGAGATTGAACAAGGTATAGGGATACCGACGATCGAATCTCGGGCGAGTATCATACCGGTGGACAAAGGGAATTGTATACGGGATTGATTGAATCCCCGACATCGTGCTTCATCCGATGAGATCATCGTGGAGCATGTGGGAGCCAACATGGGTATCCAGATGCCGCTGTTGGTTATTGACCAGAGAGGTGTCTCGGTCATGTCTACGTGTCTCCAGAACCCGTAGGGTCTACACACTTAAGGTTCGATGACGCTAGGGTTGTGGGGAAATAGTGTATGTGGTTACCAAAGGTAGTTTGGAGTCCCAGATGAGATCCCGGACGTCACGAGGAGCTCCGGAATGGTCTGGAGGTAAAGATTAATATATAGGAAGTGAGGATTTGGTCACCGGAAGTGTTCTGGGCATCACCGGTAACGTACTGGGACCGCAGGAAGGGTTCCGGGGGTCCACCGGGAGGGCCCCCCGGCCCCAGAGGGCTGCATGGGCCAAAAGTGGGAGGGAACCAGCCCCTAGGTGGGCTGGTGCGCCTCCCACCCCAGCCCAAGGTGCAGCAAGGTGGGAAGGGGGGCAAACCCTAAGGCCAGATGGGCCCTAGGCCTACCTAGGGCGCCGCCCCTCTCTCCCTCCCTCTGGCCGCCGCCTAGATGGGATCTTTGGCTGCCGCCGGCCCTCTAAGGGGAACCCTAGGGCGCAACCCTTCCCCTCCCCTCCTCCTATATATAGTGGTGGGTTTTAGGGATGCCAACACACAAGTTTCTCTCCCTCTCGGTGCAGCCCTACTCCTCCCTCCCCTCGTTCACTGTAGTGCTTGGCGGAGCCCTGCCGGAGACCACGCAGCTCCACCGTCACCACGCCCTCGTGCTGCCGGAGCTCTCCCTCAACCTCTCCTTCCTCCTTGCTGGATCAAGGCGTAGGAGACATCACCGGGCTGCACGTGTGTTGAACGCGGAGGCGCCGTTGTTCGGCGCTAAGATCGGAGTCCACGCGATCTAAATCACTATGAGTACGACTCCACCAACCACGTTCTTGTAACACTTCCGCTTAGTGATCTTCAAAGGTATGAAGATGCACTCTCTCCATACTCGTTGCTGGTTTCTCCATAGATAGATCTTGGTGAACACGTAGGAATTTTTTTGATTTACTACTACGTCTCCCAACAGTGGCATCATGAGCTAGGTCTATGCATAGAATCTATGCACGAGTAGAACACAAAGCAGTTGTGGGCGTCGATCTTGTTAATTTGCTTACCACTACTAGTCTTATCTTGATTCGGCGGTATTGTGGGATGAAGCGACACGGACCAACTTTACACGTACGCTTACGTGAGACCGGTTCCACCGCCTGACATGCACTTGTTGCGTAAGGCGGCTAGCGGGTGTCTGTCTCTCCCACCTTAGTCGGATTGGATTCGATGAATAGGGTCCTTATGAAGGGTAAATAGCAATTGGCATATCATGTTGTGGTTTTGGCATAGGTAAGAAACGTTCTTGCTAGAAACCTATAGCAGCCACGTAAAAATTTGCAACTACAAATTAGAGGACGTCTAACTTGTTTTTGCAGCATGTGCCTTGTGATGTGATTTGGCCAAAGGATGTGATGTGATGCATTGTGATGTATGAGATTATTCATGTTCTTGTAATAGGATTCACGACTTGCATGTCGATGAGTATGACAACCGGCAGGAGCCATAGGAGTTGTCTTATTTTATTGTATGATGTGCGTGTCAATCATAAACGCCATGTAGTTACTTTACTTTATTTCTAAACATTATCCATAGTAGTAGAAGTAATAGTTGGCGAGACAACTTCATGTAGACACGATGATGGAGATCATGGTATCGTGCTGGTGACAGTGATGATCATGGTGCCCCGAAGATGGAGATCGAAGGAGCAAGATGATATTGGCCATATCATGTCACTATATTGATTGCATCTGATGTTTATCATGTTTACATCTTATTTTCTTAGAACGATGGTAGTGAATAAGATGATCTCTCAATAAAATTTTACGAAAGGTGTTCACCCTAACTGTGCACCATTGCTAAGGATCGTTGTCCCGAAGCACCACGTGATGATCGGGTGTGATAGGTTCTAACATTCGCATACAAAGGGTGTAAGCCATATTTACACACGCGAAACACTTAGGTTGACTTGACGATCCTAGCATGTACAGACATGGTCTCGGAACACGGAAGACCGAAATGTCAAAGATGAGTCGTATAGAAGATACGGTCAACATGGAGATGTTCACCATGGACGACTAGTCCGTCTCACATGATGATCGGACACGGGCTAGTTGACATGGATCATGTATCACTTGGATGACTAGAGAGATGTCTATCTAAGTGGGAGTTCATTAAATAATTTGATTATGTGAACTTAATTATCATGAACTTAGTCTAAAATTGTCTTTACAATCTATATTGTAGATCCAATGGCCAACGCTAATGTCACCCTCAGCTTCAACGCGTTCCTAGAGAAAACCAAGCTGAAAGATGATGGAAGCAACTATGTGGACTGGGTCCGTAGCTTGAGGATCATCCTCATAGCTTCCCAGAGATTGTATGTCCTTGATGCACCGCTAGGTGACCCACCAATTTTCCTAGCAGACCAAGAAGTTACGAACGCTTGGAAGTCACGCTATGATGATTACTCCCTTGTTCAGTGCGGCATGCTTTACAATTGAGAACCAGGGCTCCAAAAGCGTTTTGAGCAACACGGAGCATATGAGATGTTCCAAGAGCTGAAACTGGTTTTCCAAGCTCATGCCCGGGTCGAGAGATATGACGTCTCCGACAAGTTCTTCATTTGTAAGATGGAGGAGAATAGTTCTGTCAGTGAGCACATACTCAAAATGTCTAGGTTGCACAACTGCTTGACTCAGCTGGGAGTTAATCTCTCGGATGACTCGGTCATTGACAGAATCCTCCAGTCGCTTCCACCTAGATACAAGAGCTTTGTGATGAACAACAACATGCAGGGGATGGAGAAGTCCATTCCGAGTTGTACTCCATGTTGAAATCAGTAGAGATCGAGATAAAAAAGGTGCATCAAGTGTTGATGGTTAATAAGACCACTAGTTTCAAGAAAGGCAAGGGTAAGAAGAACTTCAAGAAGGACGGCAAAGCTATTGCCGCGCCTGGTAAGCAAGTTGCCGAGAAGAAGAACAAGAATGGACCCAAGCCTGAGACTAAGTGCTTTTATTGCAAGGGTACCGGTCACTGGAAGCGGAATTGCCCCAAGTACTTAGCGGATAAGAAGGCCGACAACGTTAAAGGTATATGTGATATACTTGTTATTGATGTGTACCTAACTAGCGCTCGTAGTAGCTCCTGGATATTTGATACCGGTGCAGTTGCTCACATTTGTAACTCCAAGTAGTAGCTGCGGAATAAGCGGAGGCTGGCAAAGGAGGAGGTGACGATGCACGTCGGGAATGGTTCCAAGGTCGATGTGATCGCCGTCGGCACGCTACCTCTACATCTACCTTCAGGATTAGTTTTAAACCTTAATAATTGTTATTTAGTACCAGCTTTGAGCATGAACATTGTATCTGGATCTCGCTTGATGCGAGATGGCTACTCATTGAAATCTGAGAATAATGGTTGCTCTATTTATATGAGAGAAATGTTTTATGGTCATGCCCCACTGGTCAATGGTTTATTTTTGATGAATCTCGAACATGATGTTACACATGTCCATAGTGTGAGTACCAAAAAGTGTAAAGTTGATGACGATAGTCCCACTTACATGTGGCACTGCCGCCTTGGTCATATTGGTGTCAAACGCATGAAGAAGCTCCATGGTGATGGACTTTTTGGAGTCTCTTGATTTTGAATCATTTGACACGTGCGAGCCATGCCTCATGGGCAAGATGACCAAGACTGTTCTCTGGAACAATGAAGCGAGCATATGACTTGTTGGAGATAATACATACCGATGTATGCGGTTCAATGAGCGTCGAGGATCGTGGTGGCTACCGTTATGTTCTCACCCTCACTGATGACTTGAGCAGATATGGGTATGTCTACTTAATGAAACACAAGTCTGAAACCTTTGAAAGGTTCAAGGAATTTCAGAGTGAGGTAGAGAATCAACATGACAGGAAAATAAAGTGCCCACGATCTGATCGTGGTGGAGAATATTTAAGTCACGAGTTTGGCACGCACCTAAGGAAATGTGGAATTGTTTCACAACTCATGCCGCCTGGCACACCTCAGCGAAATGGTGTGTCTGAACGTCGTAATCACACTCTATGGGATATGGTGCGATCTATGATGTCTCTTACCGACTTACCGCTATCATTTTGGGGATATGCATTAGAGACTGCCGCATTCACTTTAAATAGGGCACTGTCAAAGTCCGTTGAGACGACACCGTATGAATTATGGTTTGGAAAGAAACCTAAGCTGTCATTTCTAAAAGTTTGGGGATGCGATGCTTATGTGAAGAAACTTCAACCTGAGAAGCTCGAACCCAAGGTGGAAAAGTGCATCTTCATAGGATATCCCAAAGAGACTATTGGGTATACCTTCTACCTCATATCCGAAGGCAAAGTCTTTGTTGCCAAGAATGAATCCTTTCTCGAGAAAGAGTTTCTCTCAAAAGAAGTAAGTGGGAGGAAAATAGAACTTGATGAGGTAAGTGTACCTCCACTCGAACCGGAGAGTAGCGCAGCACAGGAAGTTGTTTCTATGGAGCCTACACCGACTGGAGAGGAAGTTAATGATGATGATCATGAAACTTCAGATCAAGTTACTATTGAACGTCAAAGGTCCACTAAGACACGTTCCACATCAGAGTGGTACGGCAACCCTATCCTAGAGATCATGTTGTTGGACAACGGTGAACCTTCGAACTATGAAGAAGCGATGGCGGGCCCGAATTCCAACAAATAGCTTGAAGCCATGAAATCCGATATAGGATCCATGTATGAGAACAAAGTGTGGACTTTGGTGGACTTGCCTGATGATAAGCTAGCCTTTGAAAATAAATGGATCTTGAAGAAGAAGACTGACGCAGATGGTAATGTGACCGTCTATAAGGCTCGTCTTGTTGCCAAGGATTATCGACAAGTTCAAGGAGTTGACTACGATGAGACTTTCTCACCCGTAGTGATGCTAAAGTCTGTCCGAATCATGTTTGCAATTGCCGCATTTTATGATTATGAGATCTGGCAAATGGACGTCAAAACGACATTCCTTAATGGCTTCCTTAAGGAAGAACTGTATATGATGCAGCCGGAAGGTTTTGTCGGTCCTAAAGATGCTAACAAAGTATGCAGTCTCCAGCGCTCCATCTATGGGCTGGTGCAAGCATCTCGGAGTTGGAACATTCACTTTAATGAGGTGATTAAAGCATTTGGGTTTGTACAGGTTTATGGAGAACCCCGTATTTACAAGAAAGTGAGTGGGAGATCTGTAGCATTTCTCATATTATATGTGGATGACATACTGATAATGGGAAATGATATAGAACTTCTGGAAAGTGTAAAGGCCTACTTGAATAAATGTTTTTCAATGAACGACCTTGGAGAATTTGCTTACATATTAGGCATCAAGATCTATAGAGATAGATCGAGACGCCTCATAGGTCTTTCACAAAGCACATACCTTGACAAGATATTGAAGAAGTTCAATGTGGATCAGTCCAAGAAGGGGTTCTTGCCTATGTTACTGGGTGTGAGATTGAGTATGACTCAATGCCCGACCATGGCAAAGGATAGAGAAGAGATGAGTGTCATCCCCTATGCTTTATCCATAGGCTCTATTATGTATGCCATGCTGTGTACCAGACGTGATGTGAACCTTCCCATAAGTTTGGTAGGGAGGTACCAAAGTGATCCTGGAGCGGAACACTGGCATCGGTCAAGAATATCCTGAAGTACCTGAAAAGGACAAAGGACATGTTTCTCGTATATGGAGGTGCCAAAGAGGTTATGTCGATGCTAGCTTCGACACAGATCCGGACGACTCCAAGTCGTAAACCGGATATGTGTATATTTTGAACGGAGGGGCAGTCAGCTGGTGTAGCAGCAAGCAAAGCGTCGTGGCGGCATCTACATGTGAAGCGCAGTACATAGCTGCTTCGGAAGCAGCAAAGGAAGGAGTCTATATGAAGGAGTTCATCACCGACCTAGGAGTAATTCCAAGTGCGTAGGGCCCGATGACTCTATTCCATGACAACACTGGAGCTATTGCCCTTGCGAAGCAGCCCAGGTTTCACAAGAAGACACGACACATCAAGCGCCGCTTCAACTCCATTCGTGATTACATTTAGGAGGGAGATATAGATATTTGTAAAGTGCATGCGGATCTGAATGTCGTAGATCCGTTGACTAAACCTCTCTTACGAACAAAACATGATCAACACCAGAATGCTATGGGTGTCCGATTCATCACAATGTAACTAGATTATTGACTCTAGTGCAAGTGGGAGACTGTTGGAAATATGCCCTAGAGGCAATAACAAAATGGTTATTATTGTATTTCCGTGTTCATGATAATTGTCTATTGTTCATGCTATAATGTGTTAACCGGAAACCGTAATACATGTGTGAATACATAGACCACAACATGTCCCTAGTGAGCCTCTAGTTGGCTAGCTTGTTGATCAATAGATGGTCATGGTTTCATGGCCATGGACATTGGATGTCGTTGATAACGGGATCACATCATTAGGAGAATGATGTGATGGACAAGACCCAATCCTAAGCATAGCACAAGATCGTGTATTTATTTTGCTAAAGCTTTTCTACTGTCAAGTATCATTTCCTTAGACCATGAGATTGTGCCACTCCCGGATACTGTAGGAATGCTTTGGGTGTGCCAAACGTCACAATGTAACAGGGTGGCTATAAAGGTGCACTACGAGTATCTACGAAAGTGTCTGTTGGGTTGGCATGAATTGAGACTGGGTTTTGTCACTCCGTGTGACGGAGAGGTATCTGTGGGCCCACTCGGTAAGACATCATCATAATGAGCTCAAAGTGACTAAGGAGTTAGCCACAGGATGATGTGTTGCGGAAGGATTAAAGAGACTTGCCGGTAACGAGATTGAACAAGGTATAGGGATACTGACGATAGAATCTCGGGCAAGTATCATACCGGTGGACAAAGGGAATTGTATACGAGATTGATTGAATCCCCGACATCGTGGTTCATCCGATGAGATCATCATGGAGCATGTGGGAGCCAACATGGGTATCCAGATCCTGCTGTTGGTTATTGACTGGAGAGGTGTCTCGGTCATGTCTACGTGTCTCCCGAACCCGTAGGGTCTACACACTTAAGGTTTGATGACCCTAGGGTTATAGGGAAATGCTATACGTGGTCACTGATGGTAGTTCGATGTCCTGGATGAGATCCCGGATGTCACGAGTAGCTCCGGAATGGTCTGGAGGTAAAGATTCATATATAGGAAGTGAGGATTTGGTCACCGGAAGTGTTCCGGGCATCATCGGTACACTAGTAGAATGTCGATCACTAGTCCCGGTTGGGATGTGCCTTTAGTACTTGTTCCCCAACCGGTACTAAAGGGTCGGGACTAAAGGTCTAGACCTTTAGTACCGCTTGGACCACGGACCTGTACTAAAGGCCCACCACGTGGCTGCCTGCGTGGGCTGGTGGTGGAGGACCTTTAGTACCGGTTGGTGATACCAACCGGTACTAAGTGTTCTGTTTTTTTGTTTTCGATTTTAATTAGGTTTTAGTTTTTCTCTCTATTTATTGTGTTTTCCATTCATTTCAAATTTATTTTACGGTGCTACATACTGTAAACATTAATTACACAAGTTGATGCATATATATATGTATGTAATATAATATACAGTATCTCATACATAGTATATATACAAATGGAATTACGCATCCATATATATTCTGGACTTATAACTTAAGGCCCAAAACCCGGCCGGGACTAGCTAGCTAGTCCTCCGGATGAAATCTCAGTTTTCTACTACTGATTTGCTGGCATTATTGAGGCGGCGGTAAGTAATAGTGCTCTCCGTTTACATCAATGACATGTTAAAGAAGAAATGCCGCAAATTCCTCTTGAAGTGCTACGAAGCATTTCTCGGGTGAGAGCTTCGACAACATCTGCCAAAGCTAGAGTTGTCTTTCACATGCTCCTCCGCAACATATATGGCCTTCGGTCTGGATGCGAATGTTCTCGCAGAGAAAGTATCCACATAAATTTGTCCCCTGTGGCTGCCTCGCGCACTTTGCAAAAGAATAGAATTCAATAAGATATAATCAAGCATGATAATGGTATTGAAAGTAGAATTAAAAAGATGCGTGGACCTAGTAGTACTACTTAATTACCTGCATCTTTTTCCACTTCAGCTTTGGTTCCATTGACGACCGTGATGGTTTTTTTCTATCATATTTTTCCAAACACTACGCGGCAAGGAAAAAGAACGAAAGAGTTATTATAATTACTTTTGATATCAGGAAATAATGAAAGAAAGCGAGATCGATAAAGATTGAAATTACCGTTCTATCATAAAATACAAGTCCACATATGATTGTTCTGGTGTATTTAGTGAGTCGTACACTTGAACAAGTTCATCCGCGAGGATAATGTATAGGAGGATATAGTGGTCTCTATGCAGAAGTTTATATAATTAAGAAGGCATAGTGAGCTAGTAAGCAAAAATAGAATTTGTAGTATACAAGAGAGTAAACACTCACCCCATGTTGTAAGGAAATATTATAGTAGATTTGGTATTCATTAGTGCCTCTAGAAAATTTTCCAAGAGATCTTCTGTGTCCTTGGCATAATGTTTTACCACATGACCATTAACGGTACTTGGGTCGATGAACCCAATGTCATCGATTCCCTCTTGTTTCAATTCCCACATCTTCAATCTGCGTAATAGCGTAGAAAAGAACAGATATAGTGAGGATAAGCCAATGTACGGTATCTTAGCAAATGATGAGAGTTTTGTCGATAGAGTCCATGTGGTATAACTGGAAAAGTTCTGAGAATTCAAGACATATGTCACATGCATTGACATAATGCTCTTTCCTTACTTTGACCATGACCGCCGTCTTCCCTCGCTTTGCTTCACGCAGGTACCAATCATGCAACCGTCACATCGCAGTTGGTAGTTCCTTGTACTGCTCGGGTGTGACAAGTGGTTTTCCGATGGTATATTGCATTGCGTACTCAGTTGCACCGTACCCACGGATTTCCTCGGTGCCAAGGATTTGGTCAAGAGTGAGACCTGTAGCCTTTAGTACTTCAAGGTCGATTGTGTTGCCTTGCACGTCGACTGGTTGGATTGCTTGCTTGCTTGGATTGGTACTCACCTTGAGCCGAGATATTGATTGCTTGGATTGTTCTTCGAGCTGGGGAACTGTTTTCCCGCTAGTTGATGCCGTACTTCCCAACTTCTTCCTTGGGCTGGGCCGACTTCTCTGCTCACTTGCCTTCTAAATATGTCGCTCATAGTCCATCGGTATACGCTCGACATATGCCGGGGGTCGATCAATAAAGTGTTCCATAAAGTGCTCTTGGACTTCCTTGGGTATTACCTCCTTTGGCGGCACGGTCTTCTTCACAAAAAAGGCTTTCACTTGGAGATCGCATTCAATTTTGTTTTCCTCTGGTGTCATGTCGTAAGGCAGCTTCCTTTTGGCAGGAGGCTCGGGTTTCTTCTTTGCTTTCTTCCGAAGAGGACTATTGGTGGCCTTTCTCTTTTGGGAGCCCTGCTAGCGGGACCACTGCCGGGGTGGAGTCGGCTCACGTGGCGGAGATCGATATCGATGATATGGACTTGTGTCGTGCTCCATCCCGAGGTTTGGAGGACTATTCATGGCGAGGTGGGGAGGACTGCTGGCAAGGTGGGACGCCTCTCGAGGTGGGGAGGACTGTGGGGGAGCTCGAGGTGGGGAGGACTACTGGCGAGGTGATTGCTGGCGAGGTGGGGAGGACTGCTGGCGAGGTTGGGAGGACTGCTGGCGTTGCGATGCCTCTGGCTGGGATCCCTCGCGCTGGACATCGATACTCGGAGGAGCCGGTGGCCTTAGCGCTGAGTGCGGAAAGACGATGCAGTCCTTACTCCACAGAATGAGATCACAGCCGGCTTCTGCCAGTGTGGACTCCCCCTCACCTCCAGGGATGTCAAGCAATAGTTCATCATATCCTGTCTCTATTGCGTCCACCGCGACACGAGCATACCCAGCTGGAACCGGATTGCAATGCCAGAGAACATCAGGTGTATTTGGTAAAGCATAGCCCGTCGCGACCTGCACGGGTATGTTCTTCATTTTCTGGATTAGCTCAAAAGATGTCTTCTTGGTGATATCATCCACGGGGGTGTGACCCAGCGGTGCCCCCGTGGAACCCATGCTGCTTTTTGGCAGTGTAGATGGGACGGGTTCCCCTGCCTCCTGCTGCGGAGTTTCCCTTTGCTGGGTCAGTACCTGTATCTGCAGCTGCTGCTGCTCATACATCTGTTCCAACTTTGAAAGTCGGTCTGCTTCCACCTTCTTTTTTCTCGAACGGCTTTTATAACTGTCCTTACATCCCGCAAACCCCTCGTACCACGGAACAACGCCCACACCTCATGTTCGTCCTGCATGTTCGGCATTCCCGAGGGCGCGTGTAAGCTCGTCGTTCTCTCTATCGGGGTGAAACCATCCTTCTTGTCCATCTTTTATTGCTTCAATCAACTCATCTGATGCATGCTTCAGACTGGCCAGTGCAATCATCTTCCTTGTTGTCGGGTCCAACTTTCCCCCATGCGCAAAAAACCAATTCCTACACCTCTTGGGCCAGTTGAAGGTTACTGGAGTGATCCCTTCAACAAGATTCTTATTCTCTAATGCATCCCACTTAGGAATGGCTGACTTGTATCCACCTGTCCCTAGTTTATGGTGATACTTTTTTTCTCAGCTTTATCTTATTCTTTGCCGACTTCTCCATAGCATCTATCAATGTCTTGTACTCGATAAATGCGTCCCAGTGATTCCTTACCTTCTCTCATATTCCTTTGAATTCGGGCGCCTTCTTGCCTCTAGCGTTGTACTTAGTCCATAATCTTTTCTTCCAAGTCTGGAACGTGCCAGCAATCTTATGGAGAGCAAACTCCTTAACTTTGTTCCTTTGACGCTCCGAGAGATAATCTGGTAGGGTGAAATGCTCCATGAGCTCTCGCCAAAGGGCATCTTTAATACTTGTATCGACATAATTCACTCCTGGTTTTGGTTCGTTTGGCTAAATCCATTCATGCATTGTGATCGGGACTCCGTCCCTAACAACCACTCCGGATTGACGCACAAATGTCTTGGCATTGGCTTTAGGGTGAGTCTGTTCGCCATTATGTTTGAAAGCATCAAGATTGAGCTTTACGTTGCCGTCCAATATTTTGGCACCGCCTCGTACATTTCTACTAGATTGGCTCGATCTGGAGGGCTGATAACTAAAATAAGAAAGATTTGTTAATATATATATATATATATATATACAAATCAATTAATACACATGTAATGATCACCAGAGGCTAATATGTGTATATACCTCGCCGAACATTGTTCGTTGTTCCGGATTTTGGAACATAAGTTGTTCTTCCTCGGCCTCACATCCATCACCGTAATCGTTTAGATATTCTGAGCCATCATCATCATGTGATTCACCTCGAAGGTCCGTTGGGTTTTCGAAGGAGCGTATCGTGTCGAAGATGTCCTCTTCATGAGCTCTATCGGTATTGTCCATAGCTTAATAACTAATCCATAATAATATAGATAAAACAAATTAGTATTCAAGAAGCAAAATAACTGATAGTTAATTAATAATGCATCATCGAATACATATATAGTAGTTCTTAGAAAAGATCTGATCTCATAATCTTGGATAATTTTCAATACATCGGCTAATCCATCGATCTAGCTAATACATCTTAATAATACATATATAGTAGCTAATATATCGATCTAGCTAGAACCCTAGCGCCCGGCGGATATCGGGGCAGGCGGTGGACACCCAAAGAGAAGGAGCCATCACAGGAACATACCTCCAGTGAGATCCCTGAAGAATCTGCCGGGTATTGTCGGACCTGGCCTCCAAAGCTGCCATGTAGCGACGGACGTGCTCGTTCTCCTTGCTGACATGGTACTGTACCACCTCCGCGGGGGACTCAAGCCTCTGAATTGTCCGTGGCCCATGCAGCCGCCACCACAGAACCTCCGGGTCGACAACGGGCTGGCTCCTCACCAAGCTGCACCGCCCGGAAGGCAGCACCTCCTAGTATCAGCCTGGCAGAGCCTAGTCCCCGATAGGGCCCCTTGGCTCAAGCAAGTGACCTCCTCCGGCGACTCGGCGACGAGGATGCGGGATCGGCATCGTTGACGTCGAGAAGAAACACTTAATTATCAAAACAACTTAAATAAAACTTAGCAAAATTAACACTTAGCATCTAGCAAAATCAAGAATTATGGCATGCTTTGGATCCTAATGCGTGTGTGACTATCGGTCTGTCGATGCTTTCCTTAAATAACTCTCATATCTCATGGTGTGTTGGTGCGCTCTCTCTCACACTGATATGGTGGTGTATATATTTTGGTGGACACTCTCTCACAGTAATAGTTTGACCGCTAGTGATGGACGCCTCCCCTCTTCTCTTCTTGCGCAATATATCAACGAGTATATCGCAAAGAAGAGAAGAAAGAGGAAGCGCCCCCCACGACAACAGTCGGGATTCCTTCCTCCATCAAGAACACACATGAAAGTCACACAAGGAGCAATAACAGACCGAAAGTCACACACGCATTATACCGATAAAATAATACTAATACATTATTATTTAAATTAAACCTAAATTAAACCTAAATTAAACCCTAGATTCATTTTGGTGCGTTTTTCGACGTCGAGGGACCCTAAGATACCCTAGAATCACTTTGGGGGGGGGGTTCTATGTCGAGGGACTGTAGAAATAACTAACTAATTAACAATGTTAACATCTATTCATCATCATCATCGTACATCCATCTCTACACTTAGCAAAATTAGCATCTCACCTAGCCGGGGAGATCTCACCTAGCTTCCTGACCCGGAGGTGGCATCGGCGATGGGCTCGGGGCAGCGGCGACGGGCTCGCGGAGCGGCAGCCGGAGTGAGCAGGCGGCGACGGGGGCGGTGACGAGGGGCGGAGTCAGGGGAGGCGAGGGGCATGGGCGGCGGTGGTGCGACGGCGGCGAGGGCGATGGCAAGGGCGCGATGGCAATTTCTGGCAGCCTGGCGGCGCAACTTAGCTTCTCCCGGTGCGTGGCTTGGCCCGGGACGAAGGCATTGCTATTTATACTATCAGGACCTTTAGTACCGGTGCGTGGCTCACACCGGTACTAAAGACCCTTTAGTACCGGTGCGAGCCATGCACCGGTACTAAAGGTCCTCCCCAAAAAAGTGCAGGGCGGTGGACCTTTAGTACCGGTGCGTGGCTCCCACCGGTACTAAAGGTTTTTTTAATTCAACATTAGTTATTATTTTTAGAAAAACCCTTAAACTTTAGAAAATCATATAAAAAAATTATAACTCCAATGGAAATAAATAATATATGAAGAATCAGAAAAATATAAAGAATCTGTTTATGGCATTTCCATGCATGTTTGAACAACTTCATCTGCTGTATAAGACAATTTGATTAAATGGCATTTGAAATGTCATATCTCGAGTTTGAAAAGCAGTAAAAATGAACTCTAAAAAGGTTGTAACTTGGCATGACATCATAATTTCACCCACATAGCAACTTCTAGAGAGTTGAGACAGTTACGGAAAAAACTGGATGCACTTTGTGTACAAATTGGACAATCTCATAAGAAGTATGAGGGTTTCGGACGAAAACTCGTCTATTACAAAGAGATTTCATTTTTAATAACTTATTTTAACTCCATACTTTTTGTGTGTTCAATATGCACCATTCAAAGGCACATCATCGATTTTCAACCCTTTCTGACTTCATTTAATACTTTTCCCGCATTTAATGATTTATTTTGAGCTAGATGACCCTAAATTTGAAAAGCAGTACAAATGAACTCTGAAAAGGTTTTAACTTGGCATGACATCATAATTTCACCTACATAGAAACTTCTAAAGAGTTGAAAGAGTTATGGCAAAAACTGGATGCACTTTGTGTACAAATTGGACAATCTCTTTCGAAGTATGAGGGTTTCGGACGAAAACTCATCTATTGCAAAGGGATTTCATTTTTAATAACTTATTTTAACTCCATAACTTTTGTGTTTTCAATATGCACCATTCAAAGACACATCATCAATTTTCAACCCTTGCTAACTTCATTTGATATCTTTCATGCATTTAATAATTTACTTTGAGCTAGATGACCCTGAATTTGACAAGTAGTACAAATGAACTCTGAAAAGGTTGTAACTTGGCATGACATCATAATTTCACCCACATAGCAACTTCTAGAGAGTTGAGAGGGTTACGGCAAAAACTGGATGCACTTCGTGTACAAATTGAAGAATCTCATAAGAAGTATGATGGTTTCGAACGAAAACTCATCTATTACAAAGGGATTTTATTTTTAATAACTTATTTTAACTCCATACTTTCTGTGTGTTCAATATGCACCATTCAAAGACACATGATCAATTTTAGACCCTTTTTGACTTAATTTGATATTTTTCATGCATTTAATGATTTATTTTGAGCTAGATGGCCCTGAATTTGAAAAATCAGTACAAATAAACTCTGGAAAGGTTTTAACTTGGCATGACATCATAATTTCACACAAATAGAAACTTCTAAAGAGTTGAGAGGCTTACGGCAAAAACTAGATGCACTTCGTGTACAAATTGGACAATCTCTTTCGAAGTATGAGGGTTTCGGACGAAAGCTCATCTATTACAAAGGGATTTCATTTTTAATAACTTATTTTAACTCCATACTTTTTGTGTTTTCAATATGCACCATTCAAATACACATCATAAATTTTCAATCCTTTCTGACTTCATGTGATATTTTTCATGCATTTAATGATTTATTTTGAGCTAGGTGACCCCGAATTTGAAAAGCAGTACAAATAAACTCTGAAAAGGTTTTAACTTGGCATGACATCATAATTTCACACACATAGAAACTTCTAAAGAGTTGAGAGGCTTACGGCAAAAACTGGATGCACTTTGTGTAATAATTGGACAATCTTTTTCGAAGTATGAGGGTTTCGGACGAAAACTCATCTATTACAAAGGGATTTCATTTTTAATAACTTATTTTAACTCAATACTTTTTGTGTTTTCAATATGCACCATTCAAAGACGCATCATCAATTTTCAACCCTTTCTGACTTCATTTGTTATTTTTCATGCATTTAATGATTTATTTTGAGCTCGATGGCCCTGAATTTGAAAAGCAGTACAAATGAACTCTGAAAAGGTTTTAACTTGGCTTGACATCATAATTTCACCCACATAGCAACTTCTAAAGAGTTGAGAGGGTTACGGCAAAAAACTGGATGCACTTCGTGTACAAATTGGACAATTTCTTTCGAAGTATGAGGGTTTCGGACGAAAACTCATCTATTACAAAGGGATTTCATTTTTAATAACTTATTTTAACTCCATACTTTTTGTGCGTTCAATATGCACCATTCAAAGACACATCATCAATTTTCAACCCTTTCTGACTTCATTTGATATTTTTCATGCTTTTAATGATTTATTTTGAGCTAGATGACCCTGAATTTGAAAAGGAGTACAAATGAACTCTGTAAAGGTTTTAACTTGGCATGACATCATAATTTCACCCACATAGCAACTTCTAAAGAGTTGAGAGGGTTATGGCAAAAAGTGGATGCACTTCGTGTACAAATTGGACAATTTCTTTCGAAGTATGAGGGTTTCGGACGAAAACTCATCTATTACAAAGGGATTTCATTTTTAATAACTTCTTTTAACTCCATACTTTTTGTGTGTTCAGTATGCACCATTAAAAGACACATCATCAATTTTCAACCCTTTCTGACTTCATCTGATATTTTTCATGCATTTAATGATTTATTTTGAGCTAGATGACCCAGAATTTGAAAAGCAGTACAAATGAACTCTAAAAAGGTTGTAACCTGGCATGACATCATAATTTCATCCACATAGAAACATCTAGAAAGTTGAGATGGTTACGGCAAAAACTGGTTGCACTTCATGTACAAATTGGAGAATCTCATAAGAAGTATGAGGGTTTCGGACGAAAACTCGTCTATTACAAAGGGATTTCATTTTTAATAACTTATTTTAACTCCATACTTTTTGTGTGTTCAATATGCACCATTCAAAGACACATCATCAATTTTCAACCCTTTCTGACTCCATTTGATATTTTTCATGCATTTAATGATTTATTTTGAGCTAGATGACCCTGGATTTGAAAAGCAGTACAAATGAACTCTAAAAAGGTTGTAACTTGGCATGACATCATAATTTCACCCACATAGCAACTTCTAGAGAGTTGAGAGGGTTACGGCAAAAACTGGATGCACTTCGTGTACAAATTGGACAATCTCATAAGAAGTATCAGGGTTTCGGACGAAAACTCATCTATTACAAAGGGATTTCATTTTTAATAGCTTATTTTAACTCCATACTTTTTGTGTGTTCAATATGCACCATTCAAAGGCACATCATCAATTTTCAACCCTTTCTGACTTCATTTGATATTTTTCATGCATTTAATGATTTATTTTGAGCTAGATGACCCTGAATTTGAAAAGCAGTACAAATGAACTCTAAAAAGGTTGTAACTTGGCATGACATCATCATTTCACCCACATAGCAACTTCTAAAGAGTTGAGTAGCTGGACAAACTGGATGCACTTCGTGTACAAACTGTTACAAAGATACCATGCGAGGAAATGCATGCATGTCCTTCACATATATAGAAAGTGATGACGGTGAAGCCGGTGACATCCCATAGTGGGATCTCGCGGTGTAAGACTTTTTCTGCGTGCTTGTCCCTTTCTTATGATTGCGTCGTAACCATGGATAATCTTCATCATTTAACACGATGCTTGGGTTAGTCTTGACTCTGAAGGGAGGGATTTCATGAAAATTTTCATAATCTTCTGACATGTCTGTCTTGTCCTCCACTCCCACAATATTTATTTTCCCTGAAAGAACTATGTGGCGCTTTGGCTCATTGTATGATGTATTCGCTTCCTTATCTTTTTTTCTCCTCGGTTTGCTAGAAATGTCCGTCACATAGAAAACCTGAGCCACATCATTGGCTACGACGAATGAGTCGTCTGTGTATCCAAGATTGTTGAGATCCACTGTTGTCATCCCGTACTGCGGGTCTTCCTGTACCCCGCCTCTAGTATATTTGACCCATTTGCACCGAAACAAAGGGACCTTAAGAGCCATACTCAAGTTCCCATATCTCCTCTATGTAACCATAATATGTGTCTTCAAAGTTGGTTGCATCATAGAGGACACCACTATTTTGGTTGGTGCTCTTTTTATCTTGGGAGATCGTGTAAAGTGTATTCCCATTTATCTCGTACCCTTGGAAAGTCGTTACAGTCGAACTTGGTGTCTTGACCAACCAGTATAGTTCATATGGAACATCGTTGTCATTGATGATCTTTGTTTGCAACCAACTGGCAAAAGTCTCCATGTGTTTACGTTCAATCCAGGGGTCAGACTGCTCCAGGTTCTTGGACCGTACAATATCCTTGTGTTCCTCCATGTATGGAGTCACCAAGGTGGAATTTTGTAGAACCGTGTAGTGTGCTTGAGTGAAAGAATGCCCGTCCATATTTATTGCTTCTTTATTTCCTAATGTGCCTTTTCCACCCAGTGACCCCTCATGGCGCGACTCAAGAAGACCAATCGGCTTAATGTCAGGAAAAAAATCAACACAAAACTCAATAACCTCCTCTGTTCCATATCCCTTGGCAATGCTTCCTTCTGGCCTAGCACGATTATGAACATAGTTCTTTAAGACTCCCATGAACCTCTCGAAGGGGAACATATTGTGTGGAAATATAGGACCCAGAATGTTAATCTCTTCGACTAGGTGAACTAGAACGTGCGTCATAATATTGAAGAAGGATGGAGGGAACACCAACTCGAAACTGGCAAGACATTGGACCAGGTCATTCTGTAACCTTTGTAGGATTTCTGGATCGATTACCTTCTGAGAAATTGCATTGAGGAATGCGCATAGATTCACAATGGCTAATCAAACATTTTCCAGTACAAGCCCCCTAAGTGACACCGGAAGTAATTGCGTCATAATCACGTGGCAGTCATGAGACTTTAGATTTTGAATTTTTTTCTCTGCCATATTTACTATTCCCTTTATATTTGATGAGAAGCCAGACGGGACCTTGATACTGAGCAGGCATTCAAAAAATATTTTCTTCTCTTCTTTCATAAGACCGTAGCTGGCAGGACCTTGATACTGTTTTGGAGGCATGCCGTCTTTTTCACTAATTCTTTTCTTGTCTTCCTGTGCATCCAGTGTATCTTTTGCCTTTTCATACACGCCCAAGAAGCCTAGCAGGTTCACACAAAGATTCTTCGTCACATGCATCACGTCGATTGCATTGCGGACCTCTAGGCTTTCCAATATTCAAGTTCGCAAATATAGATTTCTTCTTCCACATGGGTGTGTGTCCGTTGGCGTCATTCGAAATAGATTGTCCGCCATGACTTCTTTCCAAAGATTACCTGTAAATCCTTGACCATACCAAATATATATCCACCAGTACGGAGGCCAGGCTTCTTCCGGTTATCTGGCTCACCTTTGAAATGGTTGCCTGCCTTTCTTAAGATATGCTTGATCGGTAGAAATCGACGATGTCCCAGGTACACATTCTTCTTACATTTATCCAAATATATACTTTCAGTATCATCTAAATAGTGCGTGCATGCATTGTATCCCTTGTTTGTATGTCCTGAAAGGTTACTAAGAGCAGGCCAATCATTGATTGTTACAAACAACAACGCTCGTAGGTCAATTTCCTTCTGTGTGTGCGCATCCCACACACGTACACCTAGTTTTTTCCACAACTATAGCAGTTCATCAACTAGTGGCCTTAGGTATACATTAATGTCGTTGCCGGGTTGCTTAGGGCCTTGGATGAGAACTGGCATCATAATGAACTTCCGCTTCATGCACAACCAAGGAGGAAGGTTGTAGATACATAGAGTCACGGCCAGGTGCTGTGACTGGAGCTCTGCTCCGCAAAAGGATTCATGCCATCTGTACTAAGACCAAACCATAAGTTCGTTGCGTCAGCTGCAAATTCCTCAAACTCCCTCTCAATTTTTCTCCACTTCGACCCATCAGCGGGTGCTCTCAACATCCTGTCTTTCTTACGTTCTTATTTGTGCCATCGCAACAACTTGGCATGCTCTTTGTTTTGGAACAAACGTTTCAACCGTGGTATTATAGGAGCATACCACATCAACTTGGCAGGAACCCTCTTCCTGTGGCATTCGCCCTCCACATGACTAGGGTCATCGCGGGGGATCTTATAGTGCAGTGCACCGTGTACCGGGCATGCATCCAAATTCTCGTACTCCTCACCGTGGTACAGGATGCAGTCATTAGGGCATGCATGTATCTTCTGCACCTCTAATCCTAGAGGGCATACAACCTTCTTTGCTTCATACGTACTTTCAGGAAATTCGTTATCCTTTGGAAGCATCTTCTTTATCATTATCAGCAATTCTTGAAATCCCTTGTCAGTTACACCATTCTTCGCCTTCCATTGGAGCAATTACAGCGTGGTACCCAGCTTTTTCTGGTCATCTTCACAATTTGGATACAATAATTTCTTGTGATCCTCTAACATGCGTTTCAACTTCAACCTCTCATCATTTTTGCTGTTTCTCTTTGCATGAGCAATGACCCGACCCAAATCATCAGCAGGCTCATCTGATGCCTCTTCTTCAGCTTCCCCCATTGATGCCTCTTCTTCAGCTTCCCCCATTGTTGTATCAGCGAAAGGATAGTTGTCATCCTCCTCTTCTTCTTCATTGTCTTCCATTATAACCCCTCTTTCTCCGTGCTTGGTCCAACAGCTATAGCCGAACATGAAACCGGACTTCAGCAGGTGGTAGTGAAGGGTTTTTGAGGTATATTAATTCCTATCATTCTTACAGTCACGACATGGACAACACATGAAACCATTCTTCTTGTTTTCCTCAACCACACGGATAAAATCATGCAGGCCATTAAGAAACCCTAGACTTAGTCGGTCATCGTACATCCATTGCCGGCTCATGTTCATTACACAACATCGAAGTGACCAAATTAATACCACTTCATCATCACATTACAACCAAAAGTAGAGCTAGCAGTGACCAAATGTGATTACTACAAATAATGGATACGTATAGTTCATACATACATCTCATAAAACAACACCAACTATCTAAAACATGTAAATACAACAACGAATGCGATCATAATCGCAACTAAAGTAACAATTGAGCCAACAGCACAATGATACCAAGTCTCTTTATCAATGGCATATTTTCTAATCTTTCTAAGCTTCAAGCGCATTCCAGCCATCTTGTTCTTGTGATCATCGACGATATCGGCAACATGCAACTCCAATCCCATCTTCTCATCTTTAGTTCTTTTCAATTTTTCTTTTAAATGATCAATTTCTTTTCCAGCTTGTGTTAATTTCTCGAGCAGAATTGCATAGTCGGTTGGAATTTCTGGTTCATGTACTTCCTATAAATAAAAACATCTACGTCAATTTGGTGGCATAATTAATTGTCATAGACATTAGATGATGTGTGAAATAGTTATAACAGATAACGACATACCACATCTGAATCATAGACTGGACGAGGGCCGACGTGGGCTGATACCATAACCATGACACTATAGAATAACTAACAATAATACAAGTAAGTAAATCGTACACGCGGCTATCTAAATCATACAAATAATTTTTTTAACAAAAAGGTTTTAAGAATAACAAGAGGCTCACCAAGGTGGCCGGTGCCACGACGAGACGGTGCAGACGATCGACGGTGGTTAGGACGGGGATGGGAAGGCACACCAAATAAACCACACCTACACATATGCAACCTAACAAGTTAATGTGAGCTCAAGTTGGATATAAATCAAATAAACTCCCACAAATCACATGTCACATATCTTTGAGCATACCAGAAGCTAATCTAGCAATGAGAGATGAAGGAGCAAAGTTGCTAACCTTTATGAACACTTGGATAGATGGGGTGCCTTGGAAAAATGGAGGATGAGCTTTGAGCAAGAAGAAGAACAGGGGAGAAAACAGAGAAATGAGAGCCCTTTTGATCGGCTGCGGATGAAGCGTATATGTAGGATGTCTTTAGTACCAGCTAGAGACACCGGCCGGTACTAAAGGTTGCCCTTTAGTACCGATTGGTGTCACCAGCCGGTACTAAAGGTGCAAGCGGGACCCAAGTCTGACCAACAGCCTGCCACGCCCCCTTTAGTAATGGCTCGTGACACGAACCGGTACTAAATATCACTCATGAGCCGGTACTAAAGGTCGCCCTGCTCCTAGACATTGGAGCCGGCACGAACCGAGACTAATACCGTCTTTAGTACCGGCTCGTAGTCAGATCGGGACTAATGCTTGGGACGAAAGGTCTTTTTTCTACTAGTGGTAATGTACTGGGACCACCGGAAGGGTTCCGGGGGTCCACCGAGATGCATGGGCAAAAAGTGGGAGGGAAACAGCCCCTAGGTGGGCTGGTGCGCCTCCCACCCCGGCCCAAGGCATAGCTAGGTGGGAAGGGGGGCAAACCCTAGGGCCAGATGGGCCCTAGGCCCACCTAGGGCGCCGCCCCTCTCTCCCTTCCTCTGGCCGCCGCCCAGATGGGATTTGGGGCTGTCGCCGGCACCCTTAGGGGAACCCTAGGGCGCAGCCCTTCCCCTCCCCCCCTCCTATATATAGTGGTGGGTTTAGGGCTGCCAACACACAGGTTTCTCTCCCTCTCGACGCAGCCCTACTCCTCCCTCTCCTCGTTCACCGTAGTGCTTGGCGAAGCCCTCTCGGAGACCACGCAGCTCCACCGTCACCATGCCGTCGTACTGCCGGAGCTCTCCCTCAACCTCTCCTTCCTCCTTGCTGGATCAAGGCATAGGAGACGTCACTGAGCTGCACGTGTGTTGAACGCGGAGGCGCCGTTGTTCGACGCTAAGACCGGAGTCCATCGCGATCTGAATCACTACGACTACGACTCCACCAAAGGCGTTCTTTTAACGATTTCGCTTAGCGATCTTCAAAGTTATGAAGATGCACTCTCCCCATACTCGTTGCTGGTTTCTCCCTAGATAGATCTTGGTGAACATGTAGGAATTTTTTTGATTTACTACTATGTCTCCCAACACAATTTATGTTTAATTAGATGCTCTAGAGAGTTGTATGTTGTTCCATGAGAACTATATACATGAACTATATGTATTCATTTTTTCAGGAATAACATTTGATCACTATTGTACTTTGGTTTTAATGTGATGATGAACTTGCATTAATTTGGTCACTTCTCTATTCATGATGTTCTATAATGGTTTTTGGTATACTTAATTGTATAATGCAACCAGATGAACCAACAATGGATGTACGATGACCGACGGACCTCCGACTATATTGAGGGCCTGCAAATTTTTCTCGAAGTGGCTAAGGCAAACAAGCAGAATGGTTTTATTTCTTGTCCATGTACTGTCTATGGGAATACGAAGGATTACTCTTCCTCAAAAACCCTTCACTTGCACCTGCTTGAGAATGGTTTCATGCCACACTATAATGTTTGGACCAATCACGGAGAAAGAGGGGTTATGATGGAAGACAATGAAGAAGAAGAGAATGAGGAGAACTATCCTGTGTTCCCTGAATACAGTGATACTGCAACAGGGGACGCTGTAGATTAAGAGGCAACAGATGTGCCCGATGATCTTCGCCGGATCACTGTTGATGCACACAGAGAATTCGAAAGTGAAAGGGAGAAGTTGAAGTTCGATCGCAAGTTAAAGGATCACAAAAAAGGGTTGTATTCAAACTACGAGGATGACAACACAAAGCTCGGTACCACACTAGAATTGCTGCAATGGAAGGCAAACAATGGTGTATATGACAAGAGATTTGGTTCTTTATTGAAAATAATGAAGAAGAAGCTTCCAAAGAATAATGAATTGTTTGACAGTACGCACAAAGCAAAGAAGGTTCGCTACCCTATAGGATTAGAGGTGCATAAGATACATGCATGCCCTAATCACTACATCCTCTACCGTGGTGAGTACAAGAATTTGAATGCAGTCCCGGTATTCGGTGCATTGTGGTATAAGATCAGAGGAGATGATCCTGGTGATGTTGAGGGCAAGCGCCCCAAGAAAAGGGTTCCTACCAAGGTGATCTGGTATGCTCCTATAATACCACAGTTGAAACATCTATTCAGAAATAGAAAGCATGCCAAGTTGTTGCGATGGCACGCAGAAGACCGTAAGAAAGACGGGAAGTTGAGAGTACCCGCTGACGGGTCGCAGTGGAGAAAAACCGAGAGAAAGTGGCAGAACTTTGCAGATGACACGAGGAACGTATGGTTTGGTTTAAGTGTAGATGGAATTAATACTTCTAGGGACTAGAGCAACAATCATAACACCTGGCCTGTGACTCTATGTATCTATAACCTTCCTCCTTGGTTGTGCATGAAGCGGAAGTTCATTATGATGCCAGTGCTCATCCAACGTCCTAAGCAACCCGGCAACAACATTGATGTGTACCTCAGGCCATCAGTTGAAGAACTTTTACATGTGTGGGATAAAAAAGATGTACGTGTGTGGGATAAGCACAAACAGCAGGAATTTGACCTACAGACATTGCTATTTCTAACCATCAATGATTGACCTGCTCTTAGTAACCTTTCAGGACAGACAAACAAGGGATACAACGCATCCACGCGGTGTTTAGATGATACCCAAAGTATATATTTGGACAAATGCAAGAAAATGTGTACCTAGGACATCGTTAATTTCTTCTGACCAAGCATGCTTTAAGAAAGAAAGGCAAGCATTTCAAAGGCGAGGCAGATCACTGGAAGAAGCACGTCCTCCGCACTCATGATGATATACTTGATATGGTCAAGGATTTACAAGTAATCTTTGGAAAGCGTCCTGGCGGACAATCTATTCCAAATGACGTTGAGGGACACACACTCATGTGGAAGAAGAAATCTATATTTTGGGACCTACACTATTGGAAAGACCTAGAGGTCCGCTCTACAATTGATGTGATGCACGTGGCAAAGAATGTTTGCGTGAACCTGCTAGGCTTCTTGGGCATGTATGGGAAGACGCCGTTGCCGCGCCCTACCCCATGTCGTCGTCATCGCGCCCCTGCCCCAACATCGCCGTCGCCACACCCTTGCCCCGATGCCGTCCCCCATGCGCTCCCCGCGCCACTGCCCTGCCCTGACGCCAATGTACCATTGCCCCGACGCTGCCGGTCCACATCCGGCCAGGTACTCCCTCCACCCCTCTCCTCCCTCCTTCCTCCCTCTTCCATCCCTACAACTATACAATTATGTACTGTTTTCATGCTTGTTGAAATCTGCCAAGTCTGAAACTGTCAGAATTAAAACTTGCCATGTTTCCATGATGTTTCCCACTAATATGTAACATTTCTTAACATGATCAGTAAACATGTTTTTCCATGCTTTACCAGTACATTCATGCCATGCCTTTTGTTGCTTTGTAAGGCTAATTTGGCATGACCTGAACTTTCTCTAAAGATGCCGTGTTAATATAATAGTTTGCCGTTAAGAGTAAGTTACAACTTGTGAGTTAATTTCTAATTGGTACATATGCATCATATGTTTTTGCACCATGGAACATTTTAAACTATGGCATATTCCAGCCACATGCCATGCATCTGCACTTTATGTTTGGTTTAGGCAAATAGATCGAGTGTGGTTTAGGCAAATAGATCGAGTGAAACTGTCGCTAACTAAATTTTTAGTTCGGTTAGATGATTTCTCACCATCATGGTTGTGCCACATCTGTCCATAATTATGCTAGTAAAGTTCTAATCCAGGAATACCTTCTCAGGGTGAATATCGGTAAGCTCGTTGTGACTGATAATATTCTGCATTTGATAACTATACCTCACTGCGCTTATTTACATGAATGCTTTATTTACCATATCTCGGTGGCGCTAACTAAATGTATGTTTCTTTTTTCTGTCAGGCACTTGATCACGGGCGATCAAGGGCATACTACACTATTGCACATAATAATTTATTTCCTTCTATACATGTGAAGAGCAAAGATTGATGAATAGTTATTATGTGTCGATATGTTGATTTCTATATCTATGCCATTTGTCCCCAAGATTCTTCCTCGTTATGGCTCTAGGAATTAGTTACTTTTACAGTTACACATGGAATCTCTCTCTTGCCACAAAAATTAAGATGACATTTTAATTTGATTTGTTGATATATGAGGAAGATGCTTGTTTGCTACCATACATGATGTTAGGTGCTATATGTGCTCTTGGGCGCACGCCACACAGACACATACACATCATTAGGCTTTGGAAGCAGGTCAATTTGGTGTCCAAATAGATAAACAGAGGGGATGCATCTCCCTCATATTCCTAGGACAGTTCCCATGCTAGCTGGTCATATACGTTGTGTGCGAGTGTGTGCATGTGGATTTATATTATTAAATATGGTATTGTTGTTATTGTTGTTAAATAAAATGATATTTGCTATAGCCAATTTTTTTCTCGTCGAGGATGCCCATCCCGCATCCTCGTCGTCGAATCGGCGCCCACAACCAGTTTCAGAGGCGCCATGTCTGGGACAGGGCTCCATCAGGCTGGCACTTGGAGGTGCTACGTTTCGGGGCGCGCAGCTTGGTGAGGAATCCGGGTCTCGTCATCGACCCGGAACTTCTTTGGTGGCGGTCGCGTGGGCAAATATCGATGCGGAGGCAGCCGTCAGCCGAGGAAGTGGTACGTTGCCATGTCAGGGAGGAGGATGAGCACGTCCGTCACTACATGGTTTCATTGGACTCCAGGTTCTCCAATACCTGTCAGGGAGTAGCAACTAACGAGTCTTTTTTTACGTGAAATGCTCTTACATGCTATTTAGCAAAATCACCAATTCTGCCTCTACCTAATGGATTATGTCTAGAAATTTCTATTAGTTTCTAAACTAGCCATAGACTATTGTTTTGGTTAATAACTACCCTATATGACAATTGTGGGTGTTATTGGTTTGTTCTTTTCAGCATAGATACAAGAGCCCAGTCAAACTGTTTGGTAGTCCGGTCTGCCAAACAGAGGATTGACTAGCCAACTGGATAAGGTATGTCAGGATGATAAAGAATCAAGTAGCATCAGTTGATGAATAGTATATTAGGCATCTACCAATAGATATTTTTTACAATTTATTACCTACAATTTGAAGTTACTGAAAACTAATAGAATTGTTTAGGCAGAATGCATAAGCCAAAAGAATAAATAATTGTGTTGCTAAATAATATCTATCACACAAAAATGATCTTTTGGAGCCTCATATCCTATAGAATTTCGGTAGTTTGTCTAAATTTTACATGGTTTTTATCAGTTAGTTTTGTTCAAACAAAAAACTGGGAAAACAAGAATATGGGAATAAATATAAGTGCTAGAAAAACAAGAGTGCGGCTTAGAGTGACATAGAAAGAACATATTTGCACTAAAGACAAGACTCTCCTCTAGGACTTTAACTCTTTCAATTATCCATTGGAGTAGAATTAAACCAATCCATAGAGTGAATTTCACTTATCACTATATGAAACTACGAAGCATGTTTAAACCCTTTTCCCAACCTTGCCTAGACGGGCTAGCCAGGAGGATGCATAATGCATATTTCAACCATCACATACAAAGTGATTAAAATAATACATATCAGGGTGAATATAAAAAAAGCTAATGGCAAAGATCATCCAAAATCAAACATATGGCTCAATAACAAGAAAAATTAAATAATGTATGACTCTTTGACAATGTTGTTTTGCATAGAAACATTAAGAAAATGACCTTACCTACTGAAAGTTCATCGTCAGATTCCATGATTGCATTAGTGCTCAACTGTCTCTGTTCTGTAGATGTCAACATGTCAATTTTTTTTGATTAAATTACCCATCTAGTTCACAGTAGTTCGAAGTAAAAACTTGGGGCGGTAATGCACCACTATTCAGTCGCGTGTCACACTAAAAAACAAGTTAGAAATTAGGACAAATAGAATAAAAATATTATACTGCAAGCTGAATCGGATATCACGTGGATGTTACATTTGAAATCCAAACATTGTCATTGGGAAGCCAACTTCAAAATACTATTATCATGTGCAAAAAGTTAATTTCAGAAAGTATAATTTTTTTGACTAGATAAGGAAACAATTAGATTACAATACCCCTCGTCCTTCGGTCTCTTAAATAAAATCTCATTAACCATCTTCAAGAACAATGAATATATTGGCCCATTCATCAACCTCGTCAATGCCTTTTGCATCAGCATTAAACAAATATACATCCTCTAAAAAAGTTGGAATGAGTAATTATTGGAGTTGAGAGCAAGTGAGTAATTTTTTTGATCTAGGGTGAAGTTAATATATTTGTAATAAAATTTTATACTTATTTAAAATAATTGTAACATAATATTGTTTTGGCGATTATAATATTCATTAGTCAGGTCTCATAGTTAGCCACCTAAAATATCCGTAAATAATACATATGTTGTATTTTCTTTATCGCTGCAAATTTTGCTTATGCAAAATTTAAATTTTATAATGTAACAAAGAAATCAAAATAATTTTGGAAAATTGTCTTAGCTATATAGTGTATACACATTGTGTGTGTGTGTGTGTGTGTTCCTATACATTTTAATTTCTTTAAATATCAAACTAGACATTTGTAATTCGTACACTATAGCAAATAACATAATAGTGGTTTCTAGTGTATTATTAGGTAAGCATATTTATAGAAATTTCTAGGGTATGAAAAATGTGTCTTGCAAATTGGTTCATTAATAATTTGTCAACATGAGCATGTATTTTATTGTATTTATGACATCATCATTGCTGTAATCATTGTAGAACATATAAAATTTTAATAATCTATTTCATTATTTCATATGTTAATCTAGAATGTTCTTAATTTAAAATTGGGCGTTATTTCGTTCATACGATAGGAGTACCATAGGAATAGGGAAACCATAGGATGTGAGATGACATGCATTTGAATTCCTATTGAGAAAGAGATGTCATTTGAAGAATAAGATAGGAATTTTTCCATTGAGTCTAGGCTAATGTTTTTTCCTTTGAAATGTGAAGGATTGATTCCTATCCTACATAGCAATAGCAATCAATTCCAACAAACCTAAGGAATCCAAAGGATTTTTTTCCTACAAAACTCCTATCCTATATAATTCTTATGAAATTCCTCCACAAAAAGGAGGCCTTGGTGTATACCAACACTCATGCCAATTTCCCGCATGAAAAGGCATGGATTAATTTAAACATAGAAATATAGTTCACATAGTAGAATTCATTATGACATGCACGATGGCTGTCAAATAGACTCGCAACCCAATTAAATTCGGATTTGCTGTCGAGATTGGTTTCTTATCCGAATGTGTTTGGTGTGAACTTGCACTCCTATCCGAGCGATAGGGGTGAAGATATAGTATTGGGTACAATAGATAAGTCCAAAGCACACGACCGGATGGTAGACCCTTCGATGAAAAAAATAGGAAAATGTCCAAAAGAACTAGATGATGAAAATCCTCCAAATAAAAAGAGTAGTGGTCTCAAAACTAAGGAAAATTCCACTGAACTTATGTCTCATGAACGATACAAAAAAATGGTAAACGAGACAAAGAAACAGAGGAAAACAAGAATGCAAAAAATCACATTAGTAGAAAACAGAGCTTTTGTCACAGCCCGGTCTACACATTAGTCCCGGTTGCATTACGAACCGGGAGTAATGTGAGCATTAGTCCTGGTTCGAGCGACTAGGGCGTCGGTCGGGCATCAGTCCCGGTTTAGATGGGACCTTTAGTCTCGGTTGGAGACACCAACCGGGACTAAAGGGGTCGATACCCTTTAGTCCCGGTTCGTGTCTCCAACCGGGACTAAGGGGGTTGGGGCTTTAGTCCCGATTGGTTTCTCCAATCGGGACTAAAGGCTACACCTTTACTCTCGATTGGAGATACAAACAGGGACTAAAGGGTTTTTTTGTTTTTTTGTTTTTCTATTTGTCTTGTGTTTTTAGTTTCTGTTTTAAATTGCTGATATCTTTTAAGATATTTGATGTTTTTGAGTGATTCTTTTTGCATTAGATTCCAAAAATTCTCTAGTTTGTGCTTGTGCAATTAGTTTTCAAATTTGAATTTGTTCAAATTTGCTTCAAACACTAAATTGTGAATAACTTGAGTTTAAAAATAGTTTTGAATTTAATTCTGTTTGCTCGTAGGCACATGTTAGATGGTGCATGTTGAACGCAAAAAAGTCTGGAGTTGAAATAAGTTTAAAAAAATGAAATGCCGTTGTAATAGATGATTTTTCGTCCAAAACCCTGATACTTCGAAAGGGATTATCCAGTTTGTACATGAAGTGCATCTAGTTTTTACCGTAACCCTCTCAACTTTTTAGTACATGCTCTGTGGGTGAAATAATGATACCATGCCAAGTTTGAACATTTTGAAAGTTCGTTTGTAGTGCTTTTGAATTTCAGGGTCATTTAGCTCGAAAAAATAATAAATGCATGAAAAATAGGGAATGAAGTGGGAAATGGTTGAAAATTGATGATGTGGCCTTGAATGGTGCATGTTGAACGCACAAAAAGTGTGGAGTTGAAATAAGTTTAAAAAATGAAATGCCTTTGTAACAAATGATTTTTCGTCCAAAACCTTGATAGTTCGAAAGGATTGTCCAGTTTGTACACGAAGTGCATATAGTTTTTACCGTAACCCTCTCAGCTTTTTAATAACTTATTTTAACTCCATACTTTCTGTGTGTTCAATATGCACCATTCAAAGACACATGATCAATTTTAGACCCTTTTTGACTTCATTTGATATTTTTCATGCATTTAATGATTTATTTTGAGCTAGATGGCCTTGAATCTGAAAAAGCAGTACAAATAAACTCTGAAAAGGTTTTAACTTGGCATGACATCATAATTTCACACACATAGAAACTTCTAAAGAGTTGAGAGGCTTACGGCAAAAACTGGATGCACTTCGTGTACAAATTGGACAATCTCTTTCGAAGTATGAGGATTTCAGTGGAAAGCTCATCTATTACAAAGGGATTTCATTTTTAATAACTTATTTTAACTCCATACTTTTTGTGTTTTCAATATGCACCATTCAAATACACATCATAAATTTTCAATCCTTTCTGACTTCATGTGATATTTTTCATGCATTTAATGATTTATTTTGAGCTAGGTGACCCTGAATTTGAAAAGCAGTACAAATAAACTCTGAAAAGGTTTTAACTTGGCATGACATCATAATTTCACACAAATAGAAACTTCTAAGGAGTTGAGAGGCTTACGGCAGAAACTGGATGCACTTTGTGTACAAATTGGACAATCTTTTTCGAAGTATGAAGGTTTCGGACGAAAACTCATCTATTACAAAGGGATTTCATTTTTAATAACTTATTTTAACTCAATACTTTTTGTGTTTTCAATATGCACCATTCAAAGACGCATCATCAATTTTCAACCCTTTCTGACTTCGTTTGTTATTTTTCATGCATTTAATGATTTATTTCGAGCTCGATGGCCCTGAATTTGAAAAGCAGTACAAATGAACTCTGAAAAGGTTTTAACTTGGCTTGACATCATAATTTCACCCACATAGCAACTTCTAAAGAGTTGAGAGGGTTACGGCAAAAAACTGGATGCACTTCGTGTACAAATTGGACAATCTCTTTCGAAGTATGAGGGTTTCGGACGAAAACTCATCTATTACAAAGGGATTTCATTTTTAATAACTTATTTTAACTCCATACTTTTTGTGCGTTCAATATGCACCATTCAAAGACACATCATCAATTTTCAACCCTTTCTGACTTCATTTGATATTTGTCATGCTTTTAATGATTTATTTTGAGCTAGATGACCCTGAATTTGAAAAGCAGTACAAATGAACTCTAAAAAGGTTTTAACTTGGCATGACATCATAATTTCACCCACATAGCAACTTCTAAAGAGTTGAGAGGGTTATGGCAAAAACTGGATGCACTTCGTGTACAAATTGGACAATTTCTTTCGAAGTATGAGGGTTTCGGACGAAAACTCATCTATTACAAAGGGATTTCATTTTTAATAACTTATTTTAACTCCATACTTTTTGTGTGTTCAGTATGCACCATTGAAAGACACATCATCAATTTTCTACCCTTTCTGACTTCATCTGATATTTTTCATGCATTTAATGATTTATTTTGTGCTAGATGACCCTGAATTTGAAAAGCAGTACAAATGAACTCTAAAAAGGTTGTAACTTGGCATGACATCATAATTTCATCCACATAGAAACATCTAGAGAGTTGAGATGGTTACGGCAAAAACTGGTTGCACTTCGTGTACAAATTGGAGATTCTCATAAGAAGTATGAGGGTTTCGGACGAAAACTCATCTATTACAAAGGGATTTCCTTTTTAATAACTTATTTTAACTCCATACCTTTTGTGTGTTCAATATGCACCATTCAAAGACACATCATCAATTTTCAACCCTTTCTGACTTCATTTGATATCTTTTATTCTCGATTGGAGATACAAACAGGGACTAAAGGGTTTTGAATTTTTTTTGTTTTTCTATTTGTCTTGTGTTTTTAGTTTCTGTTTTAAATTGCTGATATCTTTTAGGATATTTGATGTTTTTGAGTGATTCTTTTTGCATTAGATTCAAAAAATTCTCTAGTTTGTGTTTGTGCAATTAGTTTTCAAATTTGAATGATTTGAATTTGAATTTGTTCAAATTTGCTTCAAATCCTAAATTGTGAATAACTTGAGTTTAAAACTAGTTTTGAATTTAATTCCGTTTGCTCGTAGGCACATGTTAGATGGTGCATGTTGAACGCAAAAAAGTCTGGAGTTGAAATAAGTTTAAAAAAATGAAATGTCATTGTAACAGATGATCTTTCGTCCAAAACCCTGATACTTCGAAAGGGATTATCTAGTTTGTACACGAAGTGCATCTAGTTTTTACCTTAACCCTCTCAACTTTTTAGTACATGCTATGTGGGTGAAATAATGATACCATGCCAAGTTTGAACATTTTGAAAGTTCGTTTGTAGTGCTTTTCAATTTCAGGGTTATTTAGCTCGAAAAAAATAATAAATGCATGAAAAATAGGGAATGAAGTTGGAAATGGTTGAAAATTGATGATGTGGCTTTGAATGGTGCATGTTGAACGCACAAAAAGTGTGGAGTTGAAATAAGTTTAAAAAATGAAATGCCTTTGTTACAAATGATTTTTCGTCCAAAACCCTGATAGTTCGAAAGGATTGTCTAGTTTGTACACGAAGTGCATATAGTTTTAACCATAACCCTCTCAGCTTTTTAGCACATCCTATGTGGGTGAAATAATGATACCATGCCAAGTTTCATCCTGTCCAGAGTTCGTTTGTAGTGCTTTCAATTTTCGGATCATTCATCTAGAAAAAATTAATAAATGCATGAAAAATAGTGAATGAAGTGGGGAAAGGGTTGAAAATTGATGATGTGGCTTTGGATGGTGCATGTTGAACGCACAAAAAGTCTGGAGTTGAAGCAAGATTAAATAAAGTGTTATGAAAAAGTAAAACGACTATAACTTTTGCATACGATGTCAAAAAAAGTGTCATGGAAAATTATTTTCTAATAAATGATGTCATATTTGGATTCCTCACTTTTTTTTGATAATAATGGATATATTATTAGTCGAATTTCGATTTACAGATTTAAATATATTAATTATGCCATATTAAATGAATAAATTGCAAAAAAGGAATAAAATAACATTATTACTTGTTTTAATTTCATTTTAATTCAATATTATTATTACTTATTTAATTTTGAACTTTTTTTGGTTTTATGTATTTTTATTGAGAATTTTAGAGATTTTTTTGAATTTTTTGCCTTCTTTGAATTCTTTGGAGTTTTTAAATTAATCATTGTTGTTGGTTAATCATTGTTGTTTATTTTAATAATTGTTTGGAATTCAATAAATTAAATCCTGTTACATCTAGACCTAAGGGTTAATTGGATTGATAGCTTACTATTGTCAAGAAAACAACAAGTGCAGACTTGGAAACTAGGGGTGATAGAACTCGAATGTTAAGCGTGCTGGGGTTGGTGCTGGGGTTGGAGCGTGCTGGGGCTGGGAAGTTAGAAGATTTGAAATGAGGTGTGATTAGAGTTTAAATTGTCAAATAATTTAATAGTAGTGAGGAGGGGTGTTTAGATATTAAATTGTCAAATAATTCAAAGATTTGAAAATCAGAAAAAATAAAAAAAATCGAAAAAATATTTTAAAAAATACCTTTAGTACCGGTTGGTAACACCAACCGGGACTAAAGGTACCGCTTTAGAAAGCTGCCACACAGAGCCCCTTTAGTCCCGATTCGTAATCCAACCGAGACTAAAAGTGGAGGCCTTTAGTCCCAGTTCTGGAATCGGGACAAAGGCCCTTACGAACCGGGACAAAAGGCCCGTTTTCTACTAGTCTCAAGTCCTTATTAGGGACCTCGTACCTCACCGTCGAGTCGCTTCTAGACCCGAGAACAAGACATATTCTACTCTCATGTGGTGTACAATAGGAGTCATATATTTTCTCACGAATATCTTGATGTACCACTGGTGCAAAAAAATTCTTCAAGGGAACGATGGTTTCTAGATGACCAAAGTTTTCGATTCTTCAAGGGAACGATGGTTTCTAGATGACCAAGGGAATCCAGAGTGCATTCTTCAGTTCTATGCCACTTTGTCCATTTCTAGAGATGAGCTGGATGGCACCACCTGGATAATGGAATGGTTGACCGAAGGACAGAGAAACAAATTCTTTGCCATGGATTTAATGCATCACTTCAATTTTCCTTGGTTCGAGAACAATTGAAATAAATTCATGTGCATCACATCAATGAAGTCAGTCCTAAATTCCCTTTAACATGTATTCTGAGAAAGTTGGAGACTACATGGGTCACCACGTCTTGAGCATTTGACCAGTTTACCAAAATTTATGTCGCCGTCGAGCACCTCTGCTTTCTTACGTACCCTAATGTACCTTCAGTACTTTTTGTATTTGCAATGTTTTCAGTTCATTAGTTTATCTTCAGTCACCAGAGATGTTGTACTTCGATAGGTCATGTTTCTTTCTCAGTACGTTTTCTTTCAATGAACAGTTGTTGTCCTTTTGTTGTGTTGAACTTAGAGATATGAAGTTTCCTACAAAAAAAATCTTCCATTCACCCCTTCTGGTAGACATTGTTCGTTCCTACACAAACCTTGTTATGGTAGACACTTGGGAAGTCATCATGCCGAGACCCCATAGGAGCAATGCACCAGAGCAGTAACCCGGGTCAATGAAAAAAGTCATAGATTGGAAATATAAAAAATGTAAGCACCCAAATGAAGATGACCCAAGACCAAATCTAGACAGATCCACCGAAGACCAGCACTGACTGAATCTTGCGAGATCCCACAGAGGCGCACCTCCACACGCACTACCGAAGACATAGCAACCACCACTGATGATCCACAAGTATAGGGGGTCAATCATAGTCCTTTCGATAAGTAAGAGTATCAAACCCAACAAGGAACAGAAGGAAATGACAAGCGGTTTTTAGCAAGGTATTCTCTTCAAGTGTTGTAAGTAACAATAGTAGATTATTTTGTAGCAAGATAATTCGTAACAAGTAATGAGTGACAATAGGAACAAAGATGCAGCAAGGAAGCCCAATCATTTTATAGAAAAAGACAGGCTTGAAAGTACTCTTATATTAAGCAAGCGCTCCCAAGAACACATGGGAATTTCTGTCTAGTCATGTTGATCATGTTGAGTTGATTCGCGTTCGCTACTTTGATAATTTGATATGTGGGTGGACCGATGCTAAGGTGTTGTTATTACTTGAACTAAAAACCTATTTATGATTACCCCCTCTCACAAGCATCGGTAACTACAAAAGAAGAATTACGATAAATCTAACCATAACATGAAACATGTGGATCCAAATCAGCCCCTTATGAAGTGATACGTCTCCAACGTATCTATAAGTTTTGCTTGTTCCATGATGTTATATTATCATTCTTGGATGTTTTACAATCATTTATAGCAACTTTATATCATTTCTTGGGACTAACCTATTGACATGGTGCCAAAGTGTTAGTTGTTGTTTTTTCTTGTTTTTTACTTCACAGAATAACAGTACGAAATGGAGTCCAATCGTGACGAAACTTTGTAGAGATTTTTTCTGGAGCAGAAGACACCTAGTGGGCTAAAGAAGTGCTAGAGAGGTGGGCTTTGGAGGCCACAACCCACATGGGCACGCTAGGGGGCCCCCAGCGCACCCTGGTGGGTTGTGCTCTCCACGAGGCCCCCCTCCACCGCCTCTAGCGCCTATAAATTCCCAAATATCTAGAAAACCCTAGGGGACTCAATGAAACACAATTCCAGCCGCCGCAAGTTCCAGAACCTCGAGATCCAATCTAAACACCACCACGGAGGGGTTCACCTTCTTCATAGGTGCCTCTCCGATGATGCGTGAGTAGTCCACCATAGACCTACGGGTCCGTAGCCAGTATCTAGATGGCTTACTCTCTCTCTCTCCCTCTCTCTCTCTCTCTCTTGATTCTCAATACAGTGGTCTCTTGGAGATCTATTTGATGTAAACTTTTGCATTGTGTTTGTTGTGATCTGATGAATTTTGAGTTTATGATCAGTTTCTATCCATGAATAGTTTTTTAGTCTTCTTTGATCTCTTATATGCATGATTGCTTATAGCCTCGTATTTCTTCTTTGAATCATTGGTTTAGATAGGCCAACTAGATCGATTTTTCTTGCCACGGAAAGAGGTGCTTTCGTGCCTCCTGAAATAGAGTTCTCAGTCATCATTGTTGGCAGGTATAAGGGTGGCGACCACGAGACCAGCCGTGAACCATATTTTGTTTGCAGATGACAACCTGTTTCTATTCAAGGCTAGTGTGAAGGGTCCGGAGCAGGTAAAAAACCTAACGGACACTTACTATCAAGCTTCAGGACAGAAAATTAATAATGCTAAGTCATCCATCTTCTTCAGTAAGGGATGCCCACAGGTGGTGAGAGAAGGGGTGAAGATAAAATCCAGGTGCAGAATGAATCACTCAATGAGCGTTACCTGGGAATGCCTACTGATGTGGGGCAATCTAAGAATGGCATGTTTAAATATCTGCAGGATAGAGTGTGGGAAAAGGTGAAAGGATGGATGAGTAAATTACTGTCTGCAGGAGGTAAAGAAGTTCCCATAAGATCAATAGCCCAGGCAATTCCAGTGTTTTCTATGGCTTGTTTCAGACTTCCCAGAGGTTTTTGTGATAATGTTACATCTATAATAAGGCAGTTTTGGTGGAGGAGCAAAAAGGGAAAAGTGTAAGCCTGCATGGGTTGCATGGGATAGAATCACCATGCCAAAATATATGGGAGATATGGGATTTCGAGATCTCGAGCTTTTTAATTTGTCACTTTTGGCCAGGCAAGCGTGAAGCGTAATGAATGAACCAGAGTCATTGAGCACAAGAATTTTAAAGGTGGTTTACTTCCCTAATACATCACTGCTTGAGGCCGAAATGGCTTCCCATCCTTCACATATTTGGAGGGCAATGCTTGATGGGAGAGATGTCTTGGCACAAGGAATAATTAGACACATTGGAGATGGAGAGTATACAAATATATGGAGGCAGAATTGGATTCCAAGGGAGAACTACAAGAGGCCAATTACTATTTCTTTGAATAATCTACAAGTACAAATGTCCATACTATACAAAAGAAAAGAATATGAGATGGACATGTTAGGCAGCATTTCACATCAAAAAAATTGTTTTTATCATTTACCTACTGGAGGACGAGTAGGATTTAAGCTTGGGGATGTTGATACATCTCCAACGTATCTATAAGTTTTTCTTGTTCCATGCTGTTATATTATCATTCTTGGATGTTTTACAATAATTTTACAAAAACTTTGTATCATTTTTTGGGACTAACCTATTGACATAATGCCAAAGTGCCAGTTGCTGTTTTTGCTGGTTTTTTTACTTCACAGAATATTAGTACCAAACAGAGTCCAATCGCGATGAAACTTTTTGGAGATTTTTTCTGGACTAGAAGACACCTGGTGGGCCAAAGAAATGCTAGAGAGGTGGGATGTGGAGCCCACCACCCACATGGGCACGTCAGCCCCCCCTGACATGCCCTGGTGCGTTGTGCCCTCCACGGAGCCCCCCGACCTCCTTTGACGCCTATAAATTTCTAAATATTCAAAAAACTATAGGGGAGTCGATGAAACACAATTCCATCCACCACAAGTTCCAGAACCTTGAGATCCAATCTAAACCTGATCACAGAGGGGTTCATCTTCTTCGTAGGTGCCTCTTCGATGATGCGTGAGTAGTCCACTATAGACCTACGGGTCCGTAGGCATTAGCTAGATGGCTTCCTCTCTTTCTCTCTCTCTCTTGATTCTCAATACAATGGTCTCATGGAGATCTATTTGATGTAAATTTTGCGGTGTGTTTGTTGGGATCCGATGAATTTTGAGTTCATGATCAGTTTGTTTCTATGAATATTATTTGAGTCTTCTTTGATCTTATATGCATGATTGCTTGTAGCCTCGTATTTCGTCTTTGAGTATTTGGTTTAGTTAGGCTGACTAGATCGACTTTTCTTGCCATGGGAACATGTGCTTTGTGATTGGTTCGATCTTGCAATGTCCTTTCCCAGTGACAGAAGGGGCAGCAAGGCAGACATGTATCGTTGCCATTAAGGATAGCGAGATGGGGTCTATTCCTACATGAATAGATCTTGTCTACATCATGTCATCGTTCTTATTGGATTACTCCGTTCTCCATGAACTTAATACACTGGATGCATGCTAGCTAGCGTTTGAAATATATGGAGCCAGAATTGGATTCCAATGGAGAACTACAAGAGGCCAATTACTTCTGTTGTTTCAAATCCTCTGCAAAGAGTAGGCAAGCTCATTGAAACTGTTACAGCATCATGGAGAGATGAGTTAGTGTGTACCATCTTTACTCCTATCGACGTTGAAGCGATTCTCAAGATCCTGCTATGTAACAGAAGGGTAGAGGACTTTTGGGCCTGGAGCGAACAACCATAGAGCAGTTTCTCTATTGTTTCGGCATATCACATGCTTGTTAGAACTAAACTAAACTATGAGGGATGGCTAGAGGACCAAGTGGGGTCTTGACATGTGGAAGCAGAAGGCAAGGAATGGAAAGCTTTGTGGAAAGTCTTGGTGTCGTCAAAACTGAAAGTCATTTTATGGCGTTTGGCGAAGAGATCGATCCCGTCAGGTAAGTTACTACACTAAAGAAATATGGCCACAACTTCTTCTTGCCATTTATGTGGTGTTCAGGACACATGGAGACATGCATTATTAGATTGCCCTATGTCGAGAAGTACTTGGACGTTGTCTTCGAATGATATTCTAGAGCAATTGTGCATGAACCAACAAGAGAGCGGTAAACAATGGATTTTCTCCATGGGGGAGGCCTTAACTTGAGAAGATTTTGTCAAACTAGTAACTACCCTTTGGGCCATCTGGGCCACAAGGAGGAAGGCAATCTACGAAGATATATTTTAGAGTCCTTGTTCAATCCATGGTTTCCTCAATTCGTATTTACAGGAAATACATGCAATATCACAGAAGAAAGAGGTTCAGAGAACGACTGTACCCTGGCGATCAGGGTGGGTCGCGCCACCAGAACACCATGCCAAAGTTAATGTGGACGAGGCAGTAAGAAGATCGGGTCATCACGATGCGGTTGCTGCTATCCATAGGAACCATGAAGGAACATTCCAAGGGGCTTCCTCATATGTATTTGAAAACACGGGAAATCCAGCTACACTTGAAGCACTTGTTATCAGGGAAGGTATGGCTTTAGCTCAGGATCTGAACCTGCATTAAGTACATTTGGCTTCAGACTTCAAGGGTGTGGTAGAAGAAATCAAATAAGGGAGTGGCAATAATTAAGGAGACTCGGTTAAATTAAGGAGACTCGGTTAAATTTTTCATCGTTTATGTCTTGTAATATAGTACATGAGTTTAGGAGCTCAAATGTTGAGGCTCACAACTTAGCGAAGCATGCATTGCTGGTCGCCATGTTTTGCTCGGCCAGGATGAAGGAGTTACCTTCGTCTATGTAAACATTGCCACGGTTGAATAAAAGATTCGCGAGGTTTGATATGTCTCCCACGTATCTATAATTTTTGATTGTTCCATGCTACTATATTATCTGTTTTTAATGTTTTATATGCATTAATATGCTATTTTATATTATTTTTAGGACTAATCTATTAATCTAGAGCCTAGTGCTAGTTTCTGTTTTGTCCTTGTTTTTGAGTATTGCAGATAAGGAATATTAAATGGAGTCCAAATGTAAAATCTTTGGAATGATTTTTCTTGGACCAGGAGGAACCCACCAAACTTGAAGATCAAGGCACGAGAGCCGTCGTGTGGCGACAAGCCACAGGGGGGAGCTAGGTTAGGCTGTGGTGGTTGTGTAGATGGGCTATGGGGAGATGAGTGGGAGGTTTGCGGCCTGTGACGCGACGTTTTAAAACACCGAAAAATGTCCGGTAATAAACCGATGACCGCGCTGCTACGGTTGACCAACGGGGTATCTAACGACCTCGGAAAGCGACGAACTTTGGCAGGCAGCCTACCTACAATATAACAAGACCGCACGCCACCTTTCGACCCAATCCGAGAAATTTTTATACGCACTTTAAAACAATATTTTAAAACGGTTAATGACGCGAATGAAGAGAACCGGGAGCTTCTCACGGATGCAAGTTTTCAAAAACGAGTGACGATGCTATGCATATCACGCGAATGATGCGATGATGAATGCGACAACCAGATGAAACACATGATGAGAATGGAAATAAAAGGGGAATGTTCTGGAGCGTCGGTCCTGGGCTGTTATATTTTCGGCATGACTTGTGCTACAAACTAGCTAGGACATATGGAGTGCCCGATATTTGCTGGAAGGAGAATGAATCAACATTATGACCAAATATAGGCCCCTTTTTTGTTTTCATTATTCATTTCATTCCAAACAAACAATTGAACAAGCATATTTAAATAATCATAGGAAACATGTCTGACCGCGTGGAAGCTGGGGGTTCTGGTAGTCGCATCAAAGAAGACCCCGTCGAGGCAGCAAACAATTATTTCAGCTACCTAGACAAACAACTGTTGGGGGTGCAGGGTGATAGTGCCAACAACAATCCCGCTGACACTGACACTAACACCGGGAACGACACTCTTGGCACCGCCGGCACCAAGAGCGCCCCCGAGACCGGTGAAGGACCAAAGAGGAAGAGGGCATGAAAACCTAACGAGCTAGGCACCAGAAAAATTGTGGTCATGGCGATGCACCCCAGGAAATTAGAGCCAATGGCACCGGATGAAGCGTGCACGTGGTACGACAATCAACTAGGACGCATCCTCAGGGAAACCGCCAACATCAATGACGAAAAGTTGAAGAAGATTCCACATATGGAGCACATGCTCCTAACGAAATTGCACAATAGGTTCTTGTTCCCCGGGGGACCAAAAGCAAACTTCTGTGGAAAGACGATGCCATGACAAAGATAAACAGCAAGATGATGACGATGTTCACTAATGAATTGTCTGCCTGGAAAGTCCAGGTGAAAAAAGCGATTGCGAAGAAAGAACCATGGTCTAGGATTCATGCTGACAGTCTGACAATAACCGAAGAGGACTTCGAAAAATTCAATGAGACTTGCGCTAAAGAAGAAGTCAAGATAAAGTCGGAGAAAATGAAGGCGCTCCAGGCCAAGAACATGCCTGCCCACCACCTCGGAAGCCGTGGTTACGAGGGGAAGAGGCACGTATGGGCCAAGGAGGACACCGAATGTGAAAGTCAGGGAATCCCAGACCACTTGGTGGAGTTCACCGACCCGCAGGAGCATGACTGGATCAGGGCTCGGTACAAGTGGGACACTGTCAAGAAAATCTTTTACACGTACCCGAACACGAGGGAGTTCACGAGATTACAGGTAATTGTTGTATTAGCACCTTATATTAGCTTCCAATCAATTCGACAACAAGTTTTTTCACATTTGTAAACCATCAATATAATCTTCCTTTTGCAGAAAGAGCAGCACCAAAAGGCGGCTGAAAGCAACGAGTCTTCTCACTCGTCGGTGAGGCCCAAGTGGGACACCCCTTTCAACTGGGCCATCAACATACTGAAAAAGGTGTCGGAGGATAAACTGCCTTTGTATGGACGTGTGCACACCTTCGGAGGTGGTGCCTCGTGGAAGAGGTGCTACCATGAGAAGCCGGAGAAAAGAAGGCAGAGATGGTTGATTAATCAATAGCAGATCGACGAGAAGGTCGCGCTTGTGGTCAGTAAGGCCAAAGCTCAGACAAAAGCAAAGTTGGAATAGATGGTAGATGAAAGGGTCAGTGCAGCGCTAGTTGGCGTTATTCAGGCATTTTTGGATTGGTCGCAGAAAAATCCAAACAAAGGGCTAGCAGACTTTCCCCTTCCCAGCTACATCGGGAGCAATTCGATGAAGATCGCACCACCACCACCTACTCACGCCACCGCACATGCTCCAGTACCTTGTCCTGCTCCTGTTCATAGCATCTCGTCCTCCGTCTCAGGCCTGCTCGGCAGAGCTTCATCTTTGGCTGAGCTCGATGCCCTCATGGTAATTACTCGTCATACCCTCTTGACCAGTATCTATATAGTCTTCCGTTTCAGTTGCCTTTCGGATGTTTGACGTCGCAGACATGTCTTCGTAGGCCCACGAAACCCCGTGCACCCTACTGTACGACATCAACGTCCAGAAGGTGGATGTCGGAAAGGCAACAATCGTGAAGCCGAAGGAATGCATGTTACACAACCGACAGATACCCCATAGCATCTTCAAAGTTTGTGTGGCCAGTGTTAAAGCGTGCTTCGAGGATTTGCCTCTTCCGGTACTAGTCGATGAGGACGAGATCCCTAAGCGGATTGGCGCATGCAAGAGCTGGTTCTTGCCTTGGCCGAAGACTCTTCGTCGTGTCGAGGCGCCCGGTAGCACACCAAGGACAACTCCTCAACAAGGTATGAACACCACCCCACCTACCCAATTACCTGCACCTGTCGTGGCGGGTGATAGCGGATGATGGGAGGGAGTAGTGCCAGATGACGTTACCCCCGTAGAAGAAGCAAACGCTGATGATGTCATGGAGGAGGATGATGATGATCCTAACCAGTATATCAATACCGCCTATGGCGATGCTCGGGACTCTGACTTGGGATATGAGCATGGAGATGATGATTTGATGCTGCCTAATTTGCCAGAGCCGGAACATCCTAAGGCTGATTGCAAAAAGTCTCACTTCATGTGATCCTTGCAGGAGACGTCTCCAGATGCCGCCTCTACCTAGCACGAAGAACTCCAGGGTCGTTGAATACTTAGCGCGACGACACTGGGGGTGGGGGTCAGGGAAGGTATGTTGGGCTCACTACCGGCGCCACCCGTCAAGAATCCCAGGAAGAGGCTGGTGAAAGGTTGTAAAGGCGCTTCAAGAGGTCAGCCACCTCTAAAGCCCTGGGAGGTAGACAGAATACCTGCCACAGGTGCAGAGCGTTTCCATGTTGGCCACCTGATCCTACCTCAGAAAGCGCTCGAGCATATACTGAACAATGATCTAAGGAGACTTCATGATGATGTGCTGGATAGAGAGAAAAGCCTTCTCATCTCAGAAAAACCAGGATACCCGCTTTATGCGGCTAAGGTTCTGGGTGGGAGGTTACACGTTGATAAATGGCCCACAGATAAGTTCACCCTGCTATTTGACTACATCTACAACATGTTCCACATGATCAAGCTGGATTTTCAGTTCTTTTGCATGTATGCGCTTTATATAATCTACATCATCAGGCATGAGAACATAGAATATATCTGCATCGCGGACCCGTACTATATGCACGAGAGCTTCTTTGAAGTCTGCAAAGAGCATCGTGGCTATGCGAGCAAGTACATCGCTGAGTTCATGGTCGCTAATAAGGACAAGGAAATGATTCTCCTGCCTTATCGTCCCACGTAAGTCATCTGCGGATTATCCTTTCGTAATTTTTAGCCATTCCTTTGCAAGCATGGAGGCTAATTTGAGGTCTACTTATTTCGCGGGGGGGGGGGGGGTGCCGTCCTCATCTGTCTGTACCCACAGACTCCCATGCTCTATACTTGGACTCTGCGAAGAACACCAAGAGAAGGGATTACAAGCACATAAAGAGTGTTCTCGATAGTGCCATTTTAACCTTCGGCCATACTGGTGGAGATATCAACGTGAAAAGGTACAGGAATAGAGGGTTTGCTTTCGGCCATAAGACAGACTTCTGCTGCATCCAGCAACCGAATGATAGTAAGGCTGGCGGAATCTACCTCATGCATCACATGATCGAGTACAGAAGGGACAATCAACGCCTTTGCATGTCAGCTAATTCCAAGGATACCGAGATTATCAACTGGGCCTATAGCATGGGAAAGACATTGGATCATCAAATCCGAGCTTAGTTTTATCACGTAAAGTGTGAACTTGTCCATGTGATCATGAAGGAGGTACTTGAACAAACATGGATGTTTGCTACTTCTCAAGCATGCGTTGGTTTCCCGTGAAGAGGAATGGTTTGATGCAGCAAAGTAGATAAGTATTTCCCTTAGTTTTTGAGAATCAAGGTATCAATCCAGTAGGAGATACAAGCGAGCCACCAATAGATATACGTGCACAAGGAATCAAACTCTTGCACCCAACAGTATAAAGGGGTTGTCAATCCCTTCACGGTTATTTGCAAGAATGGGATCTAGTAAAGATAGATATAATAGGATGCTTGAATGGAAAGTAAAACTAAAAGTAAAAACAATGCAGCAAGTGTTTTTGGTGTTTTTGGTTTTAGATCTGAAATATAATATGGAAAATAGACCCGAGGGCCTTAGGTTTCACTAGATGGCTTCTCTCATGATGGCAAGTATTACGTTGGGTGAACAAATTACCGTCGAGTGATTGATAGAAAAGCGAATAATTATGAAGATATCCAAGGCAATGATTATGCATATAGGCATCACCTCCGTGAAAAGTTGACCAAAACAATTTTGCATCATCAACTACTATTACTCCACACATCGACGGGCTCCTGCCTGCATCAAGAGTATTAAGTTCATGAAGAACAGAGTAACGCATTAGGTAAGATGACATGATGTAAACTCAAGCAATATGATGAAACTCCCATATTTTTACCCTTGATGACAACAATACAATACATGCCTCGCTACTCCTACTATGTCACTGGGTGAGGACACTGCAAGATTGAACCAAAAACTAAGCACTTCTCCTATTGCAAGAATTACCAATCTAGTTAGCCAAACCAAACCAATAAATCGAAGAGACTTGCAAAGATATGAAATCATGTATATAAGAATTCAGGAAAGACTCAAATAATATTCATGCATAATCTGAAGATAAACCCACAATTCATCGGATCTCAACAAACACACCGCAAAAGAGTATTATATCGGATAGATCTCCATGAAGATCATGAAGAACATGGTATTGAGAAGAAAAGAGAGAGAAGAAGCTATCTAGCTACTAGATATGGACCCGTAGGTCTATGGTGAACTACTCACGCATCATCGGAGGGGCAATGGAGTTTATGTAGATGGCATGCGTGATTGAAGCCCCCTCCAACAGATTACCGGAAAAGGCTCCAAGATTGGATCTCTCGGGAATGGAGGCTTCTGGCGGCGGAAAAGTGTTTTCGTCGCTCTTTCTAATAATGATGGAATATTTGGGTATTTATAGGCCAAAGATTAGGATTAGGGGAGTTTGCCAGGGGCCCAGAAGCCTGCCCAACATGGGTGCCCCCCTGGCCGCGGCAAGCGGGCTTGTTGAGGTGGTTATTACCCCTAGGTAGGCCAAAGCAATGGGGTTCTCCCCCTTCCGCTTCGAAGAAAAACTACGCGACCGGCTGCCCACGGCCGGCTGGGGGCCGGCCGGCTCGAGCTACCGCCGGCTGGCGACACGAACAGATGGTCGTGCATCCAGCTTGACACCCGGCCGGCTGGGCCTAGGCCGCATTCTCCGTTGACCCCGGAGCGGACATGCAACATCCCGTCCCTGTGAGCACGGGTATGACGACACGACACGACCGCCACGGCGGGCGCCCTGTGGCCACAATGGCCGCTGATGCACAGGAGCGCATGGCTACAGTCCGGCCGTCCAGGCCGCTAACCTTGGCAAGCGCGACTGGGCAGGGAAACAGTGTTGGCACGCCCTCGCCCACTCGACTACCTGCCCTGGCGTGGCTACAGTGCAGCTGGCCGTACTAGAGACTTTGGCCGGCTGGCACTAGACGACACGCCCCAGGCAACCCATGCCGTGACAGATGGGAAACGGCCAATCGCGGAGCCGGTTGGCGGGCCCCTCACAGGTGACGGGACCGCGCAGCCGGTGGACCCTACGGACGATGAGACAGCTAGAACGGCGGGACCCCCTGGTCATCCGAAGAGGCTTCCAGCCGGGTCCCTCCACCCTTGTACCTTAGAATACATTATAGAGCTGGGGGGTTGGCCTATAAACCCCCCGATTCCCCACGCAACGGGGATGGTCGATCATTCACAGACTCCCGCATAAAACTCTTCTCTCATACCATCTCTAGCAATGGAGGAAGACGAGTCGACTGCTCCTTCCTCCTCCTCTAGACACAGCTCTAGGAGCATCCTTTTAAACACCACTATCCATCCAACTAGACCAAGCAAGACTAGGGGTATTACCTCCCACGGAGGGCCCTGAACCTGGGTACATCGTGTGTCGCCACCGCTCGTGCCCAATCTCGCACCCGGAGTCCATCGGCGTCCTCCAGCCCCAACCACCTACGATAAACCTACCAATAGCATCTGTCGTGAGAAAACACTGACAGTTGGCGCCCACCATGGGGCCGTACGCGGCTCTGGCCGGATTCATGCTCCGGGCGGGAACCCTCGCCATTCCCCGCGGCCATCGCACGTCTAGGCGAAATCGCGGTTTCGTGGGGATTGCTCCAGCACGCCCTGCGGGTGACTCCATTGACCTCACAGTCAATATTGACGTGCTCACCTAGCGCTTCGAGAGGCTCAGCCTTGCCGAAGCTCCGGCCACCGATGAGTACCCCAGCCAGGTGCTCGTCTGCACCGGTCCACCCACGACTGTGACCACACTTGTCATGACCCCGTCCAGCAGCTCCCACGATCGCATGGGGGCAATGGCCATCCTCTCCTCCACCTCCTCCGGACGTGCGCGGGATGGGGCAGACACCGCCGCGGCCCGCGTCGGCACCTCTGACCCGCTCGGTGCGTCTCTCTGGGGCTTGAGCACCCCTATCACCCCGACAACGAACCCCGACGCCGCCGCGGCTGACCTCGAGGCGGTTTGCCGCGTCCTGTTCGAGGACGCCACCGCCCTCGCGGCCACGCGGCGCCGCATGGAGGCTGCCCAGCGGGAATACGCTTCCACCAACGGTCTCACCCTAGCTAGTAACGAGCACAGCCGGCTTGGGGCTGTGCGCGACCGCGGGCGTGTGGTCGCTGAAATCCTAGGTGGTAAGATGCCCGTCTATGACACCCCCGCAGCCAACCTGCGCGCCCTCAAGGTAGCCTATGAGGACTTGGCTACCTTGGAGGGCAAAGAACGTGCCGCTCATGAGCGTCACATCAAGGACCTCATCGATGGTGCCGACGCACAGCAGCGTCTGCTTACGGCTGGCGGCATCGCCTCCAAAGACCCCCGGCCTGAGCGCGAGGGCACGGGGACTACTGGTCATCAGCCGGCTAAGCACTCCTACTCCCCTAGCGCCTCCGGCCACCGGGTCGAGGCTAGCCATCCCCAGTCCTCTTAGCTGCCGGGGAGCGAACAACCGACCGTTAGGAGCTGGCGCATCGGCAACCCGCGTCGTAGCGGCCGCCGCCGCAAAGCGCCGGGAGCCGGCAGTCGGCGCAGCCGCGAGCATACTATGCCCCCGTGGCACGACCCGGAACAATCGGTTCTTCCCGTCATCTGCCCCGAGCTCGCGGCCCGGATAGGGCCACGCGCCCCCCGCAGCGAGAACGATGCCCGCAACTGCATCGACCAGTTGCATAGTCAGCCCTCCTCGAGGAGGAGGGCTCGATTGGCCCAGCGTGCTTAGGCCCTCGGATTCGCAACGAGCCGTTCCCAACTGGCTTCACGCTCCCCTGAGACACCCCGAAGTACAATAGGGCCGCCAAGCCCGAGGACTGGCTAATCGACTACACCACCTCGGTCGGCATTGCCAGAGGGACCAAGCACGTAGCTGTTCACTACGCCCCCCTCATGCTAATCGGCTCGGCCCGCACCTGGCTCAATAGCCTGGTGGCCGACAGTGTCAACATCTGGACGGACTTCGAGGAGGCCTTCGTCCACAACTTCACCGGCACCTACAAGCACCCGGGCCGCCCTCGTGAACTCGCCATGTGCGTTCAGGGGCCAGACGAGTCCCTCCATGACTATCTCACTCGATGGACCGAGCTTCGCAACTCCTGCGAGGGGGTGCACGAGGTGCGAGCCATATGGTACTTCGTCAAAGGCTATCGAGACGGCACACCCTCAAGCACAAGCTTCTGTGCTCCGAGCTGGCCATGCTTGCCAAGCTCATGACCAAGGTGGACAAATATGCCACGGCTGACTCAACCATCTGTTTCAAGACGACCCCGCCTGCCAAGGCAACGACAATGCCAGCAGCATCCCGGCCAGCTGCCGACAACCGACAGCCACAAAACATCAAACGCAAGAATGACGAGCCGGATGCCCGCTACGGGAGCCGGCAGGTCAACACCATCGAGGAGCAAGAGTCGACTGTCTAGCCTTCCAGCCAGCGCCAGTGCACTAGCAAGGCTGCTTGGCAGCCGAAGCTCATCTTTGGGCTGATGCTCGACCTCCCTTGCAAGAACCATTCAAGGGCCAAACCCTGTACACACACGCTCCGGTAGTGCAGCTTCTCACAGTGACTGGCCCGGGGGGACGGCCTTCCGGCTCCACCCTTGCCGCCTGCCCGCGCGCCGTCCCCGGCCCTAGATGCCGCCTCGGCGCCAGCTCCGGCTCCGGCCCAGAATGATGGTCGTCTGATCGACCAGTTTCCTAACCAGGACGGCTGCTACATCGTCTTCACCAATGAAGAGACGGGCAAACATGCTCAGCATCGGCTCCATCGTGAGGTGAACGCCACCATGTCGGCAACTCCCTAGTTAATGCACTGGTCGAAGAGGTCGGTCACCTGGAGCTGGGCGAATCATCCCGCAGTAATGCCGAGTCCCGGCAGCTACGCCCTGGTCCTTGACCCCAACATCGCCACCGAGAAGCGCACCTGCCGTTTTTCACGGGTGCTGGTAGATGGTGGCAGCAGCATCAACATCTTGTATCTCGACACAATGAACAAGCTGGGGCTGAACATAGAAGACTTACAGGCAAGCCGGACGGTCTTCCATGGCATCGTGCCTGGAAAGTCCTGCTCCCCTGTCGACAAGATCACACTCAACGTCCTCTTCTGCAGACCCGGTCACTTCCATTGCGAACCAGTGTTGTTCGAGATCTTGGACCTCGCAAGCCCCTACCATGCTATGTTGGGCTGGACGACCCTTGTCAAATTCATGGCGGTACCCCACTACGCCTACCTCAAGCTCAAGATGATGGGCCCCAAGAGAATAATCACCATCACGGGCGACTACAAGATGTCAATCGAGTGCGCCCGAGACGGCAGTCGGCTGGCTGAGGCCCTAGAAATCACCGAAGAGAGGTAGCAACTCGACTGGCTCGTGGCCCTTGCCGCTAGCCGGTCAGCCGTGCCAGCTTCCCTCTCGCAGTCCGTCGGCGAGGCCACCTTCCAACCGTCCAAGGACACCAAGCAAATCCCGCTTGACCCGGCCAACCCGGCTCAGTGCATCACCATCGGCTCCCGCATCGATAGTTAATAGGAAGGCGAGCTCGTCGACTTCCTCCGTGAGAATCGGGACATCTTCGCATGGTCCCCAAGGACATGCCGGGTGTTCCAAGCAAGTTCGCTGAGCACAAACTACATGTCCGGTCGGACTTCAATCCGGTCAAGAAACCCCTATGCAGAAGTTCACCGGCTGCCTTGCCTCGCTCAGCCAGTTCATCAGCCGGCTGGGGGAGAAGGTCCTGCCCCTCTACGGACTCCTTTGCAAGACGGCTCTGCTCGAGCCGGGCCACACCAAGAAACCAGGCATGTTCGATTGGCCCGACGAGGTGGACGAGGCCTTCCGTGACCTCAACAAGGCTTTCACCCGCACGCCCATGCTTGCCGTGCCAGCTAAGAAGGAACCTCTGATTGCCTACATCACGGCGACCACCCGCGTCATCAGCGTCGTCCTGGTGGTCGAGCGGCCGGAGGAATGCAAGTCCCTGCCGGTCCAGCGCCCCGTCTACTACCTTAGTGAGGTCCTCTCCGTGTCCAAGCAGAACTACCCCCACTACCAGAAGATGTGCTACGACATATACTTCGCCGCCAAGAAGGTCAAGCAATACTTCCAGGAGCATACCATCACCATGGTAAGCACGACCCCACTTGGCGAGATCATGAGCGGCCGGGACTCCACCGGTTGGACCGCCAAGTGGGTCATCGCTCTTGCCGATCACGAGATCCAGTACGAGCCATGAACCACCATCAAGTCACAGGCGTTGGCCGACTTCATCATCGATTCTGCTGAAAGGAAGTTCGTGACGCCTCCCCCGGACTCCACACATTGGCACATGCATTTCGACGGCACGAAAATGAGGACCGGCCTGGGTGCCGGCATAGTCCTCTTCTCCCCGAAAGGTGACCAGCTCAAGTACGCCTTCTAGATCCACTTCGCCACCTCCAATAACGTGGTCGAGTACGAGGCCATCGTCCATGGCCTCCGGCTCGCCAAGGAGATTGGCATCAGGCGCATCCTATGCTTTGGCGACTCCGACCTCGTAATTCAGCAGGTCTCTGGCAAATGGGACGCTAGGGATGCCAACATGGCGAGCTATCGCTTCCTCGTACAACAGCTCACCGGCTCCTTCTAGGGTTGTGAATTCCATCATGTCCCGCGGGCGGACAACGAGGCGGCCAATGCATTGGCGAAGATCGGCTCCACCTAACAGGCCATCCCAGCCGGCGTCTCCCTCGAGCGACTGCTCAAGCCGTCGATCAAGCCTTCCCCAGAATCTGAGTCAATCTTCGTGCCGACAGATGCTAACAGCCCATCGGCAGTTTCGGCTGCCCCTTCGGCATCTTCACCACCGGCTCCCACAACCTTGGCCGCCCTGTCGGCACCAGTTGAGCCGGCTGCGTCCGTGGTTGCCGGCTCCAACGACGCGGCTGTCATGATGACAAACGGCCAGCCGGCCACGGGGACTGGACAGCTAGCCCCGGGGGTTGGCCAGCCGGTCCTGGGGGCTGATCATCCAGGCACGGGGGCTCCCGAGCCGGCCCCCGTCTCGGCTCCCTCATGGGCCCAACCTATCTTGGCGTTCCTTCTACGAGGCTAGCTCCCCCTGGATGAAGCCTTGGCAAGGCAAATCCAACGCTGGGCCCCGACATACAGCATCATCAACAACGAGCTTGTCCATCACAGCACCACTAGCGTCTTCCAGCGATGCGTCGAGCCAGAAAAGGGTCTGGAGATCCTCCTTGACATCCACCAGGGTGAGTGCGAGCATCATGCCACTTCCAGGACCCTGGTGGCCAAGGCCTTCTGCCATGGCTTCTACTGGCCCACTGCTCTCGAGACGGCCAAGAAATTGGTCAACGAGTGCAAGGGTTGTCAACGCTTCAGCGCGCAGAGCCACCTGCCGGCATTGGCACTCCAGACCATCCCCCTCTTGTGGCCCTTTGTCGTCTGGGGACTGGACATGATGGGCCCCTTCAAGACCATGCGAGGCAGCATGACACATCTGCTGGTGGCTATTGATAAGTTCACCAAGTAGATCAAGGCGCGACCAATCAAGAAGCTGAACGACCCCATGGCTGTCCGGTTCATTGACGACATCACGGTTCGCTACGGCGTCCCCCACAGCATCATCACCGACAACAGCACGAACTTCGCCAAGGGCGCACTCACGCGTTTCTGCTCGAAGCAAGGAATCCGGCTCGACCTGGCCTTTGTCGGTCATCCACAGTCAAACGGCCAGGTTGAGAGGACAAATGGCCTCATCCTGTCCGGCATCAAGCCCCGGCTCGTAACGCCACTGGTAAGGTTGGCTGGCTGCTAGATCGAAGAGCTGCTAGCCGTCCTTTGGAGTCTCAAGACCACCCCCAACCGATCAACTGGCTACATGCTCTTCTTCCTTGTGTACGGGTCCAAGGCGATCATCCCCACCGACATCGAGTTCGACTCGGCTTGGGTCGCCCTATACACGGAGAAGAGCTCAAAGGAGGCAAGAGAAGACGACGTAGATCTACTCAAGGAGGCCCGCAAGCTGGCCTTGAGCCGGACGGCAATCTACCAGCAGAAGCTCCGGCACTACCACAGCAAGCAGATCCGGCCACTCTCCTTTTGCGAAGGGGACCTGGTCCTTAGGCGGGTCCAGCGGACAGCCAGACAACTCAAGCGGTCCTTCCCATGGGTGGGCCCATTCATCATCAGCAAGGCATTGCACAACAATGCATACTACCTAATAGACGCCCTGAAGCCGCAAAAGCGTAAAAGAGATGCCTCCGGCGAGGAGATGGAGTGCCCATGGAAAGCGGCACTCCTCCGCCTGTTTTACTGCTAAAAAAACCAGTGTATGCATGTATCCCTCCCCTTTTGGGCTTATAGATCAGGCTCACCCCTCACAGCTATAGATCCGGCTCCCGGCTGTCCGGTTGATGGGGCCTCGGGGCGGCAAAGCTTAGCTCACGTGAAAGTTCAATCAAAAGGAGATACTGGCTAGGTCCAGCCGGACCACCGCCTCGCCTCTGCCACTCTACTTATCCCGAAAGGCTCTCGTGGTTCCTAGGTTCCAAACCGTCTCCTTTGAGGCGAACGCCCCGACCCAGCTACAGACCGGCTCCCGGCTGTCAGGCTAGCGGGGCCGAAACCAAAGGGGAAAAGGGGATGTTTGGAAAGAACCAAGAGGGCGAGAAAGGATCAGGACAAGTTGGCACGAGCAATAAGGCAAACACACTAAGTATTCACAAGCACAAATGTTAAGACAAAAGTGGCCCATGGCCAGCCCTGTTCATTACATAACACCCCCAATGGGTGGACCCGAGCCTAACTTGCAGGAAAGAAAAAGAAAGATAAAGACGCCCAGGGGCTCAGGCCACCGGCGCGTCGCCAGCTAGCGTGCCTCCAGCCGGCACATCATTGGGCGGCTCGACTCCCGCCCCGGAGGTGGCCGCGGCCTTCGGGTTGGCGTCCTTGGCCTTCGTGGTAGTCTCCGCGGTCCCAACCATCTCGCCGCTCAAGTCGGTGCTCTCGTCAGAACATCCTCGTCCATTAGGCCTTGGGGGATGCCGAAGGAGTCTTCCAGCACCAGCTCGCCGTCCTTGCCAAGTGCCGGCGGGAACTCGTCCGCGTTGACGTACGACGCGAGCTCGTTGGCCCGACGGACAATGGCTGGCTCACGAGCCTCCCGCTCCTCAGCCGGCTCGTCCCACATAGTGGCCAGCCGGCCCAAGTCCCAACTGCGATACCATGACGTGACAAACCAGAGCGCCATCTGCGCACCGGCTCGGGCCGCTGACGCCTTCCAGGACTCGAGCGGGGCCACGGCTTGCTCCAGCCACAAGGCCAGCTGGTTCGTCGGAGCTGCCCTGTGGCCTGGCCATAGAGCGACGATGATCTCCTTTCCGGTCTTCTTCATCTGCTCCACGCTCCGCTCGAGGTGGATCATCCGGCTTTTAATGGCGAGCCCAAGCTCATCCACATCCCATGCGGCGTCCTCCTCGATGGAGCGCCCACACTCCCGAAGGTATTCCTGGTGCTCCTTGATGGCGCGTTCAGCGCGACACTGAGTTTCTGCGAAGCGCCCTGAGAGAAGGAAGAGAAGAAAGAGGAAAGAAGGGCAAATCAATCACAAGAACCAGCCAAGGAAAAACCAACCGCTTGAAGAAAGGAAAAATGGACACCTACCTTCGATGGCGTCGTCCACCCCGATGGCAAAGTTGGGCGACACTTTCCGCTCCGACGCCAGCGCCGCCTCCGGTGTGGCAAGGGATCCCCTGACCTCCTCGAGCGACCTCTCGAGATAGGTCACCTCATCATGGAGGGCGGCGGTCCATCGGGCGGTGTCAGCCGGCTCCATAACAGTCGTCTCCTTGGCCACCACCTCCTTCACCACCTCGGCCTTGAGGCGGTCCTGGGCCGCCTCTCCGTCCGCCAGCAGCGCGGCCAGTCGGTCCTTCTCCTGCGTCTCGTGCCAGCCGGTCCCGCTCGGAGACAAGCCCGGTCTCCTCCGCCCAAAGGGCGGTCAGATCACCTGCAAGGCAAGGTAGGCATCAGCCGGCTCTCGGGGGATACATACCCCTCCCGCGAAACTAAACTTACCTTGCACAGACGCCAGCTCCTCCTCCAGGCGGTAGAAGCCATGTTTGCCGCGGTCATGGATGGCGACCGCCTCCTCAAACAACTTCTGCTGCAAGGAGTTCCCCTCCTATCACGCAGATCCAAAAATCAAGACATTCTCAAGGAGATCCGGCCCGGCTGCCCGTCAGCCGGTCAGCCGACCCGCATCTCGAGGGCTACACCTAGTGGGTGCGCTTGCGCACCCTCACTGGAAATTCTAAAACAAAGGCAACTGTGCTTACCTCCGTACGCTGCAGTGTGGCGTCTTCCGCCTCTGCGAACTGGGCCAGCTCCTGGCGACACTGGTCCAAGACACTCCATAGCTCCCCGAACAAGGGGACCGGGCCGCCCGCTGGGGGAGCCGGTAGGTCTGGCACGCGCGCTAGCACCTCCCAGTCCCGAAGCACCTCCTACATGGTCCGCAGGGTCCTCCGGGCCCGGCCGCCGTTGCCACCCGGGCTTGTCACGGTGCCACCCGAGGGGGCGGGTTGATGACAGCGAGGGTCCGGGAGTCGCCCCACACCGGCCCTTCGCGCGACGCCGTCGCCGCCTCCACCTCCAGCCACTCCGACGCGACAATCACAACGGACGGCGCCTCCGTCTCCATGGCCGCCACCTCTGGCGTCGCCTCTGACGCCGCCTCCGGGGTCACCGGGGCCTCCGGCACGTCGACCCGGGCCAGCTCGGCTGCGAGCGGTGTGACCGGGTTGCCTTGGGGGCCGGCTTGGCTGTCACCGCCCTCGCTCGGGCTGCCTCCTCCACGAATGGAGGCGCAGGCGACTCCATGGCCACCCCTCGCAGATCGCTCGACTGGTGCCTTGACAGATGAGTCGATTCCGCCACCGAGTCCGACGCCCGCACAGGGTTCGCGGGTCTCCTTCGTCTCCTGCCGCTCGAAGTCCCGGAGTGCGAGGCCCTGCCTCGCGCTCCAGACTTTGAGGCTCGCAGCACCGCGAGCCTCCTCTTCTCCCCTCACATGGTAGTCGCGTGCTCGCGGGCCTGCTGGCTGGCGGCATCCATCGGATCCCCCGCTGGCTCCCCCTCGTGAAGCTCGATGGGGTCCCTACGACGCACAAGGGTCATTCACCCCCCGTCTCGCGACCCGGAAGGAAACACTTGAAAGAAAAGGAAGATTAGCTTACCCAATGACGAGGGGCTAGGCCCGCTTGCCACGCGCCAGCAGCTTCCGCGCGGCCACCTTCACCCGCTTATGGGCAGGTGGCGGGGCCATCGGCTCCTCCTGTGCCGGCCTCTTTGCCCGGCTGGCGGCTCCGGCAACCGGTGCTAGAGTCGGCCGCTCCTCGCTCCACCGACCCTAACGTACTGAGTGAGGAGGCTCGTTCAGAATCATTACGTCATCATCATTGTCATCATCATCATCGTCGTCCGTCCAGTCCCTGATCGTGGGGGCAAGAAGGAACTCACTAGCTCTGGCTCTGCTGGGGTCGCCGGCCCGTGGGTCTGTCGGCTCGTCCACTCCTCCCGAGGAGTCCACCCCCTCTTCCGACGGGCCTCCCCATTCGTAGTCTTCAGAGTCGGAGTAGTTGTGCTCCGCCTCGAAGATTTGTGGGTGCGGTCCATCCAGCGTGTTCTGTCGCACCAACAGCCGCGGTCAGTACGGCGAAGTAAGGCCCGCTGTCGGCTGCCGGCTGGAAAGAACCAAACCAAAAGAAGGGTCGGCTCGTCAAAGACTTACCAGGGGGAACGATTGATGTGGTCGTATGGCTCCATGCCGAAACTCCACGGAGCGGGCTTCGGCTTGAACGTCATGAGGGCGTTCACCCGGGTCACCACCTGAGCCGGCGTCAGGTCGACAGTTGACAGCCGGTAGGGGTCCTGGCTGTCAGATATATTGCAGATCCGGTGCGGCCTCAGCTGGAGAGGCAACACCCGGCGCGAGATGAAGGCTGCCACTAGATCGCCGGTGACCAACCCCTCGGAGCTCTTCAGCTGCGCGAGCCGGCTGAGCTCCGCTAGATCCACGCCACGCGGGGCGGTCCCCATCCAGTTCACCCGGGTGGACTGAGCGTCGATGAACGGCAGCGGCCGGATGAAGTCTAGGCTCGGGTCGGCGTTCTTCACGTAGAACAACGTCCGGTGCCACCCCTTAACGGACTCGATGAGAGAGAAGGGCGGGAAGCGCGCGGTGCCGCGGCAACACACTGTCGTGCCCCCGCAGGCACTGGTCTTGAGCGCCTTGAGGTAGAAGAAAGCGCTGAATAAGTCGAGTAAAGGAAGGACCCCGAGGTACCCCTCGCATAGCATCATGAAGCCGGCGAGGTATAGGATTGCGTTGGGGCCGAGGTGGTGCAGCAGGAGGTCGAAGGTGTCCAGGAGCAGGCGGAAGAATTGGCTCACCGGGAGCCCGAAGCCACAGGAGAAATGCTAGAGGAACACGACGTGCTCCCCTGGCTACGGCACCGACACCACCTCATCGCTCGACGCGCAAGCGACCACCCGCTCCGCTGGTGGCAGCATGCGTGCATGGCGGACCTCCGCAATGTCCGCCTCGGTGACAACAGAGCCAGCCCAGCTCCCTCCACATCCGTCAGCCATTGCGGCTGCAAGGCGGCGCGCGGGCACGGTTGCGGGTTCGGGCGCGGCGTTACGCGAGGAGAGCGAAGAAGGCAAGAAGGCAGGGCAACAAGGGGGCGAGTGGGATGCGGGTATCTCCGCCCCTGCCCTTCCTCCCCTTTTATAGGGGAGGCCATGACCGGAGGACTTGGGACTAATTGCGCCCACTCCCCCGAAAACTCCGTGCACACATGGGTGGCCCCAGGCCGTAACGGCCGCTTCGGGGCCTAATGGATCCTGGCCTGCGCCCCGAGGCCTACTAGGCTATGCCCGGGGCCTAATGGGCTAGGCCCAGGTCGGCATATCGTATCCCCGCATGCGCGGGCCCTGCCGCCTCATTACATGCCGTGTGGAGCGCGGCAGGCCGGCTCGGGTCCCGGGGTGAAGCGTAGGTGCCCGAGGCGTCGGGTCCAACGGCCGACTCGGCTAGCCCTTCGGCTTCACACCAGAAGCAGGTACCGCTGGGAGGAAGCCGTCGGCTCCCCTCCGTCTGTTGGACGCGGGCCCCTATCGGCTTCGGGAACTAATGACGAGGTTATTACCCCTAGGTAGGCCAAAGGAACGGGGTTCTCCCCCTTCTGCTTCGAAGAAAAACTACACGAACGGCTGCCCACGGCAGGCTGGGGGCCGGCCGGCTCAAGCTACCACCGGCTGGTGACACGGACGGCTAGTCGTGCAGCCGGCTTGACACCCGACCGGCTGGGCATGGCCAGCTGCTCCCGGGCCGCCTCCTCCGTTCACCTCGGGGTGGACATGCAACGTCCCGTCCCTCTATGCACGGGTACGATGACACGACACGACCGCCACGACGGGCGACCCTGTGGCCACAGTGGCCGCTGACGCATGTGAGCACGTGGCTACAGTCCGGCCATCTAGGCCGCTGACCTTGGCGAGCGTGATCGGGCGGGGAAATAGTGTCAGTACGCCCTCGCCCACTCGATTACCTGCCCCGGCGTGGCTACAGTGCAGTCGGTCGTACCGGAGACTTTGGCTGGCTGGCACTAGACGACGCCCCCCGAGCGACCCATGCCGCGTCAGGTGGGCGAGGGCCAATCGCAGAGCCGGCTGGCGGGCCCCTCACAGGTGATGGGACCACACAGTCGGTGGACCCTATGAACGACGAGACAACTCGAAGGGCGGGACCCCCTGGTCAGCTGAAGAGGCTGCGAGCCGGGTCCCTCCACGCCTGTACCTTAGAATACATTATAGAGCCGGCGGGTTGGCCTATAACCCCTGTCCCCCCGAGCCCCCATGCAATGGGGACGGCCGATCATTCATAGACTCCCGCATAGAACTCTCCTCTCATACCATCTCTAGCGATGGAGGAAAACGAGTCGGCTGCTCCTTCTTCCTCCTCTAGACACCGCTCTAGGAGCATCCTTGTAAACACCACTATCCATCCAACTAGACCAAGCAGGACTAGGGGTATTACCTCAAACGGAGGGCTCTGAACATGGGTACATCGTGTGTTCCACCGCTTGTGCCCAATCTTGCACCCGGAGCCCGTCGGTGTCCTCCGGCCCCAACCACCTATGATAAGCCTACACATGGCATCTGTCGTGAGAAAACGACGACACTTGTGGCCCCGTGGCAGCTCCTCTGCCTTGGTTCTCAAGTCTCGTGGCTTCCATATTTGCCATAAAAAGTCATTCCGGAGGTTTTGTTGCGTTTGGGCTCCGTTTAATATTCCTTATCTGCGAAACTCAAAAATAAGGAAAAAACAGAAACTGGCACTAGGCTCTAGATTAATAGGGTAGTCAAAATAATAATATAAAATAGCATATTAATGCATATAAAACATCCAAAATAGATAATATAATTGCATGGAACAATCAAAAATTATAGTTACGTTGGAGACGTATCAGCATCCCTAAGCTTAATTCCTGCTTGTCCTCCAGTAGGTAATGATAAAAACAGAATTTTTGATGTGGAATGCTACCCAACATATTTATCCATGTAATATTCTTTATTGTGGCATGAATATTCAGATCCGTTAGATTCAAAACAATAGTCTAATATTGACATAAAAATAGTAATACTTCGAGCACACCAACAAGGTAGTCGTGTCCTTAGAAAGTTATCCCTACATAATCATATGGTCTGGCTATGCTCTATCTTCCCCACACAAAGTATCTAAATCATGCACAAACCCATTGAACAAGTCAAGCAATTGTTTCACACTTTTGATGTTCTCGGATCTTTTCAACTCTCACGCAATACATGAGCGTGAGCCATGGATATAACATTATAGGTGGAATAGAATATGGTGGGGGTGCAAGGAAAAATGAGAAGATAGTCTCACATCAACTAGGTGTATCAACGGGCTATGGAGATGCCCATCAATAGATATCAATGTGAGTGAGTAGGGATTGCCATGCAACAAATGCACTTAGAGCTGTAAGTGTATGAGAGCTCAAAAAGAAAACTAAGTGGTCGTGCAAAATGAATATCCACTAGTTATATGAAAGTGACAAAATAGGAGACTCTCTATCATGAAGATCATGGTGCTACTTTGAAGAACAAGTGTGGAAAAAGATAGTAGCAATTGTCCCTTCTCTCTTTCTCTCATTTTTTGGTGGGCTTCTTTGGCCTCTCTTTTTTATTTGGGCTTCGCTGGCCTCTTTTATTTTTGTAAAGTCTGGATACTCGTCCGAACTTGTGAGGGAGTCATAGTCATCCTTCCACAGGGGCACGTCCTAGGGGGGCACCCCCTGGCTTGTGGCCCCATGGCAGCCCTCTTAACCCTATTCTTAGATCTATAAATTCCCAAATATTCACTGGATACTAAAAAGATCCACGAAAATACTTTTCCGCCGCCGGAAGCCTCTGTTCCCGTGAGATCCCATGTTGGAGGCTTTTTCGGTAATCTGCCAGAGGGGGATTCGATCACGGAGGACATCTACATCAACTCCATTGCCCCTCCGATGATGCGTGAGTAGTCGAGCACAGACCTTCGTGTCCATATCTAGTAGCTAGATGACTTCTTCTCTCTCTTTTCTTTTCAATACCATGTTCTTCATGATCTTCATGGAGATCTATCCGACGTACTACTATTTTGCGGTGTGTTTGTCGAGATCCAATGAATTGTGGGTTTATGTTCAGATTATCTATGAATATTATTTGAGTATTTTCTGAATTCTTATATGCATGATTTCATATCTTTGCAAGTCTCTTCGAGTTATTGGTTTGGTTTGGCCAACTAGATTGGTAATTCCTGAAATGGGAGAAGTGCTTAGTTTTGAGTTCAATCTTGCGGTGTCCTCACCCAGTGACATAGTAGGGCTAGCGAGGCACGTATTTGTATTGTTGCCATCGAGGATAAAAAGATGGGGTTTTCATCATATTGCTTGAGTTTATCCCTCTACTTCATGTCATCTTACCTAATGTGTTACTCTGTTCTTCATGAACTTAATACTCTAGATGCAGGCAGGAGTCGGTCGATGTGTGGAGTAATAGTAGTAGATGCAGAATCGTTTCGGTCTACTTGACATGGATGTGATGCCTATATGCATAATCATTGCCTTGGTTATCGTCATAACTATGCGCTTTTCTATCAATTGCTCGACAGTAATTTGTTTACCCACCATCTTCTTTTCCTTTATGAGAGAAACCTCTCGTGAAACCTATGACCCCCCTTCTATTTTCCATATTATATTTTTAGATCTATACTTTGCTGCAATCTTTTACTTTTGTTTACCTTTTTGTTTTGGCAATCTATTCTATCTATCTCTATCAGATCTCATCCTTACAAGTAATTGTGAAGGGATTGACAACCCCTTTATAGCGTTGGGTGCAAGAGTTTAATTATTTGTGTAGATACAGCTATTGGGGACTTGCTTGTATCTCCTGCTGGATTGATACCTGAGTTCTCAACAACTGAGGGAAATACTTATGTATTTTGTTGCATCACCCTGTCCTTTTCAAGGGAAAACCAACGCATGCTGAAGAAGTAGTAAGGTTATCTAAAAAAGACGTGTGGTGGGAGCAAATCCCGACCACACGTCCGATGACCACAGGTTGGGTCATGTCGCCGCCTGCATGCACAAGTGTCGAAACTAATGATGTCAGCAGAAATCTTTCGTCTTTTCAGTTTATAAAATATATTATCTCTTAAATAAAAAATCCGATTGAAAAACCGTTTTCACCATTTAATTCGCCGTGACAAGATCTTCGAAACTAGATCTCATATCAATATGTTTCGACGATTTGTTTTCGGTGTTAAAAGTTATCATGTCTGTTACAAATAAATTGCCATCATGATTACACTGAAGTTGGCATGATATATTTCAACTATTTTTTTTTACGTTTAAAGTAATTTTTAATATTCTATAAAAAAGAAAATTAAAGAACTGAACTTGCCATGATGAATTACTAATTTTTTCCATGATCCATGAAATGATTTTGATATGGTTCACGGGTAAAAAATAAATATGTAGGGTCAATGACTCAAATTTACTATGAACCATAAACAAAAATTGCCATGGTAAATTACTTAAATTTGTAATGACATCTGCATTAAAAAATCATGGTTCATACAAAAATATTTTTCATGTTCAAAATACTAGAATTTACATGGTTAAAATACTAAAATTTCCATGATCTATAACCTCAATTTGTCATGATGAATTACTAAAAAATTCAACAATCCATGAATTAAATTTGCCGTGATTAATTAATAAAATTTGGCTTGGTAAACTAATTAAAGTTGCCGTGAAAAGTAGTTGAAATACAATGGTAGCTTTAAATCTAAAATAAAAAATTAAATGAAACATGTTGTGACAACTTTATTGTAAACACTATGGCAACTTGAGTGTAAATATCATGCCAACGTTTGGCCAAAAAAGGTCATCGAAACATATTAATATGGGATTTAGTATTGAAGACCTCGTCAAGACGTATTTAATGATGAAAACGGATTTTTTATTTACGAGATAAAACATTTTTAAGTCCAAAAGAAAAACAAAAAGATTCTGCTGACGTTATATGTTTGATGTGGCAACATGGATGGTTATAAAGACGTGTGGATCATGTTGCCTCGTGCCACACGTGTGGACATTGTCATTTAGGTATTTCTATGTGCGAGGTAGAAGCTGAAATTCGTTGGCCAGAAAATACTATTGGAAGGAAAACTCACAGCGTGTATCTGGCAACAGCTAATCGTGCAACTGAAATGTTACCTCGAAAAATGATAGTTCAACCGAACCTTTTCGTTGATGCATCAAGCTGGTAGAACCTGCGAAGAATCAATAATTGCCACCGCAAGCATTCCAAATTTTGTTTCTTTCTTAATTGGCATTTCAAAACTTGTTGTAGGTAAGCCACTTCACTTGAAAGTACTCCCTCCCTTCAGGTTCAAATTTACCAATATAATATGAATTGTATATCATATAAGTTTTCCCTGCAAACAAAAGTATGGCATATATGTTTTTTGGAAGAAACTTCCATTCCATTCATCTTTGTCATTGATAGTACAAAAAACATCAGAAGTAACAAAAAATACAAGCTGCTATGTGGGCCATTTACCGGTCACTACAAGCATTGAAGCGAGCCGAAGACGCATCACCGACATCACCCCTCCCACGCAAATTATAACCGAACACGAAGAGAAAAAATTCAGAACCTTCACATCACATGGTGTGATGACACAATGCCCAATCAAAGGTACACCAGTTAAGCAAAGAGTTTATACTCTTAGGAGATAGTGAGTTTCTGAGGTAATGTGTGGTTGAAATCAGAAGACCCAGCATCTGGAGAGGTCACCGACGACATTTCGATTGGACGGTTTAAATCAAAAGGACCGGCATCTGGAGAGGTCACCGACGACATTCCGATTTTACGGTTTAAATCAAAAGACCGGACATCTCGAGAGGTCACCAACGGCATTTCGATTGTATGGTTTAAATCAAAAGACCCAACATCTGGAGAGGTCACCGACGGCATTCCGATTGTACTCCTCGGTGATCTTGTCGAAAGGGTGTGGGCCAGGGGACTCACAAACTCTAGACATTTTTTTTGAGGGAGACATTAGTCTGAAGTCTGTGCAGAAGAAGAAAATTGGTCAATCAAAAAATATGCAACGACAGTACATTGATTTGATTGGTGGCGAGCAAAGGTATAAAGAGCTTCACCACGCTCTGCTTTAGGCCACGGTGTGGGCGTGTGCAGCAGCTCAGCTCGTTTCGTATAAATCGCAGATGTAGCTAGTTTCTAGTTTTTGTACTACTCTATATATAAATGAACAGTAGTACTGCAACTCATTTTTAGTTCTTTTTTATCCTATTCCGAATTATTATTTTAGATTTCTACTTATATTTAAAATTTTCACTAGTAGTATCTTTTAGGGTTGCTGTTTAAATCCTGGGAGAAGTTTGATTTCCGTTTCGGAAATTGTGTTGTCCGTTTTTTTCGGTTATCCGGGGCGCTGCGTCGCTCCAACTGGGCTTTCGACAGCGCTTGGGCCTTGTGGGCCAGTGCATTTTTAATATTTTTTTGCATGGTATGGGCCTGAGCATTCGCTGAGCCGATTCACCGACTGAGTCGCCGTTTGTTCGTTCGTTCCCCAGTATACAGCAAAAACCTATCACATTATGGGCTAAAGTTTTGAAAACTATCACTTTCTTTAATTTTTCAAAATGCTACCACAAAATTGGTTCCCTGTTTCGAAAAACTACCATGTTACACTGATGACTATGTTAATTAATTTCAAACATTATTGTGACATCTTGGGTCCACTCGTTAGGTTGACTGTTAGGTTTGACCGTTAAGTTGACCATTTGACAGGTTATGACAGGTGGGCCTAAATATTTTTTCAAATACAACCGGATACCTGAAATAAACATGAATGGCAATCGGGTCACTAAAAAAAATAGCAATTGGGTCCTCGTCGGAGACGGCGATTGGGCATGGTGGTCACCGGTCCCGGCGGCGCCGGCCATGGTTGTGTCGGTCGTCGTGTCGGCCGGCCCCGGCGGCGGCGGTCGTTGCTGCTCTGGGCGTTGTGGTGGCCGGCCCCGGGGCGGAGGCCGTGGCTGTGCCGGTCGTCGTGTCGGCCAGCCCTGACGGCGGCGGTCGTTGCTGCTTCGGGCATTGTGGTGGCCGGCCCCAGGGCGGAGGCCGTGGCTGTGTCGGTCGTCGTGATGGCCGGACCTGGCGGCGGCGACCGTGGCTTTGCCGGGCATCGTTGTGGCCGGTCCCGGCGGCGGCAGCCGTGGCTATGCCGGTCGTCGTGTCGGCCGGCCCCGGCGACGACAACCGTGGCTGTGCCGGGCCTCGTGATGGCCGGCTCAGGCGACGGCGACCGTGGCTGTGCTGGGCCTCGTTGTGGCCAGTCCCAGCGGCGGCGGTCGTGGTTGTGCCGGTCGTCCTGTCGGCCGGCCCCGGCGACGACAACTGTGGCTGTGCTGGGCCTCGTGGTGGTCGGCCCAGGAGGCAGTGGTCGCGGCTTTGTTGGGCCTTGTGGTGGCCGGCCCCGGCGGCGACGGCCATTGCTATGTCGGTCGTGATGTTAGCCGGCCCCGGCGACGGCGACCGTGGCTGTGCGGGCCTCGTGGTGGCCAGCCATGGTTGTGTCGGTCGTCATGTCGGCCCGGCCTCGGTGACAGCGACCGTGGCTGTGCTAGGCCTCATGGTGGCCCGCCCCGGAGAGAGAGAGAGCAGGCAAGAAGAGGGACAGAAGATGGATAAGAGAGAGAGAGAACACTTACATGTGGAACCCGCATGTACGTTAACGTTCAAACAAATAGTCAACAAATGGATTGTTTAGGAGCCGGCCCGACCTGTCATAAACTAGATTAATTTTAAATCACATCGCCATTTGTTTTTTTGAAACAACGAATCAATTTTGTGGTAGCATTTTGAAAAATTAAAAAAAAGTGATAGTTTTTTTGTGGTCAACGTTTATTATGTGATAGTTTTTTCTATATACTCTTCATTCCCTTTGAAGGTTTGATGAACTCGAGTTAATTGCATGTACATACCACATATGTGCACCATGTTACGAATCAGTACCACCATCTCTGCATGTTGCAGTTTAGTACCAGCTTTCGTCCTAATCGTTACAAATAGGTCTGATAGTCGTATAATCCCGTATTGACTGTGTATCTGACATGCCTGGCCCACCCGTCAGTTGCCACGTTGGTCGAATCGGTGCGCTGGGACGAGGCGGGCTCGGTCGAAATTAAACCGGCTGGTCGAACCGAGCCTCCCCCACCTCCCCACCCCTGACGACTCCATTCTCTCCTCCTCCTCCTCTACATCTCTCCCCCCTCCTTCGATTTGCTGTCGTCCGCCCCCACGGCCGTCGCCGTCGTTGCGCCATGGTGTACGAGGACGAGGGCAACAATGACCTCTCCAGCCTGTTGTACTTCAGCCCCTCCGACGATGGCATGCAGTACCAAGTTAGTTGCTGAACTAGGGTTAGGGTTAGGGTTTGTGTTCTTGGCCGATTTCCTAATTTGCTTCGGTGGATTGTTGACCAGGACTACATGGGCATTGAGAAAGACCCTTTGGTTCTTTGCGAGCAACATGGTCTGGCAGTTGAGAGGTGTGTGGCATTTGAGGGATTTGAGACGGGCAGAAGGTTCATAATGTGTCCTAATAAGGTCAGACAGATTTAACTTCTTCTATTTAGAACTATAGAAAGCACATGGTCCAGTCCATAGTTAATGCTAGAGCACTTGGCAGGTCTATTAGTCAATTACTAGCATACCAAGTTTGTGTGTTTGTATAATTAGGCATCATCTGAGTGTGTACTTGTTTGTCTGGTTGGTGATGCTTTCCATGCATATTTAATTAGCTAAATGATTGTTCATTGTTTCCCGTGCACATGTTCATTGATTTGATGTAGCTGATTGTACTTTCATTTGTTTATTGTTTCATAGCTCCTTTCTTAACTGGTAGTTGTTAATTGGTAGCTCTCACTATTTACTTATAATCAAATATGTTGTTTACATTGCAGGAGTCTGACAACTGTGGTTTGTGCAATGGGTTGACCCAGAGTGGCCTCCTACACTGTCGAATGCTTTGTTGAAGCTATGGGAGATGTATGAAGATAGCAGGAGTGATAGGAACAAGGATAACCTTGAGAAGTCACTCACTATTCACCATTTGACAGAGGAGAAAAAAAAGTTAGAGGGCAACTATGACAAATTGGTTGAAGATGTGCATCAACTATTCAATGCCCAAGAGGAAAGGATGGTTGATTTCAGCTATTTGAATGCTAATGTGAAGGATGCCCAGGTTGCCAACTCAGTTGTATCTGATATGAAGACAGAGATGGAGAAGAAAGAAGCAGCGATATTTAAGCTGCAAGAGAAGTATAAGTGCTAATGAACTTGGCAAAAGCTCAAGGGAATGTCATTCGGAACCTTAAGCTCAACCATATGAAGGAGAAGCAGTAGCTATGTGAATCTAGTATGAAATTGCAGTTGTAGGTTGTTGAACTAAACAAGTCCCAGGAAAAGCTCACCCAGGAGAACTCAAAGTTGAAACTTCACATTGCTGATTTGAAGAAGGGCCATGACAAGCTCACTGTAGGCAGGACTGAACTAAAACTGTAAATTGTTGATTTGCTAAGGGCAGAGGAGAGGATCAGTCAGAAGCTGAAGGGGATCTAGCATATCTTGGCAGAATGAAGAAGATGTAGAGCTAAGGGCAGAGGAGAGGAACATCCATTGCTTTTGGGAATTGTGTTGTTGTTTAGAAGTAGTATATGTAATCTATGGTTGTGTACTATTGACCCTAAGCTAGAATTATGTAAAAATCTATTAAGTATGTTGCTGCTATTATGTAAGAATCTATTAAGTATATTGTTGGAATCTTTTAAGTATGTTGTTGGATTCTATTAAGTATGTGGTTGGAATATTCGAATTATATTGCTAGAATCTATTAACTATGTTGTTTGAATCTAGCTATATTATGCCTATCTATACTATGATGTTTAAGAATTGGATGGAAACATATGAAGTTTGAAATATAAAATACCATATATCAAACACATCAGATGACATACCATAGATCATAATAAGTAGCCAACAACAGTAGGGTTCAGTAGCATACATAGATGTTCATTACAAGGTAGGGTTCAGTACCCAACAACAGAAGGGTTCACAAACAAGGATTGTAATCATATGTTTCCACTAGCACTAAAATAATCCATCCATCCAGAATGGTTTCTTGGGACACCAGCAGTAGGAGGAGCACTAGAAGTTGAAGCACCATAGGTTGAAGCTCTTGGGCCACAGAATGGTCTTTGAGAGCTTGTAGTAGCAGAACTTCTCCCCCTAGCAAATATTGAAGGATGATGTGATCTACCAGCTCGTTGTGATCTTGCAGCTGGCTCAGATCTTTCAGTTTGGGATTGGGATCTTTCGGGTTGGGGTTGTGATCTTGCTGTTTGGGGCTGTGATCCTACAGGTGGAGGTGAGCTTAAAGATGTGGTATTCGTTCTTGCAGGTGCCTTAAAATCAAAAAAGTAAACATTGTAGTTATTAATAATAGTTACTAAGGAATACATAAATGCAAAAAAATAAACAGGAGGAAGGGGATTACCAGATGCTTATTTTTCCTCATTGCCAAATGTGGTTTCAAAGGTTGCTTGCAGTTGGTGTACCTATGGCCTTGGAGCCCACAATTACCATAGGTTATAGTTGTTGCAAATATGCCCTAGAGGCAATCAATAAAGTGTTTATTATTATATTTCCTTGTTCATGATAATCGTTTATTATCCATGCTATAATTGTATTGATTGGAAACACATTACATGTGTGGGTAAATAGACAACACACTGTCCCTAGTATGCCTCTACTTAACTAGCTCGTTGATCAAAGATGGTCAAGGTTTCCTAGCCATTGACATGAGATGTCATTTGATAGTGGGATCACATCATTGGGAGAATGATGTGATGGACAAGACCCAAATTACAAACATAGCATATGATCGTGTCAGTTTATTGCTATTGTTTCCTGCATGTCAAGTATGTGTTCCTATGACCATGAGATCATGCAACTCACGGACATCGGAAGAGTGCCTTGTGTGTATCAAACATCGCAACATAACTGGGTGACTATAAAGGTGATCTATAGGTATCTCCGAAGGTGTCTGTTGAGTTGGCATGGATCAAGACTGGGATTTGTTACTTCGTGTGACGGAGAGGTATCTCAGGGCCCACTCGGTAATACAACATCACAACAAGCCATGCAAGCAATGTAACTAAGTGTTAGTCACGGGATCTTGTATTATGTAACGAGTATAGAGACTTGCCGGTAATGAGGTTCAACTATGTATGGAGATACCGACGATCGAATCTCGGACAAGTAACGTACCCAAGAACAAAGGGAACATCATACGGGATTAACCGAATCCTTGACATAGAGGTTCGACCGATAAAGATCTTCATAGAATATGTAGGAACCAATATGGGAATCCCGGCACCTCTATTGGTTATTGAACGTAGAGGTGTCTCGGTCTGTCTACATAGTTCTCGAACCCGCGGGGTCTACACACTTAAGGTTTGGTGACGTTTCGGTAGTATATAGTTATGTATGGTAGTGACCAAAGGTTGTTCGGAGTCCCGGATGAGATCTCGGATGTCACGAGGAGCTCCGGAATGGTCCGGAGGTAAAGATTCATATATAGGAAGTCCTGTTTTGGTTGTCGGAAAAGTTTTGGGCTCATCGGTAGTGTACCGGGAGTGCCGGTAGTGTACCGGGAGACCAACGGGAGGGGTATTTCGACCCAAGAGGCTCCATGGGCTGTGGGAGAGTTTTTACCAGCCCTTAGTGGGCTGGTGGAAGTCCCACACAAGGCCCATGCGGTTTGGTAAAAAAGGCCCAAAGAGAAAAAGTGGAAAAAGGCAAAAATAGGGTGAATCCTAGTCCTACTAGGATTGGAGGTGGAGTCCACCTCCTCCACCTGGTTTGGCTGACTCCTTGGAGGCTTTGCCCTTTGGCTAAGACTCCTCCTCTCTTCCTCTTATATATACTGGAGGTTTTTGTTGGGGAACGTTGCATGGGAAACAAAAAAATTCCTACGCACACGCAGATCTATCCATGGTGATGAGCATCTACAAGAGGGAGGGTGGATCTACATACCCTTGTAGATCGCTAAGTGGGAAGCGTTAAGAAACGCAGTTGGTGTAGTCGATCATCTTCGCGATCCAAATCGATGAGCGTCCCGCGATCACATCACGATCTGTCTTGCGATCCAATCACGATCCGTCCCGCGAACTCATCACGATCCGTCCCACGATCTCATCACGATCCATCCCGCGATCTCATCATGATCCGTCCCGTGAACTCATCACGATCCGTCCCATGAACCCATCACAAACCATCTCGCGATGTTGATAATGGTCCTTCTGATCTAGCACCGAATGGACGGCACCTCCGTGTTCAGCACACGTGCAGCTTGACTACGATCTCCACCGTCTTGATCCAGCAAGAGGAAGTGGAGAGGAAGAAGAGTTCACCGGCAGCATGACGGCGCTCCGGCGATGGTGGTGGAGCAATTCCGGCATGGCTTTGCCTAAGCACTGCAGAAATCCGATCTAGAGGAGCACCGGTGGAACAGGTAGCACATGGCCGTAAAATCTAGTGCAAAACACCCAATACCACTAGTATCTCATGGTCATAGGAACACATACTTGACATGCAGAAAACAGTAGCAATAAACTCACACGATCATATGCTACGTTTGTAGTTTGGGTCTTGTCCATCACATCATTCTCCTAATGACGTGATCCCGTTACCAAATGACATCTCATGTCCATGACGAGGAAACCATAGCCATCTTTTGATCAATGAGCTAGTCTATTAGAGGCATACTAGGGACATGGTGTTGTCTATTTATCCACACATGTATCTGAGTTTCCGATCAACACAACTATAGAATGGATAATAAACGATTATCATGAACAAGGAAATATGATAATAACTAATTTATTATTGCCTCTAGGGCATATTTCCAACAGTCTCCCACTTGCACTAGAGTCAATAATCTAGTTCACATCATTATGTGATTCGCGTTGTTATGAATCTAACACCCAATGAGTTCTAGGGCTCGATCATGCTTTGCATGTGAGAGAGGTCTTATAGTCAACAGGTCTGCGACATTCAGATCCGTGTGCACTTTGCAAATCTCTATGTCAAACCGTAAACACTGCTACCACACTCCTCTTGGTACTATTCCAAATGGCTGCTCCACTATACGTATCCAGATTGCTACTACGAGTCATCCGAATTGGTGTTAAAGCTTGCATCGGCGTAAATCTTTACAACAAAGTCTTTATCACCTCCATAATCGAGAAACATCTCCTTAGTCTTTTAGTTAGTAAGGATAATCTTGACCGCTGTCCAGTGATCCACTCCTGGGTCACTCTTGTACCCCTTGACGGACTCATGGTAAGGCACACACAGGTGCGGTACACAACATGGCATACTGTATAGAGCCTATGGCTAAGGCATAGGGGACGACGTTCGTCCTTTCTCTTTCTTCTTTCGTGGTCGAGCTTTGAGTCTCACTCAACTTGACACCTTACAAATCAGGCGAGAACTCTTTCTCTGACTGATCCATTTTGAACTCTTTCAAAATCTTTGTCAAGGTATGTACTCATTGAAAGTCTCATCAAACATCTTGATCTATCTCTATAGATCTTGATGCTCAACAATTAGGTAGCTTTATCCAGGTCTTCCTTTGAAAAACTCTTTTCAAATAACCTTTTATGCTTTCCAGAAATTCTACATCATTTCCGGTCAACAATATGTCAAGCACATATGCTTACCAGAAACTCTATAGTGCTCCCACTCACTTTATTGTAAATACAAGTTTCTTGTAAACTTTGTATAAACTACAAAACTTTGATCACCTCATCAAAGCGTATAGTCCAAATCCTAGATGCTTTCTCCAAACCATAGAAGGATTGCTGGAGCTCGCACCCCTTTTAGCATCCTTAGAACTGACAAAACCTTCTGGTTGTATCACATACAGTCTTTCCTCAAATAAACTGTTAAGGAAATGATGTTTTTGTCATCCATCTGCCAGATTTCATAATTGAAAATGCAGCAACTGCTAACATAATTCCAACAGACTTTTAGCATCGCTACGAGTGAGAAAGTCTCATCATAGTCAACTCCTTGAACTTGTCAAAAACTTCTTTGCAACAAGTCGAGCTTTTATAAATAGTGACATTCACCATCAGTGTTTGTCTTCATCTTAAAGGTCCATTTGTACTCGACGACCTGCCGTCCCACGAGCAAGTCTACCAAAGTCTATACTTGTTTTTTATACATGGATCCGTTCTCGGATTTCATGGCTTCTAACCCTCTGTCGGAATCCAGGCCCATCATCGCTTCTCCATATCTCATAGGTTCATCGTTGTCCAACAACATGACCTCTAAGACAGGGTTGTCGTACCACTGAGGAGCAGTACACGTCCCTGTCGACCTACGAGGTTCGATAGTAACTTGATCTGAAGCTTCATGATCATCATCATTAACTTCCTCTTCAACTAACGTAGGCTTCACAGAAACATCTTCCTGTGTTGCGCTACTCTCTCGTTGAAACAATGGTTCAATAACCTCATCAAGTTCTATCTTCCTCCCACTCAATTCTTTCGAGAGAAACTTTTTCTCGAGAAAGGACCCGGTTTTAGAAACAAACATTTTCATGCTTTGGATCTGAGATAGAAGGTTCACCTAACTGTTCTTAGGGTATTCTATGAAGATGCATTTGTCCGCTTTGGGTTCAAGCTCATTCGGTGAAAACATTTTCCACACAAGCGTCGTAGCCCCAAACATCAAGAAATGACAGCTTAGGTTTCTATCAAACCATAATTCACACGGTGTCATCTGGATGGATTTAGATGGTGCCCTATTTAAAGTGAATGTAGTTGTCCCAATGCATAACCCCAAAAATTATAGTAGCAAAACGATAAGAGACATCATAGCAAGCACCATATCAAAATAGAGCACGACTATGATGTTCGGACACACCACCACACTATGGTGTTCCAGGTGGCGTGAGTTGTGAAACAACTTTCACATTGTCTAAAGTTGTATGCCAAACTCGTAACTCAGACATTCACCTCCACGATCATATCGCAGACATTTTTATCTTCTTGTCACGATGATCTTAAACTTCACTCTGAACCTTTCAAATGATTCAGACTTGTATTTCATTAAGTAAATATACACTATATCTACTCAAATCATCAGTGAAGGTAAGAAAATAACGATATCCACCGCACGCTACAAGACTCATTGGATTGCATACATCAACATGTACCATTTCCAATAAATCACTTGCCCTCTCCACTACACCGGAAAACGGGATCCTTAGTCATCTTTCCCAAGAGGCATGGTTTGCATGTCTCAACCGATTTGAAATCGAATGAGTCCAAAGATCCATCAGCATGGAGTTTCTTCATGCGCTTTATACCAATATGACATTTTAACGGCAGTGCCACAAGTATGTGGTACTATCATTATTAACTTTGTATCTTTTTGGCATCAATGTTATGAACATGTGTATTACTACGATCAAGATTCAACAAACCATTCTCACTAGGTGCATGACCATTGAAGGTATTATTCATGTAAACAGAATAACCATTATTCTGTAACTTAAATGAATAACCGTGTTGCAATAAACACGATCTAATCACGTTCATGCTCAACGCAAAACACCAAATAACATTTATTCAGGTTCGTCACTAATCCCGAAGGTAGAGAGAGCATGTGATGTTGATCACATCGACCTTGGAAACATTTCCAACGCACGTCGTAACCTCACCCTTTAGTTAGTTCTCCGTTTATTCCGTAGCTTTTACTTCGAATTACTAACATTTAGCAACTGAACCGGTATCCAATATCCAGGTGCCACTAGGAGTACTAGTAAGGTACACATCAATAACACGTATATCAAATATACTTCTGTCGACGTTGCCAGCCTTCTTATCTACTAAGTATCTAGGGTTGTTCCGCTTTAGCAACCGCTCTCCTCATAATCGAAGCACTTAGTCTCGAGTTTGGGTTCAACTCTGGGTTGCTTCACTGGAGCAGCAACTGACTTGCCATCCATGAAGTTTTCCTCCTTGCCCTTGCCCTTCTCGAAACTAGTTGTTTTACTAACCATCAACACTTGATGCTCCTTCTTGATTTATATCTTCGCGGTGTCAAACATCACGAATAGCTCAGGAATTATTATTTCTATCCCTGGCAATTTATAGTTCATCACCAAGTTCTAGTAGCTTAGTGACAGTGACTTGGAGAACTATGTCAATCACTATCTTATCTGGAAGATCAACTCCCACTCGATTCAAGCGATTGTAGTACCCAGACAATCTGAGTACATGCTCAACGATTGAGCTATTCTCCTTCATCTTACAGGCAAAGAATCTTGTTGGAGATCTCATATCTCGCAACACGGGCACAAGCCTGAGATTACAATCTTAGCTCTTAGAACATCTCATATGTTCCTTGACGTTCAAAACGTTTCGAAGCCTCAATTCTAAGCCGTAATGCATGATGCACTAAACTATCAAGTAGTCATCGAAATGTGCCTGTCAGATGTTCACAACATCTACAGACGACGCTAGAGGGGGTGGTGCACCGAGCGGTGCATTAAGGACATAAGCCTTTTGTGCAGCAACGAGGACAATCCTCAGATCACGGACCCAGTCTGCAATATTGCTACCATCATATTTCAATTCTATTTCTCTAGGAACATATAAAAATACAAGGGAGCTACAGTGTGTGCTACTAATCTACAACATAATTTGCAAAGACACTTTGACTATGTTCATGATAATGAGTTCAATTATTACCTAAGAACTCCCACTCAAATTGACATCCCTCAGGTCATCTGAGTGACACATGATCCAAATTCACCAACTCAAGTCCGATCATCACGTGAGTTGAGGTGGCTTCAATGGTGAACATCATTATGTTGATCATATCTACTATATGACTCATGTTCGACCTTTCGGTCTCTTGTGTTCCGAGGCCATGTCTGTACATGCTAGGCTCGTCAAGTTTAACCCGAGTGTTCTGCATGTGCAACACTGGCTTGCACCCGTTGTATATGAACGTAGAGTCTATCACACCCGATCATCACGTGGTGCCTCAACACGACGAACTTTCGCAACGGTGCACACTCGGGGAGAACACAATTTTTCTTAAAATTTAAGTGAGGGATCACCTTATAATGCTACCGTCGTACTAAGCAAAACAAGGTGCATAAAAGGATTAACATCACATGCAATTCATAAGTGACATGATATGGCCATGAACTCGTGCTTTAGATCTCCATCTTGAAAGCACTGGCATGATCTCCATCATCACCTCCACGACACCATGATCTCCATCAATGTGTCGCCATCGGGGTTGTCACGCCCTGCATGCTTCTACTACTATTGCTATCGTTTAGCGATAAAGTAAAGCATTACATAGCGCTTAATGATTGACACGCAGGTCATACAATAATTAAAGACAACCCTATGGCTCCTGCCGGTTGCCGTACTCATCGACATGCAAGTCGTGAAATTCTATACATCACATGATCATCTCATACATCACATAAATCACATCATGTAATTGGCCATATCACATCACAACATACCCTGCAAAAACAAGTTAGACGTCCTCTAATTATTGCTGCATGTTTTACGTGGCTGCTACGGATATCTAGCAAAAACAATTCTCACCTACGCAAAAACCACAATGGTGATACACTAGTTGCTTTTCAACCTTCTCAAGGACCGCCTTTGTCGAATCCGACCCAACTAAAGTGAGAGAAACTGTCACCCGCAAACCATCTAGGCAACAAGTTGCGTCGAGGGAACCGGTCTCTCTTAAGCGTACGAGTAATGTTGGTCCGGGCCGCTTCATCTCACAATACCGCTGAACCAAAATACGACCAAGGGAGGAAGCAATCTAAGCATCAACGCCCACAAACTTTTTGTGCTCTACTCGAGATCTCATCTACACATAGGCCTAGCTCTGATACCACTGTTGGGGAACGTTGCATGAGAAAAAAAATCCTAAGCACACGCATATCTATCCATGGTGATGAGCATCTACGAGAGGGAGAGTGGATCTACATACCCCTGTAGATAGCTAAGCGGGAAGCGTTAAGAAACGCGGTTGGTGTAGTCGAACCTCTTAGCGATCCAAATCGCCGAGCTTCCCGCAATCACATCACGATCCGTCCCGCGATCCAATCACGATCTGTCCCGCGATCTCATCACGATCCGTCCCGCGATCTCATCACGATCCGTCCCGTGAACTCATCACAATCCGTCCCGCGAACTCATCACGAACCATCTCGCGATCTTGATCACGGTCCTCCCGATCTAGCACCGAACGGACGGCACCTCCGCGTTCAGCACACGTGCAGCTTGATGACGATCTCCACCGTATTGATCCAGCAAGAGGAAGTGGAGAGGAAGAAGAGTTCACCGGCAGCGTGACGGTGCTTCGGCATTGGTGGTGGAGCAATTTCGGCAGGGCTTCGCCTAAGCACTACGGAAATCCGATCTAGAGGAGCACCGGTGGAACGGGTAGCACGTGGCCGTAAAATCTAGTGCAAAACACCCAATACCACCATTATATATAAGAGGGAGGGAGGAGGAGGGCTGGCGCACCAAGGCTGCCCTTGCGCAAGGAGGAGAGGAGGAATCCTCCTCCAATCCTAGTAGGACTAGGATTCCTCCTTTCCTACTTGGAATCTCTTTCCACCTTGCGTTTTTTTCTTTCTCTTTCAACTCCAGCCGCATGGGCCTCTAAGAGGACTTCCACCAGCCCACTAAGGGCTGGTTTCCACCCTCCCACAGCCCACGTAGCCTCTTGGGTCGAAATACCTCTTCCGATGGTCCCCCGGTACACTACCGGCACTCCCGGTACACTACCGATGAGCCCGAAACTTTTCCGGCAACCAAAACAGGACTTCCTATATATGAATATTTACCTCCGGACCATTCCGGAGCTCCTCGTGACATCCAGGATCTCATCCGGGACTCCAAACAACCTTCGGTCACCACCATACATAACTCTATCCTACCGAAACGTCACCAAACCTTAAGTGTGCAGACCCTGCGGGTTCGAGAACTATGTAGACATGACCGAGACACCTCTACGGTCAATAACCAATAGCGGGACCTGGATGCCCATATTGGTTCCTACATATTCTACGAAGATCTTTATCGCTCGAACCTCTATGTCAAGGATTCAGTTAATCCCGTATGATGTTCCCTTTGTTCTTCGGTATGTTACTTGCCCGAGATTCGATCGTCGGTATCTCCATACCTAGTTCTACCTCGTTATCGACAAGTCTGTTTACTCGTTCCGTAATACAATATCCCATGACTAACACTTAGTCACATTGCTTGCAAGGCTTATTGTGATGTTGCATTACCGAGTGGGCCCTGAGATACCTCTCCGTCACACGGAGTAACAAATCCCAGTCTTGATCCATGCCAATCCAACAGACACCCTCAGAGATACCTGTAGAGCACCTTTATAGTCACCCAGTTACGTTGCGATGTTTGATACACACAAGGCACTCCTTCGATATCCGTGAGTTGCATGATCTCATGATCATAGGAACACATACTTGACATGCAGAAAACAGTAGCAATAAAATGACACGATCATATGCTACGTTTGTAGTTTGGGTTTTGTCCATCACATCATTCTCCTAATGACGTGATCCTGTTTCCAAATGACATCTCATGTCCATGACTAGGAAACCATAGCCATCTTTTGATCAGTGAGCTATTCTATTAGAGGCATACTAGGGACCTGGTGTTGTCTATGTATCCACACATGTATCTGAGTTTCCGATCAACACAATTATAGCATGGATAATAAACGATTATCATGAACAAGGAAATATGATAATAACTAATTTATTATTGCCTCTAGGGCATATTTCCAACAGTTTTAGGGTTTTTGCACAGAATTTTAGCCACGTGCTGCCCGTTCCTCCAGTGCATAGTTTCTCCTCTAGATCGGTTTTCTGCAGCGTTTAGGCGAAGCCCTGCCGGTATAGCTCCACCACCATCGTCGGAGCGCCATCACACTGTCGGAGAACTCTTCCTCCTCTCTGCTCCTTCTTGCTGGATCAAGACGGCGGAGATCGTCATCAAGCTGTACGTGTGCTGAATGCGGAGGTGTCGTCCGTTCGACGCTAGATCGGAAGGATCGTGATCAAGTTCGTGGGACGGATCGTGATCAAGTTCGCGGGACGGATCGTGATTGGATCGCAGGACGGATCGTGATTGGATCGCGGGATGCTCGGCGATTTGGATCGCGAAGACGTTCGACTACACCAACTGCGTTTCTTAATTCTTCCCGCTTAGCGATCTACAAGGGTATGTAGATCCACTCTCCCTCTCATAGATGCTCATCACCATGGATAGATCTGCATGTGCGTAGGAAATTTTTTGTTTCCCATGCAACGTTCCCCAACAATAGTGGCCATTCTAGAAGTGTCCTTTGGCTTTGTAACTTCAAACATGCCCTAAATCCTCTTTACTTTCTTCCTTCCTTTCTTGACATGGAACTCAGGTGGTTCCATGTCTAGGCCTGGAGTCTTTGTCCAACATGTTCACTAGGAACAGGATATATCATGGGTTCATATGATGCCAGGTACATAGTTTTTTTGAAGAATTTAGAAACATAGTCCTCTGGAAACCTTTTGGCCTTATTAATTGCTGATATAGCATGGTTGCATGGTATGCCAGACAAGTCCCACTTTCTGCAACCACATGTGTGCTGTTCCAGGTTAACTGGATGTGTTTGCTGCCCACTTGTCACTTGCCATAGATTAACACTAGCTTGAATTGGTTTGCAAAATCTTGCCCTCTCCTTTTCCATCTCTAACTTCTCAGCATAATGAGGTGTGATCTCCCACATAGCTGCTTTTCCTCTCTCTCTATTCCTATGCCACCTCACCATCTGCTTGTCCTTAATGCAATCAACCATAGTCCTAATAGGTTTTTTCCTAAAAATCTAATATGTACTTATTGAACACCTCTGACAAGTTGTTAACAACCAGGTCTGTCTTGCAGTTAGTGTCAAATGCATGTCTAGCCCATGTGTGTTTTGGTATTCCACTCAACCACTTCCAAGCTTCCTCACTCTCATTTTTCAGATCATTCATTGCAATGTTAAACTTGTGTTGGTTATAAGCACAGCTGGCATTATCCATACATTTCTTGATATCTTCCGCCCTAAACCCAGCATTTTGGAAATTTGCATACAGGTGTCTAAGGAAAAATCTTTGATGGCAGTTTCGAAAAACTTGATTTACTGCATTTAGTAGCCCCTGTTCCAATAATATAACCTACTAAGCTACCGTAGTATTGCTGGTATAACAAAAATATAAACAGAGGGACATTAATGCATACCTTCTGTCTATCAGACATGATTGTGTAAGGCCCATATTTCCCATATTCACCTCCAATACATATCCTGAGCTGGTGTAGAAACCAACACCAATTTGATATGTCCTCCTGTCCAACTATAGCAAATGCGAGTGGAAACATGTTGTTATTTCCATCTCTCCCAGTGGCAGCTAGGATTTGAGCACCAGTATTCAGCTTAATAAAGCACCCATCAACACCTAATTTTACAAAAAAAGCACCCATCATTCACAAGTGTGATCTACAAACATTCTATATTAAATGAAATAAAAATGTTACTAACCAATGAATGGCCTGCATCCATTGAGAAATCCCTCTCTTGCTCCATTTATGCAGAAGAACATAGCATGAAACCTTGGTCCAGGATGTGACCTTTTTGTTGTAGGTCTTGGAGTTACTGTTGTCACAACAGCTCTACTTCTAGGGTTTGTGTCCATGATGGTTTGAGCATAGTCCCTCAACCTGGGATACTGTAACTTGTGCTCTCCTAATACAGCTTCCACAGCAAGGTTCTTAGCCCTATAGGCCATGTGCCTGGGCACATCATCACCATACTTCTCCTCGCAGTTGTCAATCATAGTTGCTATACTGGTGCTTGGATCAGATCTGAACAGTGACTCGTATGTCTTTGCTAGCCATTTAGCACTAACCCTAGAAGACTCTGTACTGCTAGGACAAGTGTGTTGTAGCCTCATCTTCTTAATAGCAAATGTCATTTTCCCTTTGATCACTGCAGCAACTATGAAAAAATGGCACTTCTCATTTTTGCATTGGGCAATTATCCTTTGGTCTGAGTTTCTGTGGTACCTGAAATTCCTTGCTTATGTAATGTGCAAGCTCAACAATGCTTCTCTGAATTGTTGCTGATTCTTAAAGCACATGTACAAACACAATTGCTGATGTGGTTGCTCAAGTTTTTCATTGTACCATATCCTAGGTTTTATTTTCTTGGCCCTACTTTTCTTGCATTTTTAGGACAAATGCTGGTTCCTCATATCCATCATCCTCACAGTCAAACAACAGCCCATGATCTTCCTTATCTGATGAAGGAATGAAATCAGGTTGCACCTCCTCTAGAACATTAGAGTGTGACCTAGTTATGGGACCTCTCCTAACTGGTAGCTTCTGCCTCTTCCTTTCAACTCCTCTAGAACATTAGTGTCAATCAGTTCAAGTCCTTGCTCTCTCTCAGCTCTTGCAGTTGTATTCTTCATGTGGTACACTTCATCATTGAAATTAAATCCAACTAGTGTCAACAGTGCATACATATTCAGAAATGTGATATCTGAGCTGCAAATCTTCCTATCCAAATTATGCCCAGCAACAAAGTGAATCCTAACATCCCGTATAGCATCATTTAAGCTACAAGAGACAACAAAATTGAAAATTTTCAACGATTTATAACTTAAACCATAGCGTATTTGAACATCACATGATCATAAATGGGAGGGAGGGGCTTACATTACTCCACCTACTCCACTGGTCCACTGATGGCTTATGGTGGGGTTGGCCAACCACATCTGGGCTACACACACCCGTTGCTCCATGGAAACGGGCGCCTCCTCCTCTTCCTCCTCGTCGCCAGAGTCATAGAATGAACTGGAGCCGTCCAGACCAACGTGGTCATCGGGCCCGAGGCCCTGAAGGTTGCTGTAGTCGACCGGGAAACGACCGCCGCCGCAGCCGGGGGTCGCTACGGCCATCGCCTGAGATCCGCAAGGAGGAGAGGGGAGGGAAGAACTAGGGTTCGTCAGGGGTGGGGAGGTGGGGGCGGCTCGGTTCGACTGGCCGGTTTAATTCCGACCGAGCCCACCTCGTGCCAGCGCACCGATTCGGCCAACGTGGCAACTGACGGGTGGGCCAGGCATGTCAGATACACAGTTAATACGGGATTATACGGCTGTCAGACCTATTTGTAACGATTAAGACGAAAGCTGGTACTGAACTGCGACATGTAAAAATAATGCCACTGATTCGTAACATGATGCACAAACGTGGTATGTCCATGCAATTAACTCGATGAAATCAGAAAGAAAAAAACACAGCGTTTCCTCATTTTCTCCGACGGAATCCCCAGCACCTGGGCGTTGGCGGCAGAGCTGTGAGGAGAGGAGGGAGAGGGCGGGGGAGGGGGGAGCGAGCCCCCTCAAGGCCAGGCAACATCGGACGAGGCTCGCCCCGCTGCCTCCTCTGCCGTCGTCTTCTGGCGCCGGCGTCCTCGTTCCTGTCCGCTTATCCAGGAACCGTCGGCTGCGGGAGCGTATCGTGGAGGGAGCAACCACAGACGGAACGGCGCGGAGCTGCCGGCGACTCCTAGTCAGGTGAGAACACTGAACTTAGAGCTGCGCTACAGGATTAGGAACCTTCTTCTCGGATATTAGGATCCATCCACATTACAACATTGAACTCTTTCCTCAGTATGAGCACGTACATACTGCGTCCATCCTAATTAATTGGTTTACCTAACAAGATTTTACGCCGGTTCAGTTCCGGGTTCAAGTGAATTGAGGGATTTGATAAAACTATATGATGCCTCACGCGTTGTTGCGGGAACATTGCTAAAAAGATGAATAAATGGTTGTTATTTAATAAATCTAAAACTAATGGAACGTAAGTGTAAACTTTAAAACAATAAAATACAAAGCGAAAAGAGAGTGAAAATTATAGTTAAAAATGTAATTTCTAAAAAAATATGGAGGATGAACTCTAATACAAAAAACTACTTATGACTAATATGCATGAATTGATGATGTGACACCATTGCATGCGTAGAGTAATGCAAAAGATGTTATTTATGTCATGCATGCATATTTGCTTATGTGTCATATTGCATGGCTAGAAAAATTAGGTAGTGGGTTGTAGATTTTTAGGAATAGAGGATGTCATATCCTAGTTTGGTCTCTGATCGTATAGCACCTTACACATTGACTTTGACAAAATAACACTCTACACATTCTCGCGTTAGTGGTCTTAAGCCTAATGACCCTCTTATCAAAAAATCTACGGTACTTTCCTCTACTGTACATATACTCTAACAGTTGGCTACTGCATTTTCCGGCAACTTTCCACTACTGAATTTTATCTCCACTGCTTTTTTTTTTTGGTAACTTTGTTCCATGGTTTTTGTGCTGTATTTTCTACTGGTTTTTGGGCAACTCAGTGGTATCTAATATCGTTGCTAGAAATAATTAATGTGAAAGAACGAAGTGTTTTTTTTTTTACATGGTCACTGTGGCACATGAGCCAAGGAGAATGTAAGAAAAGCAATGCATGGAGGTGGATGAGCACTAGCGATTTCTTCTTCTTAGATCAGGAGCAGGTGTGTGTGCCTCTTTCGAGGTAGTTGCAGATATGTTATTCTTACTGGAAAGGCAGGCCACTAGCCAAGAAGAAAATAAGGCACTAGTATAAAACACGATAAAGTTGTGTTATCTTATTGAGTCAGCACTAGCATTTGCTTCCACTTTGCTCACAAGCAACCAAGCGCATGTTGCTCAGACCATTTACTTCTCCACCTCTCACTGCAATGTGCTTCTCTGTGTTCTTGTGAGTCCTTGGTGTTTCAATGGTGACAGCCATGGCGGCCACTATGGTGGTCGTCGGACCACTGGTCAAAATCGTGATGGACAAGCTGTCCAGCGAGCTCCTCGACCAGTACAGGGTGATGAAGGGCTTGGAGAAGCAACATGACATATTGAGGCGCAAACTGCTTCTCGTCCCCTCGACATCATCACTGACGCCGAGCATGCGGTAGCTGACTCCGAACAAGCAGCATCCTGCAGGGCAGGAAGGTGGCTTACAAGGCGAATGAACTCTTTGATGAGTTCAAGTACGAGGCCCTTCGTCGTAAGGCCAAAAAGGAGGGACACTACAACGACCTTGGCTTCAGTATGGTAAAACTCTTTCCCACCAACAACTGTTTTGTATTCCGTAAGAGGATGGGAAGAAAGCTCCACAGGATTGTGCAGGACATTGAGGCCCTTATGGCTGAAAAGAATACCTTTGGCTTTCAAAATCAGCAACGACAGCCGGTATCCAACCAGTGGCGGGAGATGGATGGTGGTATCTTCGATCTGAAGAAAATCACCAGCAGATCTAGATAGAAGGATAAAAAGAATATCGTTGATAGGCTAGTTGCTCAGGCTAATAATGCAGATCTGACGGTTGTTCCCATTGTTGGAATGGGGGGTCTAGGCAAGACCACATTAGCACAACTTGTTTACAGTGACCCTGAAATTGAGAAGCATTTCGATGTGCTGCTATGGGTTTGTGTCTCTCACAACTTTGATGTGGATTCTTTGGCTAAAAGTATAGTTGATGCAGCTCCAGAAAAGAAGGATGATGGTACAGAAGATGCTTTAAAGAAGAAGAATGATAGTACAAATGCGGCTGCTCCCAAGAAGAAGATGCGGATATCCTTCAGAATATAGTGAGTGGGCAAAGGTACCTTCTCGTATTGGATGATGTCTAGACACAAGAGTTTCGTAAATGGGAACAACTTAAGGCCCGACTTCAACATGGTGGCATGGGTAGTGCGGTCTTGACAACAACTCGTGATAAAAGAGTGGCTGAAATAATGGGCTCTGTTGAAGCTTATCAACTCGAAGCTCTGGAAGATAAATACATAAAGGAAATCATCGAGACAAGAGCATTCAGTTGTTTTCAGATAAAAGAGGACAGGCCCGCCGTATTGGTGAATATGGGTGGTGAGATTGTGAAGAGATGTGTTGGCTCTCCTTTAGCTGCAACAGCATTGGGCTCCGTACTGCGTACCAAGACCAGTGAGGAAGAATGGAAGGCTGTATCAAGCAGAAGCGGCATTTGCACAGAGGAGACTGGAATCTTACAAATACTCAAGCTCAGTTACAACAACCTGCCGTCACATATGAAGCAATGTTTTTCTTTTTGTGCTATATTTCCCAAAGATTACGAGATTGATGTGGACAAGCTGGTCCAACTATAGATTGCACATGGTTTTATTATTGAAGAAAAGCAAGTTCGCCTTGAAACCATTGGGAAACAGATTTTCAAGGAGCTGGCCTCAATGTCTTTCTTTCAGGATGTAAAGCAAGTCCAAGCTAGTACTATCAAGGAAACTCTTGACTCCGGCTTGTGTTATTCCAGAACTACATGTAAATTCCATGATCTCATGCATGATGTTGCACTGTCCGTAATGCAGAAGGAATGTGCCTTGGCAACGGAGGAACCTTGTCAGAGTGACTGGCTTCCAAACACTGCTCGGCATTTATTTTTGTCGTGTGAGGAACCAGAAGAAAAATTGAATAGTTCTCTGCAGAACAACTCTGCAGCTATCCAAACACTACTGTGTGATGGTTATATGGTAAGTTCGTTGCAACATCTAGCAAAATATTGCTCTTTGCAAGCGTTACAACTTTGTTCGTACAGAAGATCGTTTCCACTGAAACCAAGTCAACTACATCACCTGAGGTACCTAGATCTCTCAAGAAGTCATATCAAAGCACTTCCCGACAATTTCAGCATTCTGTACAACCTGCAAACGTTGAACCTCTCTGGCTGCCAACTTCTTCGTGGACTTCCAAAACAACTGAAGTATATGACTGCCCTCCGTCACCTTTACACTCATGGTTGCACACGCCTGAAGAGCATGCCTGTAGACCTTGGAGAACTTATATCCCTCCAGACTCTTACGTGTTTTGTAGCTGGTAGTGGATCTAACTGCAGCAATGTTGGAGAGCTTGGGAATTTAAACCTTGGTGGTCAACTAGAGTTACGTCATCTAGCGAACGTGACAAAAGAAAATGCAAAAGCGGCAAACCTTGCAAATAAGAAGGAACTAAGAGAGCTGACATTAAGATGGAATGCTGGATGTTATGATTTTTCTCAGGAAAAAAATCAGCGGAATAATGAGGTTGATGCAAGAGTGCTCGCACAACTCAAACCTCATGATGGTCTGCATGCTATAAGGATACACTCCTATGGAGCCACCACCTTTCCAAAATGGATGGCTATGTTGCAAAACATTGTTGAGATCCATCTTGTCGGTTGTATTAAACTGCAATGGTTGTTCAGCCGTGACAGTGATACATCCTTGGCATTTCCAAACCTTAAAGAGCTTACACTAGACTATCTTTGTTGTTTGGAGAGATGGTGGAAAATAGTTGATGATGGGATGCAAGGAGAAGAAATATTGTTTCCTCGGCTTGAGAAGTTGTTTATTACTCGCTGTGAGATGCTCAGATCATTGCCAGGACATCCTACCTTCCCTAACCTGCAGAATGCTCGTATTGCAAAATGTCCGGTGTTGACAACTACAGCTAAATCACCAAAGCTCAGTGTATTAAAAATGGATGGACGTATTGCAGAGTTATTCCTGTGGGTAGCTAGACATATGACTTCATTGACGAATATGGAACTGACTAGCCTTGAAGTCAGTACAGAAACAACCTTGGCGGCAGCTAAGCATAGTTTGAGGGAAGTGCTGGATGCCAAGGAAAAATGGAACGATCATGTTTTTCCTCTGCAAGTTTTGGTATTAAAGAACTTTAAGACAGATGTAACAGAGCTGGGTGCATGCTTTGTACACCTTCAAGATTTATCGATTCTTAGCTCCGATGTGCTCGTCCACTGGCCAGAAAAAGAGTTGGAAGGATTGGTTTCCTTGAGGAGGCTTCTGATTGGTTGTTGCGACAATCTGACTGGACATGCACAAGCTCCTGCCGAGCCATCAACATTGTCAGAAACGAGTCAGTTCCTGCCACGTCTAGAGTCTCTGCAGATAAGGGATTGTAAAAGCTTGGTTGAGGTCTTCAACATCCCTGCATCTCTCAGGAGAATGCAAATTATTCGTTGCAGTAAGCTTGAGTCCATATATGGTAGGAGGCTGCAGCAGGGACAGTCAGCATCATTGATTTATCAAGGGTCATCTAGTATACTAGAGGTGTTATCATCATCATCATCACCCGGATCTGGGGCAGAGCATTTAGAAGAATTACAATTAATTGATTGTCATGGCTTAAGAGGGGTCCTCTTTCTTCCCCAGTCCCTCAAGGTACTAGAAATTGAACACTGCGGTGGGTTGACATCTCTGGAATGTCGTTCGGCAGGGCTAAAATCGTTGGAGCGTCTTGGGCTTTCATACTGTGATTCCATGTCATCCCTACCAGATGTGTGGCAAGCATACTCATCTCTCCAGCATCTTCGCATATTTGAGTGTCCTGGTATGAAGACACTCCCTACAAGCCTGCAGCAATGTCTGGGCAGCCTCCAGTGGGAATACATGGATGCCCTATGTTATGGAAGTGAGCACGCAGCAATTGCCTTCTCTATTACTTACTAGTCACTATTAAAAGTATCAGTGGTTAGATAATCATAATAGGATCACTAGTATTCATAATCAAATTAGCGTTCCTTTAACCTGAGTTCGCGATTCTTAATTAATTGCTGTTCCTCTAAGTGTAAGTTTGTGCATTATTGATATGTGCAGCTACGCCAAGGCCTATGATGCTGAAACTGAAGACGTGGAAATATGTTATCCGTCAGAGAGCTATATGAACAGAATCATGGGAATACAGGTATGGAAGTTATCACACATGTTTGTTGTTATGTTATGCTCCAAATTCTAATATAAAGAGGAAGGCCAACTTCTGACGAGCGAGCGAAGCGAGGCCCGTCGCCGGTAGGCTTGGGCCGATCAGGATTGACCTAGGAGACCTCTTGTAAGCCGCCGCATGGGATCAGGGTTTGTTATTTCTTAGCCAGCAAAGTTACATTCAGAAAGTTCTTCATCGTTTTAACATGCATGATGCTAAGTCAGTAAGCATTCTTATTGCACCTCATTTCAAATTGTCATCCTCTCAATGTCCTAGTACGGATGAAGAGCTTGAGTATATGTCAAGAGTTCCATATTCTAGTGTTGTTTAATGTATGTCATGGGTGTGTTTTAGGCCTGATTTGTCCTTTGCAATGAGTTTGGTCAGTAGATATATGGCTAACCTTGGTAAAGAACATTGGAAGGCTATTCAGTGGATTTTCAGGTACCTTCGTGGCACTTCCAATGCTTGTTTGAAATTTGGCAGGATTGGTGAGGGACTAGCTGGCTATGTGGATTCAGATTTTGCTTCTAGCGATTTGGACAAGAGGAGGTCCCTTACAGGTTATGTGTTCACTGTTGGTGGTTGTGCCGCGAGTTGGAGGGCGACACTGCAGGCAGTAGTTGCTCAATCTACCACTGAAGCAGAATACATGGCTATTGCAGAAGCACGTAAAGAATCAGTTTGGTTGAAAGGTTTGTATGCTGAGCTTTATGGAGATAATTCTTGCATTAATCTGTTTTGTGACAGTCAGAGTGCCATATACCTCAGTAAGGATCAAATGTTTCATGAGAGAACAAAGCACATTGACGTCAAATATCACTTTGTTCGAGACATTGTTAAGCAAGTTAAACTGAAGGTATGCAAGATTAGTACTCATGATAATCCTGTTGATATGTTCACAAAGCCAGTTCCTGTTGCTAAGTTTGAGCTTTGCTCAGACCTAGTTGGTATAACTCATTAGCCCTAGCGGCTGTTTGGCGCCGAAAGTGTTTTCTTTGTTGTTCAGGGAGAAGGTTCTTATTCATGCTACAAGATGGAATTTGTCTCAAGGTGGAGTTTTTTATGTTATGCTCCAAATTCTAATATAAAGAGGAAGGCCAATTTCTGACGAGCGAGCGGAGCGAGGCCCGTCGCCGGTAGGCTTGGGCCGAAGTGCGGGGGGCGAAGCCCCCCGCGGTACGGATCAGGGTTGACCTAGGACACCTGTGTTATATATACCTCTTGTAAGCCACCACACGGGATAAGTTGATCAGTTGTGAATCCCCGACGATTGTAAGCTCTCCCGATTATAGTGAAGTTTGGCTGGCTGGCGCCCGTGGTTTTTTTTCCTTCGTGTTGGAGGGGTTTTCCACGTTAAAATCTCGTGTCCCTTTGCTTGATTTCGTTCTTCATCATATCGATTGCGTGTCGTATCTCTAACATTTGTGATAAAAAAAAGTGCCTACAATGTTGGAACCCTTTAATTGTTCTTCTTTTCTTGCATGAATAAGCCAGTGAAATTATAAAATAAGATGTTTCTATGCAGAATTCTTCCAGCACATGCAGACTGATGGACGGGTGACGAACAAAATGCTTTAAAGACTTGCCAGGATCCTGTTAAAATTGCAAGTTTAGTAATACGAAAGCTCGTCTAGCACTACTGGCTATCATTTCATTATGGTACTTGTTTGAACAATAAGTATTTGTATTTTACACATCCGTTTACCTACGTTTATATTATTCTATTTCTTTCCCAACAATCACGGCCACATTCTGTCTTGGGCACTGTCAGTTCTTGTCAAAATTATGTTGGTAGTTCCCCAGTTTTATTTATGAATTCAGTACCACTATTTACAGTCAGTATTATGTTTTGACTTGGTTACACCTCTGTTTACCTACTGTTTTGATTTGTACAAGCATGTATCTGAAGCTTTTGATTCAGTACTACTATGCACTAGGAATATTGTTTTCATGTGAGGTTTGGAGCTTTAGCATACATTGCGGCACCATGAACCACTTGCAAAATTTTAGTACTCATTAGAGAGCTGGGATTTTAATTTTGCAGATACAATGCTCATCACCAATTTTGCCCTACTAACTGATCCTCGAACATGCAAGATATTGCACAATGTCAGTGTGATTATATAGATAATATTAGATGATGAGGTGAGTTCATCAGTTTGGAGAAAAAACCGCAAGCTGGTTCAGTGTTTTTTTCAGTGTGCAGTAGTAGTAGTAGGTACTGTATTACATCCCAGGGAGAAAAGAGATCAAAAATGGAAAGCAAAAACAACAAAACAAAACAAAACAAAACAAAGCTCTCTATGAAGTCGGGCTCTATACTAGCAGAGAGAAGCTCCCCATCATCATCATCGTTTGTCGTCGAGGAGAGCGATGATAATTTAGAGCTTCCTCCTGCACAACGAACATGATCCGTGCTTGATCAGCCGGCCGTCGATTTACGGCAAGTGGAACACGTGCTAGCAATTGGGAAATCTCTACCCTTCTCCCCGATCTGGAAATCTTGATAGAGACCACCAGTGAGAAAGTTCAGAAGAAAAGAAAATGTAAAAGGAAGTTCAGAAAAGCATTTGCATCATTCTAAACAACCAATGAGCTACTCATTACAACAGAACAAGTAAATACTCTGAATGTTTAGAGTACTGAACGCAGTTAACAGAAAATAATGAATCAACTAGGTGTAGCCCGATTAAGTAGGGAGTTAAAGAGGGCTTAGATAAACTTATATTTTATCACAGTGGGTTTCTTTGGAAGTTCAGATAGATTGTGTGGTTTTCAAGTCTGAAGGCAGACTGAGCACCCCAATCGAAATGTTGCCGACGGCGTTCCGGTTCTACTGCTTTGTGATCCAGCTTGTCGATGGATGCCCTCTGCATATGCCATTGGTGCACTCGATCTCGAAAGGTACACCTGTGTCCAGAGAGGCATGACACTGTCAGACAAATGTGACAGCGTATAGTACCGATCGACCTGGGATCAAGTATGATTAACATGATCAGCTGCCGCACCAGCAGCCAGCCAGGCTGAGCACGGGCCGGTTGGATGTCGATACATTGGCTTTAGGATTTTTTATGTATAAAAAACTTTCTATTTTAACTTGTACATACATATTAGTGTCAAAAAACGCTTTTATATTATAGGACCGAGGGAGTACATCTGAAGCTTTTGATTGCCCCCTCATAGTATGCATTCTGTATCTTTTGGGAGTTGTCTGATAACTTCTGACTGACCGTCTTTGAGTTGAACTTCTGAGTTATGAATAGACACCTAAACAGAACTAATCAAATTCCAGCCGGCCGGACTTAAAGTTGCTGGCCAACTCTGCAATATATATACTGCTAAGCATTTACATTCTTCAGTATATGCCCTGCTTCGAATTTTCGGTACAGCTCAGCAGGGTGGGCTTTGGGTCATCTTGTCGTCGATTTTTATTAGCTTATTTTTTCAAGCAAAGGAGTTCAAGCTCCAAATTTCATTTGCATGAAGCTGATAACACAGCCACCAATTCCGTGCATCAGAACTCACCCACGGCTGCAGTTACAAATTAAACCAGCTGTAAAGCCTCAAAAAACATGAGTGTGGACTTTTGGCGGGCAAACCTCCATGGAGGTTGGTTTTTTTGTTTGAAAAATCCGATAATAAAATTTTTAGTTTCAAAAAATCCTGAAAACAATTCTACACATTCCTATGGGTGTATTCTACATGTGTATAAAATCTGACAATAAAGAGGAAATCCTGCATTTATACTGTTCATCAGTTTGAAAATCGTTATTTGTCTTTTTTTGCGTAGCTCCTGCCATAATATGTTTCATCTGAAAAATTTACACACATGTAGAATACATCCATGTAACACATGTATATTTTTTTCCAGAACTATTTGAATCTTCAAAAATGTGATTTCCGATTTATTTTTTAAGAAACGACCTCACTGGCATTTTGCGCAAAATACACCCCTTACATAGGTAAAGAAGCACTAACCAGACAGACAGGTACCCACACAACCAACTTTAGTTTAAACCACACAGCCACAGGCTAAACGCCAATAATAATAATAATAATGATGATGATGATGATGATGATGATGATGATGATGATGATGATGAGCATATGAGAAAAATGACTATTAGGATTCTGAGCTGGTTTGTGAATGTAATTTTTTCTCAACCAAATGGATATGCTTTCTAATGGCCATTTTGGCTTGTTGTGGGACCACAACTTGCATAAAAGGTATTAACCGCAAAGAACTTTTGCTTTTGGGGATTGCACTAATTGATGCAAAGAAGGTATTATTTTATATCAAAGAAAGTGCAACCTTTCGTTTCTAACAATTTTCTATTAGTTGTTTTATTAGTCTTGACTATTTTCGGCGAGATAGATGACCATTTCACATTATGAGTTTCATTCTTTTTATTGACAATCCTATTCACATCATAATTTTTTTTGTCTAGCCTTTTGCATCTCATTATATCACTTTCACTCGACTTAATGAACATGTTTTATGCTGCATCGTAATATGTTGATATGAAAGGTTTTTGACCATACATCTATCAATTGTTATAGACCCTCTGGCATTTATATTTACAAAGTGTTCTTACTTCTTGGCTCTTTTTTTTACCAATTATGAGTGTATGAGAAAATATATTTTTTTATTATTGAAAAAATACAAAACAAGAGATTTTCTCACTTGGACTTTGATAAGCATTTTTTTTATTAATTTAGTGGGCGCACACTTTTTACATGCATGTCATGTAGCATGTTGCTCCGAATTTTTTTATTTAGACAACATTTTTGCTTAGTTTTAACTGATTACATGGTTTATTATGTCATTCTTTTTTGCCATAGTATTGGATCAATAAACAAAGATGAAGTTTACTGTCACAATACCGGAATAATTTTGGTCAAGGTTGACGAACATTTTTCTCATGAACAGAGGAAACATCTTTTAAAACTATTTCATACGGAAATATTCTCTCAGGCTATTCCGAAATTCTCATGAATCGTAGGCTCGGATTCTTGTAAAGAAAATGTGATCCTATTATGAATTTGGTTTTTGTTTCGCAATTTCAAACACTTGTGTTGTTCATCTCGCTGTGGGCTGCACCGCTTCTACTGGGCCTAGTGGACCTTTTCACTGGATAAGCCTACACCACTAACCTGCCTCCTTTGTCTCAACAAAAAAAAACAAATCCAACTTGCCTCCTGCTGTAGGACGCCGGCCGGAATCCCCCTTCCCCTCCGCCTCCGCCTCCGCCGTACTTCCTTCACTGGAGAGCATCGGAAGCCTCCTCCCCGCCTCCGCCATACAAGGACTTGAAGCGATTCCGTATTTCTTTATCCCGTTCTCACGGCGGATCTCGGCGACCGTGAGGTGGAGGATCCGTCAAGCTGATATATTTTTGGAGGTTGGTGCGGATGGAAGGGGAGGGTTGCCAAATCGGAGGAGTAGGAGGAGGACATGGCGCCGCCTCCCCACGGCCGTCCTCGTTCGTCTCTGCTTCTGCAGCCTCCATCGGCGGAGGGAGACGCCGGCGGCCGCCGGAGCGTGTCCAATGGCGGAATATACGTCTCCTTGAGAGGTAGCAAGACTAGAATCATTGAATTGCATTATGCCGTCTCTGCTTCTTCCCTTTAATAGTACCTAAACAATATAGTGCTCTGAGAGACTTTCCCTTTCGATAAATCGGAGTAGGTAATTTCATGGATTCAGACTTTTTTATGCTGCTACTGTTGGTGTAGTAGACAAGGAACAGAGAAAAGGAATGGGAAATTCAGACTGCATTTCATTAGCTGACCAACAGACACAGCACACACACAAAGCCCCACTAGTCAGCTTAACCCCTTCACTGATCCTATGTGTGCTCCTGACATTGAGTCACCGGTCATGACAGACAGAGACCTAGCTACTGTATCACTTTGCTGGGAGGACATCACTTTCTCAGTTCCTAGGACAGGACATGCACCTGTTGGACATAGACTGAAACCGAGCCCACTGACCAACACATCCAAGCAAAATTATGGCAATGAAAACATCTTACACTAACTCATCATAGGACTGGTGGGACAACTCAAGGACAAGACTAGTAACAACTAGTCATGGTTACTCGCCTCCACCCCGACAACAGTCCCTACGAGGAGGCCATGGCGTCCTCCTCCTTCATCTCTTGCTTCTACTGCAACCGTTGGTCAGGATCAACCAAGGACGCGCGCGGTGGTTCCCGGGTAAGACAATAATACCACAGTCGACAGCGAGGGAGGTCTCATCCTACAATGCTCACATTTGCTTCATCGCACGGACAAATTTAATGGGCCAATTTTCAGTACAGCTATCATTCATTCTAGTGGAGCCAGTTATTAGCTGTGCCGAATAATTCAATCGCTTTTACTGCCTCCTTGCACATGGGGTTTCTTTCGTTTGGAGATTGAGATGACATAGTGGGAGACTGCGTGTCGGTTCATAATTACTGAGATTCGTCATTTACTAGCGCAGCTGCGTCCTACTCGTCCCTCTCTCTCCAATTTATCAAGCAGGGAGACGAGAAAAGAAGAAGAAAGCACTGCCTCCCTCCTCATCATCATTGAAGCACCGGGATCATCCTCCTCCGCCGCACTTCCGTCGACAGCGAGCCCCGGAATCATCCACATGTACGTCTCCTCGCAACTCAATGCTACTAGCATTTTTTCGGTTCCATTTTCTCGGAAGCAAGCACATTGTCTGCTCACAACATATTATTGTCTTCCTCACCTTGTTGCTTCTCTGTATTCTTTGCATGTCTTGTCCTTAGTGCTCCAATGGCGGAGCTGGTGGCCACCATGGTGGTCGGACTACTGCTCTCCATTCTCAATGATAAGGTATCCAGCAGCCTGCTCGACTAGTACAAGGTGATGAAAGGGATGGAGGAGCAACACGAGATCCTGATGCGTAAGCTTCCTGCCATTCTGGACATCATCGATGACGCTGAGCAGGCGGCATCCCTGAGAAGAGGTGCAGCGGCCTGGCTTGAGGCCATCAAGAAGGTGGCTTACCAGGCCAATGAAGTCTTTGATGAGTTCAAGTACGAGGCACTTCGCCGCAAGGCCAAAAAGGAGGGACACTTCAAGGAGCTTGGCTTTGATGTGGTAAAACTCTTTCCCACCCACAACCGTTTTGTGTTCCGGAACAGGATGGGAAGAAAGATCCGCAAGATTGTGCAGGCCATCGAGGTCCTTGTGACCGAAATGAACGCATTTGGCTTTAAGTATCAAGACCAGCCGCCGGTCTCCAGTCATTTGTGACGGACGGATCCTACTACCACTGACCCAGAGGAAATCAAGGAAATCATCAATGAATCCAGAGCCAATGATAAGAATACAATTGTTAGTAGGCTAGTTGGGCAAGCTAACAATGAGAATCTCACAGTTGTTCCAATATCTGGAATGGGGGGTTAGGGCAAGACCACATTAGCACAACTTGTTTACAATGAACCTGCAATTCGTAAGCATTTCGATTTTCTGCTATGGGTGTGTGTCTCTGACTGCTTTGGTGTGGATTCTCTGGCTAAAAGTATAGTTGACGAAGCTCCTAAGAAGGATGCTTCCATGAAGAATAAGGCACCACTGGATACCCTTCAGAATATAGTGAGCGGGCAAAGGTACCTCCTCGTACTGGATGATGTCTGGGCACGGCAGCTTCAGATTTGGAGCCAACTCAAGGCCCGCCTTCAACATGGTGGCATAGGTAGTGCGGTCTTGACAACAACTCGTGATGGTAGAGTGGCTGAACTAATGCGTACTGTTGAAGCTCATAATCTCGTAGCTTTGGAAGATAAATTCATAAAGAAAATCATCGAGACAACAGCATTCAGTCGTTTCAAGAAAGCAGAGGAAAGGACCACCGAGTTGGTGGGTATGGTTGATGAAATTGTAAAGAGATGTGTTGGTTCTCCTTTAGCTGCAACAGCACTGGGTTTTGTACTGTGTACCAAGACCACTAAGAAAGAATGGGATGATGTATCAAAACAAAGTAGCATTTGCACCGAGGAGTCTGGAATCTTACCAATACTCAAGCTCAGTTACAACGACTTGCCGTCACATATGAAGCAATGCTTTGCTTTTTGTGCTGTATTTCCCAAGGATTACGTGATTGATGTGGACAAGCTGATCCAATTATGGATTGCAAATGGCTTCATCCAGGAAAAGCAAGTTCGTCTTGAAACAGTTCGCAAACAGATTTTCGATGAGCTGGCCTCAAGGTCATTCTTCCAGGAAGTAAAACAAATCAAAGCCACTGACCATGAAATTGAATACGGCGGGTTGTGTTATTCCAGAACTACATGTAAAATCCACGATCTTATGCATGATGTTACACTTTCTGTAATGTGGCAAGAATGTGCCTTGGCAAGTGATGAAACAAGTCAGAGGGTGTGGCTTCCAAACACTGCTCGTCATTTATTTTTGTCATGCAAGGATCCTGAAGGAAAATTGGATAGTTCTCTACAGAACAGCTCTCCAGCCATCCAAACTCTTCTGTGTGATGATGATATGGATATTGCATTGAAACATATATCAAAATTTAGCTCTTTGCAAGCACTAAAACTACGTTCGTTTCTGCTGAAACCAAAGCATCTACGTCACCTGAGGTACCTAGATCTCTCAAGAAGTTGGATCACAACACTTCCTGAAGATATGAGCATTCTTTACAACCTGCAAACGCTTAACCTCTCTGGCTGTGAATGTCTTGAAACACTTCCGACACAAATGAAGTATATGACTGCCCTCTGCCACCTTTACACACATGGTTGCCCAAAGCTGGAGAACATGCCTAGAGACCTCGGAAAACTCACATCCCTACAGACACTTACATGTTTTGTAGTTGGTAGTGGCTCTAACTGTAGTAATATTTGGAGAGCTTGGAAATCTAGAGCTTGGTGGTCAACTAGAGCTACGTAATCTGGCAGACGTGACAGAAGTGGATGCAAAAGCGGCAAACCTCGTGACCAAAGAGTTAAGAGAACTGACTTTAACATGGAATTATTCTGAAGATAAAACTAGCTGGAGGGATAATGAAGGGGATGCAAGTGTGCTTGAGAATCTCAAACCTCATGATGAACTGTATGCCATAGGGATACACTCATATGGAGCCACCGTCATCCCGACATGGATGACTATGTTGCAGAACTTTGTTGAGATCCGTCTTTTTGGTTGTAGAAAACTGCAATGGTTGTTCAACGGTGACCGTGATAATAAAACCTTCACATTTCCAAATCTGAAGGAGCTTATGCTAAAAGGTCTTGTTGGTTTAGAGAGATGGTTGGTTGTAGAAAACTGCAATGGTTGTTCAACGGTGACCGTGATAATAAAACCTTCACATTTCCAAATCTGAAGGAGCTTATGCTAAAAGGTCTTGTTGGTTTAGAGAGATGGTTGGTTGTAGAAAACTGCAATGGTTGTTCAACGGTGGCCGTGATAATAAAACCTTCACATTTCCAAATCTGAAGGAGCTTATGCTAAAAGGTCTTGTTGGTTTAGAGAGATGGTTGGTTGTAGAAAACTGCAATGGTTGTTCAACGGTGACCGTGATAATAAAACCTTCACATTTCCAAATCTGAAGGAGCTTATGCTAAAAGGTCTTGTTGGTTTAGAGAGATGGTGGGAAAAAGATAAGGATGGGATGCAAGGAGAGGCGATGATGTTTCCTCTACTTGAGAAGCTGCATATTAGCGACTGTGTAAAGTTGAAAGCATTGCCAGGACATCCGACCTTCCCTAAGCTCCAGAATATTTGTATTGAGAAATGTCCAGGGTTAACAAGTACAGCTAAATCACCAGAGCTCAGTGTATTAAACATGGAAGCACAGGAGGCAGAGCTGTTCTTGTGGGTAGCAAGACATATGACTTCATTGACCAATCTGGAACTGACTAGCATTGCAGATACAACCTCGACGGGGGCTGAGAATAGTTTGAGGGAAGTGGTGAACATAAAGGAAAATGGGAATGCTCTAGACTTTCCTCTAAAAGTTTTGGCGTTAAGAGACTTTAAGTCAGGTGTGAGGGTAACAGAGCTCTGTGCATGCTTTGTGCACCTTCAAAAATTGTCAATTGTGAGTTGCCATGCGCTCGTCCACTGGCCAGAAAAAATGTTTGAAGGATTGGTATCCTTGAGGAAGCTTCTTATTTGGCAATGTGATAATTTGACTGGATATGCACAAGCTTCTGCTCAGCCATCAACATCATCAGAAACCAGTCAGCTGCTGCCACGTCTAGATTCTCTGATGATATGGCATTGTGAAAACTTAGTTGAGCTCTTCAACGTCCCTGCATCTCTCAGGAAAATGGACATTTGTAATTGCAGTAAGCTTGAATCCACATTTGGCAGGAAGCTGCAGCAGGGACAGTCGGTATCATCGATTCCTCAAGGGTCATCCAATATAGAAGAATTATCATTACGCAGCTGTGATGGCTTAACAGGGGTCCTCTATTTTCCTCCATCCCTCAAGAGACTAGACATTTCTTACTGTGGTGGGTTGACATCTCTGGAATCCCACTCTCCTGAGCTCCCATCGTTGGAATACCTTGGGCTTTTCAAATGCAAGACCCTGGAATTCCTACCAGATGCGCCAGAAGCATACTCATATCTCCAAAGTCTTAACATTAAAGACTGCCCTGGTATGAAGACGCTCCCTGCAAGCCTGCAGCAATGGCTGGGCAGCATCCCGAGGGAAAACATAGACATAGATGCCCATTATTATGGAAGTAAGCACACGTCAATTACCTTCTCTATTTAAAACTGCACTTACTAGCGAGTGTTAAATGTTCTACTAGTTAGAAAACGGTAATAGCATCACTTGTAGGACGACAGAAAATTGGATCAAGTTAAATATTTTATTTAATGACATTCCCTTAAGTGTAAGTTTTTGCATTAATACTCTGTGCAGATAAGCCTATACTGCTGAATCTGAAGACATGGAAATATGTCTGCCAAGGTTAAACCAACTGTGGCCAAAGACTTGGAGGATATGCTGTGTGCAAAGTTTGGTGACATGGTACCCCTCTGATTTATTTTGAGGACAAAAATTTGCATTCCCCATCACTATATATTGAGCCCTCTTCTGGTGTTGATTGTGTATGGCCTTTTGCAGAATTCTTCTAGCACATTCAGAAGGACAGAGAAGAGAGATCACTTGGAGTAGAAGTATTGTCTTGCAAGACCGGCCAGGATCCGTAATTGTTGTTGCCCCATGTTGTTTTGCGATCTTGTTGTCAGGAGGATCAGAGACGACCACAGGAAGTTGTGTTCATGTTGAATTGCAATGTCTGTGATCAGAAAGCGTTTATCATTCTGCCCCCGGAAAGAGATCTTGTCTGAATAATTTGGTGCTTGTATTTTCCACTTTTGTTTACGTACGGGCTGTTGTATATATCATTGTACTCATACTGTTTCTTTTTCAACTGTCAAGGCTGGATTCTGCCCACTGTCAGCTCTTTTGGGTAAAAAAGTCCTGTCATCGTCTCTTTTGGGTGCTATGCCCCAAAAAAGATAACTTACGAACTCAGCATTTGGTATATGTCTGTCCATTAGTCTGTGTGACTGTATGTGTAACAGTACTACTATATATTTCGACTTGTACATAGTATATGCACTGAATGAAGCTGTCGGTTGCCTCTTATGATACGCACTGTTCTGCACAGTGAGTTTATGAACTTTCGGTGCATCTCGAGGAACCACTTAAAATTGTCAGTACAAGACCGATTGAGAAAGAATAGATAGGTTGTATCTGTTTTCATTACCACAGGAGTACATGAGTAGTTCACTACAGCATCTACCGAAATACAGCTCTTTACAAGCATTACAACTTCGTTTACATAGCTCATCATTTCCACTGACCCCAGAGCATCTACATCATCTGCGGTACCTAGATCTCTCAAGAAGTCACATCACAACACTTTCTGAAGATATGAGTACTCTATACAATCTGCAAACGCTGAACCTCTCTGGCTGCATATATCTTGGTAGTCTGCCAAGAGGGATGAAATATATGACTGCTCTCCGTCACCTTTAGACGCATGGCTGTCTAGAGCTGAAGAGTATGCCTAGAGACAAGACCAAACTCACATCCCTACAGACACTTACATGCTTTGTAGCAGGTAGTGGATCTGGTTGCAGTAATGTTGGAGTCTTGGAGAGCTCGGTCATTTAAACCTTGGTGGTCAGCTAGAGCTAAATCGACTAGAGAAAGTGACGAAAGAAGATGCAGAAGCGGCAAACCTGGTGGAGAAGCAAGAACTAAGAGAACTGACATTAAAATGGACCAGAGGTCATGATTATGATTAATTCAATTAATAGGGGTGATGCAAGAGTGCTGACGAAACTCAAACCTTATGATGGGCTGCATACTCTAAGGATACACTCATATAGAGCAACCTCCTTCCCAACGATGTTGACTATGTTGCCAAACATTGTTGAGATCCATCTTTTCAACTGTGAACAGTTGCGATATGGTTGTTTAACCGCCACAATGGTACATCCATTGCATTTCCAAATCTGAAGGAGCTTACACTAGAAGATCTTATATCTCTGGAGAGATGGTGGGATACGGATGATGATGGAATGCAAGCGAAGAGACAATGTTTCCTCTGCTTGAGAAATTGCGTATTAGTCGGTGTGAAAGTTTGACAACATTGTCAGGACGTCCGACCTTCCCTAACCGCCAGAATGCAAGTAATTGATAGATGTGAGTGTTGACAACTATTGCTAAATCACCAAAGCTCAGTGTATTAAACGTGGAAGGACGTGAGGACCAGTTGTTGCTGTGGGTAGGTAGACACACTAGTAGAAAACAAGGCTTTGACCCCTAAAAAAAACAATGCTTTGGTCCAGGCCAGATAAGTGCATTAGTCCCGGTCGTGTTACGAAACAGGACTAATGGGTGCATCAATCCCGGTTCGTGAGTCAAGACGCCGGCCGGGCCTCGGCAGGCACCAGTCCCGCTTCCAGACACGAACCGAGACTAAAGGTCCTCACTCCTTGCGCAGCTCCTTTAGTCCCGGTTGGTGGCTGGAACCAGGACTAAAGGTCAGTCTTCTATCCCGGTTCTAGCCACCAACCAGGACTAAAGAGATGACTATATATATATGCTTGCCTCTACTCGCTTACTCCTCTGTTTTTTGGCCGGCCGGCGTGTGGGAGGTGTGTGCTGCTCTGCTCTCACCTCCTATTCACATGAGGGGTTCAATGAAATGCCCGAGCCACACTTAAGTTTTCTTCTCTCCAAGCTTGACCTCCAAGCTCCATTTTCCCCAAGATTTGTCTAGGTTTGGCGGTTCGTCCTGTCCCATTCCCATCCTCACCGTCGTCGATCGCCCATGCTGATCTCGTCGCCGGCACCACCGTAGTGAGTCTCTTGTTCTTATCTTCTTTTTAAAAGAAAAAATTCTTACTTGTATGATTTACATAGATACTTGTATAAATTTCTTGCTTTTATTATCATTTGTTATTATATAGTGCCATAGTTTTGGTATCCGCCCCGTCGTCCCTCATCCGGTCTATGATTCAGATGTGGTATATTATCTTTTATAACTATTTATTTCATTTAGTGTTTATGAAAATTATGCCGACCCACGTGACATAGATGTTTTTATCTAGGAGGTATGTGAACCGAAAATTCCAACCGACCCTCTTATCGAGAGATTAAATTTAGTCGAAAAAGAAAACGAGTATTTGAAAGAAAAATTGAAGAGAATTGAGGAGGAGAAGATGAAATTGGAGTTGCATGTTGCTGATGTCGTCGATGATCACAAGATCAAGATGGATGCAATGCGCTTGAAGATTGGAAAGATAAGAAAATTTGCCATTGATAATGAGACTTGGTATCATTATGCCGTTGGATCAATTGTTACCTTAGTTACGATTATGATCGCATTTGTTGTTGCATTTAAATGTTTTATATAGTTTCAATGTATGTTTTAATTAGATGCTCTAGTGAGTTATATGTTGTTCAATAATGAGAACTATGTATGAATTTTATGTATTTATTTTGGTCACTAATGTACTTTGGCTTTAATGTGATGATGAATTTCTATTAATTTGGTCACTATTCATGATATTCTATAATGGTTTTTAATACACTTTATTATATAACGCAAGCAGATGAACTGGCAATGGATGTATGGTGACCGACGCACCTCCGAGTATATTAAGGGCTGCATAATTTTCTCGAAGCGGTTGAGGAAAACAAGCAGAATGGTTTTATGCATTATCCATGTACTATCTGTGAGAATACGAAGGCTTTCTCCAACTCTAAAACCCTTCACTTCTACCTTCTTGAGAAGGGTTTTATGCCACACTATAATGTTTGGACCAAGCACGGAGAAAGAGGGGTTATGATGGAAGACAACGAAGAAGAAGAGGATGATGACAACTACCCGCCCCCTAAATATGGTGATGCTGCAATGGGGGAAGCTGAAGATCAAGAGGAATCAGACGATGTGCCCGATGATGATCTTTGCCGGGTCATTTTTGATGCACAGACAGAATGCAAAAGTGAAAGGGAGAAATTGAAATTCGGTCGCATGTTAGAGGATCACAAAAAAGGGTTCTACCAAAATTGCGAAGATGACAACAGAAAGCTTGGTACCACACTAGAATTGCTGCATGGAAGGCAGTCAATGGTGTGTTTGACAATGGATTTGGTTCGCTACTGAAAATAATGAAGAAGAAGCTTCCAAAGGATAACGAATTGCCCGGCAGTACGTACGAAGCAAAGAAGGTTCTATGCCCTCTAGGATTGGAGGTGCAGAAGATATATGCATGCCCTAATGACTGCATCCTCTACCGCAGTGTGTATGAGGATTTGAAAGCATGCCCGGTATGCCGTGCATTGCGGTATAAGATCAGAAGGGATGATCGTGGTGATGTTGAGGGCCAGCGCACCGGGAAGAGGGTTCCTGCCAAGGTGATGTGGTATGCTCCTATAATACCACGGTTGAAACGTCTGTTCAGAAACAAAAAGCAGGCCGAGTTGATGCAATGGCACATAAAAGGCCATAAGAAAGACGGGAAGTTGAGAGCACCCGCTGATGGGTCGCAGTGGAGAAAGATTGAGAGAAAGTGGAGCGATTTTGCAGGTGACCCAAGGAACGTATGGTTTGGTTTAAGTGCAGATGGTGTTAATACTTTTGGGGAGCAGAGCAGCAAGCATAGCACATGGCATGTGACTCTATGTATGTATAACTTTCCTCCTTAGTTGTGCATGAAGCGGGAGTCCATTATGATGCCAGTGCTCATCCAAGGCCCTAAGCAACCCGGCAATGACATTGATGTGTACCTAAGGACATTAGTTAATAAACTTTTATAGCTATGGAATGAAAGAGGTGTACGTGTGTGGGATGAGAATGAACATGAGGAATTTGACCTACATGCTTTTCTGTTTGTAACCATCAACGATGGGCGTGCTCTCAGTAACCCTTTAGGACAGACAAACAAGGAATACCATGTATGCACACACTGTTTAGATGACACCGATAGTATATATTTGGACAAATGCAGGAACAATGTGTACCTGGGGCATCGTCGATTTCTTCCGACCAACCATCAATGTTGAAATAAAGGAAAGCATTTCAAAAGGTGAGGCAGATCACTGGAAGAAGCCCGCCATCTATACTAGTGATCACATACTTGATATGGTCAATGATTTACACGTAATCTTTGGAAAGGGTCCTGGCGAACTATCTGTTCCGACCGACGATGCGGGACGCGCACCCATGTGGAAGAACAAATCTTTATTTTGGGACCTACCCTATTGGAAAGACCTAGAGGTCCGCTCTCCAATCGACGTGATGCACTTGACGAAGAATCTTTGCGTGAACCTGCTAGGCTTCTTGAGAGTGTATGGGAAGACAAAATATACACCGGAGGCATGGGAGGAACAATAACGTGTGCATGAAAAAGACGACATGCATCCAAAGCAGTATGAAGGTCCTGCCAGCTACGCTCTTACCAAAGAAGAGAAGGAAATCTTCTTTGAATGCCTCCTCAGTATGATGGTCCCGTCTGGCTTGTCGTCGAATATAAAGTGAATAATAAATATGGCAGAGAAAAAGTTTCAGAACCTAAAGTCTCATGACTGCCACGTGATTAGGATGCAACTGCTTCCGATTGCATTGAGGGGGCTTCTACCGGAAAATGTTCAATTAGCCATTGTGAAGCTATGCGTATTCCTCAATGCAATGTCTTAGAAGGTGATCAATCCAGAAATCCTACCAAGGTTAAAGAGTGATGTGGCACAATGTCTTGTTAGTTTCGAGTTGGTGTTCCCTCCATCCTTCTTCAATATCATGACACACGTCCTAGTTCATCTAGTCGACGAGATTGTCGTTCTGGGCCATGTATTTCTACATAATATGTTCCCCTTTGAGAGGATCATGGGAGTCTTAAAGAAATATGTTCGTAACCGCGCTAGGCCAGAAGGAAGCATCTCCATTGTCCATCAAACAGAGGATGTCATTGGGTTTTGTGTTGACTTCATTCCTAACCTTAAGAAGATTGGTCTCCCTCAATTACGGTATAAGGGGAGACTGACTGGAAAAGGCATGCTAGAAGCGGACTCAATAGTATGTAGGGACGAGCATTCTTGGTCTCAGGCACACTACACAGTTCTACATAATTCTACCTTGGTGACCCCGTATGTCGATGAACACAAGAATATTCGGCGCTCCAAACATCCAGAGCAGTGTGACGACTGGATTACATGTGAACACATGAAGACTTCCGGCAGTTGGTTGCAAACACGTCTCATGGGTAACAACACTGTTTCTGATGAGTTGTACTCATTGGCCAGGGGACCATCTTCGACTGTATTAACTTACAAAGGGTACGAAATAATGGGAATACATTTTACACGATCGTCCAAGATCAAAAGAGCACCAACCAAAACAACGGTGTCCGCTTTGATGCAGCAACCAAAAGTGGAAAGGACACATATTATGGTTACATAGTGGACATATGAGAACTTGACTATGGACATGATTTTAAGGTCCCTTTGTTTCAGTGCAAATGGGTCAATCTGTCAGGAGGCGGGGTATAGGTAAACCCACAGTACGGAATGACAACAGTGGATCTGAACAATCTTGGGTACACAGACGAACCATTCATCCTAGCCAATGATGTGGCGCAGGTTTTCTATGTGAAGGACATGTCTACCGAACCAAGAAAAAGAAACGATAAGGAAGCGAATACATCATACGATGATCCAAAGCGCCACATAGTTCTTTCAGGAAAAAGATACAACGTGGGCTTGGAGGGAAGATTATGAAAAGTTTCATGAAATTCCTCCCTTCAAAGTCAAGGCTGACCCAAGCACCCTGTTAAATGATGAAGATTATCCATGGTTACGACGCAATAAGCAAAGGACACAAGCGAAGAGAAAGTGAAGACTTTCTCTCCACAACTATTATGATAATGCCTTTGATCTAGAATATCACTGCAGTTACATGTGAAGAAATGAAATGCCTTTTGTAACAGATGAGTTTTCGTATGAAACCCTGATACTTCGAAAGTGATTGTCCGTTTTGTACACGAAGTGCATCCAGTTTTTGCAGTAACCCTCTCAACTTTTTATAACATGCTATGTGGGTGAAATGATGATACCATGTCAACTTTCAAGCTTTTCAGAGTTCATTTGTAGTTCTTTTCAATTTCAGGGTCGTTTAGCTTAAAAAATCAGTAAATGCATGAAAAATACCAAATGAAGTCAGAAAGGGTTGAAAATTGATGATGTTGCTTTGAATGGTTCATTTTGAACACACAAAAAGTCTGGAGTTCAAATAAGTTCAAGAAATGAAATACCTTTGTAGCAGATGAGTTTTCGTGAGAAACCCTGATACTTCGAAAGAGATTGTCCGTTTTGTACACGAAGTGCATCCAGTTTTTACCGTAACCCTCTCAGCTTTTTATAACAGGATATGTGGGTGAAATGATGATACCATGCCAACTGTCAACCTTTTCAGAGTTCATTTATAGTGCTTTTCAATTTCAGAGTCATTTAGCTAAAAAATTCAGTAAATGCATGAAAAATACCAAATGAAGGTAGAAAGGGTTCAAAATTGATGATATGGCTTTGAATGGTGCATTTTGAACAAACAAAAAGTCTGGAGTTCAAATAAGTTAAAAAATGAAATCCCTTTGTAACAGATGAGTTTTCGTTCGAAACTCTAATACTTCGAAAGAGATTGTCCATTTTGTACACGAAGTACATCCAGCTTGTCATGTAACCCTCACAACCTTGTGGCACATGCTATAGAGATGAAATGATGATACCATGTTAACTTTCAACCTTTTGAGAGTAGATTTATAGTGCTTTTCAATTTCAAGGTCATTTAGCTCAAAGAATGAATTAATAGCAAAAAGAATGAACTAGAAAACTTTTATGAAACTCTAATAGCAAAAAGAAATGAACTAAAAATAATAAATGAAAATATTATGTTATGATCAACTAAAACAAAACTATAATATTCTTCAGTAGCAAAAAGAATCAACTAAAAAGCTTATATAAAACTTTAATAGTCAAGGAATCAACTAAAAAGCTTTTATAAACCTCTAGTATTTTTGAAACTAAAATTATATAAAATTTATGTAACTAAAATTATCAAAGTATTTTTTGTTCAAAACATTAATAGCAAAAAGAATTTTCATAAAGAATTTTTTTGTCAGAAATTTAATAGCAAATTAAAATAAAAAAATCTGTTTTTGATTAAAACAGACATTTAAAATAACGTAAAAATTACCAAATAGAATATAATGGTAAAACATAGTAATATTAAATAACAGGAAAAAGAATCACTCAAAAACTATTTTTTAGTAAAGTTATTCGCAAACTAGTGGTTCACACAAATTTCAAAAAATTCAAATTTAAACTATTCAAATTTGAAAACTAATGGCGCTAACAGATTGTTTATATTTTTTGTGACCTAAAAGAAAAAAGAATCACGGAAAAACAGTAAGTATTTTGCTGTAAGTAGAAACAAAATAAAATTAACAAAGCAAAAAACAAAACAAAAAACTGTTTTTTTTAAATGCCACCTACTTGGCCACCACGGCCTGAATACGACTTGAAACCCAACCAGCTTGTTGGGCCAGGATTCAGGCCCGCAGCAGGCCCAATAGGTCCACAGGCAGAGGAGTGACACATTAGGCCCGCAAGCGTGCAGTTGAGAGGAGCTCGAGACGGTGGACGCATCAGTGCTTATAAACCACTCTCGAGCTCTCTCAGCTAGCGAGGTGGGACTAAACGATTGGCCCCGGGCAGCACCACCCTTTGTTCCCAGTTTGTGGCACCAACCGGGACCAATGCACCCCTTTAGTACCAATTGGTGCCACCAACCAGGACCAAAGGTCCCTGTTTCCCGTCCTTTGGGTTGATGAAAACTGACCTTTGGTCTCGGTTGGTAGCACCAATCGGGACTAAAGGGGTGCATTGGTCCCGGTTGGTGCCACGAACCGGGACCAATGCTCTGGGTATATAAGGTAGCACTTAGGAATTTTCAGTTCTCATCTCGCAGTAGCCCCCGACAACGCCGACGACATCGACGCTGTCAGGCTGCCCCGCCGCCGCCCGCCGCCCCGCCATCACCGTCGCCATCGCCCGCGCCCGTCATGTGATATGTAGTATTTTTTTGATCGGCCTGGTCCAGTCACCGGACATGTCATGTGATATGTAGTATTTTTTTGATCGTAGAAAACTGCGGTAACTCTTCAACACGAGGGGGGACGTCGATCAACCCCCTCTCGCCCGACCAAACTCTAGAAGCGTTTAGGCCACCCCAAACCCTAGAAGCGTCGAGGCCACCCAAATTTACCAAGTTAAAAGAGCGTTGTCAAGGCCACCCCAAACTCTAGAAGCGTTGTCGAGGCCACCCCAAATCGTAGAAGCGTCGAGGCCACTAATATGATTCCTTATTGTGATTATCTAGCTAGGTCTATGTTTGCCAATAATATATCCATCTCTCATGTTTGTATTTTAATTTCCATGTTGTAATATTTGTAGAAACTATGGATCAAAGAGACTTGGAACAAGAGCAGTTGTTGGGGGACATAATCCTCGCCGGACGTGATGTCTTGTCATTTCTCAACGACATCGATGGTCTGGAAGGAGAGGATGACGGCTCCGGTGATCAAACAACGGAGGAGGAAGGACATGATCATGATGGCTCCGGTGACCGAATGCCAGAGGAAGAAGGAGACCATGATGACGACTCCAGTGACTGAACGGAGGAGGGAGCTGTTGCAAAGTCCGGCGAGGTATATAAATTAATTAAGCCTGTGCTGATAGCTAATTGATGCATTAATTGTTTTGGTATGTACATATATTAACTCTTCTTTATTCTTTTATAGCCCTTCGGATTGAGCCGAACTTCGGTAACGAGATGAGGCCCGAAGACAAGGTTGTGCCAGGATGAAAGGTTCACGATCACAACACTCGCGGATGATGGCCTACCGATTGAACCCAAGCGGACCAAGGACGCATTTTCTGCTCAGTGCGGAGATATTGTTAGGGACAACGTTCCGATCAGCATCAAGCAATGGAATAAGCCTAAGGACGACGACCCTAAAGTTTGTTATGTCACCGATAGACAGAAAGACGATCTTTGGACCTTGCCGAAGGCAAATTTCACCCTGCCACCAGAGGAGGATCCGAATAAGCCAGTTATAGAGCCACTTGTCAAGGCATGTGCTCTTAAGAAGATGGCAGATCTATTCAGGAGGTGGAAGAATGAGTTGAAATCAAAGTTTGTCGACAAAGGGAAGACTCCAGAATTCACCGGCCGATTTGAGAAGATAAGAGATTACTGGCCCGCATTTGTCGCTTACAAGACATTGGACAAGAGTAAGAAAATGTCATAGAGAAACAAGAACAATGCTGCAAAGAAGCAGTATCACCATCACACGTGGTTAGGTAGCTACCTCAAAGCCCGGCCGCTATGGGACAAAGTTGAGAATGAATGGATTGCTAAAGGGTTCGAACCAGAGACATTGAACTGGCCAGACCGTTCAAGGACTTGGTTCTTCGGGGTTGGGCGAACTTTGGACCCTGATACAGGGAAGTGCCGTTGGACAGACGAGCAACTTGCAATACCCGTCAAGAAGCTTCAGAAGTATATCACCGCAGCGCAGGAAGGGACGTTCATTCCCGACAGAGAGAAGGACGAGCTGACTGAGGCCCTTGGGAATCCTGAGCACCCTGGACGAACACGAGGCACACCAGGCTCCATTCCCTGGGTGGTTGTGTTTTGCGGCACGGGCGGTTACAGAAGCCGGGAGAGAAGGAGGAAAGTGGAGCTGAGTGACATGTAGAAGCTCAATGCAGGACTACAAAAGCTAGAGGAATTTGAGAGCCAGCGAGCTGCCGGCCAACCATCTCAGCGGCACGAAGCTACCCTAGAAGCTTCCCCACCATCTCAGCGGAGAAGCAGCGTGGCTTCCACGTAGCTCGTTCAGCCAGACTTCACGGCTCCTAGCTACCCTATGGATACTATCATGGAGGTTCAACATTGCCAGCTTATGATGAAATGGCAGAACCTCACTTTGAAGGCGGCTGTTGGCTCTGTTGCACCTCCTCAACCGAACGGAACTTTTCACTACCTTCCGGTTTCACATGGCTATGCTATTGTGATGGTGGATGAAGTAATGGAGGGATTTGAGGAGTTCGAGCTTGACTACCCTACAGGTGAAGGAGAGAATCAGCTGGTTCATGCTCTGAGGAGTACATGTCTATGGCGGAAGGAGGACATCAAGCTTCAAAACTAGACGCCTCCGCCTCCTCCTCCTCCTCCTCCGGCAAGTCAAGGCACTCCAGCTCCTCCTGCTCCTCTTCTGGCAAGTGATCAAGGCACTCCGCCTCCTTCTCCGGCTCCTTCGGTGCGTGAGGGCACTCCTCCTCCTCCTTCGCCTACTCCGGCGCGTTGGAGCAGTCCGCCTCCTCCTCTGCCTCGTCAGCAATGGCGGAAGACAGATACCGCCGCTCCAGCTCCTCCGGCGCATCGGAGCACTCCGCCTCCTTCTTCGCCTCGTCAGAAACGACGCAAGAGAGACACCGCAGCTCCAGCGGCTAGCAGTACAAGCAGAGGCGGGAGGCAATTCAGATACGGTCCATCTCTCAAGGCTTCGGAAAAGTTACCATATGAGAGGACCGAGAAGGAAAACGAGGACATCTGTCATGCCCAAGTGAGGGACCATTTTGCAAAGAAAACTCCACCTCCGAAGGAGAAGCCAGCTCCGGTGAAAGTGAAGCGCACTATCGATGCCCTGAAGCGACCACCACCGCCACCGCCGGATTCCAACTATGTCCGTTGTCTTAAAAGGACATATGAAGATGCGCAGCGGTCGAGAAGTACTTAGAGTGATGCAAGGTTAGCAGAGCGAAGAAGTGGAACAAAAATCCCCAGCTCGACGATCAGGCGAACCAATCGTGCCGCCCCAATCAAGGTGTTTAGCGATATCATCGCTAATCATTCGGGAAAGTTGCCCGATACCAATCCTGTTGATTACCTGAGCGATGATGTAGAGTTTGAAACAATGGAGGTGGACGAATTTGGTACATGAAAACCTGCAGCGAGTCTAGGAAGGATACTTTGACGCTGAGAATTAAAGAGGAGCACGACCTCATTGGAATGGATCAGTTGTTTGTTGAATTTGACGAGTTATTCCAGTTATACAATCAATAGGTCCTCGACAAAACACTTATGACTTTCTACTATCTGCAAGTAGTACTTATGTAATTAAGTCTCTATATATAACTCAGCTCTTTCATTGCATGTATATAATTATCCTCACTATATTATGTAGATTGAAGACCGTCGAATGCAAAAAACCATAAATCTATGACATTGGATTCATTAACCCAAATATAATACATGAATGGACGGTTAAACACAAAGTCACGGAAACCGAGGACAACGTGCTACAATCGTTTCTTACAAATCAAAACAAAGAGAGAATACTCTTTTCTTACAACTTCTAGTGAGTGTTACTTTCTTGTGCATATTCGGTTTCCCTTATTACTCGAGGTTATAGTAATGTAATTGATGAGTTATGCATGCTTGCGCAGGTTCCACTTTATTATGCTAGAGATTAAGCTTGAACGTGGCGTAGTAATCGTCTTAGACTCGAGACGAAAAGATCCCCAGGAATATGCGAACTTGACTGAAATGCTCCGGAAGTAAGTTCAATAGATCATTATTGCATCATATCGGCAACTTTGTTTATTTCCTGATATCAAGTAATTATTTTCTTTCTCCGACAGGGTTTGAAAAGAGTTCACCATAATTGTTCGGTCACTGCCGAGGGAGCTGCGATTTACACACCCAAAAGTAAGTACTACTAGCTAGTTCCGCGCATCTTCCATTGATTATAGTTTCATCAATACCATTTATCATACTTGATTATGAGTTTGATTGAACTCTATTTCTCGTAAAGTGCTTGTGGCAGGAAGTCGAGAATGATTTTTGTGGATATTACGTTTGCAAGTTCATCTACAACGTGACGACCTCTAAGCGGGGCCACTCTGAAAAACAATATGAAGTGCGTAAGCAATAATATTTACAATTTTATTTTATTACCATGATTTGTGTTGAGTTTCATTCATATATATGTATTGACCCCCCCTTCTTCAAATTAGATGTGGCAGATGCGGGATGAACTCCTACCACATGAACGCATACGAGCAATTCAAGAGGAATTGACGAGATTCTTTCTTGACCACGTCATAAATAAAGCCGGAGAATACCATGTGAAATTTTACATTAGATGTTAGGGATTGTAAGTGATCTTATATTGTATATATGTAGCTAGTAGCATCGGATAGATATACGAAAACTTGTTGTTCGACCAATCTCTCGAAGAAAAAGTTGTCGATCACTTCTCTCCGTATATGTTCATGACGATCTTGTGTACTTAATGGTTCCTTCATTTGCTTACTAGCTAGGGTGTCGAGTTCTCTCTATAGTAGCTAGCGTAGACCAAGCATGGAGAAAAAGAGGACACACTTCTCTCTATTAGCTTGCTAACACAATATGAAAACCCTAAATTAACCCTCCAAAACCCCCTAACCCCCCTCCCCTTTTCAAAAAAAAAACAGCTCCTGCCAGATGCTGACGCGTGAACGCCTTTTGGTCCCGGTTGGTGTTATCAACCGGGACTAAAGGTCCTCCTGCCTGGGCTCCCCACAGCGGCCACGTTGAGCCTCTTTTGTGCCAGTTCGTAAACGAACCAGGACTAAATGTTTTGGGCTTTAGTTCCGACCCTTTAGTTCCGATTCCAGAACCAGGGCTAATGGGCATCTGAAACCGAGACAAATGGATCATTTTCTACTGGTGCCTACACGCCTGCAGCAACGGCTGGGAAGCATCCTGAGGGAAAACGTACACACGCTGCAGCTTATTATGAAGGTGAGCAGGTAGCAGTTATCTTCTCTATTAATTACCTCCTTACTAGTGAATAGTAAATGTACTAGTTAGATAATTATAGAATCATCACTAGTAGTACAATAGAAAATTAGAGCAATTAAATGCTCTTGTAACCTAAATTCATCATTTTCTAATTTATTGATATTCGTCGAAGTGTAAGCATTTGGATACTCTTTGTGCAGATACGTCAGCTGTGGAGATTAGAGAGCTATCAATGGAATCATGGGACAGGAATACCAATGTCAAAGTTAAGGAATACCAATGTCAAAGTTATGATGAAGTTTTGTGATCTAAAAATCGGCCTAACCCTTCAATTTTTCATCGATTGTTGCAAGCGTAAGCTTGTGGGATTAAAAAAACTAGTCGTCAACCCGTGCACCTGCACAGGCTAGATATTTATCTATGCTTAATCACTATTTCTTAATATATATGTACTTATATATTTTTAATGCATAAAATAGTAAATATTGAATATGTTATATGTTTATCATTATTATTTCATATTGTTGAAATATCCTAATTTTCATGGTATAAAGAATAAAACATATTTGGGATCCAACATTATTATAGGGAAAATTAAAAAAAAGTCCGTGCTAATATTTACCATCAATTCGGTGGTAATTGTTGGACACATGATCCATCATACCTACACAAAGAAAATATGTCAAGCTAACATCTATTCTCTTGGAATAAATGATACAAAATAAAGGAGGTGACTCCGTCAAATATGTAGCGTGGCACATTGTTGTTATGGAAATTATGCAAATAAGAATATCTTTTTGTCGGTGTGGAAATATGATTAACATAAAAATGCCTGTTTTACTTGAGACGTTGTGTTAAACAAAGGGCATACCAACTTCCCAAAATTGCTAGAGAAATTTTTTTGTGGTTTTTTTAATCTAAATCATAAACTTCAAATCACACATGGATGTCCTAATGGAATGAAATAAACTAATGACACAACTAATCTAGAATTTAAAGTGGTAAACAAATCATGCAAAAAGGAATCATGTTATATTAAAGACGTATAGGCTATAGTCCCCATGTGCTCCTAGTTCTTGCTTTTCCTGAATGAAAGCAACACAGAGGACATGAAAACTACGACATTATATACAGAAGGCATATTTTGCTTTGCACCGGTGTAACACGTAACAATTAGATGAGTGACCAAGAGAGCTGATGCCTCTAAATCAAACATGCCTTTTCTTGGGTTTTTTGCCGGAGAGCAAAGAGAGGACATAAGCGACGAGTTATGAAGCCGAAAGAGGTCATGAGAGCATGGTGTTTCATCCCATGGTTAAAAGTAAATCATAGATCGATCTAACTTAAAGAATTTCCTAAACTCCAGATTACAGCGACGTGTGACAACTTTGGTTTAATTGATTTTCCTAATGATTTAGTGTTCAACAAAAAAAAATTCTTAGACTGCTGCTAATAATGGCGTGTGTGCATGTGGAGCAAGTCATTGGCCCTCCATCCCCTATGGCGCTTAGTTTGTTTCATGGCTCTATATTTCGCCTTTTTGATATGTTCGTGTTAACTTCATGTTGGTTGTATGCATATCGATTATGTGGACCCTGACATGAACTCACTATATTTATATCAACTTAATGTGACGTTGCGATTGGTAAAAGTTTCCCTAATATGAAAAAAGATTCATGTAAAAGTGTTCTATAAGAATTATATGAGGACATTCATTTTCGCTTGGTCAAAAAGGGAGAAAATTCAATGAGTTCTTCAAGGAAGGATGTGGTATTGAGGCCACATATATTGCATCAAAAGAAACTATTTTTTCTCGTTTTCTTATATTTCTATGGATTAGATAAGACATGTGTCGGCTATAGTTATACCAGTATGCGTCAAAGTATCAACATTCCAATGCCGGAGCAAATCATATGAACCAATGTTCTCAATAGTAAATATTGGATGCAACTCTAGCGCGAACTCGTTCTCCTGTCCATGTGGAAGCGCGCCGCAATTTGATCGTCCCTTCATCCAGCATGCAGCACCGCGCACGGCCCTGTGTGACAAACTAGTCGATAAGACGACCAGTCAACATATTTAATTACCATAATAATCAGATCAAACTCACCTTATTTAATTACCATAATTTTCCTACATGTGGAGGCATGGCTGTACGGGATGCAGCCAGTCACGTACATGCATACTCCGGCAATTACACTCATGGAGCTGCCTACCACCGGTGAGTAATCTCTAACATCAAATGTCCTGCCATGATTAGCCTCTGATCCTCAATAGTTCACCTCGTGAGACAACAACTCGGTCATCAACATATCAGCTCAGTCAGCGAGCATCATGCGACAGTAATCTGTAGTTTCCTGATTGTTACAGCACAACGCATGCAAATAATCTGTGAGATGAGATTTCTTTTCTTTTCTATTGCTGACCTAGAGGAAGGAGAGAGTCGTGAGATAATGGGGCAGCCGAACTGCTGCTTGTTGTTTCTGACAGCTGGACATTTCTCTGTTTGGCTGGCCGAGAAAAGGAGGAGAGGCGTGTGAGATTAGAGAGAGGCAAAGGGCATATTTCAATGTTCAGATCTGTTTCTATATAACGATCTTGAGATCTAATACTTCATCTGGCCGCTCATAATTTGTAAGGTGTTTTTTTTTCAATGTGAGAACTTTAAAAAAGATCTACATCGTAATAATTCGGGCCAACCAAAATAAACGGTTCCTAATTTCTAATTAACGTGAGAATTTCTAGAGAGTCTATAATTACTATAAGTAAGTATTGAAGTATTGATTTTGATTGATTGATTGATATGATGCTTCTTTGCAGAATTCTTCCAGCACATATAGACTGCAAAAGAGAGATCACTTTGAGTAGCAGCATTCTCTTACAAGACTCGGCGGCATTCGCCAGGAAGCCCACAGGAAGTTGTTGCCATGTTGAATGGCGAGATCACTACGAAGAAAGTGCTTCTGGTACTATTGTCCATCAATTTGTTCCCAGAAAAAAAGAATTTTATTTCGATATAAGTACTTGTATTCTGCATTTCTGTCCAACTGCATGTATGTCATTGTATCCTGCATAAATCGACCGAGCATCCCGATGGTGAGGTCGTGGACGGCGTCTCTGTTTGTACTCTCCTCTGTGATCCTGACCATGGGCAGGTTGTCACTGGATGCCCTTGCTCTCGAAAAGGTGACGGGAGCGATTCACCAAACTCTGGATATGTTCGGACCATCTCCAGTCTGAGTCGTAAACAATAGAACAAGATTGCACAATATGTAAAGACTGCACATGGATTCGATTCATGGCGAGCAATCTGCTCTAGCGCCGGTGTGAGCGTACGCAACAACTTGCTCGCTCGTGCCGCAGATGTGACCGCAAACAAGATCACCCCCCTCCATGACGTGAAGAAGAGGGGCAGAAACAAGCTCTACTGACTGCAGAGGATCTCGACCCTCCTTGAGGCTTTTAACCCCCACCACTTCCATCGTAGGTGCTCTCTGTTCTTGTTGTGCTGCTGCTGATCAACGCTCCCTTAACGAGCAAGTCTTCCCTGTGAGAAAGGCTGGAAGCATATGCACCTTCGGCAGGGACGCATGCGTGTGTTATAGAAGGAAGATTACACGGGAAGGAGGGTTAGATTGATCTCCAAGCTAACTAGAGATAAGATCAATCTAAACAACCTAAGTATGTTACAACAGAATATACGCATGCGTCTACAACGGTTTATATCTGTACCTTATATACATATATTGTCTAAAACTCCCCCTCAATCACAACTATCCAAGTTGAGATTGCGCCGAAAAACCTCCAACTGTTTGGTCGTGAGAGGTTTGGTAAATCCATCCGCCACTTGATCACCAGTAGAGATGAACCTGATATGCAACAATTTGTTGGCTACTCTTTCACGAACAAAGTGATAATCAATTTTAATATGCTTCGTCCGCGCATGAAAGATAGGATTGGCAGATAGATAAGTAGCACCAAGATTGTCACACCAAAGGGAGGCTGCTTTGGGATGAGGAACTCCCAACTTTGTCAGAAGACTCTGCACCCAAATAATCTCAACAGTGGCATTGGCAAGAGCTTTATACTCAGCTTCTATGCTAGACCTAGACACAGTGGCTTGCTTGAGAGCAGTTCAGGACACCAAGTTACTCCCAAGAAAAACTGCAAAACCACCAATGGACTTTCTATCATCAGGGCAACCGGATCAATCTGCATCAGAGAAAGCACTAATCAACATAGAGTCAGACTTGGCAAGGCGAAGACCATGACTCATACTCCCTTGCAAATAGCAAAGAATACACTTAACTGCAGTCCAATGGCTGGTAGTAGGAGCATGTAAAAACTGACACACTTTGTTGACTGAGAAACAAATATCAGGACGAGTTAACGTCAAATATTGCAATGCACCAACAATACTCCGGTAATGAGTAGAGTCATCAGCTCCAAGAGGCTCACCATCAAACAAGGACAACTTTTTTGAGGTTGGAAGTGGTGTGGTAACCGGTTTGCATCCTTTCATACGCACACGTGCAAGCAAGTCCAGTAAATATTTGCCCAAGGACAAAATAATGCCATCACCGATGACAGATGTCACCTCAATACCAAAAAAACAGTGCAAATCTCCAAGGTCCTTGAGTGCAAAATCAACACGAAGATCTTTCAGAAGAGCCTCAACTGCCAGAACTAAAGAGCTAGTAACAATTATGTCATCAACATAAATAAGCATAAAAATGGTGACCCCATGCCGAGAGTAAAAGAACAACGAAGTGTCCTCCTTGGAAGGAGTAAAACCAAGTGACTGAAGCTTGTACGATAAGCGTGAGTACCTTGCGCGTGGTGCCTGTTTCACACCATACAAGGCTTTGTCAAGTTTGCATATGAAGTTAGGTGACAGTGGATCTGTATACCCAGGAGGTTGTCGCATAAAAACATCCTCTTCCAGAACACCATGTAAGAACGCGTTCTTTACATCCAACTGTCGCATGCATCAATTATGAGAGACTGCTAAGGAAAGAATCAATGTGATAGTGGCAGCTTTAACAATAGGACTAAAACTATCTTCATAATCCATACCATACCATTGCTTGAAACCTTTTGCTACTAAACGTGCTTTATACATGTCAGTGCTGCGATCAGACTTGCGTTTTACCTTACAGATCCACTTGCAATCAATGACGTTCACACCTCGATGGGGGGGGGGGGAACCAAATGCCACATCTTATTCTCCAATAATGCATGGTATTATTCATTCATTGCTTCTTTTCACTTGGGATGTGTCAAGGCTTCCTTGAGGTTCTTTGGTTCACCTGTAGCACAAAAGGAACCCCAACGAATACAACCATCGGTATACTCTTTTGATTTCAAAATACCACTTTGTGACCATGTATGAGACCATGTCGGAGACGGAGGTGGAGGTCGAGGAAGAAGTCGTTGTCGAATCCGTTGCACTGCAAATGAGCCAGAGGAGACTGCGGAATCAAGAGATTCAGTAGCAGACTCATGCAGCGAATCAAGGGACGCCATGTGGTGATCTAGATGCTCAGCAGAAGGCACATGTGAAGAAGCAACTGGCGACACAAAGTTCGAGGGAGGGGACAACGGCCGAGCCTCGTGCACGGGAGACATCATCAGATCCGAGGGGCGAGCGGTAGCGCTCACCAGCAAGGAGTCGCCATGCGGGGCGACACGACCAACCTCAGAAGCCTGGCGGAGAGGCAGCTTGTGGCCCGCGGCTGCAGCAGGGTCTGATTGGCGCACGGGGCTGGGGAAGAGCCTCCTGGCCCAGGCGACATCAATGGACGCGCGTTAGGGGCGCCACCTGATCGATGAGTAGAACCCATGGGAGAGTCAGGTCGAGACTCTGCCATCGAGGATCCCGAGGGAGGCCGCGCAGGTGACTCCGCACCTGGATCCACGCGTGGATTTTCTGTGGAGGGCGATGCTGCATCAGGATTTACCTACATAAAATCATGTCCGATGTCCACCTCATTTGCTGCAGATTCCTACACACTATTAGATGAAACAGGATCAAAAGTATTGGAAATTGACATGTGATCAGTGAGTGCTTCCTCCTGTGGATCAAGACCTGAAGGATCAAGGAGAATAGATGGAAGGAGAACGAGTTCTGCACGAAGTTGGGCACCGACATTAGGGTGTAAAGCGGCAAAGGGAAAAATATGCTCATCAAAAATAACATCACGAGAGACATAAACACGTCCAGTGGAGACATCAAGGCATTTATATCCTTTATGAAGGGCACTATAACCAAGAAACGCACACTATTTGGAACGATACTCAAGTTTGTGTTTTTTTAAAAGGACGCAAGTTAGGCCATACCGCACACCCGAAAATACAAAGAAATGAGTAATCTGGTTTGGTTGTGGATGACCCTACTAGGCAGGCGATTGATGAGATATACTGTGGTGAGAAAGGCCTTGTCCCAAAATTTGAGTAGCATGGAGGCATGGGCTAGAAGTGAAAGGCCAACTTCTACAATATGCCGATGCTTGCGTTCGGCAGAACCGTTCTGTTGATGCGCCTGAGGACAAAAAACATGGTGAGTAATACCCAAGCGTTCAAAAAATTGATTGAGCTTTTGGTATTGACCACTCCAATCTGTTTGCATTGTTATAATTTTGCGATCTAATAATCGCTCAACAAGTGCTTGAAAGATATGAAATTTCTGAAACACATCGGACTTATGCTTTATAAGATAGATCCAACTGAACTTACTGAAATCATCAATAAAACTGACATAGTATTTTTGCCTACCAACAGAAATAAGCCCAGGGCCCCATACATCGGAAAAAATGAGCTCTAAAGGAGCTTGAGACACGCTGGTTGAACAAGGGTATGGTAATTGATGGCTCTTAGCCATCTGACATGTAGGGGAACGCGACAGAAAACAAAACATTTCGGTATAGCGAGCACGCCCAGGACCACTATGGAGAATGCATACAAGGTTTGATCTGATCCGTACCGACTCGTAGCGCAGCGGAAGAAGAGTCGGTGGAGATCGTTGGTGCAGATCCCCGCAGCTAGGATTTACAACCTCCCAACCGCGAGGATGTACTCCCTCGTCGGACAGCCCTTCGGGAGGCGGTCGGACAGTCCCCCGGACGATGTCGCGGACAGCCCTTCGGGAGGACCCTCGAAACTCGAACGGAGACTCGGACGGCCCTTCGGGAGGACTCTCGAAACTCGACCCGAGACTCGGACAGCCCTTCGGGAGGACACTCGAACAGCCCCTCGGGCAAAAGATCGAAACTACGAACTCTCTACGGGGTTGCACACATATGGTGTCATCTATCCAGCAGGGCTTCGCCGTCCAGAACTAGTTCCTGCCGGAACCCAGACAGCCTTTCGGCTCTACGAAAAACTCTTTTCGTGGGAGGAAGAGAGAGAGCTTGCAAAGCAAAGCATGTGTATGAGAGCAAAGGATGAGTGTGGAGAGTGCATCTCCACCTCTATTTATAGGAAAACCCAAGGGGTAGGGTGGCACTTGAAATACCCAAAATGCCCATGAGGTGAGCACACCACAAGGGCATAAAGGGAAAGCCTCCAAATAGTGTTGCCTGCATCACCATGCCTGCATCATCCCCTAATAGTATTTCCACTATTCACAATAGTGTTTCCACTATTTTACAATAGTGTTTCCACTATACATATATAGTGTTTCCACTATTTACAATAGTGTTTCCACTATACATATATATAGTGTTTCTACTATTCAAAATAGTGTTTTCACTATTCACGAAGACATTTTTCTGCGTCTGTTAAATCCCAAATTATTTCTGTGTGCCTAGAATAATTCTAGTACCCACTAAAACAATTTTGGACGCGTTCCGAAACAATTCCGGAACAATGTTTTTCTTCAGCGAAAAGCTACCATAGCGGTTCCGGCGGCTCCGGAACACTTCCGGTTTTTTCCTCCGAAAAATCCCAGAAGTCCCCAGAATCATTCTGGCACCCTCCAAGAATTTCCAGACGTGTGCCGAAACCATTTTGATTTAATGGTATACTCCGAAACAACTTTTCGGTTTTACCGGAACTATTCCAATGTTCTCTCTCCGGAACTCTTCCGTTGTCTCCGAAACTTTTTCGGTGATTTTCTCTCAGACTCCCTGTCTCGTATTCAGCAGATAGATGACACTTAAGCGTGTGACCCTATAGGTTCGGTGAAGTATAGACATGACCCGGAACACCTTCCGATCAATGATCAGCATCGGAGCCGTGGACACCCATATCTATCCCTATACCCACACGAATAAATATTCGAGTGAACCTCCAGTTGCCGTGAGCTATTCCTGTTGCTTCGCGATATGTTACAATTACCCAAGGTGAGAAACATCGGCATCCTCGTGGATCAACACTTGTCCACAATGCCAGTTACCTCGTTGCCGGTATTGTTCTCTTTTCTCGTTCCCATGTTTTGGCATCCCCGTGATCAAATCACAAAGTGTCTGGCCAGACGATGATGGATACCGTAACACCGAGAGGGCCCAGAGATATCTCTCCATCACCGAAGGAGCAAATCCCAATCTTGAGCTATCAAGTTACTTGACATACTTTTCCATGAACCCGTAAGCCGCCGTAATAGCCACCCATTTACGGATGACGTTTAACAAACCCCAAAGTTCATGAAGCAAGCATGAAGAAACTCGATACTCGCATGGTCTAAGGAATTATGCAAACATTAACTTCTCTGTGTTATTAACCATAAACTTATGACGAATGTATCTCATAGCATAACATCAATTCGGATCGATTCAACACAAGTGTTCTACCAACATCGTGCCCTCAAAATTGCCGGCATGGCCATGCCCATGATCAGGAAAACAGGATCATCATGCAATACTTGAGCCAGTCTTAGAGGCAAGACTAGGAATACAATTTACCATTTATTATACCACACGTGCACATGAGTTTCCCTCCAAGCCTCGTTTTATTTGCAGACTCGAGAATCATTGCAGTTATAGCATGGATCATAAACATTCATTACAAACTTGGAGATACAAAAGTAACTGATATTACTGCCTCTAGGGCATATCTCCTACAGACTCCCACTTGCACTAGAGTCATAATCTAGTTACATGGCTTCCCTAACACCAATGGCAATCCGGTGTTGCTCATGCTTTGCTCGTGGTAGAGGCTTCGTCATCGGGTCTGACACATTCAGATCCGTGTGAACTTTGCGTACTTTCACTAAACCTTCTTCGACATGATGTCGAATGAGTTTAAATTTGCGTTGAATATGCATTGTCTTATGCTGCGAACATGGCTCCCTTGCCTGAGCCACGGCGCCACTATTGTCACAATAGATCTCCACCGGGTCCAGAGCACTTGGAACCACACCGAGGTCTTCAAGGAATTGCTTGATACCGACAGCTTTCTTGGAGGCTTCTGAAGCAGCCACATATTCTGCCTCCGTTGTAGAATCCGCCACAGTCTTTTGTTTGGAACTTTTCCAATCAACTGCACCGCCGTTCAATAAGAAAACATAGCCCGATTGAGATTTGAAGTCATCTGGGTCAGTCATGAAGCCTGCATCAGTGTAACAACTTACAATGAGCTCTTCATCACCTCCGTACACAAGGAGTAAATCCTTGGTCCTCCTGAGGTACTTAAGAATACCCTTAACTACGGCCCAGTGTTCCAATCCTGGATCACCTTGGTACCGGCTGCTAACACTTAGCGCATAGGAAACATCCGGTCTTGTACATAGCATGGCATACATAATAAAACCAACTGCCGAAGCATATGGAATATCATTCATTTGTACTCGCTCATCGAGGGTCCGAGGACACTGATTCTTGCAAAGCACTGTGCCAGGTGACATGGGGAGTAGGCCTTTCTTGGAGTTCTCCATGTTGAACCTTTTCAACACCTTGTCAATGTACGTGCTTTGGCTTAGCGCTATCAGGCGTCTTGATCTATCTCTATAGATCCTGATGCCCAATACATATGCCGCTTCGCCTAAGTCTTTCATTGAAAAACTCTTCTTCAATGAGTCTTTTATTTCGCTAAGAAATTTCACATCATTTCCAATCAACAATATGCCATCCACATACAAGATTAGAAATGCTTTTGCGCTCCCACTAAACTTCTTGTAAACACAAGATTCTTCATCGTTCCTGATGAAGCCAAACTCTTTGACCACTTCATCAAAACGAATGTTCCAGCTCCTTGATGCTGGCTTCAGACCATAAATGGCTTTCTGAAGCTTGCATACCTTTCTAGCATTCTTTGGATCGACAAAACCTTCTGGCTGTATCATGTATACATCCTGTTCAAGGTTTCCATTTAGGAAAGCCGTTTTGACATCCATCTGCCATATTTCATAATCGAAATGAGCAGCAATTGCTAATAATATCCGAACAGACCTGAGCATGGCTACGGGCGAAAAAGTCTCGTCGTAGTCAACTCCTAGAACTTGCGTGAACCCTTTCGCGACAAGTCTACCTTTGTGGATAGTAATGTTACCATCCACGTCCGTCTTTCTTTTGAAAATCCATTTACAACCAATGGGTTTTACGCCATCTGGAAGTTCTTCCAAGTTCCAAACTTGGTTTTCGTACATGGATTCCATCTCGGATCTCATGGCCTTGTGCCATTCCCTTGAGCTAGGCCCCGCCATCGCTTCCTTGTAGTGCGCAGGTTCATCGTCTTCAAGAATGAAGATTTCGTTATGAAACCATTCAGGTGGCTGGATAGCCCTACCTGATCTGTGCGGTTCAGTTACAACATTGTCTGAAGTTTCCGCATCACATGCGACAACTTCCGGCTCCGTTGTAGGGATAATTTGCGGAATTACTTCCGGTTCCTTAGCCATATCAACGGTTGCCGAAGATTCACTAATCTCATTAAGCTGTACTGTCCTCCTACTCAATTCTTTAGCGAGAAACTCTTTCTCGAGAAAATGTGCTACCTTTGCGACAAACACTTTGCCCTCGGTTTGGTGGTAGAAGGAATATCCAATGGTGTTATTTGGATAACCTACAAAGTAACATTTGTCTGATCTAGGTTCTAGCTTGGTTGGCTGTAAACGTTTTACGTATGCCTCACAACCCCAAACCTTGAGATGTGACACACTAGGTATCTTCCCATACCACATCTCATGTGGTGTCGTCTCAACAGACTTAGACGGTGCTCTGTTTAATGTATAAGCAGCAGTTTCTAGTGCGTGACCCCAAAAAGATATTGGTAGATCTATAAGAGACATCATCGACCTTACCATGTCCAACAGGGTTCGGTTACGTCGTTCCGACACTCCGTTTCGCTGTGGAGTTCTGGGAGGCGTAAGCTGTGAAACGATTCCACGATCACTCAGATGTTGGCCAAACTCGTGACTAAGATATTCGCCTCCGCGATCAGACCGCAGAAACTTAATCTTTTTGTTACGATGATTTTCTACCTCATTCTGAAATTCTTTGAACTTTTCAAAGGTTTCCGACTTATGCTTCATCAAGTAGATATAGCCATACCGACTCAAATCATCAGTAAAAGTCACGAAGTAAAAATACCCACCCCGTGCGGCCGTGTTCATTGGACCACATACATCGCTATGTATTATTTCCAATAATTCACCCGCCCGTTCAGGATGACCCGTGAACGGCGTCTTGGTCATTTTTCCCATCAAGCAAGCTTCACATGTGTCAAATAATTCAAAATCAAGGGACGGTAAAACTCCATCTTTATGGAGTCTTTGCATGCGTTTCTTTCCGATGTGGCCAAGCCGACAGTGCCACAAGTAAGTGGCGGTGGTATCAGCCTTCTTAAGGCGTTTAGCATTCACGTTAAAGACATCATTTCCACATTCAAGATTTAGTATGAAAAGGCCCCCAACAATGGGTGCAAATCCATAAAACATATCCTTACAATAAAGTGAACAACCATTGTTCTCAGACTTGTAGGAGTACCCGTCGTGCACTAAACATGATCCAGAGATAATGTTTCTACACAACAACGGAACAAAATAACAGTTACTAAGTTCCAAAATAAATCCTGAAGGGAGACGTAGAGGCATAATGCCGACGGCTTGAGCGGCGATCCCAGCGCCATTCCCGACACGCATCACGACTTCATTCTTTGCCAGCTTGCGCACCTTCTGAAGCCCCTGTATCGAGTTGCAAATGTGAGAAACCGATCCGGTATCAAATACCCAAGACTTAGAATTTTCGCTAGCAAGCAAAACGTCAATGACATTAACTTGTATAACAATTATACCTTTTCCGGTTTTCCTGGATTTCTTATCTTCCAGATACTTCTTGCAGTTTCTCTTCCAGTGTCCTGTGCCCTTGTAGTAGAAGCACTCAGTTTCATTCTTGGCTCCGCCCTTAGATTTGCGTTGGAAGCCGGTCTTACCGGCACCCTTGCCTTTCTTTGGCTTGCCTTTCTTTTTGAAACTGACAGTTTTATTCACAAGCAACACTTGCTTGCGATTTTTCTGCAGTCCTCCTTCAACAGTTTTCAGCATGGCAAGCACCTCATTAGGTGTTTTGTCCATCCCATTCATGTTTTAGTTCATGAAAAAACCTCCGTAAGAAGGGGGGAGTGAACAGAGCAACATGTCCATTACATGCTCTTCTGGAAGTGGAAATTCCAGGGTTTTAAGCCTTTCAGCGTAGCCAATCATATTGACTACGTGCTCGCCAACTGAACTGCCCTCAGCCATCTTGGTCTCCGACATCATCTTCATGATATCAAAACGTTCAGACCTTGCATTAAACTTGTAAAGAGCATCCAGATCCTTGATCATAACAAAGGAGTTATGGAATTCAAAACTTTTTTGAAGCTCTGAACTCATGCAAGACAGCATGAGGCACTACACTAAGTTGTAATCATCATCCTTAGTGGCCCAGACATTCTGTATGTCTACCGCGGCTGTTGCCGCCGGCTTTGGTGGAAGAGCTCCATCAAGCACGTACACTTTCTTAGCGCTCCTGAGGACAATCCTCAGGGTACGGACCCAGTCCGCATAGTTGTTTCCATTCGCAATTAACTTCTCTTTCTTTAACATCGGGCCTAAGTTGAACGCGCTATTGCGAGCCATTTGATCTACAACGGAAAACACAAGTTCATTTTAGACATTGTTCATAATGATTTTTGGCACTAGTGAATAAACAATTTTATTCTAAAGTGCGCTCCCACTCAAATCAATATCTCTCATAATTGATTGTGAGTGATGCAAGATCCAACTTTCAATTTAGCGTCAAGGATGTAACCATCTCAAGTGACGAGAATTTCAATTGGTAGGCCAACTTGCCAATCACATCTCTATGTGACTCTTGTTCATCTTTCGATGCGTGTGTTCCGAGCTCATGACTTTCATGCCTGAACGTCAAGACAACCAAGTGATCTCGCTGCGAGGTCTCAACTCACCCGCCTCACACTTCTCTAATCGTTCGTATCCATGTAACCATGTGATACCCCGAAGAGATAGGTGCCGTGACGGTGCTACACTTGGGAGAACACTATCTACTTGATATTTTTGTGAGAGATCACCCTAATAAAAAGTGACTACCGCGCAATCAAGAAGGGTGCATCAAGAGGGATAAACATCTCAGGCAATTCATAATAGCTTGATATGATATAGCCCCTTCTGACGGAGAAGTCAAGTATTTCTTCGTCTTCGGCATTCGCGTCGGTGTTCACCTTTGCGAAGATTGCCACCACCTTGTCGATGCACCAAATAATATTGCTATCTCTATAGCTAATAAAATAAGTGCATTACATAAGGTTGACACGCAGGTCATTAAAGTGCAATCATATGGCTCCAGCCATCATGCCGAATCATGACACGCAGGTCATGTTAATTACATCATATAGCCATCTCATACATAATCAAATTGAATATGAGCATTGCTATACCACATCACATGCAAACCATCCTGCAAAACCAAGTTAGACGCCTCTAATCGGTTTATGCAAAATTTTATTTTACGTGGCTTCTAAGGTTTTGACTTAAACCGCAGCTACCAACGTTTATCATCAAGTATGATACTTCAAGTTGCTAGAATAACTTTCCAGGGTGTATGAAACACGAGATAGTAAAATCTCGAGCCCCATACTAAACTTCGTCATACGCGTGACCCCCGTGCAGATCATATCTGCATTACCCTTCGTCTGCGAAACATCCATCTTTCTTTAACTATGGTGGAACCCAAAGACACTGAAGCACTTCGTTGATCTGTCAATCAGCATACTCAGGAGCAGCATGAAAGGATCGCGGATTGCCAGAACTTTGTAAGATTCCACCATTCCGTCAAGATCAGGAGTACGCAAATTCGCGGGAAGCAACAAGAACATCGGGTAACAGATTTCATCTGCTACCCGCACAAATAATTTTCAGCAATAGATCTCATCTACTACAAAATTATACTATGCAATACTCATACATCTCATGTATTCTAGATCATACCATGCATCTACTCATAGCCTGGCTCTGATGCCACTGTAGGGGAACGCGACAGAAAACAAAAAAATTCGGTATAGCGAGCACGCCCAGGACCACTATGGAGAATGCATACAAGGTTTGATCTGATCTGTACCGACTCGTAGCGCAGCGGAAGAAGAGTCGGTGGAGATCGTTGGTGCAGATCCCCGCAGCTAGGATTTACAACCTCCCAACCGCGAGGATGTACTCCCTCGTGGGACAGCCCTTCGGGAGGCGGTCGGACAGTCCCCCGGATGATGTCGCGGACAGCCCTTCGGGAGGACCCTCGAAACTCGAACGGAGACTCGGACGGCCCTTCGGGAGGACTCTCGAAACTCGACCCGAGACTCGGACAGCCCTTCGGGAGGACACTCGAACAGCCCCTCGGGCAAAAGATCGAAACTACGAACTCTCTACGGGGTTGCACACATACGGTGTCATCTATCCGGCAGGGCTTCGCCGTCCAGAACTAGTTCCTGCCGGAACCCAGACAGCCTTTCTGCTCTACGAAAAACTCTTTTCGTGGGAGGGAGAGAGAGAGCTTGCAAAGCAAAGCATGTGTATGAGAGCAAAGGATGAGTGTGGAGAGTGCATCTCCACCTCTATTTATAGGAAAACCCAAGGGGTAGGGTGGCACTTGAAATACCCAAAATGCCCATGAGGTGAGCACACCACAAGGGCATAAAGGGAAAGCCTCCAAATAGTGTTGCCTGCATCACCATGCCTGCATCATCCCCTAATAGTATTTCCACTATTCACAATAGTGTTTCCACTATTTACAATAGTGTTTCCACTATACATATATAGTGTTTCCACTATTTACAATAGTGTTTCCACTATACATATATAGTGTTTCCACTATTTATATATATAGTGTTTCTACTATTCAAAATAGTGTTTTCACTATTCACGAAGACATTTTTCTGCGTCTGTTAAATCCCAAATTATTTCTGTGTGCCTAGAATAATTCCAGTACCCACTAAAACAATTTTGGACGCGTTCCGAAACAATTCCGGAACAATGTTTTTCTTCAGCGAAAAGCTACCATAGCGGTTCCGGCGGCTCCGGAACACTTCCGGTTTTTTCCTCCGAAAAATCCCAGAAGTCCCCAGAATCATTCTGGCACCCTCCAAGAATTTCCAGACGTGTGCCGAAACCATTTTGACTTAATGGTATACTCCGAAACAACTTTTCGGTTTTACCGGAACTATTCCAATGTTCTCTCTCCGGAACTCTTCCGTTGTCTCCGAAACTTTTTCGGTGATTTTCTCTCAGACTCCCTGTCTCGTATTCAGCAGATAGATGACACGTAAGCGTGTGACCCTATAGGTTCGGTGAAGTATAGACATGACCCGGAACACCTTCCGATCAATGATCAGCATCGGAGCCGTGGACACCCATATCGATCCCTATACCCACACGAATAAATATTCGAGTGAACCTCCAGTTGCCGTGAGCTATTCCTGTTGCTTCGCGATATGTTACAATTACCCGAGGTGAGAAACATCGGCATCCTCGTGGATCAACACTTGTCCACAATGCCAGTTACCTCGTTGCCGGTATTGTTCTCTTTTCTCGTTCCCATGTTTTGGCATCCCCGTGATCAAATCACAAAGTGTCTGGCCAGACGATGATGGATACCGTAACACCGAGAGGGCCCAGAGATATCTCTCCATCACCGAAGGAGCAAATCCCAATCTTGAGCTATCAAGTTACTTGACATACTTTTCCATGAACCCGTAAGCCGCCGTAATAGCCACCCATTTACGGATGACGTTTAACAAACCCCAAAGTTCATGAAGCAAGCATGAAGAAACTCGATACTCGCATGGTCTAAGGAATTATGCAAACATTAACTTCTCTGTGTTATTAACCATAAACTTATGACGAATGTATCTCATAGCATAACATCAATTCGGATCGATTCAACACAAGTGTTCTACCAACATCGTGCCCTCAAAATTGCCGGCATGGCCATGCCCATGATCAGGAAAACAGGATCATCATGCAATACTTGAGCCAGTCTTAGAGGCAAGACTAGGAATACAATTTACCATTTATTATACCACACGTGCACATGAGTTTCCCTCCAAGCCTCGTTTTATTTGCAGACTCGAGAATCATTGCAGTTATAGCATGGATCATAAACATTCATTACAAACTTGGAGATACAAAAGTAACTGATATTACTGCCTCTAGGGCATATCTCCTACAGACTCCCACTTGCACTAGAGTCATAATCTAGTTACATGGCTTCCCTAACACCAATGGCAATCCGGTGTTGCTCATGCTTTGCTCGTGGTAGAGGCTTCGTCATCGGGTCTGACACATTCAGATCCGTGTGAACTTTGCGTACTTTCACTAAACCTTCTTCGACATGATGTCGAATGAGTTTAAATTTGCGTTGAATATGCATTGTCTTATGCTGCGAACATGGCTCCCTTGCCTGAGCCACGGCGCCACTATTGTCACAATAGATCTCCACCGGGTCCAGAGCACTTGGAACCACACCAAGGTCTTCAAGGAATTGCTTGATACCGACAGCTTTCTTGGAGGCTTCTGAAGCAGCCACATATTCCGCCTCCGTTGTAGAATCCGCCACAGTCTTTTGTTTGGAACTTTTCCAATCAACTGCACCGCCGTTCAATAAGAAAACATAGCCCGATTGAGATTTGAAGTCATCTGGGTCAGTCATGAAGCCTGCATCAGTGTAACAACTTACAATGAGCTCTTCATCACCTCCGTACACAAGGAGTAAATCCTTGGTCCTCCTGAGGTACTTAAGAATACCCTTAACTGCGGCCCAGTGTTCCAATCCTGGATCACCTTGGTACCGGCTGCTAACACTTAGCGCATAGGAAACATCCGGTCTTGTACATAGCATGGCATACATAATAAATCCAACTGCCGAAGCATATGGAATATCATTCATTTGTACTCGCTCATCGAGGGTCCGAGGACACTGATTCTTGCAAAGCACTGTGCCAGGTGACATGGGGAGTAGGCCTTTCTTGGAGTTCTCCATGTTGAACCTTTTCAACACCTTGTCAATGTACGTGCTTTGGCTTAGCGCTATCAGGCGTCTTGATCTATCTCTATAGATCCTGATGCCCAATACATATGCCGCTTCGCCTAAGTCTTTCATTGAAAAACTCTTCTTCAATGAGTCTTTTATTTCGCTAAGAAATTTCACATCATTTCCAATCAACAATATGTCATCCACATACAAGATTAGAAATGCTTTTGCGCTCCCACTAAACTTCTTGTAAACACAAGATTCTTCATCGTTCCTGATGAAGCCAAACTCTTTGACCACTTCATCAAAACGAATGTTCCAGCTCCTTGATGCTTGCTTCAGACCATAAATGGCTTTCTGAAGCTTGCATACCTTTCTAGCATTCTTAGGATCGACAAAACCTTCTGGCTGTATCATGTATACATCCTGTTCAAGGTTTCCATTTAGGAAAGCCGTTTTGACATCCATCTGCCATATTTCATAATCGAAATAAGCAGCAATTGCTAGTAATATCCGGACAGACCTGAGCATGGCTACGGGCGAAAAAGTCTCGTCGTAGTCAACTCCTAGAACTTGCGTGAACCCTTTCGCGACAAGTCTACCTTTGTGGATAGTAATGTTACCATCCGCGTCCGTCTTTCTTTTGAAAATCCATTTACAACCAATGGGTTTTACGCCATCTGGAAGTTCTTCCAAGTTCCAAACTTGGTTTTCGTACATGGATTCCATCTCGGATCTCATGGCCTTGTGCCATTCCCTTGAGCTAGGCCCCGCCATCGCTTCCTTGTAGTGCGCAGGTTCATCGTCTTCAAGAATGAAGATTTCGTTATGAAACCATTCAGGTGGCTGGATAGCCCTACCTGATCTGCGCGGTTCAGTTACAACATTGTCTGAAGTTTCCGCATCACATGCGACAACTTCCGGCTCGGTTGTAGGGATAATTTGCGGAATTACTTCCGGTTCCTTAGCCATATCAACGGTTGCCGAAGATTCACTAATCTCATTAAGCTGTACTGTCCTCCTACTCAATTCTTTAGCGAGAAACTCTTTCTCGAGAAAATGTGCTACCTTTGCGACAAACACTTTGCCCTCGGTTTGGTGGTAGAAGGAATATCCAATGGTGTTATTTGGATAACCTACAAAGTAACATTTGTCTGATCTAGGTTCTAGCTTGGTTGGCTGTAAACGTTTTACGTATGCCTCACAACCCCAAACCTTGAGATGTGACACACTAGGTATCTTCCCATACCACATCTCATGTGGTGTCGTCTCAACAGACTTAGACGGTGCTCTGTTTAATGTATAAGCAGCAGTTTCTAGTGCGTGACCCCAAAAAGATATTGGTAGACCTATAAGAGACATCATCGACCTTACCATGTCCAACAGGGTTCGGTTACGTCGTTCCGACACTCCGTTTCGCTGTGGAGTTCCAGGAGGCGTAAGCTGTGAAACGATTCCACGATCACTCAGATGTTGGCCAAACTCGTGACTAAGATATTCGCCTCCGCGATCAGACCGCAGAAACTTAATCTTTTTGTTATGATGATTTTCTACCTCATTCTGAAATTCTTTGAACTTTTCAAAGGTTTCCGACTTATGCTTCATCAAGTAGATATAGCCATACCGACTCAAATCATCAGTAAAAGTCACGAAGTAAAAATACCCACCCCGTGCGGCCGTGTTCATTGGACCACATACATCACTATGTATTATTTCCAATAATTCACCCGCCCGTTCAGGATGACCCGTGAACGGCGTCTTGGTCATTGTTCCCATCAAGCAAGCTTCACATGTGTCAAATAATTCAAAATCAAGGGACGGTAAAACTCCATCTTTATGGAGTCTTTGCATGCGTTTCTTTCCGATGTGGCCAAGCCGACAGTGCCACAAGTAAGTGGCGGTGGTATCAGCCTTCTTAAGGCGTTTAGCATTCACGTTAAAGACATCATTTCCACATTCAAGATTTAGTATGAAAAGGCCCCCAACAATGGGTGCAAATCCATAAAACATATCCTTACAATAAAGTGAACAACCATTGTTCTCAGACTTGTAGGAGTACCCGTCGTGCACTAAACATGATCCAGAGATAATGTTTCTACACAACAACGGAACAAAATAACAGTTACTAAGTTCCAAAATAAATCCTGAAGGGAGACGTAGAGGCATAATGCCGACGGCTTGAGCGGCGATCCCAGCGCCATTCCCGACACGCATCACGACTTCATTCTTTGCCAGCTTGCGCACCTTCTGAAGCCCCTGTATCGAGTTGCAAATGTGAGCAACCGATCCGGTATCAAATACCCAAGACTTAGAATTTTCGCTAGCAAGCAAAACGTCAATGACATTAACTTGTATAACAATTATACCTTTTCCGGTTTTCCTGGATTTCTTATCTTCCAGATACTTCTTGCAGTTTCTCTTCCAGTGTCCTGTGCCCTTGCAGTAGAAGCACTCAGTTTCATTCTTGGCTCCGCCCTTAGATTTGCGTTGGAAGCCGGTCTTACCGGCGCCCTTGCCTTTCTTTGGCTTGCCTTTCTTTTTGAAACTGACAGTTTTATTCACAAGCAACACTTGCTTGCGATTTTTCTGCAGTCCTCCTTCAACAGTTTTCAGCATGGCAAGCACCTCATTAGGTGTTTTGTCCATCCCATTCATGTTTTAGTTCATGACAAAACCTCCGTAAGAAGGGGGGAGTGAACAGAGCAACATGTCCATTACATGCTCTTCTGGAAGTGGAAATTCCAGGGTTTTAAGCCTTTCAGCGTAGCCAATCATATTGACTACGTGCTCGCCAACTGAACTGCCCTCAGCCATCTTGGTCTCCGACATCATCTTCATGATATCAAAACGTTCAGACCTTGCATTAAACTTGTAAAGAGCATCCAGATCCTTGATCATAACAAAGGAGTTATGGAATTCAAAACGTTTTTGAAGCTCTGAACTCATGCAAGACAGCATGAGGCACTGCACTAAGTTGTAATCATCATCCTTAGTGGCCCAGACATTCTGTAGTTCTACCGTGGCTGTTGCCGCCGGCTTTGGTGGAAGAGCTCCATCAAGCACGTACACTTTCTTAGCGCTCCTGAGGACAATCCTCAGGGTACGGACCCAGTCCGCATAGTTGTTTCCATTCGCAGCTAACTTCTCTTTCTTTAACATCGGGCCTAAGTTGAACGCGCTATTGCGAGCCATTTGATCTACAACGGAAAACACAAGTTCATTTTAGACATTGTTCATAATGATTTTTGGCACTAGTGAATAAACAATTTTATTCTAAAGTGCGCTCCCACTCAAATCAATATCTCTCATAATTGATTGTGAGTGATGCAAGATCCAACTTTCAATTTAGCGTCAAGGATGTAACCATCTCAAGTGACGAGAATTTCAATTGGTAGGCCAACTTGCCAATCACATCTCTATGTGACTCTTGTTCATCTTTCGATGCGTGTGTTCCGAGCTCATGACTTTCATGCCTGAACGTCAAGACAACCAAGTGATCTCGCTGCGAGGTCTCAACTCACCCGCCTCAGACTTCTCTAATCGTTCGTATCCATGTAACCATGTGATACCCCGAAGAGATAGGTGCCGTGACGGTGCTACACTTGGGAGAACACTATCTACTTGATATTTTTGTGAGAGATCACCCTAATAAAAAGCGACTACCGCGCAATCAAGAAGGGTGCATCAAGAGGGATAAACATCTCAGGCAATTCATAATAGCATGATATGATATAGCCCCTTCTGACGGAGAAGTCAAGTATTTCTTCGTCTTCGGCATTCGCGTCGGTGTTCACCTTTGCGAAGATTGCCACCACCTTGTCGATGCACCAAATAATATTGCTATCTCTATAGCTAATAAAATAAGTGCATTACATAAGGTTGACACGCAGGTCATTAAAGTGCAATCATATGGCTCCAGCCATCATGCCGAATCATGACACGCAGGTCATGTTAATTACATCATATAGCCATCTCATACATAATCAAATTGAATATGAGCATTGCTATACCATATCACATGCAAACCATCCTGCAAAACCAAGTTAGACGCCTCTAATCGGTTTATGCAAAATTTTATTTTACGTGGCTTCTAAGGTTTTGACTTAAACCGCAGCTACCAACGTTTATCATCAAGTATGATACTTCAAGTTGCTAGAATAACTTTCCAGGGTGTATGAAACACGAGATAGTAAAATCTCGAGCCCCATACTAAACTTCGTCATACGCGTGACCCCCGTGCAGATCATATCTGCATTACCCTTCGTCTGCGAAACATCCATCTTTCTTTAACTATGGTGGAACCCAAAGACACTGAAGCACTTCGTTGATCTGTCAATCAGCATACTCAGGAGCAGCATGAAAGGATCGCGGATTGCCAGAACTTTGTAAGATTCCATCATTCCGTCAAGATCAGGAGTACGCAAATTCGTGGGAAGCAACAAGAACATCGGGTAACAGATTTCATCTGCTACCCGCACAAATAATTTTCAGCAATAGATCTCATCTACTACAAAATTATACTATGCAATACTCATACATCTCATGTATTCTAGATCATACCATGCATCTACTCATAGCCTGGCTCTGATGCCACTGTAGGGGAACGCGACAGAAAACAAAAAAATTCGGTATAGCGAGCACGCCCAGGACCACTATGGAGAATGCATACAAGGTTTGATCTGATCTGTACCGACTCGTAGCGCAGCGGAAGAAGAGTCGGTGGAGATCGTTGGTGCAGATCCCCGCAGCTAGGATTTACAACCTCCCAACCGCGAGGATGTACTCCCTCGTGGGACAGCCCTTCGGGAGGCGGTCGGACAGTCCCCCGGACGATGTCGCGGACAGCCCTTCGGGAGGACCCTCGAAACTCGAACGGAGACTCGGACGGCCCTTCGGGAGGACTCTCGAAACTCGACCCGAGACTCGGACAGCCCTTCGGGAGGACACTCGAACAGCCCCTCGGGCAAAAGATCGAAACTACGAACTCTCTACGGGGTTGCACACATACGGTGTCATCTATCCGGCAGGGCTTCGCCGTCCAGAACTAGTTCCTGCCGGAACCCAGACAGCCTTTCGGCTCTACGAAAAACTCTTTTCGTGGGAGGGAGAGAGAGAGCTTGCAAAGCAAAGCATGTGTATGAGAGCAAAGGATGAGTGTGGAGAGTGCATCTCCACCTCTATTTATAGGAAAACCCAAGGGGTAGGGTGGCACTTGAAATACCCAAAATGCCCATGAGGTGAGCACACCACAAGGGCATAAAGGGAAAGCCTCCAAATAGTGTTACCTGCATCACCATGCCTGCATCACCATGCCTGCATCATCCCCTAATAGTATTTCCACTATTCACAATAGTGTTTCCACTATTTACAATAGTGTTTCCACTATACATATATAGTGTTTCCACTATTTACAATAGTGTTTCCACTATACATATATAGTGTTTCCACTATTTATATATATAGTGTTTCTACTATTCAAAATAGTGTTTTCACTATTCACGAAGACATTTTTCTGCGTCTGTTAAATCCCAAATTATTTCTGTGTGCCTAGAATAATTCCAGTACCCACTAAAACAATTTTGGACGCGTTCCGAAACAATTCCGGAACAATGTTTTTCTTCAGCGAAAAGCTACCATAGCGGTTCCGGCGGCTCCGAAACACTTCCGGTTTTTTCCTCCGAAAAATCCCAGAAGTCCCCAGAATCATTCTGGCACCCTCCAAGAATTTCCAGACGTGTGCCGAAACCATTTTGACTTAATGGTATACTCCGAAACAACTTTTCGGTTTTACCGGAACTATTCCAATGTTCTCTCTCCGGAACTCTTCCGTTGTCTCCGAAACTTTTTCGGTGATTTTCCAGACTCCCTGTCTCGTATTCAGCAGATAGATGACCCTTAAGCGTGTGACCCTATAGGTTCGGTGAAGTATAGACATGACCCGGAACACCTTCCGATCAATGATCAGCATCGGAGCCGTGGACACCCATATCGATCCCTATACCCACACGAATAAATATTCGAGTGAACCTCCAGTTGCCGTGAGCTATTCCTGTTGCTTCGCGATATGTTACAATTACCCGAGGTGAGAAACATCGGCATCCTCGTGGATCAACACTTGTCCACAATGCCAGTTACCTCGTTGCCGGTATTATTCTCTTTTCTCGTTCCCATGTTTTGGCATCCCCGTGATCAAATCACAAAGTGTCTGGCCAGACGATGATGGATACCGTAACACCGAGAGGGCCCAGAGATATCTCTCCATCACCGAAGGAGCAAATCCCAATCTTGAGCTATCAAGTTACTTGACATACTTTTCCATGAACCCGTAAGCCGCCGTAATAGCCACCCATTTACGGATGACGTTTAACAAACCCCAAAGTTCATGAAGCAAGCATGAAGAAACTCGATACTCGCATGGTCTAAGGAATTATGCAAACATTAACTTCTCTGTGTTATTAACCATAAACTTATGACGAATGTATCTCATAGCATAACATCAATTCGGATCGATTCAACACAAGTGTTCTACCAACATCGTGCCCTCAAAATTGTCGGCATGGCCATGCCCATGATCAGGAAAACAGGATCATCATGCAATACTTGAGCCAGTCTTAGAGGCAAGACTAGGAATACAATTTACCATTTATTATACCACACGTGCACATGAGTTTCCCTCCAAGCCTCGTTTTATTTGCAGACTCGAGAATCATTGCAGTTATAGCATGGATCATAAACATTCATTACAAACTTGGAGATACAAAAGTAACTGATATTACTGCCTCTAGGGCATATCTCCTACATGACACGCATCACAAACGAGGTGATGATCTGTTTTCTTGACACAGGGAGACTATTACTGCGAAGAACTTGTTGCACCACTGGTAGTGATGGATGACCTAGGCACCTATGCCATCTAGAGGTAGACGGTTTGATGACTCCAAGAATCTGACGTCCATGAGTAGCCAAGTGGCCAGCAAAAGGATACAATCCCTCTCTACTTGGACCGTGAAGAATTGTTCTCCCATCATGCACAGAAAAGAACTCCGGGTAAACAACAAGATATGCATGATTATCTTTTCTGAGTTGATGACCAGAAAGTAAACTTTTAGAGGTACTAGGTGTTGGAAATATGCCCTAGAGGCAATAATAAAATGGTTATTATTGTATTTCCTTGTTCATGATAATTGTCTATTGTTCATGCTATAATTGTATTAACCGGAAACCATAATACATGTGTGAATACATAGACCACAACATGTCCCTAGTGAGCCTCTAGTTGACTAGCTCGTTGATCAATAGATGGTCACGGTTTCATGGCCATGGACATTGGATGTCGTTGATAACGGGATCACATCGTTAGGAGAATGATGTGATGGACAAGACCCAATCCTAAGCATAGCACAAGATCGTGTAGTTCGTTTGCTAAAGCTTTTCAATGTCAAGTATCATTTCCTTAGACCATGAGATTGTGTAACTCCCGGATACCGTAGGAATGCTTTGGGTGTGCCAAACGTCACAACGTAACTGGGTGGCTATAAAGGTACGCTACGGGTATCTCCGAAAGTGTCTGTTGGGTTGACACGAATCAAGACTGGGATTTGTCACTCCGTGTGACGGAGAGGTATCTCTGGGCCCACTCGGTAAGACATCATCATAATGAGCTCAATGTGACTAAGGGGTTAGCCACGGGATGATGTGTTACGGAACGAGTAAAGAGACTTGCTGGTAACGAGATTGAACAAGGTATGGCGATACCGACGATCGAATCTCGGGCAAGTACCATACCGGTAGACAAAGGGAATTGTATACGGGATTGATTGAATCCCTGACATCGTGGTTCATCCGATGAGATCATCGTGGAGTACGTGGGAGCCAACATGGGTATCCAGATCCCGCTGTTGGTTATTGGCCGGAGAGGTGTCTCGGTCATGTCTACGTGTCTCCCGAACCCGTAGGGTCTACACACTTAAGGTTCGATGACGCTAGGGTTATAGGGAAAAGGTATACGTGATTACCGAAGGTTGTTCGGAGTCCCGGATGAGATCCCGGACGTCACGAGGAGCTCCGGAATGGTCCGGAGGTAAAGATTGATATATAGGAAGTCCAGTTTTGGTCACCGGAAAGTTTCCGGGCTCATCGGTAGTGTACCGGGAGTGCCGGGAGGGTGCCGGAGGACCCCCGGGAGGGGTGTGACGACCAAAGGACCACATGGGCTGTTAGATAAAGTGTGCCAGCCCTTATTGGGCTGGGCAAGACTTTTGCTAAAGGCCCATGCGGCTGGAGATAAGGAGATAAGGCAAAAAGGATTTAAAAGGAGGAGATCCACCTCCCTTGTGGGAGGTGGACTCTCCCTTTAATTCAGCCGGCCATCTCCTCTTTGGAGTAGAGGCCAAGCCAGCCCTCCACGTCCCTCCTCCTATATATACTTGAGGTTTTGGATGTTTTGAGACAGGATTTGATCTCTCTCTCTCACGGCGAAGCCCTACCTCTCTTCTTCCTCCTCCGCAGCGCTTAGGCGAAGCCCTGTCGGAATACCTTGCTACTCCACCACCACCACGCCGTCGTGCTGCTGTTGGAGCCCTTCCCCAACCTCTCCTTCCTCCTTGCTGGATCAAGGTGTTGGAGACGTCACCGGGCTGCACGTGTGTTGAACGCGGAGGTGCCGTCCGTTCGGCACTTGATCGGATCTACCGCAATCTGAATCGCTGCGAGTACGACTCCATCAACCGCGTTCTTGTAACGCTTCCGCTTAGCGATCTTCAAAGGTATGAAGATCCACTCTCCCCTTGCTCGTTGCTGGTTTCTCCATAGATGGATCTTGGTGAATGCGTAGGAAAATTTTTGATTTACTACTACGTCTCCCAACAGTGGCATCATGAGCTAGGTCTATGCGTAGAATCTATGCACGAGTAGAACACAAAGCAGTTGTGGGCGTCGAGTTTGTTAATTTGCTTGCCGCTACTAGTCTTATCTTGATTCGGCGGTATTGTGGGATGAAGCGGCCCGGACCAACTTTACACGTACGCTTACGTGAGACCGGTTCCACCGCCTGACATGCACTAGATGCATAAGGTGGCTAGCGGGTGTCTGTCTCTCCTACCTTAGTCGGATCGGATTCGATGAAAAGGGTCCTTATGAAGGGTAAATAGCAATTGGCAAATCACGTTGTGGTGTTGACGTAGGTAAGAAACGTTCTTGCTAGTAACCTATAGCAGCCACGTAAAAACTTGCAACTACAAATTAGAGGACGTCTAACTTGTTTTTGCAGCATGTGCCTTGTGATGTGATATGGCCAAAGGATGTGATGTGATGCATTGTGATGTATGAATTGATCATGTTCTTGTAATAGGATTCACGACTTGCATGTCGATGATTATGACAACCGGCAGGAGCCATAGGAGTTGTCTTATTTATTGTATGACCTGCGTGTCAATCATAAACGCCATGTAATTACTTTACTTTATTGCTAAGCGTTAGCCATAGTAGTAGAAGTAATAGTTGGCAAGACAACTTCACGAAGACACAATGATGGAGATCATGATGATGGAGATCATGGTGTCGTGCCGGTGACAGTGATGATCATGGTGCCCCGAAGATGGAGATCATAGGAGCAAAATGATATTGGCCATATCATGTCACTATATTGATTGCATGTGATGTTTATCATGTTTACATCTTATTTGCTTAGAACGACGGTAGTAAATAAGATGATCACTCAATAAAATTTCAAGAGAAGTGTTCACCCTAACTGTGCACCGTTGCTAAGGATCGTTGTTCCGAAGCACCACGTGATGATCGGGTGTGATAGGTTCTAACGTTCGCATACAACGGGTGTAAGCCAGATTTACACACGCGAAACACTTAGGTTGACTTGACGAGCCTAGCATGTACAGACATGGCCTCGGAACACGGAAGACCGAAAGGTCGAACATGAGTCGTATAGAAGATACGATCAACATGAAGATGTTCACCATGGATGACTAGTCCGTCTCACGTGATGATCGGACACGGGCTAGTTGACATGGATCATGTATCACTTGGAAGACTAGAGAGATGTCTATCTAAGTGGGAGTTCATTAATAATTTGATTAAATGAACTTAATTATCAAGAACTTAGTCTAAAAATGTCCTTGCAAATTATGTCGTAGATAGCTCGCGCTGTAGCTCCCCAGTTTTATTGATACAATCCTAGAGAAAAGTAAGTTGAAAGTTGATGGTAGCAATAATGCGGACTGGGTCCGTGATCTGAGGATTGTCCTCATTGCTGCACAGAAAGCTTATGTTTTTGATGTACCGCTAACTGCATCACTCCCTCAAGCGTTGTCTGTAGATGTTGTGAACATATGACAGGCACTTTTTGGTGACTACGTGATAGTTCAATGCGTCATGCATTACGGCTTAGAATTGAGGCTCCAAAACGTTTTGAACGTCACGGAACATATGAGATGTTCTAGGAGCTGAGATTGTGATCTCAGGCTCGTGCCTATGTTGAGAGGTATGAGACCTCCAACAAGATTCTTTGTCTGCAAGATAAAGGAGAATAGCTCAATCGCTGAGCGTGTGCTCAGATTGTCTGGGTGCTACAATCACTTGAATCAAGTGGGAGTTAATCTTCCAGATGAGATAGTGATTAATGCAGTTCTCCAAGTCACTGCCACCAAGCTACTAGAGCTTCGTGATGAACTATAACATGCCAGGGATGGATAAGATGATCCCTGAGTTGTTCGTGATGTTTGACACCACGAAGGTAGAAATCAAGAAGGAGCATCCAGTGTTGATGGTTAAGTGAAACCACTAGTTTCAAAAGGGGCAAGGGCAAGAATGGAAAACTTCAGGAATGACAAGCCAGTTGTTGCTCTAGTGAAGAAACCCAAGGTTGAGCCCGAACCCGAGACTAAGTGCTTCTGTTATGAGGAGAATGTTCACTGAAGCGGAAAACCCCTAGATGCTTGGTAGATAAGAAGGCTGGTAATGTCAATGGAAGTATATTTGATATACGTGTTAGTGATGTGTACCTTGCTGGTACTCCTAGTAGCACCTGGGTATTGGATACCGGTTCGGTTGCTAAGTGTTAGCAACTCGAAATAAAAGCTACGGAGTAAATGGAGACTAGCTAGGTGAAAGGTGACGATGTGTGTTGGAAGTATTTCCAAGATTGATGTGATCACCATCGCACGCTCTCTCTACCTTCAGGATTTGTGATAAACCTAAATAAATGTTATTTGGTGTTTGCGTTGAGCATGAACGTGATTAGATCATGATTAGTGTGATACGGTTATTCATATAAGTTAGAGAATAATGGTTATTCTGTTTACATGGATAATGCCTTCAATGGTCATGCACCCACTCGAAATGGTTTATCGAATCATGATCGTAGTAGTACACATATTCATAACATTGGTACCAAAAGATACAAAGTTAATAATGATAGTACCACATGCTTGTGGCACTGCCACGTAATGTCATATTGGTATAAATCGCATGAAGAAACTCCATGATGATGGAATTTTTTTTTGACTCACTCGATTTCGAATCGGTTGAGACATGCGAGCCATGCCTCTTGGGCAAGATGACTGAGACCCCGTCATCCAATATGATGGAGCGGGCAAGTGGCTTATTGGAATTAATACATGATGATGTATGTGGTCCAATGAGTGTTGAAACACACAGTGGATATCGTTGTTTTTCTTTACCTTCACTGATGATTTGAGTAAATATGGGGATATTTACTTAATGAAACACGAATCTGAAATGTTTGAAAGGTTCAAGGAGTTTCAGAGTGAAGTTAAAGATCATCGTGACAAGAAGATAAATGTCTATGATACGATCATGGAGGTGAATATCTAAGTTACGAGTTTGGTATGCAATTTTAGACAATGTGGAAATTGTTTCACAGCTCACGCCTCCTGGAACACCATAGTGTGATGGTGTGTTCGAACGTCGTAGTCGTGCTCTATTGGATATAGTGAGTACTATGATGTCTCTTATCGTTTTACCACTATCGTTATGGGGTTATGCATTAAAGACAAATCCATTCACTTTAAACAGGGCACCATCTAAGTCTGTTGAGATGACACCGTGAGAATTGTGGTTTAACAGAAGCCTAAGCTGTCATTTCTTAATGTTTGGGGCTGCGACGCTTATGTGAAAATGGGTTTTTCACCTAGCGAGCTCGAACCCAAAGCAGACAAATGCATCTTCATAGAATACCCTAATGAGACATTGGGTATACTTTCTATCTCAGATCCAAGCGCAAAGGTGTTTGTTGCTAAGAACGGGTCCTTTCTTGAGAAAGAGTTTCTCTCGAAAGAATTGAGTGGGAGGAAGATAGAACTTGATGAGGTTGTTGAACCTTTGTTTCAACCAGAGAATAGCGCAACACAGAAAGATGTTTCTGTAGAGCCTACTCAGTTGAAAAGGAAGTTAATGATGATGATCATGAAGCTTCGGATCAAGTCACTATCGAACCTCGTAGGTCGACAAGGACGCGTACTGCTCCTGAGTAGTACGACAACCCTGTCTTGGAAATCATGTTGTTGGACAACGATGAACCTACGAACTATGGAGAAGCGATGGTGGGCCCGGATTCCAACAAATGGCTAGGAGCCATGAAATCCGAGAAAGGATCCATGTATGAAAACCAAGTATGGACTTTGGTAGACTTGCCTGTTGAATGGCGGGTCATTGAGTACAAATGGACCTTTGAAATAAACATAGACGCTAATGGTGAAATGTCACCGTTTATAAAGCTCGACTTGTCGCAAAGAAGTTTCCGCCAAGTTCAAGGAGTTGACTGCGATGAGATTGTCTCATCTGTAGCGATGCTAAAAGTCTATTAAAATTTTGTTAGCAGTTGCTGCATTTTTCGATTATGAAATCTGGCAGATGGATGACAAAACAAGGTTTCCGTAATGGTTTCTGTGAGGAAGAGTTGTATGTGATACAACCAGAAGGTTTTGTCAATCCTAAGGATGCTAATAATATGCAAACTCCAGCAATCCTTCTATGGACTGGAGCAAGAATCTCGGAGTTGGAATATATGCTTTGATGAGGTGATCAAAGTGTTTAAGTTTATACAAAGTTTATGAGAAACTTGTATTTGCAAGAAAGTGAGTGGGAGCACTATAGAATTTCTTATAAGAATATGTAGTTGACATATTATTGATCGGAAATGATGTAGAATTTCTGGAAGAGCATGAAGGGTTGTTTAAAAAGAGTTTTTTCAAAGGAAGACCCAGATAAAGCTACTATTTTATTGAGCATCAAGATCTATAGGGATAGATCAATTCGCTTGATAAGTTTTTTCGACGAAGACATACCTTGACAAGTTTTTGAAGGAGTTCAAAATAGATGGGTCAAAGAAGGAGTTCTTGACTGTATTGTAAGGTGTGAAATTGAGTAAGACTCAATACCTGACCACGGCAGAAGATAAAGAAAAGATGAGTGTCATCTCCTATGCTTTAGCCATAGGCTCTATATAGTATGCCATGCTGTGTACCGCACCTGTGTGTGCCTTGCCATGAGTCTGTCAAGGGGTACAAGAGTAATCCAAGAGTGGATCACTGGACAATGGTCAAAGTTATCCTTAGTAACTTGAGAACTAAGGAAATATTTCTCGATTATGGAGGTGATAAAGAGTTCATCGTAAAGGGTTACGATGATGCAAGCTTTAACTCCAATCCGGATGACTCTTAGTAGAAATCTGGCTATGTATAGTGGAGCAGCCATTTGGAATAGCTCCAAGTGGAGCGTGGGAGCAGTATCTACAAATATGACATGGAAAGTTTGCAAGGTACACACGGATCTGAATGTCGCAGACCCATTGACTAAAAACCTCTTTCACGAGCAGAACATGAACAAACCCCGAAACTTATTGGGTGTTAATCACATGATGATATGATCACATGGTGATGTAAGTGTTAATCACATGGTGATGTGAACTAGATTATTGACTCTAGTGCAAGTGGGAGACTGTTGGAAATATGCCCTAGAGGCAATAATAAAATGGTTATTATTGTATTTCCTTGTTCATGATAATTGTCTATTGTTCATGCTATAATTGTATTAACCGGAAACCATAATACATGAGTGAATACATAGACCACAACATGTCCCTAGTGAGCCTCTAGTTGACTAGCTCGTTGATCAATAGATGGTCACGGTTTCATGGCCATGGACATTGGATGTCGTTGATAACGGGATCACATCGTTAGGAGAATGATGTGATGGACAAGACCCAATCCTAAGCATAGCACAAGATCGTGTAGTTCGTTTGCTAAAGCTTTTCAATGTCAAGTATCATTTCCTTAGACCATGAGATTGTGTAACTCCCGGATACCGTAGGAATGCTTTGGGTGTGCCAAACGTCACAACGTAACTGGGTGGCTATAAAGGTACTCTACGGGTATCTCCGAAAGTGTCTGTTGGGTTGACACGAATCAAGACTGGGATTTGTCACTCCGTGTGACGGAGAGGTATCTCTGGGCCCACTCGGTAAGACATCATCATAATGAGCTCAATGTGACTAAGGGGTTAGCCACGGGATGATGTGTTACGGAACGAGTAAAGAGACTTGCCGGTAACGAGATTGGACAAGGTATGGCGATACCGACGATCGAATCTCGGGCAAGTACCATACCGGTAGACAAAGGGAATTGTATACGGGATTGATTGAATCCCTGACATCGTGGTTCATCCGATGAGATCATCGTGGAGTACGTGGGAGCCAACATGGGTATCCAGATCCCGCTGTTGGTTATTGGCCGGAGAGGTGTCTCGGTCATGTCTACGTGTCTCCCGAACCCGTAGGGTCTACACACTTAAGGTTCGATGACGCTAGGGTTATAGGGAAAAGGTATACGTGATTACCGAAGGTTGTTCGGAGTCCCGGATGAGATCCTGGACGTCACGAGGAGCTCCGGAATGGTCCGGAGGTAAAGATTGATATATAGGAAGTCCAGTTTTGGTCACCGGAAAGTTTCCGGGCTCATCGGTAGTGTACCGGGAGTGCCGGGAGGGTGCCGGAGGACCCCCGGGAGGGGTGTGACGACCAAAGGACCATATGGGCTGTTAGATAAAGTGTGCCAGCCCTTATTGGGCTAGGCAAGACTTTTGCTAAAGGCCCATGCGGCTGGAGATAAGGAGATAAGGCAAAAAGGATTTAAAAGGAGGAGATCCACCTCCCTTGTGGGAGGTGGACTCTCCCTTTAATTCAGCCGGCCATCTCCTCTTTGGAGTAGAGGCCAAGCCAGCCCTCCACGTCCCTCCTCCTATATATACTTGAGGTTTTGGATGTTTTGAGACAGGATTTGATCTCTCTCTCTCACGGCGAAGCCCTACCTCTCTTCTTCCTCCTCCGCAGCGCTTAGGCGAAGCCCTGTCGGAATACCTTGCTACTCCACCACCACCACGCCGTCGTGCTGCTGTTGGAGCCCTTCCCCAACCTCTCCTTCCTCCTTGCTGGATCAAGGTGTTGGAGACGTCACCGGGCTGCACGTGTGTTGAACGCGGAGGTGCCGTCCGTTCGGCACTTGATCGGATCTACCGCAATCTGAATCGCTGCGAGTACGACTCCATCAACCGCGTTCTTGTAACGCTTCCGCTTAGCGATCTTCAAAGGTATGAAGATCCACTCTCCCCTTGCTCGTTGCTGGTTTCTCCATAGATGGATCTTGGTGAACGCGTAGGAAAATTTTTGATTTACTACGTCTCCCAACACTAGGAACATGCAATATGTTGTTTAACTTAAGAGATTGGTGTGGAGTAGGAAGAAGTGCATGACCAACATGTTTAATTTCCATACCTTGACCACTACCCGTATGGATTTGTTCCAATCCTGTGTAGCGATCACGCACCGTGAGCTTCTCTAACTCACCGGTTACATGATCCGTAGCGCCCGTGTCAAGATACCAGTTGGTATCTACCCCGTAGGAGCCCGCTGCCGTGTTAGCAGATTTTCAACGACCACCATAGCGCTTCGGGTTATTGTTGTAGGACTTGTCAAACCTCTTCTTGCAGGACCACGCGCATGGCCTTTGAGCTTGCACATTTGACAGATGAGAGGGCCAGACCCTCCTTGAGGAGGCACACCCCAACCATGATGGCTGCTGCCCGAGGAGAATTTGGAGCAAGAATCCACCCCTCCAGGAGCAGGACGAGCAGGTGCTCCTCTGGTTTGGCCACCTCGAGATGCAAGGTTAAGGGAGTGGCCCACGCTGCTGTTTTGTGCGTTGATGCGTGCCTCCGCTGGGAGCACCAAGGAGAAAAGCTCGCCAAGGACAATTGGGTTGTCAGACGCCGCACAAGTGGAGATGGCCGAGACGAAGGAGTTGTAGTCGAAGTCCAGGCGATGGAGGATGTGCGAGACCACTTCATCCTCGTCAACTGAAGTCCCTGCCACCACCAATTCATCAGCAAAGCCCCTCATCTTCATGTAGTATGCAACAACCGTCATGTCGCCCATGCGGGTAGTGCCAAGCTACCCACAAAGCTGGATCTTACGCGCACGAGATTGTGATGCAAATATCTAGAGGATTAGTGCCCACACCCAAGTGGAGCTGGTCACATCGTGGACTTGGAGAAGAACCTCCCGAGAGAGGGAGGCGAGCAAAAAACTATGGACCTGCTGGTCCTGACTGTACCACGCCTGGTGAGCAGGGTTCGGAGAAGATGAAAACTCCTTCCCGGAAACCTCTCGTTCCGTGGTCAGATCAGCAGGGGGCGCCGCCGTGGTACCGTCGAGGTAGCCCATGAGGCCGGCAGCCCTATTGTGGGGAAGAACCTGGGCCTTCCACACCAAAAGATTCTCTCTTGTTAACTTCTCGGTGATGGTATGGCCGAGGGTAGCGAGGGAAGAAGAAGCCATTGCAGCGGTGGAGGAAGAGCCGGACATAGATGGGAAGAGGGAAGGCTCTTATACCATGTGAGAAATGCTGGAAGCGTATGCACCTTCGGCAGGGACGTATGCGTGTTTTATAGAAGGAAGATTACACGGGAAGGAGGGTTAGATTGATCTCCAAGCTAACTAGAGATAAGATCAATCTAAACAACCTAAGTATGTTACAACAGAATATACGCACGCGTCTACAACGGTTTATATCTGTACCGTATATACATATATTGTCTAACACCCTGGTTCAATCATCCATCACATATGAAATAATAATACCAAAAGGAGTAACTTGTTAATGTTCGACATTTTGATCTAGGCTAAACCTAGGCCAATTAAGGCTGCTACAGTTTTGAAACAGTATGACGGTTTGCCCCCTTTGGGGGCCCACACATAAATATCATCTGACTGGTGGGCCCCCTGTGACACTATGCTTATAAAGTACTCACTCCGATTTTATTTACTCCGCATATTAGGTTTACCTAAAATCAAACTATATATACTTGCAAAAATGTTTGTATACAAATATATTAACATATACCATCAAATATATACCATTGGATTCATAATTGCATATATTTTTACATCATATAAATTTATTATTGTGAATGTTCATATTGTTTTCGACAAACTTGGACAAACTTAATAAAGTTTGACTTCAGACAAAACTAATATGCGGAGTAATAAAAAAGGAGGGAGATAAGAGAAGTTCCTATGGGACACCAAGTCAAGAACTGTGCATATGCATATCTCCTCTCCCGCTACCCAATCGAGCTTGCATAGCCAGCCATGGGAAGGATCTCTCCAACTTCTTCAAGTTCCAGGAGCCAACTAGAATAAGAAGATGTAGCCCTTGTGCTATTTCTAGCAACTACATGATCAATAGATCTGCATCTTCATCACTAAGGTGTGCTCACTTCAAAACAAAAATTCTTCTGATGTGGTTCACATCTTGTGATATTAACAATGACACAAGAGCCTTCTTGCTCAAGATTGAGCCCATTTTAAGTTCTTGTTCCTACATGCAACTGATCTAAGGAGTATATGCTTTTTCCCATGTGTTTATGTTGTTATAAACTAAGGTGCATGCCCTGGATGCTCATGTGCAAGCCTTTTATGCTCATGTTTAGTTGTTCATATGATTGAACCATGATTAGCCCAAGTTCATGCCAATTTATGCGTTCATGCATGTTCGAAAAACGGAGAAAAACATGGAGAGCTATACCGGAGTCTGGACATCCACTTAACCAATCAAAATCCTCTGATATGACCGGTTGTAATAAAAACAGTGAGGTCGTCCATGTTTCGGCCGAAGCCCGTGTTGTCCAAAATTATATTGCATATATTCCGGATTACCTACAGTCAAGTTGTGAAGATGAGCAGGAGCTAATTACTGCAGCTTGTACGCATGCTGAAACAGTGAACGAGATCTACCTGGTTCAGTTTAAAGAGATGGATCAACACCAAAACAAGTCACGTGAAGAGTTATGGGGGGGGGGCTTATATAGTATAAAAAGTAGAGATCTACTCCCTCTGTTCTTAAATATAAGTCTTTTTGAAGGTTCCACTACAAAACTACATACAGATGTACATTGACATATTTTAGAGTGTAGATTCACTCATTTTGCTCCGTATGTAGTCCCTAGTAAAATCTTTAAAAGACTTATATTTAGAAACGGATGGAGTATTTCTTTTTCTCCCACGCAAAGAGGAGAAACCTGAAGATGCTAGGACTCCGGGCGTGCGTGAATATCTTTCATTATGCTCCATTGGCTGGGGCCCACCCTGATCAAAAAGATACTTGATCATCAAGTTTGGTCAAAAAGATACCGGATCGTCAAGTTTAGATTCTGTTTAAAATATTGGGTCGGTTTCTATGTTGAGTTGTTTCCGTCTGAAAGTCTAGGAAAGCTTGCGTGTGTTATTGTTAGATACGTCGACTCACTAGTAGGAAACAGGGCATTGGTTCGGTCCGGGCCAGCCCATTAATCCCGGTTCACTCACAAACCGGGACCAATGGGGGCAACGGTCCCGGTTCGTGTGGCCAGGGGGCCGGGCAGGTCACGTGGGGCATTGGTCCCGGTTCGTAGGACACCTTTGGTCCCGGTTCCAGACACGAACCGGGACCAATGTGCCTCGCTCCTGGCCCATAGCCATTGGTCCCGGTTCGTGGCTGAATCTGGAACCAAACGTGGTCCTTTGGTCCCGGTTCCGGCCACGAACCGGAACCAATGAGATGCCTATATATACCCCCTCGCCGGCGAGCAGAGCAGTCCACACTGCTCTGTTTTTCAGGCCGACAAGGGGAGACCTTTGTGGTGCTCTAGCTCACCTCCTATGCAATGAGGTGTTTGATGAAATGCCAAAGCTAAACTTAAGCTTTCTCCTCTCGAAACTCCTTGTCCAAACTCAATTTTCGTCAAGATTTGTCTAGGTTTTGACGGTCCAAAACCGCCGTCGATCGCCCGCGCGTGGTGATCCTCTTGATCTTATCTTCTTGTATAATTTTCTTACTTTTATTATTGTTTGTTATTATATAGTGTCATGGTTATGGTATCTGCCCACGTCGGTCCTCGTCCAGTCTATGATTCAGATGTGGTATATTATCTTTTATATAACTATTTCACACATCTAATGTATATGACAATTAATTATGCCACCAACTTGACATAGATGTTTTTATCCATAGGAAGTAGTTGAACCAGAAATTCCAACCGACTATGCAATTCTGCTCGACAAGTTAACTAAAGCTGAAAAAGAAATCGATCATTTGAATTTTTTTTTGAAAAGAACTGAAGATGACAAGATGGGATTGTAGTTGCATGTTGCCGATATCGTCAACGATCACAAGACCAAGATGGATGCAATGCGCTTGAAGCTTAGAAAGATTAGAAAATATATCATTCATAATGAGGCTTGGTATCATTATGCCGTTGGATCAATTGATACCTTAGTAGCGGTTATGATTGCATTTGTTGTTGCATTTAAATTTTTTACATAGTTTCGCTGTATGTTTTAATTAGGTGCTCTAGAGAGCTATATGTTGTTCAATAATGACAACTATGTATGAACTGTACTTATTTATTTTGATCATTATTATACTTTGGCTTTAATGCGATGACGAATTTCTATTAATTTGGTCACTTCACTATTCATGATATGTTGTAATGGTTTTTAATATACTTTATTATATAAACATACGCAGATGAACCGGCAATGGATGTACGGTGACCGATGCACCTCCGAGTATATTAAGGGCCTGCATAATTTTCTCGAAGCGGCTGATGCAAACAAGCATAATGATTTTATGCCTTGTCCATGTACTGTCTGTGAGAATATGAAGTCTTTCTCCAACTCTAAAACCCTTCACTTCCACCTGATTCAGAATGGTTTTATGCCACACTATAATGTTTGGACCAAGCACGGAGAAAGAGGGGTTATGATGGAAGACAACGAAGAAGAAGAGGATGACGACAACTACCCTCCCCCTGAATACGGTGATACTGCAATGAGGGAAGCTAGAGATCAAGAGGAACCAGACGATGTTCCCGATGATGATCTTCGCCGGGTCATTGTTGATGGACAGAGAGAATGCGAAAGTGAAAGGGAGAAGTTGAAGTTCGATCGCATGTTACAGGATCACAAAAAAGGGTTGTACCCAAATTGCGAAGATGACAACAAAAAGCTCGGTACCACACTGGAATTGCTGCAATGCAAGGCAGACAATAGTCTATCTGACAAGGGATTTAGTTCGCCACTAAAAATAATGAAGAAGAAGCTTCCAAAGGATAACGAATTGCCCGACAGTACGTACGCATCAAAAAAGGTTTTATGCCCTCTAGGATTGGAGGTGCAAAAGATACATGCATGCCCTAATGACTGCATCATCTACCACGGTGAGTACGAGGAACGGAACGCATGCCCGGTATGCGGTGCATTGCGGTATAAGATCAGAAGAGATGACCCTGCGGATGTTGAGGGCCAGCGCACCAGGAAGAGTGTTCCTGCCAAGATGATGTGGTATGCTCCTATAATACCACGGTTGAAACGTTTGTTCAGAAACAAAAAGCATGTCGAGTCGATGCAATGGCACAAAAAAGACCGTAAGAAAGACGGGAAGTTCAGAGCACCCGCTGATGGGTCGCAGTGGAGAAAGATCGAGAGAAAGTGGAGCGACTTTACAGGTGACCCGAGGAACGTATGGTTTGGTTTAAGTGCAGATGGCGCTAATCCTTTTGTGGAGCACAGTAGCCAGCATAGCACATGGCCTGTGACTCTATGTATGTATAACCTTCCTCCTTGGTTGTGCATGAAGCGGAAGTTCATTATAATGCTAGTGCTCATCCAAGGCCCTAGGCAACCCGGCAATGACATTGATGTGTACCTAAGGCCATTAGTTGATGAACTTTTACATCTATGGAATGGAAGAGGTGTACGTATGTGGGATGAAAACGAATAAGAGGATTTTGACCTACACACGTTGCTGTTTGTAACCATCAACGATTGGCCTGCTCTCAATAACCTTTCAGGACAGACAAACAAGGATACCATGAATGCACACACTTTTAGATGACATGATCGCATACGAACAATTCAAGAAGAATTGGCGGGATTCTTTCTTGACCACGTCATAAATAAAACCGAAGCATACCATCTGGAATTGGACATTAGATGTTACGGATTGTAAGAGATCTTATATTGTATATATGTAGCGAGTAGCATCGGATATATATACGAAAACTTGTTATACGACCAACCTCTCAGAGAAAGAGAGGTCGATCACTTCTATGTCTATATGTTCATGACGATCTTCTGTACTTAATGGTTCCTTCATTTGCTTACTATAGCTAGCGTGTCGATTTCTCTCTATAGTAGCTAGTGTCGACCAAGCACGGAGAAAGAGATTGTTGGAAATATGCCCTAGAGGCAATAATAAAATGGTTATTATTGTATTTCCTAGTTCATGATAATTGTCTGTTGTTCATGCTATAATTGTGTTAACCGGAAACCGTAATACATGTGTGAATACATAGACCACAACGTGTCCCTAGTGAGCCTCTAGTTGGCTAGCTCGTTGATCAATAGATGGTCACGGTTTCATGACCATGGACATTGGATATCGTTGATAACAGGATCACATCATTAGGAGAATGATGTGATGGACAAGACCCAATCCTAAGCATAACACAAGATCGAGTAGTTCGTTTGCTAAAGCTTTTCAATGTCAAGTGTCGTTTCCTTAGACCATGAGATTGTGTAACTCCCGGATACCATAGGAATGCTTTGGGTGTGCCAAACTTCACAACGTAACTGGGTGGCTATAAAGGTATGCTACGGGTATCTCCGAAAGTGTCTGTTGGGTTGACACGAATCAAGACTGGGATTTGTCACTCCGTGTGACGGAGAGGTATCTCTGGGCCCACTCGGTAAGACATCATCATTATGAGCTCAATGTGACTAAGGAGTTAGTCATGGGATGATGTATTACGGAACGAGTAAAAAGACTTGCCGGTAACAAGATTGAACAAGGTATGGGTATACCGACGATCGAATCTCGGGCAAGTACCATACCGATAGACAAAGGGAATTGTATACGGGATTGATTGACTCCTTGACATCGTGGTTCATCCGATGAGATCATCGTGGAGTACGTGGGAGCCAACATGGGTATCCAGATCCCGCTGTTGGTTATTGATCGGAGAGGTGTCTCGGTCATGTCTACGTGTCTCCCGAACCCGTAGGGTCTACACACTTAAGGTTCGATGATGCTAGGGTTATAGGGAAATAGTGTACATGGTTACCGAAGGTTGTTCGGAGTCCCGGATGAGATCCCGGACGTCACAAGGATTCCCGGAATGGTCCGGAGACGAAGATTGATATATAGGAAGTGAGGCTTTGGTTACCGGAAGTGTTCCGGGTGTCTCCGGTAGTGTACCGGGACCACCGGAAGGGTTCCGGGGGTCCATCAAGTGGGCCCACCTGCCCCGGAAGGTTCCATGGGCCAAGAGTGGGAGGGAGCCATCCCCTAGGTGGGCTGGTGCTCCTCCCACCCCAGCCCAAGGCGCAGCAAGGGTGGAGGGGGCAAACCCTAGGCTTAGATGGGCCTTAAGGCCCACCCTAGGGCGCCTCCACCTTTCCCTGACCTGGCCGCCGGCCAGATGCCATCTGGTGGCTGCCGCCAGCCCCTAGGGTGGAACCCTAGGGCGCAGCACCTCTCCTCCCCTCCCCCTATATATAGTGGAGGTATTTGGGGCTGCACAACACACAAGTTCATCTCCTCCCTGGTGCAGCCCTACTCCTCCCTCTCCTCGTTCTCCGTAGTGCTTAGCGAAGCTCTGTCGGAGTACCACGCAGCTCCACCGCCACCACGCCGTCGTGTTGCCGGAGCTCGCCCTCAACCTCTCGTCCCTCCTTGCTGGATCAAGGCGTAGGAGACGTCACCGGGCTGCACGTGTGTTGAACGCGGAGGTGCCGTCCGTTCGGCACTTGATCGGATCTACCGCGATCTGAATCGCTACGAGTACGACTCCATCAACCGCGTTCTAGCAACGCTTCCGCTTAGCGATCTTCAAAGGTATGAAGATCCAATCTCTCCCCGCTCGTTTGCTGGTTTCTCCATAGATAGATCTTGGTGACACGTAGGAAAATTTTGATTTACTACTACGTCTCCCAACAGAGATGACACTTCTCTTTATTAATTAGCTAGCTATAACCATATAAAACCCCTAAATTAACCGTCCAAACCCCCCTAAACCCCCCCTCCCTTTCAAAAAAAACAAGCAACTGACAGATGCTGATGCGTGGATGCTTTTTGGTCCCGGTTGGTGTTATGAACCGGGACTAAAGGTCCTCCTGCCTAGGCTCCCCGTAGAGGCCACGTGGAGCCCCTTCTGTCCCGGTTCGTAAGAGAACCGGGACTAAAGTTTTTGGGCTTTAGTCCCGATCCTTTAATCCCGGTTTTGGAACTGGGACAAATGGGCCTTACGAACTGAGACAAATGAACCCTTTTCTACTAGTGGTTGTACTAGTATAAATAGCCATGGTGCAGTCAATGTAAAGGCAGGTTATATTTTGATAATAGACACGATGTGTTTTTAGGTAAATACCCATATCGAGTTTTGGGGGAAGCTGTCTAAAAATCCCTAATTTTTGGAGGAAGCTTTAGAAAATCTCTGTGTTGCGATTTTTCTTCGTGAAAATTGTTTTGTGCATGAGTACCGTCGTCGATATTAGTTTTCTCATACTAAGCCGTAAGGTTCAAATCCTCTAATTCGTGTACATCGTATGCGCGCGCGAGAGGTTGCTAGTGGTGGTGGTGGAGTGTCGTGAAAGATCAGGCCGCGACAATATATCAGATCTCGTCATCGATGTTGGGTTTACATCCTCCTCCATGTGTTCATCCTCTATTCTCTCTCTCCATGCATGCATGATCCCCCTATCCTCTCTTTTTTCCCAAGCGGACTCCACATCACAATATCCCATCACATGCCTACCTTTTCTCTTTCCAGCTAGATATTTTGTAATTAGTGTTGCATAGCTCCTTCCGGTATCATGTCCATGGACCATGTCCGTACAGATAAACGAACATATATCGAAAGAATTTATGGATCAGCATTGAAAGTGCCCTAAGAATAGTTCTCCCCTAGAAAGAGAGTTGGGACCGAAACTGGTAGTCAAACACTCGTAGACTCCTCTAGAAACAATGGAGGGGCTCAAAACATTTAAGTCCCCCTGGAAAGAGGGGGACTTCAGTCACTAAGGCTAGTATTGTACAACGAAATGAGTACCAAGTTCTATAGATATTTTAGGATACTATATACGAATGCGAACAAATATAAATGCAATATGATAAATTAATGGATTTAATCATTTTCTAAAGTAATGTGATACTTTGCTTTTGCTCAAGTCTTTGTGAAATTCATTATACATAAAGATGAATTTAAATGTTAGAAACTAAACTAAGATAAACGATATTTAGAAAAATATAGTTTTGGCTTAGATCAAAAAAATATAGTTGGGATGACAAACATGAGAACTAAATGGTAACTATAACAATGTATAATTGAAATATGTATACGTGTGCATGAGTATGTTGTTAATTTTCCTACTATATATGAAAAACATGAAAATGTATACTAGAAATATTTATAATAATAAAATTTATGACAAAGTATAAAAGTTAAGTATAAAAACCGACAAACTCATTAAGGATTGCTACAATTTTTCAAGTGTGAGATTACGAGTGTCTATAGGTACAATCAAAGATTTTATTTTAAACAATAAGCATAAAATAGGTTATACCTTAAATTATTATGAGAGACCTGTTGGGCTCCTATAAAATTCTCATTCTCATTTAAATTATTTTGCATTGCAGAGAGATTCACGAAAATTCTTGAGATCAAGGACAGTCCTCTTGATATCTAGAGCTCCTCCTTTTATGTACATGTCTTCTTTACTTATTTTTTCCCTCAACATCAAATAATAAATTAACCACTTCTTATATTATTTTTTCGGGAGGAGGAGGTTCTAATTGATAAATCAGCATCACACTTGGTGAGGCATATTATATGTAGATAGAGAACGATTGACGAGCAGTGGACATTTCTCTTATATGTTTCACTTTGAAACTTGACACACTTATTAATAAGAATAAATAAAACTTAATAAAGCATTATTCTACATAAACAAGGTGCACTGGTGTTTTTCCACATGAAGATTCGATACATCTTATTGAAATGTCCAAACACCAACACAACACGGATGGTGGGGATGGACATATGGGAAAGTACTTGCAACAAGAGACAAACTCTAACGACCCAGACTTTATATAATGTCATTACCCACTTAATTGCAATTAGGAAGATTATATAGATTAAATTAGTACATCTCAGACTCCTTCAACAAAGATAATCACTCAAATGTTTGTTTTATTCATACACCTGAAATAGTACAACAACACAAGTGTATTATAAGTCCTAGTAATTAATAATAACAATAGGGAGACCAAAGTATGTTAATCTATACAACAAATGACGCAACCAAACTAGGACAACACAAAATATCTCTCGGTCAAAGCAATAACAGTAGGACACATTTGAGATATACATTTGACAACCACCATCATGTGCACAATACTAGGAAACAGTTGGTCAGGGATGAGTACACGGTATATCAAGGATGGGTAGCGAAAACCATCTAGGTACAAGAATTAGAGGAGGGAGTAACCTGGCTAAGGTTTCACCGAATCGTATCCACATTCTTCACTCTACTTCAAAATAGCCAAAGCAAGCTCTCTTCTTCTTGTCAGCAGTACTTCCATTCCCCTGTGCTCAATCAACAAAGATCAAGAAACATAAGTGAATATGGTAACCTAAGCAATCATAAGAGGACCAAAGGGGGCAGACTAGAACAAGAAACTAGCCTACTATACTAGAGTCTAGAGGTAGAACAACTCTAGTAGGACAGAAAAGAGGGCAAAAGAAAGATGGGTTCTTCTTATGCCACTGTGTATTTCTCACACTCACAAACAAGCCTAACCCAGATGCACACAAAATTTGAAATGTTTATTATTTAACATACAATAGGATATATATTAAAACTTTCTTGTGTTCCTTGAGCTTAGCTAAGTTTTACTGGAATTTAAAACTTTTGATGTTTGAATAAATATTTAATTGAGAGGGAATAAAATGACTTTCCCAAATATAAATTTTAGGATCTTATTTGGATTTTAATATCTAAAATAAATCCAACCAAAAAAACTAAAATGAGCAAAGGTTATATGACTCCATTAATATAAAAGGATGTAAGAATGTCCTAAGTATTATTTGTGTATTTCTTTGTGAGTTCATAATTATTTTATGGAATATTTTCTAGGATGAAAATAAATTTGATAAACATATTTATATATGTAAATTAATGTTGATTAATATTTGGGCTGGAAATATTGTTCCTAAACTCTAAGTATTATGCTGGATTTATTAGGTGTTTTGTAGAAGTTTACAGATTAAAATGGTTTGGTTTCTATGTCCAAATCATTTTCAAATTTGGTACACATCAAATAAATAGAAATCTTAAAGCTTACCTGAGCAGAGCTGTGTTCTAGCATATGTATTGCAACAATTAGTTCAACGAGAAAGTAAGGTGTTGTTTTTCCTACTCGAAAATGTTTCTTGGATAGGCAACTATTAGGTTTGTTGCTTCGAAAATGGGAAACAACAAACGATTTATTCTTGTGCGGTTCAAAACAAAATATCATAGATACACAGAGAAACCACTCCCAAGTGATAATCAATGGAATGATTTTATTTAGTTTTAGGTCTCTCTTTGTACTACGAGTACAACCACAAGGTAATCTAAAAAACCAAAACCACAAGGTATCCAACTCACGCACACAGCAGGACCAGCGCACACCGCCGCAACAACCCACTCATCTATTATTTATTTGCCTAAAAAAGCTCATGCTTTATTTATTTATTTGTTTGTTTTTTATTTTCTGTGGGACACCGATGTGAGGGTCAAACTCTCACTCCCACTGGTCTCCCGACCAAGCACGGTGTCAAACCCAATTTCAAACAAGTCGATAGACTTGATCGATTTCGTTGGCCCTTGCCTAGTCTGTTGCGATCGAGAGATTGTCCCTCAACCCTATTGTTCGATTTGCTCATGCGCTCGCCGGTCCGCTCCTCAAAATTAAGCGCCACGACCCCAAGTAGCTCTCCAAGCCTGAGCAGCCCCAACGTGCAATTCTGCCGCCTCGGTAAGGCCCGATCCTTGCCTCGCTATCCACTGTATTTGCTACTACATCACGAGCCTCCCTCAATTTCTTATTCGGCCAGGGATGCACCGAATCAAGCTCTCCAACTAAACATGAAGCTCGTCATCGCCGCCCTCTGTTCATCGGCCCACAGTCGTCACTATAAGATGCACCAGAGGTACCTAACAACACCAGTAGACTCCCCATGCACCACCTCATCCTCCAGCGTCTTCACTGAGCCCCTCTAACCACCGGGAGTGTAGGCACGTTCGAGCAGAGCCGCCACGCTGCTGTGCCCTCAAGCTTCGGCGACTACTCCGATGAGAATCACAGTCTATCGAACTCTATCTTGAAAAGAACACCAGTCGTCGATCATGACTTAAGCCAACGGCTTATATCGATCCTTGCAGCGAAGAGGTTTCTTGCATTCAGCCATGTGTCCAGCAACTTCGGTCGTCCGTTTTCACTAAAGTACAATGCATCATATTAATTGAGTTCGCAAAAAAATCCCTAAATAAAATACAAATGCATTATGCACTTTTTAGAAGGGTGTGGCTAAGTATCAGTTGACTAAGACTTAACCAAGTCTTAGTCAAGTGATATAATATATAAAAAGAAAAAAGAAAAACTGAAGAATAAATTGTACGGATCTCCATATAAAATTAAAGAAAGATGATATCAAGTCTTAGTCGATTTCGACTTAGTAAAATTGCTTCTAGAAACAAATATGAAAGTTTAGAGCCTCTTAACTCTTGAACCATAGTTCTATTTGCGATGAAATCAATTTTATTCGATTCATATCGAAGCTCTCCTTCCAATGGTACCATTAGTTTTAGCCTTAAACGCTGTAATTTTTATCATAGCAAGATTCCCCCACTAGTCTAGAAAAGTGTTGCCCGTCAATTATTTTTCTCTGCCATGGTAAGGTATTTGGACAAATTCAATGCAATCTTAACTTTTGATCCATTAATCCAACCCTAGTGACGTATATGTTCATATTGATCTTGACTATCCAATATCATCGTTAGGTGCCACTTTCGAACTTTTCCAATTTAAGCAATTCAAATTTGAATGCATATCTTCTTTTTAACATAGCTTGCAAATTGTAATTGATACATTTTGCATATGAACACTTGTAAAAGATACTTTCTGATCATTTCCTGTACACCCAATATTCAAATATGTTTTATGTATTTTGAACTAAAACTTAATTCAACCTTCATTTCACTATAACTTGGGTTGCAAATAGATTCTTATGTCATATGCACTATACTAAACAATTTGTTGTTGTTCTCCAAATACTATTTATTGCTTTCTGTAAGATCTGAAAATATAATATTGTACAACAATAGTTCTTTCATTCTTTAACGTCTCACCTTATAGCACCATAAAGACATATATTATACATATATTACGCCCATTATGTTAAAACATTTATTAATGACGGCTCGAGAATTTGTGATTTCTTATATGTAGTTTTGACGAGGTTTTCACCGAGTTTTCGTTATTTCTAATGCTAATCCTTTGAGAGAGAAGAAAACTTATTTTTCATTGTTGGGAAGGAAAGTTCATTTATGCAAAGAAACTAACCAAGATTTCACCAAATAAATCCATTAGAAGCAGCTTCCAAATGAACACACTACCAAGTTTCACGAATTTCGAATTTCGTTTGAATGTTTTGGAATTAAAAAACCAAACAACTTTATGTTTTGTTCGAATATTGACACTCTCATGTTGGAATTCCTTTTATTTTCTTGTATATGGTATAAATATATACTCAAGAACAGAAATGTGAATTTTCAATCCAACTTTGCAAAAAAAAAATCATGCACTTGTAGTTCAAATTTGAATTATATCCATTAAATGTCTAGAAATACACTTAATAGCTTAAATATATCAAACAAAACTCGAAATATGCCAGAATTTTACATGGATCAAGTAATGGTGTATATTTAGTGTTTAAAAAAAATTCAAGGCCAACAGATGTAGCAACGTTTGTGTTGCTTCCATACCTCCACTAGTAGAAAACAGGGCATTGGTTCGGGTCTCCTAAGCCCATTAATCCCGGTTCACTCACGAACCGGGAACAAAGGTGGCAACTGTCCCGGTTCGTGAGCCCAGGGGGCCGGCCGGGCCATGTGGTTCGTTGGTCCCAGTTTGTCTGGCCCCTTTGGTCCCGGTTCCAAGCATGAACCGGCACAAATGCGCCTCGCTCCTGGCCCATGACCATTGGTCCCGGTTCGTGGCTGGAATCGGGACCAAAGAGAGACCTATTGTCCCCGTTCCAGCCACGAACCGGGACCAATGAGCTGGCTATATAAACCCTTGCCCGCCGTTAGCAGAGCCGTGGAATGCTCTATTTTTTAGGACATCGGTGTTAGATCTTTGTGGTGCTCTAGCTCACCTCCTATGCACATGAGGTGTTTGATGAAATGCCCAAGCTGCACTTAAGCTTTCTCCTCTCGAAGCTCCTTGTCCAAACTTCATTTTCGTCATGATTTTTCTAGGTTTGGCGGTCCGTCCTGTCCCGTCCCTCTCCTGAAACCGCCGTCGATTGCCCGTGCATGGTGAGCCTCTTGATCTTATCTTCTTTCTAAAAGAAAATATACTTACTCGTATGATTTTCTTAATTTTATTAGTTTTTGTTATTATATAGTGCCATCGTTATGGTATCCGTCCACGTCGGCCCTCGTCCAGTCTATGATTCAGATGTGGTATATTATCTCTTATAACTATTGCACACATCTAATGTCTATGACAATTAATTATGCCACCAACTTGACATAGATGTTTTTATCTATAGGAAGTAGTTGAACCAGAAATGGATACCGACTATGCAATTCTGCTCGACGAGGTAACTAAATCTAAAAAAAATCGATCATTTGAAAGAAAAATTGAAAAGAACTGAAGATGAGAAGATGGGATTGGAGTTGCATGTTGCTGATATCTTCGATCATCACAGGACCAAGATGGCTGCAATGCGCTTGAAGCTTAGAAAGATTAGAAAATATGCCATTGATAAAGAGGTTTGGTATCATATGTCATTTTATCAATTGTTACCTTAGTTGTGATTATGATCGCATTTGTTGTTGCATTGAAATTTTGAAACAGTTTCAATATATGGTTTAATTAGATGCTCTGGAGAGCTATTTGTTGGTCAACAAGAACTATGTATCTATTTTGGTTTTAATGTGATGATGAACTCCTATTAATTTGGTCACTTATGTATTCCTTATGTTCTGTAATGGTTTTGACATACTTAATTATGTATAATGCATGCACATGACCGACAATGGATGTACGATAACAGACGCACTAACGAGTACATTAAGGGGGTGCATCATTTTCTCGAAGTGGCCGAGGCAAACAAGCATACTGGTTTTATGTGTTGTTCATGCCCTACATGTGGGAATTTGAAGTCTTACTCTGATCAGAAAATCCTTCACAGCCACCTGTTTGTGAAGGGTTTCATGCCACACTATAATGTTTGGACCAAGCACGGGGAAATAGGGGTTATGATGGAAGATACCGAAGAAGAAGAGGATGCTGAAAACTATGTGCCCCCTGAATACGGTGATGCTGCAACCGGGGAAGCTGAAGATCAAAAGGAACCAGACGATGTACCCGATGATGATCTTCGCCGGGTCATTGTTGATGCAACGAGACAGTGCAAAGTGAAAAGGAGAAGCTGAAGTACGATCACATGTTAGAGGGTCACAAAAAAGGGTTGTACCCCAATTGCGAAGATGGCAACACAAATCTCGGTACCACACGGGAATTGCTGCAGTGGAAGGCAGAGAATGGTGTACCTGATAAAGGATTTGAGAAGCTACTGAAAATATTGAAGAAGAAGCTTCCAAAGGATAACGAATTGCCCGACGGTACGAACACAGCAAAGAAGGTCGTATGCCCTCTAGGATTGGAGGTGCAGAAGATACATGCATGCCCTAATGACTGCATCCTCTACTGTGGTGAGTACGAGGAACAGAATGCATGCCCGGTATGCGGTGCATTGCCCTATAAGATTAGACGCGATGACCCTGGTGATGTTGAGGGCGAGCGCCCCAGGAAGAGGGTTGCTACCAAGGTGATGTGGTATGCTCCTATAATACCATGGTTGAAATGTCTGTTCAGAAATAAAGAGCATGCCAAGAAATAAAGAGTAAGAAAGACGGTAAGTTGAGAGCACCCGCTGACGGGTCGCAGTGGAGAAAAATCAAGAGAAAGTACTGGAAGGAGTTTGTAGGTGACGCAAGGATCGTATGGTTTGGTTTAAGCGCGGATGGCATTAATCCTTTTAGGGAGTAGAGCAGCAACCACAACACCTAGCCCGTGACTCTATGTATCTATAACCTTCTTCCTTGGCTGTGCATGAAGCAGAAGTTCATTATGATGCCAGTTCTCGTCCAAGGTCGTAAGCAACCCGGCAAAGACATTGATGTGTACCTAAGGACATTAGTTGACGAACTTTCACAGATGTGGAATGGAAACGGTGTACGCGTGTGGGATGAGCACAAACAAGAGGATTTTGACCTGCATGCATTGTTGTTTGTAACCATCAATGATTGGCCTGCTCCCAGTAACCTTTCAGGACGGACAAACAAGGGATACCATGCATGCATGCACTGTTTAGATGACACTGAAAGTATATACCTGGACAATTGTAGGAAGAATGTGTACCTGGGGCATTGTCGATTTCTTCCGACCAACCATCAATGTCGAAAGAAAGGCAAGTATTTCAAAGGCGAGGCAGATCACCGGAAGAAGCCCGCCATCCGTACCGGTGATCACATACTTCCTATGGTCAATGATTTACGAGTAATCTTTGGAAAGGGTCTCGGCGGACTATCTGTTCCGAATGACGCTGAGGGACGCGCACCCATGTGGCAGAAGAAATCTATATTTTGGGACCTACCCTACTGGAAAGAACTAGAGGTCCGCTCTGCAATCGACGTGATGCACGTGACGAAGAATCTTTGCGTGAACCTACTAGGCTTCTTGGGTGTGTATGGGAAGACAAAATATACACCGGAGGCACGGGAGGACCAGCAACGTGTTCACGAAAAAGACGGCATGCCTCCAAAGCAGTATGAAGGTCCTGCCAGCTACGCACTTACCAAAGAAGAGAAGGAAATCCTCTTTGAATGCCTGCTGAGTATGAAGGCCCCGTCTGGCTTCTCGTCGAATATAAAGTGAATAATAAATATGGCAGAGAAAAAGTTCCAGAACCTATAGTCTCATGACTGCCACTTGATTATGATGCAACCGCTTCCGGTTGCATTGAGGGGGCTTCTACCGGAAAACGTTTGATTTGCCATTGTGAAGCTATGTGCATTCCTCAATGCAATCTCTCAGAAGGTGATCAATCCAGAAATCCTATCGAGGTTAAGGAATGATGTGGCGCAATGTCTTGTTAATTTCGAGCTGGTGTTCCCACCATCCATCTTCAATATCATGACGCGCGTCCTAGTTCATCTAGTCAATGAGATTGTCGTTCTGAGCCCTGTATTTCCACACAATATGTTCCCCTTTGAGAGGGTCATGGGAGTCCTAAAGAAATATGTCTGGAACCGCGCTAGGCCAAAAGGAAGCATCTCCATCGGCCATCAAACAGAGGATGTCATTGGGTTTTGTGTTGACTTCATTCTTGACCTTAAGAATATTGGTATCCCTCAATTGCGGTATGAGGGGAGACTCACTAGAAAATGCACGCTAGGAGCAAAGTCAATAATATGTCGGGACGGGCATTCTTGGTCTCAAACACACTACAGAGTTCTACATAATTCTACCTCGGTGACCCCGCATGTCGATGAACACAAGAACATTCTGTGCTCCAAACACCCAGAACAGTGTGACGACTGGATTACATGTGAACACATCAAGACTTTCGGCAGCTGGTTGCAAACACATCTCAGGTGTGACAACACTGTTTCTGATGAGCTGTACTCATTGGCCAGGAGACCATCTATGACTGTATTGACTTACAAAGGGTACGAGATAAATGGGAATACATTTTACACGATCGCCCAAGATCAAAGGTGCACCAAGAAAAACATCGGTGTTCGCTTTGATGCAGCAATGACGAATGGTAAGGTCGACACATATTATGGTTACATAGAGGAGATATGGGAACTTTACTATGGACATGATTTGAAGGTCCCTTTGTTTCGATGCAAATGGGTCAATCTTACAAGAGGCGGGGTACAGGTAGACCTGCATTACAGAATGACAATAGTGGATCTCAACAATCTTGGGTACAGAGACAAACCATTCTTCCTAGCCAATGATGTGATGCAGGTTTTCTATGTTAAGGACATGTCTACCAAACCAAGAAAAGATAATGAAGCGAATACAGCATACGATGAGCCAAAGCGTCACATAGTTCTTTCAGGCAAAAGAGACATCGTGGAATTGGAGGGCAAGATAGACATGTCTGAAGATTATGAAAAGTTTCAGGAAATTCCTCCCTTCAAAGTCAAGGATGACCCAAGCACCCTGTTAAACAATGAAGATTATCCATGGTTATGGCACAATAAGCAAAGGACACAAGCGAAGAAAAAGTGAAGACTATTATGATGATTCCTTTGATATAGAATATCACTGCAGTTACTTGTGAAGAAATGAAACAACGAGTTTCCGTCCGAAACCCTGATACTTAGAAAGAAACTGTCTGTTTTGTACACAAAGTGCATCCATCTTTTGCCGTAACCCTCTCAACTTTTTAGCACATGCTATGTGGGTGAAAATGATGACACCATGCCAACTTTTAACTTTTTTAGAGTTCATTTGTAGTGCTTTTCAATTTCAGTGTCATTTAGCTCAAAAAATCAATAACTGCATGAAAAATAACAAATGAAGTAGAAAGGGTTGAAAATTGATGATGTGGCTTTGAATGGTGCATTTTGAACACACAAAAAGTCTTCAGTTCAAATAAGTTCAAGAAAATGAATCCGTTTGTAACAGATGAGTTTTCGTCCAAAACCCTAATAGTTCGAAAGAGATTGTCCATTTTGTTCACGAAGTGCATCCAGCTTTTGTCATAACCCTGTCAAATTTTTAGCACATGCTATGTGGGTGAAATGATGATACCATGCCAACTTTCAACCTTTTCAGAGTTCATTTGTAGTGCTTATCAATTTCAGGATCATTTAGCTTAAAGAATGAACTAATAGCAAAAAGAATCAACTAAAAAACTTTTATGAAACCCTAATATCAAAAAGAATGAAATACCAAATAATCAATTTAAATATTATTTTATGAACTATAATATTCTTCAATAGCAAAAAGAATCAACTAAAAAGCTCTGATAAAACTCTAATAGCAAAAAGAAACTCTAAAAGTTTTTATAAACCTCTAATATTTTTGAAAATAAAATTATATTAAATTTATGCAACTAAAATTATCAAAGTATTAAAAAACATTAATAGCAAAAAGCATTTTTATAAAGAATTTTTTTGTTAGAAACTTCAATAGCAAACTAAAATAACAAAATCTGTTTTTGATTTAAACAATCATTTAAAATAACCTAAAAATTACCAAATTGAATATAATGTTAAAACAATGTAGTATTAAATAGCAGGAAAAAGAATCACTCAAAAATCTATTTTTATAGTAAAGTTATTCACAAACTAGTGATTCACACAAATTTCAAAAAATTCAAATTTAAACTAGTCAAATTTGAAAACTAATGGCACTAACAGAAAGATTATAATTTTTGTGACCTAAAAGCAAAAAGAATCACTGAAAAACTATAAGTAGAAACAAAAGAAAATAAATAAAGCAAACAACAAAACAAAAAACAGGAAAAAATATTAAAAAATTCCGCCTACTGAGCCACCACGGCGTGAATACGACTACAAATGTCGCCTACTGTGCCGTCCCGGTTGGTGGCACGAACCGGGACCAAAGGGGGGCATTGGTACCGGTTTGTGCCACCAACCGGGTCCAATGCTCCCTGTATAATACCTCACACTTAGCAGTTTTTAACCCATTCGCTCCCCCGAAGGCCAGATCCCCATCCACGCCGTTAGGCTGCCCAATCCTCGCATGCTCTCCGGCGCCCTCTCCGCCGTCGTGCACCGTCCCCAACCTCCCTGACCTCGCTCCGGCCGCCCCACCCTGCTCCGGCCACCCCGCTCCGGCCGCCCCGCCCCGCTCCGGCCGCCCCGCCCCGCACCGGCCACCCCACCCCACTCCGGCCGCCCCGCGCCCGCCGCCCCGCCCCGCTCCGGCCACATCCCCCCTCCCCTATACGTGAGCAGTTCGTCCGACCGGCTAATATATGCTGATTTTTTTTCATATACAATATAATGTTTTTTGTTCATATATATCTGTGTATGATGATATATGTGTGTATGATAATATATGATGATTTTTTTCATATACAATATGATGTTTTTTTGTTCATATATATTGGTATGATGATATATGTATGTGTTCATGCAAGTTAAAAAAATCGTGTTCAATGTGTATTCAAAAAAATCATCATGTGTTTAGAAAAAAAGTCAATGAGCTTCAGAAAATGTTTCACATGTATTCAAAAAGTTTAATGTGTATTAAAAAAATGTTATGCGTGTATTTATAAAATATTTAATATGTATTCAAAAAACTGTTTTTGAAAAACATTCACCATGCATTTGACAAATGTTCAATGCATATAACAAAATGCTGAGTGTATATACAAAAAATGGACATGTATGAAAATAGTCGGCATTTATTTAAAAAACATAAAAGGCAAAAATAAGAAAACTACAAAATGATAAAATCCATAAATAAAAAAATATGAAAGAAAAAAACACGTGGAACCTTTCCAAAATCGATGGAAGGTTGCACAAAGCGAGACAAAACCTTCGCAGAACCACGTATGTGCATCACGTTTTGTTACCGCCGCCACGTGATGATATGTCCGCTGGCATTATTTTTTTGTTCATATGGAAAAATCCCGTAATTTTGACATGAGGGGGGACGTCGGTCAACCCCCTCTCGCTCGACCAAATTTTGAGTCCACCTGAACCGGGACTGAAAAAGCATTGTCGATCTCCTACCCCCTCTCGCCCCTACCCGACAAACTCTCGAGGCCACCCAAACCACTATAAGAAAACTCCGGTAATTTCGGTCAACCCCCTCTCGCCCGACCAAACCCTAGTAGCGTTGCCGAGGCCACCCAATCCCTAAAAGCGTTGCCGAGTCCACCCAAACCCTAGAAGCATAGAGGCCACCCAATCCCTAGAAGCGTTGTCGACGCCACCCCAAACCGTAGAAGCATCGAGGCCACTAATATGATCCCTTGTCTATGTTTGACACTAATTAATATATCCATCTTTCATGTTTGTATATTAATTGCCATGTTGTAATATTTGCAAAAACCATGGATCTGACCATGAATAGAGACTTTGAAGGAGAAGCGTTGTTGGGGGACATGATCCGCGGAGACGGTGATATCTTCTCGTTAATCAATTTTGACATAGAAGAGCTAGCACATGATGATGGCGGCTCCATTCACTGAATGCTGGAGGAAGAAGGAGACCATGATGACGGCTCCGGTGACCGAGAGTAGTTTTCAAATTTGAATAGTTTAAATTTGAATTATTTGAAATTTGTGTGACTCACTAGTTTGTGAATAACTTTATTTTAAAAGTAGATTTTTAGTGATTTTTTTATGCTGTTTAATAGTAGCGTGTTTTATTATTATATTCAATTTGGTAATTCTTAGGCTATTTAAAAAATGAAATGTCTTAGTAACAGACGTGTTTTCGTCTGAAACCCTGATACTTCGAAAGAGATTGTCCATTTTGTACACGAAGTGCATCCAGTTTTTGCCGTAACCCTCCCAACTTTTTAGCACGTGCTATGTGGGTGAAATGATGATACCCTGCCAACTTTCAAACTTGTCAGAGTTCATTTGTAGTGCTTTTCAATTTCACGATCATTTAGCTCAAAAAAATCAGTAAATGCATGAAAAATAGCGAATGAAGTCAGAAAGGGTTGAAATTTGATGACGTGGCTTCAAACGGTGCATACAAAACACCCAAAAAGTCTGGAGTTGAAATAAGTTTAAAAAATGAATTGTCTTTGTAAGAGACGAGTTTTCATTTGAAACATTGATACTTCGAAAGAAATTGTCCATTTTGTACACGAAGTGCATCCAGGTTTTGTCGTAACCCTCTTAACTTTTTAGCACATGCTATGTGGGTGAAATGATGATACCATGCCAATTTTCAACCTTTTCAGAGTTCAGTTGTAGTGCTTGTCAAATTTAGAGTCATTTAGCTCAAAAAATTAGTAATGCATGAAAAATAGCAAATGAAGTCATAAAGGGCTAAAAATTGATGGCCTGCCTTCGAATGGTGCGTACTGAATGCACAAAAAGTCTGGAGTTGAAATAAGTTTTAAAAAATGAAATGCCTTTGTAACAGACGAGTTTTCGTTTGATACCCTAATACTCCGAAAAAGATTGTCCATTTTGTACACGAAGTGTATCCAGTTTTTACTGTAACCCTCTCACCTTTTTAGCAGATGCTATGTGGCTGGAATGATAATACCATGACAACTTTTAACCTTTTTAGAGTTCATTTGTAGGGATTATCAATTTCAGGGTCATTTAGCTCAAAAAAATCAATAAATGCATAAAAAATAGCAAATGAAGTCAGAAATGGTTGAAAATTGATGGCCTGCCTTTGATGGTGCATACTGAACACACAAAACACATAAGTACACTACTATTACAAAGATTCCCTTCGGTTTGTCCGAAGTGGGACTTTCTAGATATATAAGTCCAGAAACTAACTAGAGAAGTAGGTCACATCCCAGAGTGGGATCTTTGGGTATAAACTTTTTCTTGGCGTGTGTCCCTTTGCATCATAACCATGGACAATCTTCATCGTTTAACTTTATGCTTGGGTCAACATTCACTGTGAAGGGAGCAATTTCATGAAACTTTTCATAATCTTCTGACATGTCTGTCTTGTCCTCCACTCCCACGATGTTTCTTTTCCCTGAAAGAACTATGTGGCTCTTTGGCTCATTGTATGATGTATTCGCTTCCTTATGTTTTCTTTTTCTCGCCTTGGTAGACATGTCCTTCACATAGAAAACATGCGCCATATCATTGGCTAGGACGAATGGTTCGTCTGCATACCCAAGATTGTTGAGAAACACTGTTGTCATTCCATATTGCGGGTCTTCCTTTACCCTGTCTCCTGTCAGATTGACCCATATGCAACTAAACAAAGGGAATTTCAAACCAAGTCCATAGTCAAGTTCCCATATCTCCTCTATGTAACCATAATGTGTATCCTTTGCTCCAATGCTGTTTGCTGCGTCAAAGCGGACACCACTGTTTTGGTTGGCGCTCTTTTTATCTTGGGAGATCGTGTAAAATATATTCCCATTTATCTCGTACCCTTTGAAAGTCAATATAGTTGAAGATGGTAACTTGAACAGCAAGTACAGGTCATCTTCAACAATGTCATCATGCATGAGACGTGTCTACAACCAACCGGCAAAATTCACTGTTTGTTCATGTGTAATCCAGTCGTCAGACTTCTTCGGGTGTTTGGAGCATAGAATATTCTTGTGTTGCTCGATATACGGAGCCACCAAGGCGAAACTTTGTAGAACTGTGTAGTGTGATTGCGCCAAAGAATGTCCATCCCAGTATATTAGTGAATTCTTTCCTAGCGTGCCTTTTCCACACAGTCTGCCCTCATGTCACGATTCATGAACACCAATCGGCTTAATGTGAGGAATAAAGTCAACACAAAACTCAATGACCTCCTTTGTTTCATGGCCCTTGGATATGCTTCCTTCTGTCCTAGCATGATTATGAACATATTTCTTTAAGAGTCCCATGAACCTCTCAAAGGGGAACATATTGTGTAGAAATACATGACCCAGAATGGCAATCTCCTCGACTAGGTGAACTAGGACGTGCGTCACGATATTGAAGTAGGATGGTGGGAACACCAACTCGAAACTGACAAGACATTCCACCAAACCATTCTCTAACCTTGGTAGGATTTCTGGATCGATTACCTTCTAAGAGATCGCATTCAAGACTGCACATAGCTTCACAATGGCTAATCGAACGTTTTCCGGTAGAAGCCCCCTCAATGCAACCGGAAACAGTTGTGTCATAATCACGTGGCAGTCATGAGACTTTAGGTTCTGAAACTTTTTCTCTGCCATATTTATTATTCCCTTTATATTCGACGAGAAGTCAGACGGGACCTTCATACTGAGCAGACATTCGAAGAAGATTTCCTTCTCTTCTTTGCTAAGAGTATAGCTGGCATGACCCTGAAACTGCTTTGGATCCATGTCGTCTCCTCCGTGCATACATTACTGGTCCTCCCGTGCCTCCGGTGTATCTTTTGTCTTCCCATACACGCCCAAGAAGCCTAGCAGGTTCACGCAAAGATTCTTCATCACGTGCATCACATTGATTGCAGAGCGGACCTCGAGGTCTTTCCAATAGGGTAGGTCCCAAAATATAGATTTCTTCTTCCACATGGGTGCGCGTTTGTCAGCGTCATTCGGAATGGATTGTGCGCCAGGACCCTTGCCAAAGATTACTTTTAAATCCTTCACCATATCAAGTATATCATCACCCATACGGTGGTGAGGCTTCTTCCGGTGATTTGCCTCACCTTTGAAATGCTTGCCTTTCTATCTTACGGGATGCCTGCTCTGAAGAAATTGACGATACCACAGATACACATTCTTCTTACATTTATTCAAATATATATTTTTGATATCATCTAAATAGTGCGTGCATGTGTGGTATTCCTTGTTTGTTTGTCCTGAAAGGTTAATGAGAGAAGGACAATCATTGATGGTTACAAACAACAACGCATGCGGGTCAAATTCCTCCTGATCTTTCGCATCCCACGCACGTACACCTTTTCCATTCCACAGGTGTAAAAGTTCTTCAACTAATGTCCTTAGGTACACATCAATGTCGTTGCCGGGTTGCTTGGGGCCTTGGATGAGCAATGGCATCATAATGAACTTCCGCTTCATGCACAACCAAGGAGGAAGGTTATAGATAAGTCACAGGCCATGTGCTATGATTGTTGTTCTGCTCCCCAAAAGGATTACTGCCATCTGCACTTAAACCAAACCATGCGTTCCTTGCATCCTTTGAAAAGTCCTTCCACTTTCTCTCAATTTTTATCCACTGCGATCCGTGAGAGGGCACTCTCAACTTCCCGTCTTTCTTACGGTCTTCGTTGTGCCATCACAACAACTTGGTATGCTCTTTGTTTTGGAACAAAGGTTTCAACTGTGGTATTATAGGAGCATACCACATCACCTTGGCAGGATTCTTCTTCCTGGGACGCTTGCCCTCAACATCACCAGGGTCATTGTGGCCGATTTTATAGCGCAATGCACAGCATACCGAGCATGCATTCAAATCCTCGTACTCACCGCGGTAGAGGATGCAGTCATTAGGGCACGAATGTATCTTCTCCACCTCTAATCCGAGAGGGCAGACAGCCTTCCATGCTTCGTACGTACTCTCTGACAATTCGTTGTCCTTTGGTAGCTTCTTCTTTAACATTATCAACAACTTTTCAAATGCCTTGTCAGATACACCATTCTCGGCCTTCCAATGCAGCAGTTCCAGTGTGGTATCCAGCTTTTTCTTGTCATCTTCACAATTTGGGTACAACCCTTTTTTGTGATCCTCTAACATGTGCCGCAACTTCAGATTTTCCTTTTCACTTGCGCAGTTTCTCTTTCATTAGCAATGGCCCAACCAAGATCATCAGTGGGCTCATCTGATGCCTCTTCTTCAGCTCCTTCCCGCATTGTCAGCTCAGCTTCTTCCCGCATTGTTGTACCATCGTATTCATGGAACCCATGGCCAGGATAGCTGTCGTCATCCTCTTCTTCTTTATTCTCTTCCATTAGGACCCCTCTTTCTCCGTACTTGGTCCAATAGTTATAGCCGGACATGAAACATGACTCAAATAGGTGGACATGAATGGTTCTTGAGTAGCCTCAGTCAGCGCATGGAAAATACATAAAACCATCTGGCCGCTAGTTAGCCTCAGCCGCAACTAGAAAAGTAAGCACACCATTAATGAACTGGGGAGAGCATCGATCGTCGTACATCCATTGCCGGCTCATCTTCATTACACAACACCAAAAAAACCAAATTAAATTCAACAACATACAAACTCTCTAGCTAAAGCATTTAAATGCAACAACAAATACAATCAACATCGTAACTAAGGTAACAATTGATCCAACAGCATAGTGATACCAAGCCTCACTATCAATGACATATCTTTTAAATTTTCTAATCTTCAAGCGCATTGCACCCATGTTTATCTTGTGATCATCGATGACATCCGCAACATACAACTCCAGTTTCATCTTCTGTTCTTCAACTCTTTTCAATTTTTCTTTTAAATACTCGTTTTATTTTTCAACTAAATTTAACTTCTTGACAAGAATATCTATGTCGTTTGGAATCTCCGGTTCACATAACTCCTAGATAAAAATATCTATGTCAACTTGATGGGCATAATTGTCATAAACACGAAATGAAACAAAGGGTTATAAAAGAGAGTATATACCACATCCGAATCATAAACCAGACGAGGGCCAATGGGGACAGATTTCAAAACCATGCCATTATGTATAACAAACAACCATATAGGTAAGAAAACTATACAAGAAACTAACTAAATATTACAAACATGTTTTTTTTATAAAAAGGATAAGAACAAGAGGCTCACCAAAGGTGGTGCCGGCGATGGGACGGTACGGGCGATCGATGGTGGTTAGGACGGGGACGGGAAGGCACTAAGTAAACCACACCTACAAATGCAAAGTAAGAAGTTAATTCGAGCTCAAATTACATAAATCAAATAAACTACCACATACAAACTAAAACTCACAAATTACTATACTTATATAGCATTGCAAGAGCTAATCTAGCAATGAGAGATGAAAGGACAAAGTTGCTAACCTTTGTGAACACTTGGATGGATGGGGTGCCTCCAAATCTTGACAAATTTTGGCAAAAATGGAGGATGAGCTCGGGGAAGAGAGAAAGAACAGAAAGGAGTGGGAAGGGGAAGAACAGAGAGGAGTGTGCTCGGGCTGGCCGAAGGGTTCATATAGGGGACCTTTAGTCCCAGTTGGTGGCTCCAACTACGACTAAAGATTAGCCTATAGTCACGATTGAAGCCACCAACCAGAACTAAAGGTTTCCGTGTGGCCCAAGGCTAACGCCAGCCTGCCACCATACCTTTAGTGTCGGTTCGTGGCACGAACTAGGACTAAAGGTCCGGAACGAACCGACACTAATGATGCCCGTCACGAACCGGGACTAATGAGCACATTAGTGCCGGTTCAAAATCGGACCGGGACTAATGAGGCGGATGAAAGGTCTGTTTTCTACTAGTGAAGGTCGTTCTTTCAGGATGTGAAGCAAATCTATGCCACAGTGATGGAAACCGAACGCGGGTGGGTATGTTATTCCAGAACTACATGTAAAATTCATGATCTTATGCATGATGTTGCGCTTTCTGTAATGGAAAAGGAATGTGCCTTTGCAAGTGAGGAACCAGGCAAGATGGAATTTGTTGTCACAGCTGAGGAACCAGGGCAAAGTGAGTGGCCTCCAAATACTGCTCGTCATTTATTCTTGTCATGCAGCCATGGATAGGGGTGCGTGGAAGCTTGCTTTCCATGTGCCAGAACCATGAGTTGGTCGCGAGATTTTATGGGTTTCACCTCTAGTCTACCCCAACTTGTTTGGGACTAAAGGCTTTGTTGTTGTTGTTGTAATGTTGTCAAAATTTATTCTTGTCATGCAGGGAACCAGAAATAAAGTTGAATAATTCTCTCGAGAAAAGCTCTCCAGCTATCCAAACTCTTTTGTGTGATAGGCATATGAAAAGTGCGTTGCAACATCCATCAAAATACAGATCTTTGCAAGCATTACAACTTCGTTCAAAGAGTACTTCATTCCCATTGAAACCAAAGCATACGCGTAACCTGAGGTATCTAGATCTCTCAGGAAATTTCATCTGTGCACTTCCTCAAGATATGAGCATTCTTTACAACCTTCAAACGCTGAACCTTGCTGGCTGCACATTTCTTAGTGAACTTCCAAGAGAAATGAAGTATATGACTGCCCTTCGTCACGTTTACACTCATGATTGTCCACGGCTGAAGATACTTACATGTTTTGTAGCAGGTAGTGGCTCTAAGTGCAGTAATGCTGGAGAACTTAGAAACTTAAAACTTGGTGGTCAACTAGAGCTACAACATCTAGCGAATGTGAAAGAAGAAGATGCAAAAGTGGCAAACCTTGCAGAGAAGAATGAAATAAGAGAACTGACATTAAAATGGGATGGTTTTTCTTGGGAAAACAGTTCCAGGGATGATGCAAGAGTGCTAGAGAATCTCCAACCACATGATATGGTGCATGCTATAAGGATACACTCCTATGGAGCCACTACCTTACGAACATGGATGCCTATGTTGCAAAACATTGTTGAGGTCCATCTTTTCAATTGTAACAAACTGCAATTGTTGTTCAGCAATGATTGTGATGCAACCTTGGCATTTCCAAGAAAAACCTTGGCATTCCAAAATTTGAAGAAGCTTACGCTAGTCAATCTTGTCTGTTTGGAGAGATGGTGGGGAATAGGTAATGGTCGGATGCAACAAGATATGTTGTTTCCTCAGCTTGAGAAGTTGTTAATTAGTAATTGTGTGAAGTTGACGATACTACCAGCAAATTTGACCTTCCCTAACCTCCAGCATGTTTGTATCGAGGGATGTCCAGAATTGACAACTTAGAGCTAAATCACCAAAGCTCAGTGTGTTAAACATGGGAGGATGTGCGGCAGAGTTGTTTCTGTGGGTAGCTAGACATATGACTTCATTGACCAATCTGGAACTGCATAGCACTGGAGACAGTACAGAAACAGCCTCGCCGGCGGCAGAGTGCGTATTGAGGGAAGTGCTGGATGGTATGGAAAAATTGAATGATCATTATATTCCTCTGGCAATTTTGAGGTTGAAAAACTTTAAGTCTGGTGTAACACAGCTATGTGCATGTTTTGTACACCTTCAAGATTTGTCAATTTCGAGGAGCCATGTGCTCGTCCATTGGCCAGAAAAGTTATTCGAAGGACTTGTATCCTTGAGGAGGATTGACATTGACGACTGTGCGAATCTTACTGGATATGCACCAGGTCAGGTGAGCCATCAACACGATCAGAAACAAGTCAGCTCCTGCCACGTCTAGAGTGTCTGAAGATATGGAATTGTACCAACTTGGTTGAGGTGTTCAGCATCCCTGCATCTCTCAGGACATTGGACATTCGTAGTTGCAGTAAGCTTGAGTCCACATCCGGCAGGAATCTACAGAGGGGACAACTAGCATTGTCGATTCGGCAAGGGCTGCCAAGTATAGTGGAGGTGTCATCATCCTCAATCAGAGCAGGGGCAGAGCATTTAGAAGTGTTAACATTATTGCAGTGTCATGGCTTAACAGGGGCACTTCATATTTCCCAGTTGCTCAAGAAACTACATATTCGTGGTTGCGCTAGGTTGACATCTCTTGAAACTCGCTCAGGAGAGCTCCCATAGTTGGAGTGCCTCCAGCTTGTTGATTGCAATACCCTGTCATCCTTACCGGATAGGCCACATTCATACTTATCTCTCCAATCTCTTGACATTAAATGCTGCTCTGGTATGAGGACGCTCCCTGCAAGCCTGCAGGAGCGGTTGGGCAGCCTCCGGTGGCAAAACATCGATGCTCATTATTATGGAAGTAAGCATTCAGTAATTGCTTTCCCTATTACAACTACTTACTGTAGTGATTTAGTGAATACTAAATGTGCTCGTTAGATAATGATAATAGCTTCAATATTAGTCCGAGAGAAAATTTGGGGCAAATTAAATATTATCTTACCGAAGTTTGTCATTTCTTAATTTATTGATGTTTCCCGAGTGTAAAGCTTTTGCATTGTTGGTCTGTGCAGATAAGCCAAGGCCTATTCCTACCCTGTTATAAAAGAAGACAGGCGATATGCCATCCGTAGAGATTAAAGACATATAAACGGAATCATGGGAATTCCAATATGGAATTAACACGCAGTAGGTTTGTGATTTAGAAATATGCTAGAACCCTTCAATTGTTCTTATCTTTTGCAAAAAATAAGCTGGTGGGGTAATACAATCTGGTGTTTCTTTATAGGATTCTTCCAGCACATGCAGATACAGGCGGGGAAGGGAAATCACTCGAGGTGGGGCTATTTCTCTTGCAGCCCAAACCAGGTTGTTGCCATGCTGAACTGTGAGATCAGTAATCAGAAAGCGCTTCGAGCACTGCAGTTGTCTATCATTAAGTTTATCACCACAAAGAGATCTTGTTTTAATAGTCAGTACATGTATTTGTCACTTCTGTTTACCTCCGGGCACGGCGATATTCTGTCAAGATAGAATGACATTTCGACGAACAAAAAATATTTTCCAAAGAAGTTTTATTTCTAAGGAATATTTTTCAAGCACAGGGACAATCTCATGAATTGTAGGGTCATTTTTTTTGTAAGGAAAGTCTCATTTCTAGTTCTAAAATGGTAAATTTATTCTGAATTACCCTCTAATTTCTATATATTTTTACATTTCATGAGGCTTTTTTCCAAGGTTTTTAAGTCATATACTTACTTGACAAAAAATAATTAACTTGTCTGCAAGCACATCAAAAAATAAATGGGCAAAATAAAGTTGTGCCACTACAAGGCAATGGACCAGTTTTTCGTGAACCATTACTTCACATGTCACACGCGCACCGCCCCGGCTTGGTCCGTAATCAAGCCAGGCAAGGCGGGCAAGAACGAGTGTGGTGTTTCGTTTCTCTTCTCAGCACCCCACTTAGATTAGTGGAGAGAATATACCATATAAAAGATTCAAACACTTTCCCCACTAGCAATATGAGACTAAACTTTAGCACCAACAATTGACATTTTTTACATGGGCCTCTTTGATATTTCAGAAATTTTACATGGGCTAGGCCCTTTATTTCAAACGGATTCTCCACCATTCGGATGCTCACTCACGAGGTCCAAGTTGATGAGCTAAGGATGACATTGTGTGTAAGCTATGACTAGTGGGCACTACTTTCGGGCGGGGCGGGGGGGGGGGGGGGGGGGCTCCGCTTACAAAGTGCAATTCCCTGTTATGGACCAAATGGTTTGTTAGGTGTGTTTCCAAAAGTTAAGTTCTTTGCCATCCCCGCAGCTCTCGTCTGTCCAAACTGTGGGCCTTGCCCCTATTTGCATGACTGTGGCACACACTTTTTTTATGTGTCGTTACACCTTGAGGCTTTAGGGTTTGGTCATTAAGAAGCTACGGCTCATGGACTTGGGCGTGATCTCTTGGCATTTGGAGGGCTTTATAAAGGTTCGTGGGCAAGTAGAACGGGCGCCGACACCACAAATAGGAAAGCAATGGCTTCGTTTACCATGCTAGTGGCATGGACCATAAGGTACGAGAGGAATGCAAGGGTATTTCGCCACAAGTGCATGCCACTAACAATATTGCTCAACACCATCATGATCGAGGCAAATCTTTGGATCACTGCTGAAGCGAAGAAGTTAGGGTTACTTGTGTTGCAAGAATAATAATTCATGTTGTGTTTGGGTGGCTTGTAACTATCTTTCTCAATTGCTCTGGTTAATTCCTCAAACTCTATTGTTGACTTGAGTTTCTGTGTTAGGCATATATGCCTAAGAAGAACTCTAACCGATATTCTATTCGTTAGAGGAGGATATAACTAGGTATCCTTTATCCTCCTCTAACGATGGCCGGATGTGACCGATCCCCTATATTTAGCGAAGTACATTTTTTTCTCAAATCTTTTATCCTCACCGCATACTATATTATGGATCATTTGAATATATCAAAGTAAACATGCATAACACACAAACCATCAACAAGCACATATTTGCACGAATTGAGGAATTCACAATAAGCACGCATCACATATAAACCATTTACATATCTGCCACTGATTTGCCCCCACCTATAAGAAGTTTTCCAGTAGTGAAGGCTTCATTCATGTTTCTCATCGGACAGTTGAGTGAAACTCGAACCACAATGAAACATTAATTAAAGCTGGATCAAATCATAAATAAGAGTGTACCTCATTGAAATCGTTTTACGAATCTTCCTTGAATCAAATCATGTGTGGCTTCAATATTTATATTCTTTTTCATTACAATTTGAGAAACTGAATATTTCAAATTTTGACAAGGTATTCACCGTTAGTCTTGTTTTGAAGAGATCATCAAAACGATGAGGTAGCAAATCAGTCATTCGGCTCAAAATATCCCAACCAGATTTCCAGTTCATTATTTTCTTGATTATGGGGAAATCTTTACATAAATTGGATTGAATGCACGGAGATAGAGGTGGGAGTGTGGACATGGATTAGTTTTTATACATGTAAAGCCGTAAACACACACAAAAAAACAGTGTTCAAGTCTTGTCAACATTGAAGATCCCTCGGTCTACAAATGTCTTACTCCCTCTGATATGTATCACCTCTGATACGTATTACTTTTCACAAGAACACATGTATCTAAACGTATTTTAGTGCTAGATACAACTGTTGGAAATAATTTGCTATCTATGGTGGTAGCTACAGATGGACCGAGTTTTTATCTCTAATTATTTTGATAAATTATTTTGGAATATAAAAATAACTCTATAAACAAATATAGTGATTTTGGAATACGAAAGTAACTTGTGCCAAAAAGGCAAGCGGAAAAATTGAGGGAAGTTAGAAAATGCCCTTGCTACACAACGAAAAGGCACTTGTGTCAAAAAGATAATAAAAAAGACAACAAAAAGTGACAAAAAAGTCCTTCCAATACAACAAAAAATATACATGTGACAATGCCATAAGAAATCCAACACCTCATACAACTATTTGAGCGATAAGTAATATGGATCGGAGGGAAAAAGTACTTTTTCCTTTTGCGGGGGTCTTACAACATTAGTCATATGATGGACCAATTCATACTATATGCACCCACTGTCTCTAAATGCAGTTGTATTTATACACTCAACCATTTTGATTGAACCCATTGGAATTGCTAGTATTGAAGCGAAGTCCACTTCGATTAATTTGGTTGGGGAGCTCTTTTGTTTTTGCCAGGAAATTTGGATGTGGAGTTCTTTTCTTCTTTTTCCGAGGAATTTTGGCTGGGGAGCTCTCTTTTCTTTCCACCAGGAAATTTGGTTGGGGAGTTGATATACGATCACACCATTTATGACCTACTATTTTTTTTTACACTCAGCATCAGATAGTTAATTAACCACACCTTATATTAGTTCTTTTTAGGTTTTCCTATCGAGAAATCATGGCCGCGCATGGTGAGGCATAACATAGAAATTGGGAGCAGTCGACGTTGCTCATATACATTACACTTGACACTTAACACACTTATTTACAAGTAAATACAAATTAACGAAGCATTATGCTACATATATAAGGCGGAGTGATCTATTTCCACACAAGGACCTGGTAAATCTTATTGAAATGTCTAAACACAATTACAGATGGTGTGGGTGAAAAATTAGTTGCATCAGAAAGGCACACACATGATGACAAACTCAAATTAACGAACCCACGATAATACAATACAATACAATACAGAAGTAGAAGCTGGTAGACTGGCATCCTTTTTTCTCTCGAGCTGGAAGCTGGCATTATCGGTCCATGGATACATCGATGGCGTACACACTAACTGCCTAGCGAGTCATCCCCGGGTAAGCGTGAGGCGCATCGGTGGGAGCGCTCTTCCCCATCCTCTCGATGTTGGCGTGCCACCCTGCAGGAGCAGCCAAAAAACTAAAGCTCATCACGACACACCCGGCTGCCGAAGTGCACCGCAAACTCGTCAATAAAACGCAAACGGCAATGGTGACCGGCACGGCAACGCACTCAGCAAGGCTCACGAACGATTAACTGTACTTTACATACCGAGGCTCATGTCGAAGCCGCGGGTCTTGAGCTCGCGGTACTCCTGGCAGATGGCGCAGGGGTCGCAGAAGAGGTGGACGCAGCAGTCGGCGCAGGGCTTCTCCTTGAGCCCGTACTGCTCCCGCAGCCTGGAGCGGTAGCAGCAGGAGCAGAGGCAGCCCAGCCCGACCCACGCCAGCAGCATGTACGCCGTCCCGCGCACACAGCAAGCTGAGTTCGTTCATTCGTTTGATCCCCAATTTTTGTTACATCATTCCGTTGTCGACGTTACTCTACACAAAATTTATCAGAAAAACTCACATGAGGTTCCCCTGTCGACGATGTGGGCGATCCGCCCGAAGGCGACGCACGGGCAGAAGCACGTCAGGCAGCCTGCAGCACACACACATGCACAAGTTCTTATTAACCAACCAAAGGTATATTTTCCCAATGTTTCTCTAGCTAGGGAGTTGGCTAAGCTTACAGCTGCTGACGTCGTCGCAGCAGCCGAAGAGGCCGGTGGACCACGAGGAGGCCATGGCCGGCGCTGTGAGGCTTCTTGGGTTGTAGGGGAAGACGGACTGCCAGATACAAGCTCGCCGGACTTGTGTGTGTGATTGAGCTGCCGTGTGTGCTGCGTATTTAACGACGGAGTCGGGTTCTTCCGGCCCGTTTTCCACGCGCCATTGGGGCCTTGCGACAATGTCAGTTGCCACCAGCGTGGCGACAGTGTCCTAGGTTGTGCCGTCGTGTCTACGTCATTGCATGCATGCTTGCATGTGACTTGGAGCTTTACTCAATTATTGCTGCTACGAAATCACGTGCGTACATACAGTTTTACCACCGTGGGTCCAGCATGAGTGGTCCGAGGTACCAGTACGAGCGTACAACTGGTCGACCTTCAGCCGGCGCGTCGGGTCGGTGGCTCGATGTCCGCCAGGGTGGGTGATCATGAAAAGAGAGGCGACAAAAGCGGCTAGGCTGGTTTCGTGACTCAGCATCTACAATGCATGCAAGGTACGGTGATATTACAATGCAGGAGATGTGAATGAGCCGCAAGGAGTACTACTCGAGGGACCATGCATGTGAGAAAGTAAGGATGGCAATGGATCGGGTTCGAACCGGGTTGAACAATAACAAATCCATATCGGGAATCACGAGGACGTCCTTAGCCCATCCATGAAAAAAACCATGGGCAAAAAATTGTGTCCATGTCCAAATCTGATGGATATCCATCTGGTCCTAACAAAAGGCATATACATAATGCCTTGAAAAATTACATAACATAGTAGCACACCATTCACATAAAGATTTAGAATCTCGCAAAATGGCATTACACAACTGCACAACATTAAATAACTTTTCAAATGCTCACAAAATGACTTTGAAGAAGTAGTCGCGGCCGCGAGCCACAATAATCTGTGGGGTCAATTGTATTTTTTATTTTTTCCTTCCTGATGAACAGTAAATAAATAGTCATTATAGGCAGATTAACAACCAAAAAAAAACTGAGGGGTCAGCTGACCCTACAGCTAAGACGTAGATTCGGCGATGTAGAGAAGTACTTGACCACATGTATTCGTAGACGAGTATTCCATTCAAACCATATTCATCAAATGTTCACCCTTTGTCCAAGGGAAAGATGAGAGAAAAGGGAGGGAGATAAAATTTTGGAATGTTTATTATTTAACATACAGTAGGATATATACTTGAACTTGGTTGTGTTAATTGAGCTTAGCTAAATTTGACTACAATTTAAAACTTTTGAAGTTTGAATGAATATTTTTAATCGAGAGAGAATAAACACTACTGGAATCAGAAGATTTGCCGTCTGCCACTTCTTTGACGTCTGCTAGCGGATGACAAAGAGTGGCTTTGCCATCAGCTAGCAGAGAGCAGACGGCAAAGGATGGCTTTGCCATCAGCCACTACTTTGTCGTCTTCTAGCGGACGGCAAAGAGGGAAGGGGCCCACCCTAAACCCAGCCCGCAAGTTGACCTAACGGCCCCCCTCTTCGCCGTCCGCTAGCGGACGACAAACCTCCTTTGCCGTCCGCTAGCGGACAGCAAAAAGGGGTGTTAGCTAACGGCTAACGCCTCCCCCCCCGGGCCCGCCTCTCTCTTTGTCTTTCTCTTGATCCCTCTCTCCTCCCCGTCGCCCGTCGCCCCCGCCGCCTGCGCCCACCGCCCCCGACGCCACCGCCGCCCCGTCGCCCCCGCCGCGGGGTCTGCCCCGCCACCGCGCTGCCTCGCCCCACCGCCGGAGCCGCGCCGTGCCGCCTAGCCCCGCCCTGCCGTCGGAGCCGCGCCCGACCCCGACACGACACTGTTGCACATATGCCCTAGAGGCAATAATAAATTAGTTATTATCATATTTCCTTGTTCATGATAATAGTTTATTATCCATGCTATAATTGTGTTGATCGGAGACTTAGATGCATGTGTGAATACATAGACAAAACCATGTCGCTAGTATGCCTCTAATAGACTAGCTTGTTGATCAAAGATGGTTAAGGTTTCCTAGCCATTGACATGAGATGTCATTTGAGAACGGGATCACATCATTAGGAGAATGATGGGATGGACAAGACCCAAACTACAAACGTAGCATATGATCGTGTCAGTTTAGTGCTACTGTTTTCTACATGTCAAGTATCTGTTCCTATGACCATGAGATCATGCAACTCACTGACATCGGAGGAGTGCATTGTGTGTATCAAATGTCGCAACGTAACTGGGTGACTATAAAGGTACTCTACAGGTATCTCCGAGGGTGTCTGTTGGGTTGGCATGGATCAAGACTGAGATTTGTTACTCTGTGTGATGGAGAGGTATCTCAGGGCCCACTCGATAATACAACATCACAACAAGCCTTGCAAGCAATGTGACTAAGTGTTAGTCACGGGATCTTGTATTACGGAATGAGTAAAGAGACTTGCCGGTAACGAGGTTGAACTAGGTATGGAGATACCGACGATCGAATCTCGGGCAAGTAACATACCGAAGAACAAACGGAACATCATACGGGATTAACTGAATCCTTGACATAGAGGTTCGACCGATCAAGATCTTCGTAGAATATGTAGGAACCAATATGGGCATCCAGGTCCCTCTATTGGTTATTGACCGTAGAGGTGTGTCGGTCATGTCTACATAGTTCTCGAACCCGCAGGGTCTGCACACTTAAGGTTCGGTGACGTTTTGGTAGTATAGAGTTATGTATGGTGGTGACCGAAGGTTGTTCGGAGTCCCAGATGAGATCCCGGACGTCACGAGGAGCTCCGGAATGGTCCGGAGGTAAATATTGATATATAGGAAGTCCCATTTTGGTCGCCGGAAAAGTTTCGGGCTAATCGGTAATGTACCGGGAGTGCCGGTAGTGTACCGGGAGACCACCGGGAGGGGTATTTCGACCCAAGAGGCTTCATGGGCTGTGTGAGAGTAAATACCAACCTTTTGTGGGCTGGTGGAAGTCCCACACAAGGCCCATGCGGCTGGGAGAAAAAGCCCAAAAGGAAAAAGATGGAAAAAGGCCAAAAAAAAGGAGGAATCCTAGTCCTACTAGGATTGGAGGAGGAGTCCTCCTCTCCTCCCCACTTTGGCCGACCCAAGGGCTGGTTTTTTGGCAGCCAAGCCTCCTCCTCTTCTCCTCCTATATATACTAGAGTATTTTAGGGTTTTGGCACAGAATTTTCAGCCACGTGCTACCCATTCCTCTAGTGCATAGTTTCTCCTCTAGATCGGTTTTCTACAGTGCTTAGGCAAAGCCCTACCGGAATAGCTCCACCACCATCGCCGCAGCGCCATCACGCTGCCGGAGAACTCTTCTACCTCTCCGCTCCCTCTTGCTGGATCAAGAAGATGGAGATCGTCATCAAGCTGTATGTGTGCTGAACGCGGAGGTGTCGTCCGTTTGGCGCTAGATCGAAAGGATCGTGATGAGATCACGGGACGGATCGTGATGAGTTCGCGGAACGGATTGTGATTGGATTGTGGGACGGATCGTAATGAGATCGCGGGACGCTCGGCGATTTGGATCGCGAAGACGTTTGACTACACCAAACGCGTTTCTTAACGCTTCCCGCTTAGCGATCTACAAGGGTATGTAGATCTACTCTCCCTATCGTAGATGCTCATCACCATGGATAGATCTTGCGTGTGCGTAGGAAATTTTTTGTTTCCCATGCAACGTTCCCCAATTGTGGCTTCATGAGCTAGGTCTATATGTAGATGAGATCTCGAGTAGAACACAAAGAGTTTGTGGGCGTTGATGCTTAGATTGCTTCCTCCCTTGGTCGGATTTTGGTTCAGCGGTATTGTGAGATGAAGCGGCCCGGACCAACATTACTTGTACGCTTACGAGAGACCGGTTCCCTCGATCGCAACTTGTTGCATAGATGGCTTACGGGTGCCAGTTTCTCACACTTTAGTTGGATTAGATTCGACAAAGACGGTCCTTCAAAAGGTTGAAAAGCAACTAGTGTATCACCATTGTGGTTTTTGCGTAGATGAGAATTGTTCTTGCTAGATACCCGTAACAGCCACGTAAAACATGCAACAACAATTAGAGGACGTGTAACTTGTTTTTGTAGGGTATGTTGTGATATGATATGGCCAATTACATGATGTGATATATGTGATGTATGAGATGATCATGTGATGTATAGATTATCACGACTTGCATGTCGATGAGTACGGCAACCGGCAGGAGCCATAGGATTGTCTTTAATTATTGTATGACCTGCGTGTCAATCATTAAGTGCTATGTAATGCTTTACTTTATCGCTAAACGGTAGCAATAGTAGTAGAAGCATGTTGGGCGCGACAACCCTGATGGCGACACGTTGATGGAGATCAAGATGATGGAGATCATGGTGTCATGCCGGTGACGATGGAGATCATGCTGGTGCTTTCATGATGGAGATCAAAAGCACAAGTTCATGGCCATATCATGTCACTTATGATTTGCATGTGATGTTAATCCTTTATGCAACTTATTTTGCTTAGGACGATGGTATCATTATAAGGTGATCCCTCACTTAATTTCAAGATAAATTGTGTTCTCCCCGAGTGTGCACCGTTGCGAAAGTTCTTCGTGTCGAGACACCACGTGATGATCGGGTATGATAGACTCTACGTTCACATACAATGGGTGCAAGCCAGTGTTGCACATGCAGAACACTCGGCTTAAACTTGACGAGCCTAGCATGTACAGACATGGCCTCGGAATACAAGAGACCGAAAGGTCGAACATGAGTCATATAGTAGATATGATCAACATGATGATGTTCACCATTGAAACCACCTCAACTCACGTGATGATCGGACTTGAGTTGATGAACTTGAATCATGTATCACTCGAATGACTAGAGGGATGTCAATTTTAGTGGGAGTTCTTAAGTAATATGATTAATTGAACTCATTATCATGAACATAGTCAATAGTGTATGTGCAAATTATATTGTAGATTACTTGCTCGCGCTGTAGCTCTCTTGAATTTTTATATGTTCCTAGAGAAATAGACTTGAAAGATGTTGGTACCAATATTGCGGACTGGGTCCATGATCTGAGGATTGTCCTCATTGCTGCACAGAAGGCTTATGTCCTTAATGCACCGCTCGGTGCGCCAACCCCTCTAGCGTCGTTTGTAGATGTTGTGAACATCTGACAAACACGTTCTGATGACTACTTGATAATTTAGTGAGTCATGTATTACGTCTTAGAATTGAGGCTCCGAAACGTTTTGAACGTCACAGAACATATGAGATGTTCTAAGAGCTGAAATTAGGATCTCAGGCTCGTGCCCATGTTGCGAGATATGAGATCTCCAACACGATTCTTTGCCTGCAAGATGAAGGAGAATAGCTCAATCGTTGAGCATGTGCTCACATTATCTGGGTGCTACAATCGCTTGAATCGAGTGGGAGTTGATATTCTAGATAAGATAGTGATTGATATTGTTCTCCAAGTCACTATCACTAAGCTACTAGAACTTGGTGATGAACTATAAAACGCCAGGGATAGAAATAATGATCCCTGAGCTGTTTGCGATGTTTGACACCGCGAAGGTAGAAATCAAGAAGGAGCGTCAAGTGTTGATGGTTAGTAAAACCACTAGTTTCGAGAAGAGCAAGGAGGGAAACTTAATGGATGGCAAGTCAGTTGCTGCTCTAGTGAAGCAACCCAAAGTTGAACTCAAACCCGAGACTAAGTGCTTCGATTATGAGGAGAGCGGTCGCTGAAGTGGAACAACCCTAGATACTTGGTAGATAAGAAACATGGCAATGTCAACAGAAGTATATTTGATATACGTGTTATTTATGTGTACCTTGCTAGTACTCCTAGTAGCACCTGGGTATTGGATACCGGTTCGGTTGCTAAATGTTAGTAACTTGAAATAAAAGCTACGGAATAAACGGAGAACTAGCTAAGGGTGAGGTGACGATATGTGTTGGAAGTGTTTCCAAGGTTGATGTGATCGACATCGCACGCTCTCTCTGCCTTCGGGATTAGTAACAAACTTAAATAAGTGTTATTTGGTGTTTTGCGTTGAGCATGAACGTGATTAGATCGTGTTTATTGCAAGACGGTTATTCATTTAAGTTAGAAAATAATGGTTATTCTGTATACATGAATAATACCTTCAATGGTCATGCACCCAGTGAGAATGGTTTGTTGAATCTTGATCGTAGTAATACACATGTTCATAACATTGATGCCAAAAGATGCATAGTTAATAATGATAGTACCACATACTTGTGGCACTGCCACTAAATGTCATATTGGTATTAAACGCATGAAGAAACTCCATGCTGATGGATCTTTGGACTCTTTCGATTTCGAATCGGTTGAGACATGCGAACCATGCCTCTTGGTCAAAGATGACTAAGGACCCCGTTTTTTGGTTTGACGGAGCGGGCAAGTGATTTATTGGAAATGATACATCTTAATGTATGCAATCCAATGAGTCTTGTAGCGTGCGGTGGATATCGTTATTTTCTTACCTTCACTGATGATTTGGGTAGATATAGTGTATGTTTACTTAATGAAACACAAGTCTGAATCGTTTGAAAAGTTCAAGCAAATTCAGAGTGAAGTTTAAGATCATCGTGACAAGAAGATAAAAATATCTGCGATATGATCGTGGAGGTGAATATCTGAGTTACGAGTTTGGCATACAACTTTAGACAATGTGAAAGTTGTTTCACAACACACGCCACCTGGAACACCATAGTGTGATGGTACGTCCGAACGTCATAGTCGTGCTCTATTGGATATGGTGCATGTTATGATGTCTCTTATCATTTTGCTACTATAATTTTGGGGTTGTGCATTAGAGACAACTACATTCACTTTAAATAGGGCACCATCTAAATCCGTTGAGATGACACCGTGTGAATTATGGTTTGATAGAAACCTAAGTTGTCATTTCTTGATGTTTGGGGCTGCGACGCTTGTGTGGAAAATGTTTTCACCTAATGAGCTTGAACCCAAAGCGGACAAATGCATCTTCGTAGAATACCCTAAGAACAGTTGGGTGAACCTTCTATCTCAGATCAAAGCATAAAGTGTTTGTTTCTAAAACGGGTCCTTTCCCGAGAAAAGGTTTCTCTCGAAATAATTGAGTGGGAGGAAGATAGAACTTGATGAGGTTGTTGAACTTTTGTTTCGACCAGAGAGTAGCGCAACGCAGAAAGATGTTTTTGTGGAACCTACGTCAGTTGAAGTGGAAGTAAATGATGATGATCATGAAGCTTCGGATCAAATTACTTTTGAACCTCGTAGGACGACAAGGATGTGTACTGCTCCTAAGCGATACGACAACCCTGTCTTGGAGGTCATGTTGTTGGACAACAATGAACCTACGAGCTGTGGAGAAGCGACGATGGGCCCGGATTCCGACAAATGGTTAGAGGCCATGAAATCCGAGAAAGGATCCATATATGAAAACCAAGTATAGACTTTGGTAGACTTTCTCGTTGGACGGCAGGTCGTTGAGTACAAATGGATCTTTAAAATGAAGACAGACGCTGATGGTGAATATCACCATTTACAAAGCTCGACTTGTCGCAAAGAAGTTTCCGGCAAGTTCAAGGAGTTGACTGTGATGAGACTTTCTCTCATAGCGATGCTAAAGTCCGTTAGAATTATGTTAGCAGTTGCTGCATTTTTCAATTATGAAATCTGGCAGATGGATGCCAAAACATCGTTTCCTTTCTTGAGGAAAGGTTGTATGTGATACAACCAGAAGGTTTTGTCAGTCCTAAGGATGCTAAAAGGTGTGCAAGCTTCAGTGATCCTTCTATGAACTGAAGCAAGCATCTCGGAGTTGGAATATACAGTTTGATGAGGTGATTAAAGTTTTTGAGTCTATACAATGTTTACGAGAAACTTGTATTTACAATAAAGTGAGTGGGAGCACTGTAGAGTTTCTCATAAGCATATGTGGTTGACATATTGTTGATCGGAAATGATATAGAATTTCTGGAAAGCATAAAGGGTTGTTTGAAAAGAGTTTTTCAAAGGAAGACCTGGATAAAGCTACCTAATTGTTGAGCATCAAGATCTATAGAGATAGATCAAGATACTTGATGAGACTTTCAATCAGTACATACCTTGACAAGATTTTGACAGATTTCAAAATGGATCAGTCAGAGAAAGAGTTCTCGCCTGATTTGTAAGGTATAAAGTTGAGTAAGACTCAATGCCCAGTGACTGCAGAAGGTAGAGAAAAGATGAGTGTCATCCCCTATGTTTCAGCCATAGGCTCTATCATGTATGCAATGCTGTGCACAAGACCCGATGTCAGTCTTGCCATAAGTATGGCCGGAAGGTTTCAAAGTGATCCTGGAATGGAGCACTGGACAGCGGTCAAGATTATCCTTAGTAACTAAAAGACTAAGGAAATGTTTCTCGATTATGGATGTTATAAAGAGTTCGTCGCAAAGAGTCACATCGATGCAAGCTTTAACACCAATCCAGATGACTCGTAGTAGCAATCTGGATACATATAGTGGAGCAGCCATTTGGAATAGTACGAAGTGCAGTGTGGTAGCAGTGTTTACGGTTTGACATAGAAATTTGCAAAGTACACACGGATCTGAATGTCGCATATCCGTTGACTATAAGACCTCTCTCACATGCAAAGCATGATTGAGCTCCAGAACTGATTGGGTGTTAGATTCATAACAATGCAAATCACACGGTGATGTGAACTAGATTATTGACTCTAGTGCAAGTGGGAGACTGTTGGAAATATGCCCTAAAGGCAATAATAAATTAGTTATTATCATATTTCCTTGTTCATGATAATCGTTTATTATCCATGCTATAATTGTATTGATCGGAGACTTAGATGCATGTGTGGATACATAGACAAAACAATGTCGCTAGTATGCCTCTAATAGACTAGCTCGTTGATCAAAGATGGTTAAGGTTTCCTAGCCATTGACATGAGATGTCATTTGATAACGGGATCACATCACTAGGAGAATGATGGGATGGACAAGACCCAAACTACAAACGTAGCATATGATCGTGTCAGTTTAATGCTACTGTTTTCTGCATGTCAAATATCTGTTCCTATGACCATGAGATCATGCAACTCACTAACACCGTAGGAGTGCCTTGTGTGTATCAAATGTGGCAACGTAACTGGGTGACTATAAAGGTACTCTACAGGTATCTCTGAGGGTGTCTGTTGGGTTGGCATGGATCAAGACTGGGATTTCTTACTCCATGTGACGGAGAGGTATCTCAGGGCCCACTCGGTAATACAACATCACAACAAGCCTTGAAAGCAATGTGACTAAGCGTTAGTCACGAGATCTTGTATTACGGAACGAGTAAAGAGACTTGCTGGTAACGAGGTTGAACTAGGTATGGAGATACCGACGATCGAATCTCGGGCAAGTAACATATCGAAGATCAAAGGGAACATCATACGGGATTAACTGAATCCTTGACATAGATGTTCGACCGATAAAGATCTTCGTAGTCTATGTAGGAACCAATACGGGCATTCAGGTCCCTCTATTGGTTGTTGACCGTAGAGGTGTCTCGGTCATGTCTACATAGTTCTCGAACCCGTAGGGTCTGCACACTTAAGGTTCGATGACGTTTCGGTAGTATAGAAATATGTATGGTGTTGAACGAATGTTGTTCGGAGTCCTGGATGATATCCCGGACGTCACGAGGAGCTTCGCAATGGTCCGGAGGTAAATATTCATATATAGGAAGTCCCATTTTGGTCGCCAGAAAAGTTTCGGGCTAATCGGTAATGTACCGGGAGTGTCGGTAATGTACCGGGAGACCACCGGGAGGGGTATTTCGACCCAAGAGGCTTCATGGGCTGTGGGAGAGTAAATACCAGCCTTTTGTGGGCTGGTGGAAGTCCCGCACAAGGCCCATGCGGCTGGGAGAGAATGCCCAAAGGGAAAAGGTGGGAAAAGGCCAAAAAAAAGAGGAATCCTAGTCCTACTAGGATTTGAGGAGGAGTCCTCCTCTCCTCCCCACTTTGGCCGACCCAAGGGCTGGCGTTTTAGCAACCAAGCCTCCTCCTCCTCTCCTCCTATATATACTAGAGGATTTTATGGTTTTGGCACAGAATTTTCAGCCACGTGCTACCCGTTCCTCTAGTGCATAGTTTCTCCTCTAGATCGGTTTTCTGCAGTGCTTAGGCGAAGCCCTGCCGGAATAGCTCCACCACCATCGCTGCAGCGCTGTCATGCTGCCGGAGAACTCTTCTACCTCTCCGCTCCCTCTTCCTGGATCAAGAAGGCGGAGATCATCATCAAGTTGTACATGTGCTGAACGCGGAGGTGTCGTCCGTTCGGCGTTAGATCGGAAGGATCGTGATGAGATCGCGGGACGGATCGCGATGAGTTTGCGGAACGGATCGTGATTGGATCGCGGGACGGATCGTGATGAGATCGCGGGACGTTCGTCGATTTGTATCGCAAAGACGTTCGACTACACCAACCGCTTTTCTTAACGCTTCCCGCTTAGCAATCTACAAGGGTATGTAGATCCACTCTCCCTCTCATAGATGCTCATCACCATGGATAGATCTTGCGTGTGCGTAGGAAATTTTTTGTTTCCCATGCAACGTTCCACAACAAACACCCCCCGACACGCCGACCCCGCCACGATATCCCGACACCCCAACGCGGGACCCTGGACCACGACACAGGACCCCTACCCCAACACGACACCCCCGACATCCCGACCCCGACACGACACCCCCGACACCCCGACCCCGTCACGGCACCCCCGACACCCCGACCCCGACACGACACCCCGACATGGGACCCCCGACCATGACACATCACCCTACCCGACACGACACCCCCGACACGGCACCCCCGACACCCCGACCCCGACACGGCACCCCGACACCCCGACCCCGACACGACACCCCCTACACCCCATCCCCGACACGACACCCCGACACCCCGACACGGCACCCCCGACCCCGACACAGCACCCCTACCCCGACACGACACCCCCGACACCCCTACCCCGACACGACACCCCCGACACCCCGACCCCGACACGACTCCCCCGACACCCCTACCCCGACATGACACCCCCGACACCCCAAACCCGACATGACACCCCCGACACCACAACCCCGACACGACACCCTCGACACACGGGCCTTCCCCGGCTCGAAGGTTGGTGAGGAATCCAGGTCTCGTCGTCGGCCCGGACCTTCTGTGGTGGCGGTCACACGGGCCACTTTCGATGCGGAGCGAGCGGGCACCCACGGAGGTGGTACATCGCCGTGTCAGGGAGGAGGACGAGCACGTCCGTCGCTACATGGCGGCGTTGGACGCCCGGTTCGACAATACCTGGCAGATCCTTCAGGGATCTCACTTGAGTTATGATCCCGTGATGGTTCCTTATCTTTGGGTGTCCAAAGCCGGGGACTCAGAGACCGCTAGTGAACCGAGTTCACCGTCCTCCACTTTGGATTATAGGATATTCGATCTGTATTAGTGATCTTATATGATAATATTCAAGATTTATTAGTTAATATTTGATGATGCATTAACTGGATTATTCGGGATGATGTATTAGTGGTATTATATTTGAGTTCATTCTAAATATCAATGTATTTGTGATATTTTATCAGTATAATGCGTGTGTGACTTTCGGTCTGCCGTTGCTCCTTGTGTGACTTTCATGTGTGTTCTTGATGGAGGAATCCCGACTGTTGTCGTGGGGGGCGCCTCATCATTCTTCTCTTCTTTGCGATATACTTGTCGATATATTGCGCAAGAAGAGAAGAGGTGGGGCGTCCATCACCGGCAGTCGAACTACTACTATGAGAGAGTGTCCAACAACATATATACACCACCATATCAGTGTGAGAGAGAGCGCACCAACACACCATGAGATATGAGTGTTACTTAAGGAAAGCCTCGACGGATCGAAAGTCACACACGCATTAGGATCCAAAGAGTGCCGTAATTCCGGTATTTTTTCTATGTCATTGCTCGATATATGAAACGAGTTGACTTTAGGTCTATTTCGGCTCATTATGTGTCTTTCAGTGAGGGATAGTGTCCACCATATATATGTATGTATATATATATATATATATATATATATATATATATATATATATATATATATATATATACACGAGAGAGGAGGAATCCCGACTGTTGTCGTGGGGGTCGCTTCTCCTTCGTTCCCGTGTACTAGACATTTTGGTGTAATGCACTCGGGGACGAATGGAGGAGCCACCAACACCGACGGTCGCAATATCAGAGGAAATGCCCACCATATACGTGAGATGAGAGTTTAGGAAGGAAAGACTCGATAGACCTAAAGTCAAACCATTGCATATTGAGTAATAGTGATTTGTGTGTTTATCAGTTTTCTCGTAGTTTCCTTCGATCGATTTTAAATGTTTCAACTATGAACATAGGAAATGTCTGACGACAAAAGTGAATTCGGTATGTGCGAATACTGCGAAGATGAGCGCGGCCTGTGTGACAAGACTTTCCTAGTTGATGGTAGGCGCTTCAGCATCATGCTGGATGAGACCTTCGAAGTGGATACAGTAAGTCGGAATGACAAGTCTTTTTCGTAATTAAGCATGATTTCTCCCTCTTTTCCTTCAACCTATAATTAATTTTAATTTTTTACTATTCTACTAGCGTATCCCTGCCATGCAAGAATTGTTGTCTTGGATAAGATTGGTTTCAATACTAAAAAAGATACGGAGGTAAAGATAGTTCACCTGAGGACCGAGCATGGTTTTACTTTTGCGGTAAAATTGTACCATGCAGACACCTATTGCTATTTTGAATGCAAAAATTGACACGCACTATGCAAGGCTTATGCATTTGAGCCTAATATGCTTATCACCTTTGATATTCGTCCGGAAGATGAAATTGAAGGTAATATCGACATCTGGGTCGATGTGCAGACCCCTCCAGTTCTACCATTATGTGAGTTTCTTAACCATATTTAGTAAGTAATTTATATTGGTTTATTTAAAAATAGTTGACAACTTATTTGCGTTGACAACTTATTTTCATTCTTCAAAAAATGTATGGAAGATGGTAGACAGAACCTATTACTACAGTGATGAAGCAGAATTAACTTATAAGGAGAAAGATCATCTTACCGCATTTTCTTAGTCATCTTAAGAATTACGATAATTATTATCAAACTCCATCACATTATGGTCAATACGTGCCACTAGTGCACGTGGCGAACTACGGTAACATCCATGGAGATTGCATGGTAAGATTTTAATTCTACTATTATGACAGCCGTGAATCTTTTGCATCAGTTCTTCTAAAGCTAAACTACATTGCTAACTACAAACTTATTACTATGGTTTTCAACAGAAAAACCCGAAGGATTGTGTGCCTCATCTAATGTTTCCGAGAGGTCGCGTTGTTGTTACGAGCTTAGGGCCACCACGGCCAGGTCAGCCTACGCATCACTCCTGTCCATATCGGATTTCTAAAACCGATGGACTCATGATAATCAAAGATTGGAAAAAATGTATGCTCAATCGTAGAGAGTTACTTGGAAGCAACATTGTGCGTAGGCCAAGAATGGGAGACAGGATGATCTCCGTTCTCCATAATGAAGAGTCAGGGCCTATCTTGTTTTATGATATTGTACCTAAGAGAGGGTAGAGTAGGGCCGTCTGCTGGCGAACGGCAAAGACTTTGTCGTCCGGGATGCATGTCTTTGCTGTCCGGGATGGCTGACGACAAAGTGCCTGATTCCTGTAGTGAAAATGACTTTTCCAAATATTCATATTTTGATCTTATTTGGATTTTAATATCTAAAATAAATCCAACCAAAAAATGAAAAATGAGAGAACGTAATATGACTCCTTTAATGTAAAAAGATATAAGAATGTCCTAAATATTATTTGACTATTTGTTTGTGAGTTCATAAATATTTTATGGAACATTTTTCAGGCTCAAGATAAAGCTATTAAAATATTTAATATATGTAAATTAATATCTATTAATATTTGGGATGGAAATATTGTTCCTAAACCGCAATTATTATGATTGATTTATTTGGTGTTTTATAGAAGTTTACTGACTAAAATGGTTTTGTTTCTATGTCCAAATCATTTTCAAATTTGGTACACAAGAAGTAAATGGAAATCTTAAAGCCTACCTGAGCAGCGGCGTGTTCTAGATTATGTATTGCAACAATTAGTTCAACGAGAAAGTAAGGCGTTGTTTTTCCTACTCGGAAATGTTTCCGGGATAGGTAACTATTAGGCCCGTTATTTCGAAAATGGGAAACAACAAATGATTTATTCTGGTGCGGTTAAAAACAAAATATCATAGATAGACAGAGAAACCGTTCCCAAGTGATATCAGTGGAATGCTTTTATTATGTTCTAGGTCTCTCTCTGTACTACAACCACAAGGTAATCTCAAAAAACAAAACAACAAGGTATCCAGCGCACACATGCAGACGGACCACGGCGAAGGCCCATGAGCAGCTGCTCGCAGGACATCAGCGCACACCGCCGCAACAACCCACTCATCCTTTATTTATTTGCCTAAAAAAACTCATCCTTTATTTATTTATTTATTTATTGGCTTTTCATTTTGTGTGACACTGATGTGTGGGTCCCATCGCTCTATTTTCTACCTCCTGCTGACCTCCCGACCGAGCACGACGTCAAATCCAATTTTAAACGAGTCGATAGACTTGATCGATTGCGTCGGCCCTTGCCCATTCTGTTGCCATCGAGACATCGTCCCTCGACCCTATTGTTCGGTTTGCTCATGCGCTCCCCGGTCCACTCCTCAAAATCAAGCGCCACGACCCCATGTAGCTCTTCAAGCCTGAGCAGCGCAAACGTGCAATTTCGCCGCCTCGGTAAGCCCCAATCCTTGCCTCGATATCGACTGTCTTTGCTACTACCTCATGAACCTCTCTCAATTCCTTATTTGACCAGGGGTGCACTGAATCGAGCTGTTCAATGGAGCATGAAGTTCGTCATCGCCACCCTTTGTTCATCAGCCCACCCCTGTCACTATAGGACGAACCGGAGGTACCTAACAACACCACTAGACTCATCATTCACGACCTCATTCTCCAGCGTCTTAATAGAGCCCGTCTCACCACCGGGAGTGAAACAACGTTCGAGTTGGGTCGTGCCGCCATCATCACCCCCTCAAGCTCCGGTGAGAATCACCATCTATCGAACTCTATCTCGAAAAGAACACCAGTCGTCGATCATGACTTAAACCAACGGCTTATATCGATCCTAGCGGCGAAGATGTGTCTTGCATTCAGCCACGTGTCTAGCCAGTTGGGTCGTCCATTTTCAGTAAAGCACAATGCATCATATTAATCGAGTTGCCAAACATTCTTTTCTTCTAAATAAAACAACCACGCATTATGCACTGTGCATAAGGGTGTGGCTAAGTCTCAGTTGACTAAGACTTGACAAAGTCTCAGTCAAGCGATATAATATATAAAAAGAAAAGAGAAAAACTGAGGAAAAAAATATATGGATCTCCATGTAAAATCAAAGAAAGATGGTATCAAGTTTCAGTCGACTTCGACTTAGCAAAACTGCTTCTAGAAACAAATATGAAACTTTAGAACCTCTTAACTCTTGAACCATAGATCTGTTTGCGATGAAATCAATTTTTTTATTCATATTGAAGCTCTCTTTCCAATGGTACCATAAGTTTTAGTCTTAAACCATGTAATTTTTATCATAGCAAGATTCCTCCACTAGTCCAGAAAAGTGTTGCCACGTCAACTGTTTTTCTCTGCCATGGTAAGGTTTCTGGATAGAATCAATGCAATCTTAACTTTTGATCCATTTATCCAAACCTACAAACCTATATGTTCATGTCGACCTTGAATATCCGGTATCATTGTTACGTGCCACTTTTGAACTTTTCTAATTTGAGGAATTCAAATTTGAATTCATATCTTATTTTCAACATAACTTGCAAATTGTAATTCATACATTTTGCATATGAACACTTGTACAAGATACTTGCTGATCATTTCGTGGACATCCAATATTCAAATGTATTTTATGTATTTTTAACTAAAACTCAATGCAGAGTTCATTTCACTATAGCTTGTGTTGCAAATAGATTCTTATGTCATATGCACTATACTAAACAATATGTTGTTGTTCTCCAAATACCATTTATCGTGTTCTGTAAGATCTATACATATAATCTTCTACAACAATAGTTCTTCCATTCTTTCACTTCTCACCTTATAGCACCCTAAAGACCTATATTATACATTACGCCCATTATGTTAAGGTTTCTTAATGATGGCTTGAGAATTCATGACTTCTTATAAGTAGTTTTGATGAGGTTTTCACCGAGTTTTTGTTATTTCTAACGTTAATCCTTTGAGAGAGAAGAAAGCTTATTTTTCATTGTTTTGAAGGAAAATTCATTTATGCACAGAAACTTACCAGCGTTGCACCAAATGAAGCCTTCAGAAGCAACTTCCAAATGAACTCCAAATGAACACGCTACCAAGTTTCAAGAATTTTGGAGTTCGTTTGCATTTTTGGAATTAAAAAACCAAACAACCTTATTTTTGGGTCGAATATTGGCGCTCTCATGTTTGGAATTCCTTTTATTTTATTGTATATGGTCTAAACATGGACTCAAGAACACAAATATGAATTTTCAATCCAACTTTGCCAACTTTTTCATGCACTTGTGGTTCAAATTTGAATTATATCATTTAAATGCCTAAATAGACAGTTAATGGCTTAAATATAGCAAACCGAACCCGAAATGTACCAGAAATTTACATGGGTCAAGTAATGGTGTATGTTGAGTGTATAAAGAATTTGAAGGCCAACATATGTAGCAACGGTCGTGTTGCCTCCATACCTCGCCCGTTCCCTCTCGAAAACACGTTTCTTCCCTGGAAACGGTCTAGTTTCCAAGTAGTGTACATTACAACTTCTACAAAATGTTCTCAATTTTTTACCACAGCATTTATGTGTCATATTAGGACAACATGCCAATTTTTATGTCTGTGGAGTTTGTTTGCATTTTTTGAAATTTACAAACTGACAAACCACATGTTCGGGATCGAGTCTTGGCACCCTCATGTTTGGAGTTCCTTTCTTCTTATTGCATATGGACTAGACATACACTCAAAAACACAAATATAATTTTCTAACCCAACTTTGCTCAATTTTTCACACACTTGTAGTTCAAATATGAATTATATTCGTTAAATGTCTAGAAATGCACTTAATGGCTCGATTATAGCAAACGAACTCAAAAAAAGTCATTTTTGGCATGGGTCATGTAATGGTGTGTCTTGAGTGCATAAAAATATTAAAAACCAATGGTTGAAGGAATCTTCGCTTTCCTTCATACCTCACCCGTTCCCTCTCAAACACAAGTTTCTTCCTCGAAGATGGCCCAGCTTCTAAGCGATGTACATCACAACTTTGTTCAAACCATCTTAAATTTTTATCACTAAATGTAGGTGTCCTGTGAGGGCATCATGCCATTTTTTATGCATTTTAGAGTTCCTTTGTATTTGTTGGAATTTGTAAAATGAGAGATTACATGTTCGTGGTCGAGTCTTGGCACCCTCATGTTTGGAGTTCCTTTATTTTTCTGGTATAAGGCATGAACATAGATTAAAGAACATAATTATGATTTTTCAACCCAACTTTGCTCAATTTTTCATGGACTTGTAGTTCAAATTTAAATTATATCCATTAAATGTCTAGAAATGCACTTAATGGCTAAATATAGCAAACCGACAACAGAAAATTTCTTTTTTATATGGATCAAGTAATGATGTATCTAGAGTGTAGAAACAAAATGAAGGTCAATGGATAAATCAACGGTCATATCGCCTTCATACCTCGCCTGTGGAGATCGCGTAAACATGAAGTCAAGAACACAATTATTATTCCTCAACCAAACTTTGCCAACTTGTGCATGCATTTTCACTGCAATTTTTTATTTTATTTACTAAAAATTATAATGCCTATAAAATTGACTCAATGACTATTAAAAAATAGAGAGAGGGTTCGGAAATAGAAGTAACTAAAAATTAAAATAAATAACGTATAAAAGAACTGTGCATAAAAGGAAAAAAGTAAAAAAAAATGTATAAAAGCATAAAAATAAGAAAAAGGAGAAGAACACGAAAAGTAAAAATAAATGGTTTCCGTCTGCAGTAAAAACACACGGCAAAGGAAAAGGGCATGAAAATTTAAATAGAAAAAGAAATGTTTGCCTAGTGCAAAAAAAAGTAACTCAACAAAGATTGCTTTGCTGAGTGCAAAATGAAAAGGAACTCGGCAAAGAAACGGTACAAGAAGAGGTAAAAATAAAAAGAAATGTTTGGCAAGTGCGGAAAAAAGGTACTCGGCAAATATTTATTTGCCGAGTGCAAAATGAAAAGAAACTTGGCAAAGATTTATTTGCCTAGTGCAAAATGAAAAAAAAATAGGCAAAGATTTCTTTGCCCAGTTCAAAAAGAAAAATAAACACAACAAACAATTATTTGCCGGGTTCCCCGATATGTGAATGGATATATCTACAACCATAATAAAATATCAAGAGCTAAAACTATTTAATCATAGAATTTAAGAATGCATTCATGATGCATTCGACAATGACGTTGTTTTGTTTGACAGACACTAGGAACAAAGACAATGATAACTTACCACCAAATCCCATTTTTTTATTTCAGAATTGTGGTTGCCCTACCAGTGTGTACTTGCAAGCTCTCTCTCTCTCCCTCCGTCGTCCGTCGATCTCTCTCTTCCTCCCTCTCCCAGTCTCCCCCCTCTCTTCGGATCACTCTCGATCCCTAGCATGCCGTTTTCTCAAGATTTGAAGATTGGCCCAATGATCACTTAATCAACCTCTTCCATGATGTAATGATTGACATTGCTTACATGCATTTGAATATTGTTGTTTGCAGTAGCTATCAACCTCGCCAGACTTGTGTCACCGCCGCCCGGCGCCGCCTAATGAGCCATGGACATCTTCTTCTCCTTCTTCCTGATCCAGATCTAGGCTTCACCTCTCCTGATCCCGTGATCTCTTTCTGGCAGTGTGGGGATGGCGGCGACGAAACCCTAGATGAGAGAGGGGTAGGGGTCATTGCAATGCAGGAATACATATTCTAGTGTTTCAATATAAATAACGTCTGATTATGCTTTTAGAAATCCTACAGATATTAGGCAACATTGTCTTGTTGTCTACTATTTCCTTCCCGTCGTCCCTCGCTCGCTCTACCTCCCTCCCACTAACCCTTTCTCACTCCTTGTCGTCGCCAGATGGTTGTGGAACACGTCACACAAGTAGGGTTAGGTAGGCCAGGATAGGAATCGGAAACGAGAGTCAGAGCAAGTCCATAATCACTGTAATACCGTGCACTTTCAGTTGAATGATGAAATTTCTTTTGCAATAAAAAATTAACACATGGAACATACAATCTATTGTGCCGCATCAGCCGGCGGTCCACCCCGTGCCACCCGTTGGCCTCCGGCAGCGGCGTCTTCCCTCGACGAAGCTGAACAAGTGCACTAGCGCCGTCCACACTCTAGTACGCAAACAAAGTACCAAACCCAATCCTGCGCATAGCCAACTACCTTTTCACCACCCAACTCATGTTGTCATGCATAGGATTGGAAAAATTGGGGAAGAAGGTGAAGTCAGAAGAGAAGATGGCGGATATGAGTAGTAAATATCACCATTGCACCACCACAAAACCTTCTTCAGTCATGCTTGCATTAGCAGAATAAGTCGCTGCTATAAGGACTAACAGGGCTCCATCCGGAGCAGGGGTTTGGGGGGTGTTGTGCTGTTGTTGTCAGGTCTCGAACGGAGCTCTGATTGCGGCATAGAGGCACCCTCGTCAAGCCCTGTTGTTGTCAGGTCTCGAACCCTGGAAGGTCTGACTGAGTTGGGAAGAACAAATGCATTTTGCATTTTATATTGAGTGTCATCTAAGCCGTTCGTTTCAGTTTTGATGGATGAGATGGTCAGGAGGCAGGCACACCATCACCACCAACTGTGTCTTCTATAGGAGTAGACAAATTGAAAGAGTATTTTCTGCAAAGCGAGTGACACTTGTAGCACAAACCCATCTAAACCTTGATGATTTGATGATGTGCAACATCGACAACACGATATTAAAAGGAATTGATCTTTCAAAACTAAGAAAGAATTTCAAAACAAACATAGCAGAACAGCATAGCCATAGTCTACTTATATCAACAATGAAAGTAAAGGTATGTATTCTTTCTAACTATCTTCACATGCATAATGTGATATCTATGATTCTATCCTACTAGTTAACTCATGATTTACATGGTTTCAATGTTTTGTAGATAGTCTTTTATGTATGTTTAGTTAATATATATGATGACTAGTCACTTTGTAATCTTCATACAGTGAATTATTTTAAGTATTAGTATTTTCTTTCGGATTTCAGTCGCAATTGTTGAACATAAAGTAATGGTGTATATGGTATTCTAGTGAGCTCTTGCATACTTGTCTGCCACACCTAGATATTTTTCATGCCTCCTCCACCGATCGAACAAGCGTTGTTCTCCCGATTTTATCTCTGTTCCTCCCAGTTTCTACTCCCCGCTTCCCTTGTTTTTCTTTCCTTTTCTTCTCATTTACCATAGATCTGTCCTCGTGGTTTTCTTCCCTGTCCTGATTTTTTTGCGCATGTTCCCTCCTGAGTTATTCCCTTGCGTTAGATCTTTCTCGGGTTTTTTTCATTTCCCCTGGTTTATTCAATAAACATGCTTGATGTGAGAGTTGAGTTAAGGGCCTCACCATTGAGAACCGTGTCTAGCAACCAACTATAGGTTAACCAGTTCTATATGAACACTTATCAACTAACATCAATTTATATATGTGTGATCCACGTTTGAACTAGGTGGCCAACAACCAGACCTAGGAACTGAGGAGCGGAGAGTTTGATGGGTTCAGTTAACGTTCCAACTTTTTGCAACTACTACTACTAGTAGTAATTCTTATGGTAGTGGATGGTGGATGAGAAACTTTAAGCAGGAGGACTTGTACAATGGCCCGAGGACGACTGCAAGAGCTGGATGTAGTTACCAGCATGGAAATTATGTCATCATCGCACCACATATGTTAAAGTTACCAACATGGTTATGATGTATTTACTGGACTGCGTATGATGTTCTTAGCAACATGGTTGTTATGTAGTTACCAACATAATAATTTTATAGTTATCAGACTGTGTATGCTATAATGAGCAACATGATTATCTGGTAGTTACCAAACCATCATAAAGTTATTAGGATGCTCGTGCTAAAATTTCCAGGTCGCTCATTATGTAGTTATCAGGCTGCACATGCTAAAGTTATTACACTGCTCGCGGTACTCCTGGCAGATGGCGCAGGGGTCGCAGAAGAGGTGGACGCAGCAGTCGGCGCAGGGCTTCTCCTTGGGCCCGTACTGCTCCCGCATCCTGGAGCGGTAGCAGCATGAGCAGAGGCAGCCCAACCCGACCCAGGCCAGCAGCATGTACGCCGTCCCGCGAACACAGCAAGCTGAGTTCGTCGTTCCTTCGTTCCATCCGCAAATTGTTTGATCATTTGACCGTCGACGTTAATTTACACAAAATTTACCGGAAAAATAAAAGAAGAAGAAGAAGAAAGAACTCACATGAGGTTCCCTTGTCGAGGATGTGTTGTGGGCTACCCGCCCAAAGGCGACGCAGGGGCAGAAGCACGTCAGGCAGCCTGCAGCACACATGCACAAGTTCATATAACATACAAAAAGTATTTTGTTTTTCGGTGTTTCTTTAGCTAGGGAGTTAGCTAAGCTTACAGCTGCTGACGTCGTCCCAGCAGCCAAATAGACCGGTGGACCAGGAGGAGGCCATGGCCGTTGCTGTGAGACTTCTTGGGTTGTAGGGGACGACGGACTGTTAGAAAGAAGCTCGCCCGACTTGTGTGTGTGGTATACTGGTACGTGCGTGAGAGCTGCTGCGTGCGTATCTAACGACGGAGCCGGGTTCTTTCGGCCCGTTTTCAACGCGCCGTGTGGGCCTTACGACAATGTCAGTTGTCACCAGCGCGGCACCAATGTCTTAGGTCGTGTCGTTGTGTCTACGTGGTTGAACGCATGTTTGCACGTAACTAGGTTGTTCCTGTCCGGTCACTGACCGATACGTGCGTAGACATATGAGAGGTCCTCGTTTGAAGCGTTCCGTTGTAGATGCTCTACGGTCCTTTCCACAAAACATGTGTCAGGTTAGGAATATGGTACTAAGAAATGATGTGATGCTAGCATTGCCTATGTTGGGTTTCTGGCTGGGATAACTCTTGAAATTGCTTATGCTATGGTTCCTAAAGCCGAATGTGTGAGAATTCTCCTAGGATGCAATGCTGATAAGATTCCTGTTGTTGCTGAAGGTGTAGTGGGAGATGACTTTTATGATTTCTTTTATGAAGTTGAATCTGTTGTGGTGGGTCCTGTGCGAAAAGATAAGGTGGGGACTTTAGTCACTGAGTGCATCTTCAAAACTCCTCGATTGGACACTTTTGTTCGCTTTTACAATCCAACACGGTCCTGTATCGATCCGTGAAGTGATCCGGACACCCATTTTTTTGGCAAAACGGAGAAAAACATGAAGAGCTGTACCGGAGTCCGGACATCCACTTAACCAACCAAAATCCTCTAATATTATCGGTTGTAATAAAAACAGTGAGGTCGTCGATGTTTCGGCCCAAGCCCGTGTTGTCCAAAATTATATTGCATATATTCCGGAGTACCTACAGTCAACTTGTGAAGAGGAGCAGGAGCTAATTAGTGCAGCTTGTACGCATCCACTACCAGAAAAACTTGCGATGCCGACGGCCAAATCTATGCCGACGGCCCCTGTCGGCATCGATGGGCATATCCCGACGGCCCAGCTAAAGCCGTCAGCGTATAAAGGCCGTCGGTGTATATCAATCTATGACGACGACAACCGTCGGCATAGATCACCCGTCGGCCTCCAAATAAATATGCCTACGGCGGCCGGCGGCACAGGAAAGGCCGTGGGCATATCTCATGGGCCCGTCTACTCGCGGCGACGGCCGTTTGACGGCGTCAGGCTACGCCGACGGTCTAACTGTGGCCGTCGGCATAGCTATGCCGACATCATCGATCCGCGGCGTCGCCACATCATCGATCCGCGTCGCTCATAGGTCCCGTGGGGTGGCATATCTATGCCGACGGCCTTACCGTCGGCATAGGCCTGGTCCACGGATCCCTATGCCACGTCATCGATCCAGGGCCGTGGCCGTAGCTATGTCGACGGCTTGGCCGTAGGCATATATTTCTAATAATATTTTAACATTTTATTTATTTTCTCTTTTTCTCTTTTTATTTTTTCCAAAACTAATTTTATTAACTTAAATGTATAGAAAACATATATCGATTGCCCCACACACGGGCCTTGCTTCCGTCGTGTCATGGAGAGGTTAGACGGGACGGGGTACCTATGGGGCGGGGGGTAGCAATGCCGCCAGGTGTTGCGGTGGGCCCTCCTACGGTTGTGGAAACGTGGTGGCAGGTGCAGGCACCCGGCACGCGGCTCTACGGTGTGCCCCCCCTCCTCACAGGCGTCGCGGCCGTCGTGACCCGGAGGGGGGAAACAGCCACATCAGGCCGACGCGGAGGGAATCTTGGGGTGGGTTGTGCCGCGACTTTGTTGGGGGTGTAGCTATGGCTGGGCTATGACAACTAGGTGAAAAGATCCACTGGTCAAACTAAGTACAGCGAAAGTCAAAGGGCTAGACCTGGCGGTCGTTTGTGTCAGGGTTAGACGGGACGGGGTACCTGGGGGTAGCAATACCGCCACGTGTTGCGGTGGGCCCTCCTAGGGTTGTGGAAGCATGGTGGCAGGCGCAGGCACCCGGCACGCGGCTCCGGGGAGTGCCCCCCTCACGGGCGTCGCTGCCGCCGCGTGCCGGGCGTTTGCAACCGCCACAACACTTTCAGACTTGTGAGAGGCCGCCTATGCAAGATTTGGCGGCATGCGATCCCCTGGAGGCTGCCTGCCACAGTCGTAGAGGTCGTCTATGCAAGACTTTCAGACTTGTGAGCGGCCGCCTATGCAAGATTTGGCGGCATGCTAGCCCCTGGAGGCCGCCTATGCAAACACCCGGCACCCGTCTCCGGAGTGTGACCCCCCTCACGTCCGCGGTGTGGCCCCCTCACGGACGGCGCCGCCGCCGGCACCTGGAGGGGGGGAAATGGACGCGTCGAGTCTACACGGAGGGGATGTAGCTGTGGGTTTTGCCCGGATGTTGCTTCCAGGTGTCCTTCTGGGCTGACGTGACAAAATCGGGTGGAGAGGTCCACTGGTCAAAGCCCGTCCGTGGAAAGTCAAAGCGTTAGATCTCGTGGTCAACCGCTCCAGGGTTAGGCGGGACGGGGGCCCTGGGGGGTAGCAATGCCACCGGAGCGTCACACCGGCCCCTCATACATGCGGGGTGGTGTTATGGCATGTCCGAAGAGGCGGCACGCGTCTCCGGGGTGTGGCCCCCCTCACGGACGGTGCTGCCGCCAGCACCTGGACGGGGGGAAACGGACGCGTCGGGTCTACACGGAGGGGTGGTCGGCCTCCTCCCGACCCCGCCGCCGCCTCCCCCCACCTGCCCCGCCCACCACACCGCCGCCTCCCCCCGCCGGCGGCCCTGACCACGACTGGCCACGCCCCTGCCCGACTGGCCCTGCTGGTACGGGCACCGGCCGCCCCTAGCACGGCTGGCCGCGGCTCTGCCCGGTCCCGCCCCGGCCCTCCCGTCCCCGGCCTCTGCCTCACAAGCCCGTCCACCACCGCCGGCCCCTGCCACCCCCTCGGAGTGAGCTACCATTCCTATTTTTTTCATTTTTTTGCATTTTTTGCTACTTTAGATGTTGGATGTTGTTAGGTTGATAGATGGATGTTGGATGTTGGATGTTGTATGTTGGATGTTGTTAGATTGATAGATGGATGTTCGATGTTGGATGTTGTTAGGTTGATAGATGAATGTTGGATGTTGGATATTGTTAGGTTGATAGATGGATGTTGTTAGGTTGTTGTTAGATGATAGATGAATTGATGATAGTTAGAAATGTGAGAAATGCAAGAATAAGTGCAAAAATTTAACAAAATGCAAGATATGCAAATGATAGATGATGATGTTGATGATGATGATTTTTTTATGCTCCGATGATTGTTAGGTGGATAGATGATGATGATGATGAAGATATTGTGATGTTCTTAATTTTGGTCACGGTGCAATTTGCAGGTTCTGTGGTGTTCCATCTCGGTGGAGTGGTCGTCTTAGGAGTTGTTGGTCCCCGATCGTCCCTCCGCTGTTGAACTACTTCCTCTACAACCGAGGGTGAGCTACGAATCATGCCAGTAGAATTTATTTTCGAGTCAAGTCGTGTAACCTAGGTGTCTCCCGTCCGAAAGGGTTGCATCGATAAAGATGCATTCAATTGCATATTTATCACCGCAACTCTTCCGGATTGTCCAGCGTTTTCCATGGACAGCCCGAGGATGTGTAGATTGGGTACGCTCTCCATGCCCTACCCCGTTCCGAGACAGGATTTCGGTGGCGCCTCCCCATTGTTCTCCGGAGCACATTCTCTCGGCTATTTGCCGAGACGTGTATCTGGCGAACAGCGGGGAGGTGCTGCCAAAATTTTGTCTCGGAACGGGGTAGAGCATGTAGAACGTACTGAATCTACACATCTTCGGGTGGGACTAGGACCCATCTTTACCTATTAGAGATGTAGATGGATTCAACGCGGTAGAAACTAAAAATTTGATGTGATTAATTTAAGTGAATCCTTAATTTATGTTGTGTGGCTTGCAAAAAAGCAGAGGATGGCAGATAATCAGTGGATGTACAGTGGTTTTATCCGTCGGAATCGAGTAACATCAGAGTGGATCGCGAAAACCGATGTGTATTTGAAGGAGATATTCCGTCGTCCAATGAGAATTATCCCACCATGCCCCTGTGCGAGATGTGAAAGACGTCACCGTAGAAACCAGAAGGAGACCATGACGTGGCACACCGTAGGCCTACATGGAGTACACACGCCAGGAGACCATGACGTGGCACACGAGCCTTTATGCATACCATGAGCAGAACAATGCCAGGATGCAGCACGCTCTTGAGGAGATGGCGGACGGACGGGTTCCTCAATTTGCAGCAGCACCACCTCCTCCAGCACAACCAACACTGCTTACCTTTGAGGAGTTTGTGGCACAGCAGCACGATGGCCCCTCGCCGGTATGTACATCCCCCAACTATTCACCCAAAGCATATCATGCCTTTCAACACAGTCCTATATCCCGTTAATATGTCTTTTCAACATCCAGGGAACTGGTACATCAACTGTTGGCGGTGGACATCGCAGCACTCCTGAGTCACGGTGCCTGACCACTCCGACCACAGAGGTGGAGGTGGAGGCGATCTTGGCGGTAGCGCTGCCGCTAGCAATGACGACCTGGGCTTCAGCGGTCTTGGCGGTGATGACCTCTGCGGTGCTCGAGGTCCTGGCGCCTAAGACTTTCGGTTACTTGTTTGCTTATGCTTATGTTTCTTTAGATGACTTGTGTATAGTGTGATGATGATAAACTTGTGGTCTTTGATGGTCCTTTAGATGACTTGTGCACTTCTTTATATGCTTATGCTTATGTTTATGTTGATTGTGATGATACTTATGCATATATTGTTGTGACAGTGCTGGATGATACTTAGATGTGTTCTATATGTCTATTTCCATCATATATATCTGCTGTATATTTGAATTGAATTGATCTGAAAACAAACAGAAAAAAGAAAAAAAATCAACACTACTAGGAAAAGGCCTGCTAGTGGCGCACCTGTTTTGGCTACTAATGGCGCACTACAGGTGCACCACTAGCATCACGCCATTAGAAATTTTTACTATTAGTATTCGGTATACTAATGGCGCACCATGCAGTGCGCCATTAGTATAGCTCACGGTGCACCATTAGTATGCCTCCCAGGGGCCATATTTACCCATGTGCTTTGGCTTACTAATGACGCACTAATGGAGGATGCGCCACTAGTGTGCTTTTTACAGCGCCACTAATGTGCTGAGTGGTGTGCCACTAGTATGAATATTAGGTATTATTTTTTTTCTTTTCTGATATTTACACAGGTTACAAAACATATTACTTCACAGAATATAGAGAGCACAACATATAAACAGCAGATTTATCGAATACAATAGAAGATTAGTCTCCGAATACAATTCATCATATTAGTCTCCGAATTTAAAATACCGAACAATGTTAGAACATTACAAGTCTCGACACCGCGAGTAGCGAGTTTGTCTTTACATTACAAGTCGATATCGATCATCTAAACTACCATCACATAGAAGAGAGTTGCGGTCATCAAGATGAGCATCATCGTGATGAAACTGGTCTTCATCCGGTTCCTCCAACGCTCCCTCCTCTCTCCCGCTAGACAGCACGAGTATCTAGCTTCCGCCTCCGCCCTAGTGGTGTACCCTTTGTAACTGTTACCGCTGAAACGGTGAACCTGTCTCCGACACTCCTCCCAGTCGCCGTAGACTCCAGGAACCTTACCCTTGTACACCATCAACTATGACAAAATCTGAGAGTATAAGTCTGGTTACATTCACCCAAGTCCAAACATAAAATTCTGTCCAACATAATACAACCCACTTTGATAATTTCATAGGATTTAATATACCGAACGAAACCTGACAAGTTATATGTGTTTTAAGTATCTACAGAACAACCTCTAAAATTTTCATGTTGTAACTTTATTTTAATACCACCTCTAACAGGGCCTAATCTCCCATATCAAAATACTGTACCTAGGAACATATATTTCGGGACAGCAAACTAAACTGATAGCACATGCACAGAAAATACCATCATGCCTCGCTTACTTCCTGCTAATGATGAAGCCATGGGGTTTTCTTCAATACTTTGACACAAGGCAACCTCTCGACCCATCGACGATCCACACCCTATAGTTGCCGACCCTCGACCCCCTCACGTCACGTTTGTCTAGTGTCAAAGGATTCAACAAATAAAACCATGTCTTCTAACTTTTACATATTCTCTGCATATGAACATAATACATACATTTTCTTTTTTTCTTAAATGTAACTTTTGCATATATGAACATACATACACAATTTTTTTCTAAAAATGCACATATATATGAACATATACATCAATTGACAAAAAACTTTCTATGGACACAAAACTTTCTATGAACAAAAAAAGGATACATCAATTGACAAAAAAAATCATACATCAATGCATACATATCCATGGATCATACTACATCTGCATATACATATACATAGAACATCCATATACATACATCATTTATTTAACTATCAGTTTAATTTATCCAGAGAAAATGCTTAAGTGCTAGGGGGTTGCCCACGGTCGAGCACGCCGGTGGCGAGCTCCAAGGACAGCAGCGAGGGGAGCGGCAGCCGGAGAGAGGGAGGCCAGCGGCGGGCTTGGCCGGCGCCGCCGCCGCGCTCCCCATAGCCTTGCCGGCGTCGAGCTCGGGCGGCGGCCGGAGCATAGCCACGGCGGAGACGGCGATGGGGAGCGCGGGGAGGAGCGCGGAGAGGCGGGGAAGAAGAGGGGGGAATGGGGGGAGGGGCTCACAGCGAGGCAGAGGGCGGCGACGGCGAGGTCGGGGCAGAGGGCGGCGACGGCGAGGTCGAGGCAGAGGGCGGCGACGGCGAGGTCGGGGCAGAGGGCGTCGATGGGGCAGAGGGCGGCGACGGCGTGGCGGTCCGGCAGCCTGAAGGCGTCGGTGTCGTCTCCGGTGTCGTCGGGGGCTAATGGCGAGATGATGACTGAAAATTCCTAAGTGCCACTTATATACCCAGAGCATTGGTCCCGGTTCGTAGCACCAACCGAGACCAATTCCCCCCTTTCGTTCCGGTTGGTGCCACCAACCGGGACCAAAGGTCTGTTTTCAGCAGCCCAAACGGCGGGAAACAGAGACCTTTGGTTCCGGTTGGTGCCACCAACCGGAACTAAAGGGGGCATTGGTCCCGGTTAGTGCTACGAACCGGTACCAATGCCACCCTTTCGTTCTGGTTGGTGCTACCAACCGGAACCAAAGGCCTTGCGTCGCGGTGCGGTGGGATGTTTAGTCCCACCTCGCTAGTTGTGGGAGCGCGAGAGCGGTTTATAAGCGCTGCTGCGCCAACCCTCTCGAGCTCCTCTCAATTGCAGGCTTTCGGGCCTATTGTGTCACTCTTTTCCCGTGGGCCTACTAGGCCTTCTGCAGGCCTGAATCCTGGCCCATTGTTGGGTTTCTAGTCGTATTCAGGCCGTGATGGCCCTGTAGGTGGCATTTTTTTTGCTTTATTTTATTTTGTTTCCACTTTTTTGCTTTTAATGTTTTGAACAGAAAACACTTTTTTTTTCTATTTTTTTGTTTCTTTTTTGTTTTATTTTTTGCTTTATTTAATTTATTTTGTTTCCATTTGTTTGTTTTTAATGTTTTGAACAGAAAATACTATGATAAGTTTAGTTGCATAAATTTTATATAATTTTAGTTTTAATAATACTATAGGGAAACACGCGAAGAAATAGGGTCCTGATTTCAAGTCTGCCCTTGCTTTCGGCCCATCTTTGGTCCTCTCTGGCATGTTGAGCAGGGTACCAAGCAGACTCTGGCACACGTTCTTCGTGATATGCATGACATCAAGGTTGTGAGGCACACGGAGGATCTTCCAGTACGGCAAGTCCCAGAAAACAGACCTTGTTTTCCATACCTTCAGCAGCGGCTCTAGCGCCTTTCGCTTCTTTCCCGGCTCTGGCGCCTTTCCCGGCGGTGGGCACTCTTTCCAATTTTTTAACAGCTTCTCTATTTCCTCGCCGCTCCTCGTACGCAGGCGTCTTCGGGGTTTAGTTTCACCATCGAACAGATCCTTGCGTTTTCTCCATGAGTCATCGTCGTGAAGCCACCTTCGATGTCCCATGAACACGGTTTTCGAAGACCCGGGATCTCTATCTAGCCGCGGTTGTCTTGCTCATGCCCTTCCTCATTTCTTTCCCGGCCCCCATGGATGACTTCATAATCATCTTCACCACCTTGCCACCGATAGCCATCCATGAAACCACGCAAGAGCAGGTGGTCCCGCACCTGTACGGAATCCGGGTCCACAAGGCTCCTCAGCTTGCATCTTCGACACGGACATCTTATCTCCATCTCGTTATTTTGAAGCATCTCGGCCCTCGCGGAGCTCAAAAACCTATTCACGATACCTTCGGTCATCCTGCGGACCATGGTCGCCTGCGGGGTAGAGCAAAACGATATTTTAAAACCAAGAAAAAATTTGGCATGACTTTGCCTAAAAATAGGACCAAAAAGAATGCATAGTGCCAAATTCTCGCCAAAACGGAAATGAATCAACATTCCGGCAAAATATTGGCAACTATTGCATTTCAAATACCGGTACCTGCAAACACAAACATATATGCAACACCACAAACATACGTAGATCTAGCTAGGCCATAAAAAGTGCATGTGCACGTTGTTGGAGGGAGAAAAAAGTAGATCTACAACATAAAAGCTTTCCCCTTACTTACCTATAAAAAAGGTAATTTAACCACTTAATTTGGGTGAATCTATGATGCAAATGAGGTGAGGAGGAGGAGGCACCCGAGGCAAGCTTGGAGGAGGAGGTGGAGAGAATGAAAGTGGGGAAAGTGAGTGTGGTAGGTGGCTGTCCAAAATATCTAGATGGTCCCAGGTTACTAATGGCGCACCACCTACAAATGCGCCATTAGTAACCCTGGTTACTAATGGTGCACCAGCTCGAGGTGCGCCATTAGTAGTTTTGCATTAACAAAAAAATATAGTAGTGGCGCACTGGGTCAGTGGTGCGCCATTACTAGTTAAACTACTAATGGCGCACTCTGCCTGGTGCGCCATTAGTACTTTTGGAAAAATAACAAAAACAAAGTTTGTTAGTAGTAGCGCACCGAGTGTGTGGTGCGCCATTAGTGCCCATCACACTAATGGCGTACCAGAACATGGTGTGTCACTGCTATATAATAGTGGCGCACCACATGACTGGTGCGCCATTAGTGTCTATATTATCTATAGCCCTTTTCCTAGTAGTGCAAATACAATCTATGCCGACTGCCTAGCCGTCGGCATAGAGCTGGCGTGAGCACCCAGCAGCTGACACGTGGCATCTATGCCGACGGTTTAGCCGTCGGCATAGTTTGAAGCTACGCCGACGGCTACGCCGTCGGCATAGCTGCCACGTGCCAGCATCTGGGCACACCTGGGGGAGGGTTATGCCAATGGCTAAACCGTCGGCATAGTTTAAAGCTACGCCGACGGCTCGGTCGTCGGCATCGCTCTGCCCCAGGAGCGCCCAGGTGCTGGCACGTGGCGAGCACCCATTGGTAAGCACTTGATGGCAGACGGCGTTAGGCGGGAACGTTGTCGACGGCCCGGTCGGCCGTCGGCATAGCTCTGCCCCAGGAGTGCCCAGGTGCTGGCACGTGGCGAGCACCCATTAGTTAGCACTTGACAGCAGACGGCGTTAGGCGGGAACTTTGCCGACGGCCCGGGCCGTCGGCATAGATGTACAGACACCGTCGGCATAGATCCTATGCCGATGGCCTTTCTATGCCGACGGCCCCTCAAGCTACGCTGACGTATATGTTACCGACGGCCCTATGCCGACGGGGGCCGTCGGCATAGGCCTGTCCCGACGGGAATCAAGGCTATGCCGGGCCGTCGGCATAGGGTGCGATTCTGATAGTGATGCTGAAACAATGAAAGAGATCTACCTGGTTCAGTTTAAAGAGATGGATCAACACCAAAACAAATCACGCGAAGAGTTGGGGAAAAGATACACATGCATGTGAGCCTACATGTTGTCATAATTACCTTGGTTGGATCATTAGTATTCCCTCAATTCCCTTATACAAGGCCACAAACTTATATTACAGGTACCAAGATAAAATTTAATGACCTCTTAAAAAGTCAAGTTTCCTTTTTGTTAACCGGAATCATTAATACGCCGCATGCACACAACGAACGAATGAGAAGAAAGTAGCTAACTGTCATTATGAATACATGCATGCAAGAATTAAACAAGTTGATAGTACGAGAAAACATCATTAATATTTACCTTGATTACTGTTTGTTTGTGGCCTTATATAAATGCAAAATATATTTTTCATAGTGGCCTTGTATAAGGAAATGGAAGGAGTATAAAAAAAGTAGAGATCTATTTCTTTTTCTCACACGCAAAGAGAAGAACCCTGAAGATGCTAGGAGTCCGGCCGTGCGTGAATATCTTTTACTATGCTTCGTTGGCTGGGGCCCACCCTGATCAAAAAGATACTGGATCGTTAAGTTTGATCAGAAAGATACTGGATCGTCAAGTTTAGATTCTGTTTAAAATATTGGGTCGGTTTCTATCTTGAGTTATTTCCATTTGAAGGTCTAGAAAGCTTGTGTGTGTTATTGTTAGATACGTCGGATGTACTAGTATTAATAGCCATGCTGCAGTCAATGTAAAGGCAGGTTATATTTTGATAATAGACATGATGTGTTTTTAGGGTAAATACCCGTATCGAGTTTTGGGGAAAGTTGTCTAACAATCCCTATGTTTTGGAGGTAGCTTTAGAAAATCTTTGTGTTGCGATTTCCCTTCGTGGAAATTGTTTTGTGCGTGAGTATCGTCGTCGAAATTGGTTTGGAGGTAGCTTTAGAAAATCCCTAAGCTGTAAGATTCAAACCCTTTACTTCCTGTACATCGCGTGCGTGGGCAAGAGGTTGTTGCTGCTGGTGGTGGAGTGTCGTGAAAGATCAGGCCACAACAATAGATCGGATCTCGTCATCGAGGTTCGGTTTACATCATCCTCCATGTGGTCCTTCTCTATTCTCTCTCTCCGTGCATGCATGGTCCCTTTATCCTCTCTCTTCTCCCAAGCGGACACCACATCACAATATCCCATCACATGCCTACCTTTTCTCTTTCCAGCTGGATATTTTGTAATTAGTGTTGCATGGCTCCTTCCTGTATCATGTCCATGGACCATGTTCGGATAGATAAACGAACATATACCGAAGGAATGTATGGATCGGCATTGAAGATGCCGTAATGATAGTTCTCCCCTAGACAGAGAGTTGGGACCAAAATTGGTAGTCAAACACTCATGGATTCCTGTGGAAACAATGGTGGGGCTCAAAACATTTAAGTCCCCCCGGAAAGAGAGGGACTTCTGTCACTAAGGCTAGTATCGTACAACGAAACGAGTACAAAGTTCTATAGATATTTTATATAAATGCAATATGATAAATCAATGGATATAATTATTTTCTAAAGTAATGTGATACTTTGCTTTTGCTCAAGTCTTTGTGAAATTCATTATGAAAATGTTAGAAACTAATCTAAGATAAACGATATTTAAAAAAATAGTTTTGGCTTAGATCAAGAAAATATAGTTGCGATGACAAGCATTAGAACTAAATGGTAACTATAACAATGTATAATTGAAATATGTATACATGTGCATGAGTATGTTGTTAATTTTCCTACTATATATGAAAAACATGAAAAATGTATACTAGAAATATTTATAATAATACAAAATGTATGACGAAGTATAAAAGTTAAGTATAAAAGCCGACAAACTCATTAAGGATTCCTTCAAGTTTTCAAGTCTGAGATTACGAGTGTCTATAGGTACAATCGAAGATTTTCCTTTAAACAATAAGCATAAAATAGTTTGTACCTTAAATTCTTATGAGAGACCCGTTAAGGTCCTACAAAATTCTCAGTCTCATTTAAACTATTTTGGATTTCGGAGAGATTCACGAAAATCCTTGAGATCAAGGTCAATCCTCTTGATATTTAGAGCTCCTCCTTTTATGTACATGTCTTTGCTTCTTTTTTCACTCAACATCAAATAATAAATTAACCACTTCTTAAATTACTTTGTGGGGAGGAGGAGGTTTTTATTGAGAAATCAACGTCACACTATGTGGGCATATTATATGCAGATAGAGAACAATTGACGAGCGGTGGACATTTCTCATATATGTTACACTTTGACACTTGAAACGCCTATTAATAAGAGTAAATAAAACTTAATAAAGCATTCTGCTACATAAACAAGGTGCACTGGTGTTTTTCCACAGGAAAATTCGATACATCTTATTGAAATGTCAAAACACCATCACAACATAGATGGTGGGGATGGACATATGGGAAACTACTTGCAACAAAAGAAAAACTCTAACGACCCAGACTTTATATAATGTCATTACCCACTTAATTGCAATTAGGAAGATTATATAGATTAAATTAGTACATCTCGGATTTCTTCAAGAAACATAATCACTCAAATGTTCGTTTTATTCATACACCTCAAATAATACAACAACACGAGTGTATTACAATTCCTAGTAATTAATAATAACAACAGGGAGACCAAAGTATGTTAATCGATACAACAAATGACGCAACAAAACTGGGACAACACAAAATATCTCTCGGTCAAAGCAATAACAGTAGGACACATTTGAGATACACATTTGACAACCACCATCACGTGCACAATGCTAGGAAACAGTTAGTCAGGGATGAGTACACGGTGTATCAAGAATGGATAGCCAAAACCATCTAGGTACAAGAAGTAGAGGAGGGAGTAACCTGGCTAAGGTTTCACCGAATCGTATCCACATTCTTCACTCTGCTTCGAAATAGCCAAAACAAGCTTTCTTCTTCTTGTCAGCCGTACTTCCATTCCCTGTGCACAACCAACAAAAATCAAGAAACATAAGTGAACATGGCAACCTAAGCAATCATAAGAGGACCAAAAGGGGCATCCTAGATCAAGAAACTAGCCAACTGTACTAGAGTCTAGAGGTAGAACAACACTAGTAGGAAAGAAAAGAGGGCAAAAGAAAGATAGCTTCTTCTTCTTATGCCACTGTGTATTTCTCACACTCACAAACAAGCCTAACCCAGATGCACACAAAATTTGGAGTGTTTATTATTTAACAAACAGTAGGATATATATTAAAACTTTCTTGTGTTCCTTGAGCTTAGCTAAGTTTGACTGGAATTAAAACTTTTGATGTTTGAATGAATATTTAATTGAGAGGGAATAAAAGGACTTTCCCAAATATTCATTTTTGGATCTTATTTGGATTTTAATATCTAAAATAAATCCAACCAAAAAAACTAAAATGAGCAAAGGTAATATGACTCCATTAATATAAAAAGATGTAAGAATGTCCTAAATATTATTTGAGCATTTCTTTGTGAGTTCATAATTATTTTATGGAATATTTTCTATGCTGAAAATAAATTTAATAAACATATTTGTATATGTACATTAATGTTGATTAATATTTGGGATGGAAATATCGTTCCTCAACTCTAAGTATTATGCTGGATTTAATTGGTGCTTTATACAAGTTTACAGATTAAAATGGTTTGGTTTCTATGTCCAAATCATTTTCACATTTGGTACACATCAAATAAATAGAAATCTTAAAGCTTACCTGAGCAGAGCTGTGTTCTAGCGTTGTTTTTCCTACTCGAAAATGTTTCTTGGATAGGCAACTATTAGGCTCGTTGCTTCGAAAATGGGAAACAACAAATGATTTATTCTTGTGCGGTTCAAAACAAAATATCATTCCCAAGTGATAATCAGTGGAATGCTTTTATCAAGTTCTAGGTCTCTCTCTGCACTACGAGTACAACCACAAGGTAATCTCAAAAAACAGAACCATAAGGTATCCAACTCACACACGCAGCCGGACCAGAGCGAAGGCCCATGAGAAGCTGCCAGCAGTTGCTGCTCGCTGGCCATCAGCACACACCGCCGCAACCACCCACTCATCTATTATTTTTTTTGCCTAAAAGAGCTCATGCTTTATTTATATATATATTTATTTGTTTTTTTATTTTCTGTGGGACACTGATGTGAGGGTCAAACTCTCACTCCCACTGATCTCTCGACCGAGCACGGAGTCAAACCCAATTTCGAACAAGTCGATAGACTTGATCGATTTCGACGGCCCTAGCCCAGTCTGTTGTAATCGGGAGATCGTCCCTCGACCCTATTGTTCGATTCGCAAATGCGCTCGCCGGTCCGCTCCTCAAAATCAAGCGCCACGACCCCATGTAGCTCTCCAAGCCTGAGTAGTGCCAACGTGCAATTCCGCCGCGTCGGTAAGCCCCGATACTTGCCTCGATATCCATTGTATTTGCTACTACCTCACGAACCTCCCTCAATTACTTATTCGACCAGTTATGCACCGAATCGAGCTCTCCAACTAAGCGTAAAGCTTGCCATCGCCGTCCTCTGTTCATCGGCCCACAACCATAGCTATAAGACGCACCGGAGGTACCTAACAACACCACTAGACCCCCCATGCACCACCTCATCCTCCAGCGTCTTCACTCAGACCCTCTGATCACCGGGAGTGAAGGCACGTTCAAGCAGAGCCACCCCGCCGTCGTGCCCTCAAGCTCCGGTGACTACTCCGATGAGAATCACCATCTACCGATCTCTATCTCGAAAAGAACACCAGTCATCGATCATGACTTAAGCCAACGGCTTATATCGATCCTTGCAGCGAAGAGGTGTCTTGCATTCAGGCACGTGTCCAGCCACTTGGGTTATCCGTTTTCAGTAAAGTACAATGCATCATATTAATTGAGTTCGCAAAAAAAATACCTAAATAAAATAGCCACGCATTATGCACTTTGCAGAAGGGCGTGGCTAAGTGTCAGTTGACTAAGACTTAACCAAGTCTCAGTCAAGTGATATAATATATAAAAAGAAAAAAGAAAAACTGAAGAAAAAATGTACGGAGCTCCATATAAAATTAAAGAAAGATAATATCAAGTCTTAGTCTATTTCGACTTAGCAAAATTGCTTGTAGAAACAAATATGAAAGTTTAGAGCCTCTTAACTCTTGAACCATAGTTCTGTTTGCGATGAAACCAATTTTGGTCGATTCATATCGAATCTCTCTTTCCAATGGTACCATTAGTTTTAGCCTGAAACGGTGTAATTTTTACGATAGCAAGATTCCTCTACTAGTCTCGAAAAGTGTTGCCACGTCAACTGTTTTTCTCTGCCATGGTAAGGTATTTGGACAGATTCAATGCAATCTTAACTATTGATCCATTAATCCAAACCTAGTGACCTATATGTTCATATTGATCTTGACTATCCAGTATCATCATTAGGTGCCACTTTTGAACTTTTCCAATTTAAGCAATTCAAATTTGAATGCATATCTTCTTTTTAACATAGCTTGCAAATTGAAATTGATACATTTTGCATATGAACACTTGTACAAGATACGTTCTGATCATTTCCTGGACACCCAATATTGAAATATGTTTTATGTATTTTGAACTAAAACTCAATTCAATCTTCATTTCAGTATAACTTCTGTTGCAAATAGATTGTTATGACAAACCCTAGTAGTAGCGCTCGAAATATGCATATTAGTAGCGCTGGGACCAGCGCTACTGTTATCGCGCTACATCTAAGTTTTAGCAGTAGCGCTGGTCTGACAAGTGTTACTACTATGTGCTGTTAACAGTAGCGCTTGCCCGGAAAGCACTACTACTAACTATCTGTAGCGCTTGGACGAACGAAGCGCTGCTGCTAATCCAGCGCTGCTATTAGATGATTTCTAGAGCTATTGCTAGTATTCCTGCTTTCGCAATTTTACACCCTCTATGTATTTGTGATGTATTTATACAGTATCTATATAGTTGTTTCATCAGATCATCATAATACATCATTGTCATATAAGAACTCCTCATCATCATCATTTTCGTCAATGAGACATCATATAACAAGTTGGTCACTAGTCATAATTACAACTCCTCCTCCTCATCATCATCATCAACTCTAACACATTGTAGCACATAGTAACACATTGTACCTAGGACTTAGTCCTCTCTGATAGGACCTACTCTACCCTGTCTTAGGTACAATATCATAAAACAAGATAGGCCCTGACTCTCCATTATGGACAACAGAGATCATCCTGTCTCCCATTCTTGGCGTACGCATAATGTTGCTTCCAAGAAGCTCTCTACGATTGACCATATATTTTTCCAAACTTTGATTGTCATGACTCCATCGGTTTTAGAAATCCGGTATGGACAGGAGTGATGCGTAGGCTGACCTGGCCGTGGTAGCCCTAAGCTCGTAAAAATAACGCGGCCTCTCGGAAACATCAGATGAGGCACACAATCATTCGGGATTTTCTTTTAAAAAACATGATAATAACTTTGTAGTTAGCAATGTAGTTTAGTTGTAGAAGAATTTATGCAAAAGATGCACGGATGTCGTAATAGTAGAATTAAAATCTTACCATGCAATCTCCATGGATGTTACCATAGTTCACCACGTGCACTAGTGGCACGTATTGATCATAATATGCAGGAGTTTGATAATAGCTATTGTAATTCTCAAGATGAGTAAGAAATGCGGTAAGATGATATTTCTCCTTATAGGTTAATTCTTCTTCATCACTGTAGTAGTAGGTTCTGTCTACCATCTTCCGTATATTTTTTGAAGAATGAAAATAAGTTGTCAATGCAAATAAGTTGTCAACTATTTTTAAATAAAAAATATAAATTACTTAATAAATATGACTGAGAAACTCACATAATGGTAGAACTGGAGGCGTCTGCACATCGACCCAGATGTCGATATTACCTTCAATTTCATCTTCCGCACGAATATCAAAGGTGGTAAGCATATTAGGCTCAAATGCATAAGCCTTGCATAGTGCTTGCCAAGTTTTGCATTCAAAATAGCAATAGTTGTCTGCATGGTATAATTTTATCGCAAAAATAAAACCATGCTCGGTCCTCAAGTGAACTATCTTTACCTCCATATCTTTTTTAGCATTGAAACATTTCTTGCATGGCAGGGGATACGCTAGTAGAATAGTAAAAAATTAAAATTATAAGTTGAAACAAAAGAAGTAGAAGTCATGCTTAATTATGAAAAAAGACATGTCATTGTGACTTACTGTATCAACTTCGAAGGTCTCATCTTGCATGATGTTGAAGCGCCTACCATCAACTAGGAAAGTCTTGTCACACAGGCCACGCTCGTCTTCGCAGTATTCGCACATAGCGAATTCCCTTTCGTCGTCAGACATTTCCTATGCTCATAGTTGAAACATTTAAAACTGATCGAAGAAAACTACGAGAAAACTGATCAACACACAAATCACTATTACTCAATATGCAACGGGTTGACTTTAGGTCTGTCAAGTCTTTCCTTCCTAAACTTTCATCTCACGTATATGGTGGGCACTCCCTCTGATATTGCGACAGTCGGTGATGGTGACTCCTCCATTCGTCCCAGTGTGCATTACACCAAAATGTCTAGCACACTTTATATATATATATATATATATATATATATATATATATATATATATATGGTAGACACCCTCCTCACTGAAAGAAACAGAAGAAGCCAAAACAGACCTAAAGTTAACCCGTTCCATATATTAAACAGACGTGCATTCAATAAGCAAAACTAAATTATAAAACAAATTAGAATTTAAATTAGCATGCATTCAATATGCAAAACTAAATCATCTCTTGTGACCGTACATCATCGAATAGTATGACTAATACATCACTAATACAATTAGAACCATAGCGAACGATGGGTATCGGCGCGGGCTGTGGACACCCAAAGAGAAGGAACTATTACAGGATCATAGCTCGGGTGAGATCCCTGAAGAACCTACCAGGTATTGGAGAACCTGGCGTCCAATGCAGCCATATAGCATCGGACGTGCTCGTCCTCCTCCCTAACACGGCGACGTATCACCTCCGCGGGGGCCGGCTCCCTCTGCACCGATAGTGGCCCACGCGACCACCACCAAACAACCTCCGGGTCGACGATGGGCTGCGTCCTCACCAAGTTGCGTGCCCCGGAAGGTAGGACCTCGCAGTACCAGCCCGGCAGAGCCCAGTCCCGGACATGGCCCCTAAAATCAAGCAGGCCTCCTCCGCCGATTCGACGACGAGGATGCGGGCCCGGCATCGTCGACATCGAGAACAAATGCTTAATTATGAAAACAAAATTAATAAACTTCTAAACTTAAATATATGTACTACAAAAACTAAATTAGATAATTATTATTCATCACGGGTTGACTATCGGTCTGTCGGGATTCTCCTTCCTCTCTCTCTCATATATGGTGGACATTCCCTCACAGATTTTTCGACCGTCGATGATGGTCGCGACTCCTTCTTCCCCTAGTTCATAACAAAGGTCTAGCACAAGGAGAAGAAGGAGAAGCGACCCCCACGACAACAGTCGGCATTCTTCTTCTCTCATATATGGTGGAGACTCTCCCTCACTGATTTTTTGACTGTCATGTATGGAGCCCCGACAGACTTATAGTCAACTCAAAATGTCGTTTAATTCTCTTTCTAGCAAATCTGGGTCACTCGATATTTCCTACATATTCTAGCACAAGTCATGCTAAAATTCATGAAAAAATTCGGCATGACCTTTGCTAAAATAGGACATATCGAGCGCCTGAAATTTACCGGAATGGAAATGAATCAACACTCCAGCAAAATATAGGCCACTATGAGGTGTTCCCTGCAAACATAGGCCACTTGGGCAAGCACTAGTACTACAGAACACTACACATCACATATTCCATTAAAATTGTCACAACTCCTCATGTAGCTACTACTCTACTACAACTATCAAAACATCTACATCGTCATCGACATGGGGATTTGGCTGGTCTCACCTCGAGGTCAGAGGTGGTCGGTGATGGGGACGACGACAGTGATGATGTAGGGGCTCCTTGATTTCTGCAAAAACAAAATATAAACAAAAAAATTATTATCCTCATCTTAGGACTTACTATAAGTAAAAACAAAATTTCAATTAGATTATCAACTCTCATATACCTAAATTTTCTTACTAAAAATAAACTAGTTTATTAATTCAACTAGTTCAACTAAGCACTTACTATAAATAAAATAAACTAGTACTTACTAAAAATAAACTAGTTTAACTAGTTCTATAAATTTTGTAACTAATTCTATTAAACACTTACTAAAAACAGTAAAAAAACTATATTGAATTTTTTCTATAAACTAAACACTACTGCCCTAAATTAACATCTAATTAGTTACCTAACCTACTTCCCTAACTAAAAAATATCTAATTAACAGTACCACTACTGCCCTAACCTAATTAACATCTACTTAGTAACCAAATTAGTTAACCAAACATCTAAAAAACATCTAATTAACTTAGTTAGTAAACCAAATTAACCTAGAGGGGGAAGGAGGGAGGAGGGAGGAGGAGTACCTCTCGATGAAGGACGACCGGCGCGGGGGGGGGGGGGGGCGACGGGGGAGGAGGGCCGGCGCGGGAGGTCGACCGGTGAGGGAGGAGGGCGGTGCGGGGGAGGGTGGCCGGCGGGGGAGATAAGAGCCGGCGCGGGCGAAGGCGGTCGGCGGGAGAAGAGCCGACGCGGGCGAGGGCGGTCGGCCGGCGCAGGCGAGGGCGTCAGCGGGGTAGCGCGCGGGGGACGGCGGCAACGAGAATGAGAGTGTGTGAGGGGGGAGTGAGGTCGAGCACGGGCGTTGGTGTGGATAAGGACCCCATAGTAGTAGCGCTTCTATTTAGGAAGCGCTACTGCTACTGAACGTAGCAGTAGCGCTTCCTAAATAAAAGCGCTACTACTACGCCCGGCCTGCCGGCAACGGCCTGACAATTTTACTAGTAGCGTGTTTTATGAAAATAGCGCTACTGGTAAGTTCAGTAGCAGTAGCGCTTCCTAAATAAAAGCGCTACTACTACGCCCGGCCTGCCGGTAACGGCCTGACAATTTTACTAGTAGCGTGTTTTATGAAAACAGCGCTACTCGTAAATTCATAGTAACAGCGTTTGCCACGCACAAGCGCTACTGATAAGTAGTAGTCGCGTTTTCTTAGAAAAAGCGGTACTACTAATCTCCTGTGTATAGGCATTTCCCTAGTAGTGGTCATATGCACTATACTAAACAATTTGCTGTTGTTTTCCAAATACTATTTATCGCTTTCTGTAAGATTTGTAAATATAATATTCTACAACAATAGTTCTTCCATTCTTTCACGTCTCACCTTATAGCACCATAAAGACCTATATTATACATATATTACGCCCATTATGTTAACTTTTCTTCATGATGGCTCGTGAATTTGTGATTTCTTATATGTAGTTTTGATGAGGTTTTCACCGAGTTTTTGTTATTTCTAATGTTAATACTTTGAGAGAGAAGAAAACTTAGTTTTCATTGTTTGGAAGGAAAGTTCGTTTATGCAAAGAAACTAACCAAGATTACACCAAATCAAGCCATTAGAAGCAACTTCCAAACGAACTCCAAATGAACACGCTACCAAGTTTCACGAATTTTAAAGTTCGTTTGCATGTTTTGGAATTAAAAAACCAAACAACTTTATGTTTGGTTCGAATATTGACGCTCTCATGTTTGGAATTCCTTTTATTTTCTTGTATATGGTCTAAATATAGATTCAAGAACAGTAATATGAATTTTCAGTCCAACTTTGCCAATTTTTTCATGCACTTGTAGTTCAAATTTGAATTATATCCATTAAATGTCTAGAAATACACTTAAAAGCTTAAATATATCAAACAGAACTCGAAATATACCAGAATTGTACATGGATCAAGTAATGGTGTATATTTAGTGTATAAAAAAATTTCAAGGCCAACAGATGTAGCAACGGTTGTGTTGCCTTCATACCTCACTTGTTCCCTCTCGGAAACACGTTTCTTCCTCGGAGACTGTCTGGTTTCCAAGCAGTGTACATCACAACTTTTACAAAAAGTTCTCCATTTTTTACCACAGCATTTAGGTGTCATACGAGGGCACCATGCCAATTTTCATCTTTGTGGAGTTCGTTTGCATTTTTTTTGAATTTATAAACCGAAAAACTACATGTTCGGGATCGAGTCTTTGCACCCAAATGTTTGGAGTTCCTTTATATTTATTGCATATGGCCTAGACATACACTCAAAAACACAAATATAGATTTTCAACCCAACTTTGCTCAATTTTTCACACACTTGTAGTTCAAATATGAATTATATTCGTTAAATGTCTAGAAATGCACTTAATGGCTCGAATATAGCAAACGGACTCGGAAAAAAGTCAATTTTTGGCATGGGTCATGTAGTGGTGTATCTTGAGTGCAGAAAAATATTCAAGACCAATGGACGAAGCAACGTTCGCTCGCCTTCATACCTCAATCGTTCCCTCTCAAACACAAGTTTCTTCCTTGGAGGTGGTCTAGTTTCTAAGCGGTGTACATCAGAACTTTGTTCAAACCATCTTAATTGTTTACCACAACATGTAGGTGTCATGTGAGGGCATCATGCCAATTTTTAAACATTTCAGAGTTCTTTGCATTTACTGGAATTTGTAAAATGAGAGATTAAGTGTTCGGGGTAAGTCGTGGCACCCTCATGTCTTGTGTTCCTTTCTTTTCCTTTTCCTAGAAGAGATTTTCTATGCATAGTGGTAGCTACACAGCCTTTGGTATAATTGCCTTTTATATATGTCTGAGTTGTCAGGTTTCAATGGCATTGGCACGAGTCAATTTTTACACACAAGTGGTTATAATTAAATTTTGTCACTTCTCTTTGTCTTTTTTATTAACGTTTTGACACAAGTTTCTTCTCGTTGTACACAAAAAGCATTTTCTCACTTCTTTGAGTCGTGTTGCTTGCCCTTATGGCGTAATTGCATGTTTGCTTTCCTGCCTAGTCCAAAGTCACGATATATCCATGATAGAGTTATTTTTCGTAGTCCGAAATAATTTCCCAAATTAATTAGAGGTAAAAATTATTGCCGTGTGTAGCTACCACCATGAGTAGAAAATTATTTATGTTTCTTGTATAAGTTGTGAACATAGATTAAAGAACACAAATATGATTTTTCAACCCAACTTTGCTAAATTTTTCATGCACTTGTAGTTCAAATTTAAATTATATCCGTTAAATGTCTGGAAATGTACTTGATGGCTAAATATAGCAAACAGACAATAGAAGATTCATTTTTATATGGATCAAGTAATGATGTATCTAAAGTGTAGACAAAAATGAAGGCCAACCGATAAAGCAATGGTCATATTGCCTTCATACCTCGCCCGTGGAGATCGCCCAAACATATAGTTAAGAACACAATTATTATTTCTCAACACAACTTTGCCCAGTTTTGCATGCATTTACACTGCAATTTTTATTATATTTACTAAAATTTATAATGCCTAGAAAATTCACTAACTGTCTATAAAAGAAAACAGAGAGAGGGGTAGGAAATAGAAGTAATTAAAAAATGAAATAAATAACGTACAAAAGAACAGCACATAAAGGGAAAAGAGAAAACAAATGTAATGTATAAAAGAGTAGAAATATGAAAAAGAAGAAGAACAAAAAAAGTAAAAAAGAAATGTTTGCTGTGTGCAATAAAAAACACTCGGCAAAGGAAACGGTTAAGAAGATTTAAAAATAAAAATAAATGTTTGCCGAGTGCGAAAAAAGGAACTCAGCAAAGATTGCTTTTCTGAGTGCAAAATGGCAAAGAAACTCGGCAAAGAAAAGGCACAAGAAAATTAAAAAGAGAAATAAATGTTTGGCGAGTGCGAAAAAAAGGAACTCGGCAAAAATTTATTGCCGAGTGCAAAATGAAAAGAAACTCGGCAAAGATTTCTTTGCCCACTGCAAAAAGAAAAAATCTTCAAAGATTTCTTTGCCCAATTCAAAAAGAAAAATAGACTCAGCAAAAAAAAACGGCAAACAATTCTTTGCCTGGTTCCCCGATAAAATGGACCCGGCAAACATTTAGAACTGAGCGAAATCTCAGATTCTAGTAGTCTTACTCCAGTGTCGAGATATAAAAACCAACTTTATGTTACAGAAAATAAGTGTAACTTGCAGATAAAAACACCATGGATATTCTGAATGCTGTGAAGTGATGACGAAGCAGCAACCACAAACGTTCGGATAATTAACCAGTTTTTTCATAGGTCTAACTTTATTCTTACACAACTTGTATAGATATTAGGTTACACAAGCAGCCTCACTTTATTCTTCGGCACTGACTAGCTAGTTGCAATAAGATAAAGAAATATGGATATAAGAGGAGCATAAAACAAGTGCAAATTGATCAAGCATAGTACTTAATGTAGCTACTGTAGTTGTCCTGCTTGTCGTAGTAGCGGTCCCAAAGCATAAAGCCGCCATAGTTGGCCGCCTTCTGCACCACGGGGAGGACGCCGTAGTAGACGTCCTTTGGGAAAATCCACCCGCTCACCTCCATCGACGCCGGCAGGCCTATGAAGATCAAGGTTCCTGAGTAGCCCGCCGTCCACTTTGGCCACTCCGGCTCATAGTCGACGTCATCGCCGTAGGCCCTCATGTGGATGCGCTCGAACATCCCCGTGTCCAGGGCTCGCTTCAGGTACCCCGCCGGCGGGAACTTGCACGGCACCGTCGCCGTCAGGTGCAGCAGCTTCCCCGGCCCGGCCCGGATGTTGTGCTTGGCCAGCTCCCTGGCCAGCACGTCGTAGCGGTCGGCGGGCGCGCCGTGCTCGAGGAAGACGTCGACGCCGTCGAGCCAGGCGTCGCCGAACGGCCTCGGCACGCCCATCTTGTGGCCGCCGAAGTAGGAGTTCCAGAGGTGGTCGAAGAGGTCGAGCGCCGCCTGCTTGGACGGGAGCGAGTAGCCGGAGCCGAAACCCCCCACCGAGAGGGATACCGGGATGCCCTTGTGCTGGCAGTGCTTGACGTCTGCGCCAATGGCGGAAAGGTCGTGGCCGGAGAGGTCGAGATGGTACCTGCCGTGGCCGTAAACATCGAGGAAGGACATGATGACCGTGGTGTACATGCCAGAGTCGCACGCTTCCCTCAAAGAGCCCTCGTCCTTGTGCCGGCCCCAGAAGACGGTCACCTGGCCGGTCTTCCCCGTGGCCGCGGCTGGCACGGCTTCGAAGCTTATTACTGCCACCGTGACAAAAATTGATAGTAGCAGATTCCTCCCTACGGGCGCCATTGTTGATGTTGGCTTGCCAACTAAAGCTCTTTCTTGCTTGCTGCTTAGGCTGAGCGTCCGTCATGCATATATAGATCGATATGTTCTGGTTCAGTTCAATGCACGTACACGTTTTATGCTGTAGGCAGTGTTTTGTTCCTTCCTTTGTGCGGCACACAGATTATTGTGAATCGTAGCTGACTGGATTTGACCGTATTACATACGTGGTTATTGACCCAACAAAAAACTGATGCTAGTGCGTGGTAATGGGCAAGGCCGAAAGTAACAACTTGCCTCCACGCACAAACCAAACACTTCCTCTGAATTTCAGGGTGGGCCGGCCACCCCACTAATGTCCAATTAAACACTGTCAAATCACTCCCTAACTCCCTTCATCACCTAATTTTACCAAAACTCGTTTAATCAATATGAGACATTTTTTTAGAAAAGGAATCAATATGAGACATGATCGGTCGATCCCTCCACTCTCCGTGACATACCCTGTTCGGCTATTCTTGGTCGGGACAGCGGCATCCTCAGTCAATACGAGAGATGGAGACAGATCAACTGCGAGTGGAGGCTAGAAAGCATGTGCCTAGAAAGCATGTGTCATTTGTAAAAAACGGTTCATTTGTCCCGGTTCCATAAGCCCATTAGTTCCGCTTCTAGAACCGGGACTAAAGGGTCGGGACTAAAGTCCTAAACTTTTAGTCCTGGTTCGTTTGGACAGAAGGGGTTTCACGTGGCCTCTGCGAGGAGCTCAGCCAAGAGGACCTTTAGTCCCGGTTCGTAACACCAACCGGGACCAAAAGTTTCTGGGTTTTTTTTGAAAGGGGGGTTTACACTATTAGGAAAAGGCCTGCTAATGGCGCACCTGTTTTGCCCACTAATGACGCACTACAGGTGCGCCACTAGCATCACGCCACTAGTAATTAATACTAATGGCGCACCACTAATGACGCACTACAGGTGCGCCACTAGCATCACGCCACTAGTAATTAATACTAATGGCGCACCAGGGATGCGCCATTAGTATACCAGATACTAATGGCGCACCAGAGAGTGCGCCATTAGTATATCATATGGTGCGCCATTAGTATGCCTCTCAGGGGCCATATTTACCTTGTGCTCTGGCTTACTAATGACGCACTTGTAGATGATGCGCCACTAGTGTGCTTACTGCAGTGCGCCACTAAAGTGCAGAGTGGTGCGCCACTAGTATGAATATTAGGTATTATTTTTTTTTCTTTCCTGATATTTGCACAGGTTACAAAACATATTACTGCACAAAATATAGACAGCGCAACATATAAACTGCAGATTTATCGAATACAATAGAAGATTAGTCTCCGAATACAATTCAACATATTATTCTTCGAATTTAAAATACCGAACAAAGTTAGAACATTACAAGTCTCGAGACCGCGACTAGCGAGTTTGTCTTCACATTACAAGTCGATATCGATCATCTAAACTACCATCACATAGAAGAGAGTTGCGGTCATCACGATGAGCATCATCGCGATGAAACTGTTCTTCATCCGGTTCCTCCAACGCTCCCTCCTTTCTCCCGCTAGATAGCGCGTGTATTTAGCTTCCGCCTCCGCCCTAGTGGTGTACCCTTTGTAACTGTTACCGCTGAGACGGTGAATCTGTCTCCGACACTCCTCCCAGTCGTCGTAGACTCCGGAAACCTTACCCTTGTACACGACATACGACGGCATCTCTATGCACTAGCCAAACAAAACGTTAGTAGCAATTCACAGACAATACATAAGCAATATATAAGTATGCAACAAAAGGATCGGAAGAGAAAAGCAACACATTAATAGCACGATTCATGGTCCTACTAATAAATAACATCGATTACATATAAGTTGAACGACTGTCCAAACCAAAGAGACATACAAGTTCATTAAACTTTAATATTACAACATGAGGCAATCAACATTTCAAAACTACATAGCATCACTAGTTTCGACTCGACTCAGGGACCGGAGCGTGGATGAAGCTGCCGTCTTCCGTGATGGTCATGAAATCGCGGGCGTTGGAAGGATGCATTTGTAGCGTTGTTTCTATCTCACTGTTGGACGGTTGATATATGAGGTAGAACTGCCCCGAGGTACGAAGGACATCTTGATGAATGATTTCCGCAAACTCCGACTGGATGCGATAGAATTCTTGTGTGATGTCCGTGTCCTGGATTGCCGACAAGCGTGTGGCCGAATCTTTGAGATTATTTGGTAGCAGAAGGTGATGCTGGTCCCGTACGATCGCCCGTATGTGATGGAGGGCGTAGTAGGCATCCTTCTGACTGCCAGGCGGCTGCTTGACGCAGGGGAACGTCGTATTGTGGGTGAACACGTGCTTGCCGTACCTACGAATTGTCCTGCTGAAGGTGCCTCCAGATCTGGCATAGCCGGGGAGAACATCATCAAGAACTTTCTTGATATTTATGTAGTCTTTCTTCGACTGACGGTCCGAGTCGAAATACGTGGCCATTGAATATTTCGGGCTTAAGAGGATGAGTGTGCAATGCGTGTCACTGCACAAAACACGGAATGTTAGAAAAAAAAAGAATGATCGAAATCTAAGAAATCATATGTTACGGGGCGGTGAGGGGATGACTTACTTGAGAAAGTAAGGCACGAGGAAGTTATCCTTATCTGGGTTTGCCAGAATGACGCCTTCGAGGTGTGAACTCGCAACTTGCCGGTCCCAGCGCTGCCCAAGATCTTGGCACACATGTAGAAGGGGTCGACTATCACGATGTCCGGGGTCTTGTCTCTAATGATCTACATCTCCATACTCAGCGAAAATAGCCGAACGAAGGTGTAGTGCAGCGGATGAAGGTTAAATATAGCGAAGATGTCATCAAACCGCAGGACGATCGTACCCCCGATGGTGCTATCCACAAAGCCCTTGCCCTCTGGCACCTTGGCCACGAAAACCGGGTATGCCACATCATTCTCGGAGAAATCATTAAAGTAGTGATCCAAACGGACTGATATAAGACCATTTAGGTCACTAAAGTACATGTACAATGTGTATTTATCTTTGTCGTGTTAAATGGCTAAACCTACTGGATAGTACTATGAACCTTCCATTGTCCATACAAGAATATGTTTGCAAAGTTGTCATTTAACCTATTCTCTCCTGGAGAAACAAAATCAGGTTGGTTTGAGTTAAAGCTATAGATCAATATGGGCAGTGCTAAGATGTAAATATACATTCATACAAGCCCAGAAAAAAATGGGACCCCATTTCTACAATGTAAAAGAGTCAGATATTTTAGAACATCGGTATTATGCTTCTAATAGGTTTGGTACAAGTTTTAATACAAACTTTTTCTAGAAAATTTAGATCTAATTTAATGTTAAACGTAAAATGATATAATTCACATTACTAGGTTCAAAGTAACTATACTGAAGTTCATTTTGGGATACATGAAGACTAAACAGATTCAATCTTCTCGCTAGCATGGGTTGCATTAATTGCAAGTTCTCCCTTTGTGCTTCTCTTCTCTTAACTCAACTCCATTGATGATTTGTGTCCTCCTTCTCCGCGGCAAACACGGGATTGTTTCATAGATGACAGGAAGCTGTGATGTGATCCTGAGAACACGAAGGGTGCCTTTTTGGATTACTAACACCGTATTTTTACCTGTTATATACTGTTCAGCTCATCACGGAGCCGGGAGTTGAACATATGTTGACCGTGAACATGGTGAAGGAAACAAGCGACTAGTTCGACCGCTTCCTGCAGTAGCTCGGGTTCGGGATGATTTCATGGAGTGCAGCGCACACGGCCTCAATAAATCGACCTCACTTCAGATTACGGTCTTTGTTGAATAAATCATGTGCACCTTGTCTTAGCTGCCTTTTCCCTTTGCATGTGAATAATGGCAAGCCCGCGGGTTGTGGTTGCGTTGGTGGTTAGGGCATCTTCAATGCGGACCCTCAAACCTCCCGCGAGCGCCCGGACCGAGCTGTATGTCTCAAACTTGTATTCATCTTTGTCAACGTGTATTCATCTATTAGGGAGAAAACGACTAGGGGAATTCAAACCCCGGCCCATGCATTAGTCGCAAATACCCCATATGTCCTATTTTTAGCAAAGTCATGCTAAAATTCACGGAAAATTTCAGCATGACCTTTGCTGAAAATAGGACACATGGAGTACCCGAATTTGCCGGAACGGAAGTTAATCGACATTCCGGCAAACTCAAGGGCCTCTCGGAGTACCTGCAAACTCATTATCCAATGAAGGAATTGCGCCGCACACTGCTTCCTCACACTGCTGCCAAAATCATCATCGACATGCTGAATGCGCGCTGCGGGTGTGTCACCGTATTGCAAATTTGGAGTGCTCTTTTGCCACCCATCAGGGTTTTGTTCTTTATATACTACACAAATAATACCAGATAGAGTTGATGGGATTTGGCACTTCTCTTCTCTGAATAATTATGTTTTCTTGCTTCCTATGTCTTGCCAAAATTTGGCAAAATTGGCAAAATTGGCAAAATTGTCCAAGTGCCTCAATAATTTATATACTTATTATCTCCTAAATAAGATAGTACTCCATCACTAAGCTCTGGTGCATGCCACTGACTTTCCCAAATTAATTCTCAGTATTACTACTCTAGTTGTCATCGACTACTAGTACAATGATGCATAATTCGAACCTACAGGGTTGGTGTTGTTTAGCATATCATATTATCATTAGTAATGCAGTCTGGCTCTGGTAGTAGTTAACTGGTGATCTTTGCAATGGCATGACCAAAAAGAAGTCCAGTCCAATCTAGTGGTCTTCAGAAACACTAGAATCAGATCACTTGTACTTGTAGTTGGCACATAAAAAACACCACCACACCAGTGGAGGTATCGGGGTTCAAATCCATGAGGAGAAGAAGAGTCTAGGCGGGTTAGGGTTCGTCACCGGCGGAGGGGGCCGAGGTCGGGGCGGATCTCCCCCGCTCCCGCAGCCATCCAGTGGAGCACGCCGGGCCGGGCCGCCGGCACGGTTGGGTGGAAGGGAGGACCGGGGAGGCGTGGTCGGCGAGTTGGGGAGGTGGGGATGGGAAGCGGCGGCTGCCAGAGAGTGGGGTGGGTGGGGGGAGGGGGCGAGACGTGCGGCGGCGGCGAGAGGAGTGTTGCGGGGGCGAGAGGAGGCCGGTAGGGCGGGGTGGGGAATAGGTATTAGGTAGGGGTGCTAGCAATGGCGCACTGGGAGGGGTGCGCCATACATACAGATAGCAATGGCGCACCTCCCAGGGGTGCGCCATAAGTATATCCATAGCAATGGCGCACCACTGAGGGGTGCGCCATAAGTAACTTTTTTTAGTTGCGTCTAATAATTTTTTATTTGTTATTTGAAAAATTGATGAATATGAAAATATTTATGAATATGAAAAAATATCATCAAATTTGTTATTTGAAAATATCATCAAATTTGTTATTTGAAAATATTTGAAAAAAATTCATAAAAATTGGTATACCAATGGCCGGCGCACCTCCTAGGGGTGCACCTTCAATATTTTTTTTGGATTTTTAGTTGCATTCATTTGTGAATTGGTAAAACATTTATGAATATGAAAACATTTATGAATACAATCGAGAAATGAAGGCTACAATTTAAATACAATCGATCTTAGCTAGCTATCTGTCACAATCTTCTTGCCCTTATTTTTCGCAAATGGAGTTCTTCTTTTGAACGGACGTCCTTTAGGTAGGGTGGTCCTGCTTCTTCTTGTGGTGTATGCTGGTACTTCATCGTCATCGTCATGTTCCATCTTCGGGTCGCCGTACTTGTCGAAGTCTTGCTCATTGGCGACTCCATCCATTCTGATGATCTTCCTTTTGCCTCTCCTCACGACAATACGATTGGGCTTTGACGGGTCGGTAATGAAGAAGCGTTGGTCCACTTGGGAAGCCAGTACCCATGGCTCATTTTTCGTGGTGGCGTTTGCGCCCGCGGTCTTGGATTTGGCTTCGGGTATAACCATGATGGTGAAATACCGGTCTTCTTTTAGGACGCTCTTGGCCCATCTGACACGAAACATAGGGACCTTCTCTCCAGCGTAGCTCAGCTCCCAGCTCTCCTCGATCCTTCCGCAGTATCTGTCCTTGTCGTTACCGGTGTAGGATTCCATCGTTACCCCGGAGTTCTGATAACCATCGCTCTTCATGTCCTTTCCCTCGGTGTAGAATGTGTAGCCTCTGATATCGTCCGCCTCATACGTCATCAGGTTGTGCTCGGCGCCCTGTGACAAGGCGAATATGAGTTGTTCTTCCACGGAAGAATCCTCATGTAAAGGGTACGACAGAAGCTTCTTCTTGAACCAACGCGTGAAACATGAGTTGTGCTCTTTGATTATATCTCCGTCCGTCCTTTTTTGGCCTCGGTCATTGTACGTCTTCTCAATAAAGCTTTTGTGCTCTACCACCCAAGGATCGACCACGTCTATGTGTTGTAGCACGACTAGGTTTTCTCTTTCAAAGTCGGCGAGTCGACCCTCGAAGTCGACATGCATTTCGCGGCGACCCTCATGGTGACCCCATCCAGCGAGCCTGCCGAGGTGCCTCTTGACGGGCAGACCAACGGGGTTCTCGATGCCTAGATAATTCGTGCAGTAGGAGATGCACTCTTCGGTCAGAAAGCCCCTGGCTATGCTTCCCTCTGGACGTGACATGTTGCGAACGTATCCTTTGATGACACCATTCATCCTTTCGAACGGCATCATGCTGTGCAGGAACGTCGGCCCAAGTTGGATGATATCCTCCACGATATGGACCAGCAGATGCACCATAACGTCGAAGAATGCGGGCGGGAAGTACATCTCAAGCTCGCATAGTATCACCATGATCTCTTCCTGTAGCCTTCTGAGTTGCCTCACGCCAACCGACTTCCGAGAGATGACGTCGAAAAAGTTGCATAGGCCAAATAGCGTTTCACGGATGTGCGCGTCCATGATCCCATGGATTGCAACTGGAAGTATCTGCGTCATCAGCACGTGACAGTCATGAGAATTCATCCCGCTGAACTTCTGCTTCGCTGAGTCTAGGTATCTGCTTATCTTCCCCGCGTAACTATAAGGAAGTTTTACTCCTACGAGGCAGGTGAAAAACTGATCGATCTCCTCCTGACTTAGAGTGAAGCACGCGGGAGGGAAGTCATTTCCGGTCTTCTTGGCCTTTTTGCCTTTGCGACGACTTTCCGTGTCCTGCTTCGCCTCATCATCATCGTCATCATCATCATCATCATCATCATCATCATCATCATCATTAGTGTGAAGCTCCTCCCTGATGCCCATTGATTTCAAGTCTGCCCTTGCTTTCGGCCCATCTTTGGTCCTCTCTGGCATGTTGAGCAGGGTACCAAGCAGACTCTCACACATGTTCTTCGTGATATGCATGACATCAAGGCTGTGAGGCACACGGAGGATCTTCCAGTACGGCAAGTCTCAGAAAACAGACCTCGTTTTCCATATCTTCAGCAGCGGCTCTGGCGCCTTTTGCTTCTTTCCCGGCTCTGGCGCCTTTCCCGGCGGTGGGTACTCTTTCCAATTTTTCAACAACTTGTCTATTTCCTCGCCGCTCCTCGTATGCGGGCGTCTTCGGGGTTCGGTTTCACCATCGAACAGATCCTTGCGTTTTCTCCATGAGTCATCATCGCGAAGCCACCTTCGATGTCCCATGAACACGGTTTTCGAAGACCCGGGATCTCTATCTAGCTGGCGATACGTTGTGTCATCCAAGCACCTGACGCATCCAGAAAATCCGTGGACCACTTGCCCCGCGACATATCCGTAACCAAGATACTCGTGCACCGTTGTGAGCAGTGCGGCTCTCATAGGGAAATATTCTTTCTCTACGGCGTCCCACGTATTGGCTGGCGTTTCCCACAGCGTGTCTAGCTCCTCTTTCAGCAGCCCTAGATACAGATTGATGTCGTTCCCTGGTTGTTTCGGCCCTTCAATTAGCATACTGATGTGAATGTACTTCCTCTTCATGCACAACCAGGGGAGAAGGTTGTACATCCACACAAACACAGGCCAGGTCCTATGTGTGCTTCTCTGGCTGCCAAACGGATTGACTCCATCGGTGCTCGCGCCCAGCACGACGTTCCTCGGATCGTTCCCAAATTCTGGGTGTTCGAAGTTCAACGCTTGCCACTGGCTCGCATCCTTAGGGTGACTCGGCATCTTGTCTTTTTTATTTATCTCCGGATCATTTGCGTCATCTTCTCGCTTCTTCTCCTCCCTATCCGCGTGCCAACGCAGGAGCTTTGCTACCTTAGGGTCCGTGAAATACCGCTGCAAACGAGGAGTGATCGGAAAGTACCACACCACTTTTCGAGGAGCTTTCTTCCTCTTCTTGTATCGAGTGACACCGCACACCGGATATATGGTAGACTCCGCGTGCTCGTCCCGATAAATGATACAATTGTTCATGCACACATGATATTTCACGTGCGGTAAATCCAGAGGACACACGATTTTCTTCGCCTCCTCGAAACTGGTCGGGCACTTGTTTCCCTTGGGAAGACGTTCGTGCCAGAATGACATGTTCTCGTCGAAGCATGCGTCGGTCATTTTGTGTTTTACCTTCATCTCCAGAGCCATGAGCGTTACTTTCAGGCGGGTATCCTCGGTCCTGCATCCTTCATACAATGGAGTAACCGCGTGTATCTCCAGTTGATCCAGCTTGGCTTTCTCTCGGGCGGCAGCTCTTGCGTTATCCGTCTGCTGGAAAAGCAGCTCTTGAATATGAGGGTCCTGCACCCAGCCCATCGATGGTCCATCGTCGTCTGCTCCGGCATCTTCATCTTCATGATCATGCCCTTCGTCTACTCCGGCATCTTCCTCATCATCATGTCCGACATCTTCTACATGATGACTGTGTACTGCATCTACTTCATGATCATGTCCTGGAGATTCTTCGTCTTCTCGCCCGCCCTCGCCGCGGTTGTCTTGCTCATGCCCTCCTCATTTCTTGCCCGGCCCCCATGGACGACTTCATAATCATCTTCATCACCTTGCCACCGATAGCCATCCATGAAACCACGCAAGAGCAGGTGGTCCCGCACCTGTACGAAATCCGGGTCCATAAGGCTCCTCAGCCTGCATCTTCGACACGGACATCTTATCTCCATCTCGTTCTTTTGAAGCATCTCGGCCTTCGCGGAGCTCAAAAACCTATTCACGATGCCTTCGGTCATCGTGCGGACCATGGTCGCCTGCGGGGTAGAGCAAAACGATATTTTAGAACCAAGAAAAAATTTGGCATGACTTTATCTAAAAATAGGACCAAAAAGAATGCATAGTGCCAAATTCTTGCCGAAACGGAAATGAATCAACATTCCGGCAAAATATTGGCAACTATCACATTTCAAATACCGGTACCTGCAAACACAAACATATATACAACACCACAAACATATGCAATACCACAAACATATATAGATCTAGCTAGGCCATAAAAAGTGCATGTGCACGTTGTTGGAGGGAGGAAAAAGTAGATCTACAACATAAAGAAAGCTTTCCCCTTACTTACCTATCAAAAAAGGTAATTTAACCACTTAATTTGGATGAATTTATGGTGCAAATGATGTGAGGAGGAGGAGGCAGCCGAGACAAGCTTGGAGGAAGAGGTGGAGAGAATGAAGTGAGAAAAGTGAGTGTGGTAGGTGGTTGTCCAAAATATCTAGCTGGTCCCAGGTTACTAATGGCGCACCACCTACAAATGCGCCATTAGTAACCCTGGTTACTAATGGCGCACAAGTTAGGTCGTGCGCCATTACTAGTTTTGCAAAAATAAAAATAAAAAAATGTTAGTAGTGACGCACCGTGTGTGTGGTGCGCCATTACTAGTTTGAACTAGTAATGGCGCACTATACACTGGTGCGTCATTACTAGTTATGAAAAAAAAAGTAACAAAAATATGTTAGTAGTGGCGCACCGGGTGAGTGGTGCGTCATTACTAGTTATAACTAGTAATGGCATAACTAGTAATGACGCATTGTGCCCTGGTGCGCCATTACTAGTTTTAGAAAAATAAAAAAAGTTTGTTAGTAGTGGCGCAACGTGGGTGTGATGCGTCATTAGTGTCCATCACACTAATGGCGCACCAACACATGATGCACCACTGCTATATAGTAGTGGCGCGGTGCGCCATTAATGTCCATATTATCTATAACCCTTTCCCTAGTAGTGTTAGGGGGTTTTGGAGGGTTAATTTACGGGTTTCATATTATGTTAGCTAGCTAATTAATAGAGAGAAGTGTCCTCTCTTTCTTCGTGGTTGGTCGACGCTGCTAGCTACTATATATAGAGAGAGAACTCGATGCAAGATAATAAGCAAATAAAGGAAACCATTTATTACACAAGATCTAACAACTCATCATCATCATCTTAATCATACAAAGTTAAAGTCTCATAAAAAAAAAGTAAAATGACGTAGTCCTCTGTCATAGCACCTACTCCTCCCTCCTAGGTAAAATGACATAAAAAAGAATAACACATATGTCTCCATGATGAAGCAAAGAGATCCAACAGTCTCCAACTTGTGATTTGCGATCTTTCTTTATTTGTTCCCATGCTTCAATTTGGAGCCTTCTTGGTAGTTTACGCTCAGTCGAGTATGCAAAAGATAACTCGGAATGGAAGGGGCTTTTTATTGTCATATTACCTTCGGGTTGCATCAACGGTGGCACAACTACATTTGGCATTTTTTGTTGAAGAACATAATAGTAGTCTAGTTAGCAATGTAATCAATATTATTTACGCAATAGTACTAGTGTAATTAATTAGCAACTCTTATCAAGATATTTCAGCGAATGTCATCTGCCCTCAACCTATGCACTAGTGTGTTGTACAATGTATAATTTGGTTCAGTTCCCAAATTATATGGGAAGATGTCTCTACCAGCCATGACACCAATAACAAAATTGATAAGATCATCCTCCTCCTCCCAAGCTAGATGTGATCCATAGGTGTAGTGCGTCGTGTTGATTATGTTCTATATTTCATCGAAGAAACGAAATAAGCTATAAATTAAAAATTAACAAATTTAGTACAGATAAACACCAAATATTTATGTATATAGAATGCAAATTACTTGACAAATATGCATGGTTGACAAACTCACATGGAGGTAAAACACGAAGCATATCGACATCCATCCAAATGTCAATGTTTGCTTCAATATGATCTTTAGGACGAAGATCGAAGGTTATTTCCATACCCTCCAGAAATCCATATGCCTTGCAAAGAGCTTCCCAATTTGATCACCCTAATTCTGTCTTATTAAGTGCATTCATTACTTTCCCTAGAAATGTGTGACCATGTTTAGTCCTCTGGTTGGTTGTCCTCATCTCGGAACTCTCGTGCTCTTCGAAACCAAGCCTCTCCAAGAAATACCATCTTGCATGACAGGGGACGAACTAGTCGAATTGTATAAAACAGAAATTACGCGTTGAAGGAAAGAAACATAAGTCATGCTTAATTACGAAAAAACAGTTATCATCGTTGTGTACCGTAGAAATATCAAAGTCTTCGTAAAGCTTCATGGTGAAGAACCTGCCGTCTTGCAGCCCAGGATGGTCACGAAGGCCCTTATCTTCACCGCATAATTCACACGCTTGGATCATATCGTCGTCTGATGACGATGGCATTTCTTGTCTTCATAATTCAAGACTTACGCACGCTTTGGATCCTAATGCGTGTGTGACTTTCGATCCGTCGAGGCTTTCCTTAAATAACTCTCATATCTCATGTTGTGTTGGTGCGCACTCTCTCACACTGATATGATGGTGTATATATGTTGGTGGACACTCTCTCACGGTAATAGTTCGATCGCCGGTGATGGACGCCCCCCTCTTCTCTTCTTGCGCATTATACCGACGAGTATATCGCAAAGAATAGAAAAAAGAGGAGGCGCCCCCCCACGACAATAGTCGAGATTCCTCCATCAAGAACACACATGAAAGCCACACACGCATTATACCGATAAAATATCACTAATACATTTATAATGAACTCGAATATAATATCACTAATACATCATCTCGAATAATCCAGTTATTAATGCATCATCAAATATTATCTAATAGATCTCGAATATTATCATATAAGATCACTAATATTTCCTTTGAACGATGTTAAGTATTTAAAATCGATGGAAGGAAACTACTAGGAAACTGATCAACACACAGATCACTATTACTCAATATGCAACGGGTTGACTTTAGATCTGTCGAGTCTTTCCTTCCTAAACTCTCATCTCACGTATATGGTGGGCACTCCCTCTGATATTGCGAACGTCGTTGATGGTGTCTCCTCCATTCGTCCCCGAGTGCATTACACCAAAATGTCTAGCACACGGAAACGAAGGAGAAGCGACCCTCATGACAATAGTCGGGATTCTTCCTCTCTCTATATATATATATATGGTGGGCACTCTCCCTCACTGAAATACACACAAGGAGCCGAAACGGACCTAAAGTCAACCCATTCCATATATCGAGCAATGACATAGAATAAAAATCCCTATGTTTTGCCGGAATGACCGGCAAATCACAAGCACTCGATATTAACTAATACATCATCCCAAATAATCTAGTTAATGCATCATCAAATATTAACTAATACATTTCGAATATTATCATATAAGATCACTAATACTGATAGAATATCGTAGAATCCAAAGTGGAGGACGGTGAACTCGGTTCACTAGCGGTCTCTGAGTCGCCGGCGGTGGACACCCAAAGATAAGGAACCATCACGGGATCATAACTCGGGTGAGATCCCAGAAGAATCTGCCAGGTATTGTTGAACCTAGCGTCCAATGCCACCATGTAGCGACGGAAGTGCTCGTCCTCCTCCCTGACATGGCAACGTACCACCTCCGCGGGGGCCTGCTCCCTCCGCACCCAAAGTGACCCACGTGATCGCCACCACAGAAGCTCCGGGTCGACGACGAGATCTGTATTCCTCACCAATCTCCGAGCCCGAAAAGGTAGCACCTCTCAGTGCCAGCCCGACGGAGCCCAATCCCGAACATGGAGCCTAACAAGCAGGCTCTCGTGAACCACTTGACGACGAGGATGTGGGTCGGGCATCATCGACGTCAAGACAAATTCCTATGAGAACGTTTCCTTATCGTTTAATCACTAATTTTTCCAAAAACCAAGAATTTTGTTGTAATCTAACATACATATAATAATTTTTCCTAGGACTCCTAATAATTAAATAAAACATAAAATAACTAAAACATAAAAAGCATCATAAACAAAATCAACTAATCTAGCAGAACATATAGCCACATACATATATACATTTGTTGGAAATATGCCCTAGAGACAATAATAAATTGGCTATTATCATATTTTCTTGTTCATGATAATCGTTTATTATCCATGCTATAATTGTATTGATCGGAGACTTAGATGCATGTGTGGATACATGGACAAAACCATGTCCCTAGTCTATACTTCTATACTTATACTAATTAGCCACTCTCAAGAAATTCCTACGTTAATTAGAATTTATGAGTCGTTAATCTGGTGGGGTCGAATTATTACAGTACAGATCTACTCTTATATGAGAAAAAATAAAAATAAAAAATAGAAGCCTGGCGAACAAATAAATAAGGTTGATCTTCCACCGTTGTACCATTACAAGGTTTACATCTAACCTAGCCGCCGCCATCTATCCTCTCCGAATAGTCCATGCTTCTGTTCAACTATGAGATGCCAGCGATCAAATCAATCTTAAGGTTTACATCTAACCCATCCATGCCCATCTATACTCTTCTTGATTTGTCTACCGTCCTTTACCTAGGAGGCAGCAGTGATAAAATCGATTTGTGTTGCGCACTTTCTCAATATACGTTTGTGTTTTTCAGTAAAAACCATCAATCAGCTAATGGTACATAGCTAGCCCATGTAGGAATCGGTCTACCTGATAACGTCCTGTTTCATCTAATTTATCTCGGCCAACAGCACCGGGGAGCGAGGAGATTGCATAGTGCAGTCCACATACGGCCGGGCGGAAAGAAATTACTAAGTTAGGCAAACTGCGTCTACGTCAAATTCGGCCAGTGGGAGATGTTTGATATACAACTGGTGAAACTCATTAATCAGCTAGCTAGCTATTGAACGAAGGTATCCATCAACCTGATTACTATCTGTGTGTGCTATTTTCCCGGCTAAAAGCACCTGCCAGCAATGAGACCGTATAGTATGCAGCTCGCGTAAGGGATGTTTGACAGCCTACATCGGGGCTTTGCCAATGTCCAATACCAACTACGTCAACCTGGCTTCACTATATACCTGCCTACGTATGTCACCCCATGCTAATGATGATGGATCTATTCAGGGCCGCAGTATGATTGTGTGACTACTGTTAAGGTCCATGGATGACAAGCTAGCTATATGTCTACAAAAGGTAGAAGATTTGGTTCCACAATCCACTTGAGGTAAGCGTATCCCCAGCTCTGAATAATAGATTTTTATTCCATACGTATCATATTTTAAAATGAAATGCATTCAAGTTGTCGTGCACTTTTTTATACATGAATTCTTTTCTTTTGGACCGCTTGGTCTGGGCTCAAGAATTTGCTACGTTTATTGTTAGTTTCTAAAGTAAAATTTGGTTTTACTAATAGGGATGGCCCCTTAGGACACATATCTTGAAAGCATTGTTTTAATGTATTCTATAACAATATATTTTTTCTTTCAGGGACGACTGATATACAAGTTGTAGACATAATTAATGCCACATATTTGACATGCACCATTAATAAATATCTTAGTTATTTCTCGAGATTATGATTTTGCTGGCAGAGATTGGGATCAAGGTTGGAACATATATTTCTGAACACATGAGGTAATATTTATGCTATGGTAGTACAAAAGTAAATAATTCATGAGATCATTACGATTAGTTTTTTTCTCTACTACTTATGTGTGCGGATCAGCTGCTTCATGAATTTAGTTGGGAACCTTTCAACATGTTTTCAATTATTTGTCCATGGGTTATCCACACAATGTCGAAGAAAAAAATAGTTGGAAATTTATTTATTTTGAACTACGTCATGGGATACCATTATTATCCACATCTTGCTTCCAGCCTTAGCTTATTATTGGAATTTAGCTGACAATGATTAAGGTATCTCAATGTTTCTTTATAAAAACATTTAGACAACCACATCAATATAAGTAAAGTCAGGTAGGCCAAGACCACTATCTTCTATAACTTTTCCCCTACATTGAATTAGCTACTAGAACTTCTCATTCGACCTTTTGTTGCTCCTGAGTGTATCTGCTTCGGAAAACTCATGTGGTGATCTTTAGTGGATATAGTATCAATGTCGGTTAATATTAATGGTATATAGAGATGTTTTGTAACACGATTTTCTCTTTTTGCTTTTTGTACTAATTTAGTGTGTTGGGGTTGCTTAATACTCGAAATCATGGTGCAATATGGCATGTGTACGGAGCTACCAAGCTTGCTTTTGAAGTGCAGCTACCCTTTGTTTTACATGTATGTATTATGTAGACCTACATATATGCAATTTATGCATGATATCAAATGCATACAGAATTATGTATTAATTTTACTTATTATATATAGCATCTATTCCATTTTATAATGTTGTTGATCTGAGCTCTTTCAACAAAACAAAATTGATGTATCTTAGTTCTTATACATGGTTCATGTATGTCCTTTCTAGATGATATTTGAACTATGTGGTGTACGTGCAAATAATCTCACTGATTGCTAATGGTTTTGCTATATATTGGTTTTTCAAAAAAAACAAATATTCTATTCTTCACATAATCATTTAGTCAATTAGTATTTTATATATGTACTTTCGACCAACATATCATTGGATTGAGAAATGGTATTGTTTTACATTTAGTTACTATTTTTGCAATTATTTCCACTTAATCTCATAGATCTAATAAACAAAACAAAATCTTATTTCATAGCGAGAATTATTTTTGGATTCTAAGTTATTTTTCCAAATATTAGCATTGTCATGTTTATAAGTGTGCCCGTGCGAATGCACGGGTATATACGACTAGTATGCCTCTAATAGACTAGCTCGTTGATCAAAGATGGTTAAGGTTTCCTAGCCATTGACATGAGATGTCATTTGATAACAGGATCACATCATTAGGAGAATGATGTGATGGACAAGACCCAAACTACAACGTAACATATGATCGTGTCAGTTTATTGCTACTGTTTTCTGCATGTCAAAGTATGTGTTCCTATGATCATGAGATCATGTAACTCACTGACATCGGAGGAGTACCTTATGTGTATCAAACGTCGCAACGTAACTGGGTGACTATAAAGGTGCTCTACAGGTATCTCCGAGGGTGTCTGTTGAGTTGGCATGGATCAAGACTGGGATTTGTTACTCCATGTGACGGAGAGGTATCTGAGGGCCTACTCGGTAATACAACATCACAACAAGCCTTGCAAGAAATGTGACTAAGTGTTAGTCACGGGATCTTGCATTACGGCATGAGTAAAGAGACTTGCCTGTAACGAGGTCGAATCTCGGGCAAGTAACATACCGAAGAACAAAGGGAACATCATACGGGATTAACTGGCTTGACATAGAGGTTCGACCGATAAAGATCTTCGTAGAATATGTAGGAACCAATGTGGACAGCCAGGTCCCGCCATTGGTTATTGACCGTAGAGGTGTCTCGGTCATGTCTACATAGTTCTCGAACCCGCAGGGTCTGCACACTTAAGGTTTGGTGACGTTTCGGTAGTATAGAGTTATGTATGGTGGTGTCCGAAGGTTGTTCGGAGTCCCGGATGAGATCCCGGACGTCACGAGGAGCTCCGGAATGGTCCGGAGGTAAAGATTCATATATATGAAGTCCTATTTTGGTCGCTGGAAAAGTTTCGGACTCATCGGTAGTGTACCGGGAGTGCCGGTAGTGTACCGGGGGAACATCGGGAGAGGTATTTCGACCCAAGAGGCTTCATGGGGTGTGGGAGAGTGAATATCATCCCTTAGTGGGCTGGTGGAAACTCCCACACAAGGCCCATGTGCCTGGAGAAGAAAACCCAATAGGAAAAGGTGGAAAAAGGAAAAAAAAAGGGGACGAATCCTAGTCCTACTAGGATTGGAGGAGAGTCCTCCAATCCTAGTGGATTCGGCCGACCCTATGGGGCCTTGGCCTTGCGCCAGCCCTCCTCCTCCCTCCTATATATACTGGTGGTATTGGGTGTTTTGCACTAGATTTTACGGCCACGTGCTACCCATTCCACCGGTGCTCCTCTAGATCGGATTTCCGCAGTGCTTAGGCGAAGCCCTGACGGAATTGCTCCACCATCATCGCCGGAGCGCCGTCACGCTGCCGGTGAACTCTTCTTCCTCTCCACTTCCTCTTGCTGGATCAAGACGGTGGAGATCATCATCAAGCTGCACGTGTGCTGAACGCGGAGGTGTCGTCCGTTCGGCGCTAGATAGGAAGGACCGTGATCAAGATCGCGAGACGGTTCGTGATGAGTTCGCGGGACGGATCGTGATGAGTTCATGGGACGGATCATGATGAGATCCCGGGACGGATCGTGATGAGTTCACGGGACGGATCGTGATGAGATCGCGGGACGAATCGTGATGAGTTCACGGGACGGATCGTGATGAGATCACGGGACGGATCGTGATGAGATCGCGGGACGGATCGTGATGAGTTCGCGGGACGGATCGTGATTGGATCGCGGGACGGATCTTGATGTGATCGCGGGACGCTCGGCTATTTGGATCGCGAAGATGTTCGACTACACCAACCACGTTTCTTAACGCTTCCCGCTTAGCGATCTAGAAGGGTACGTAGATCCACTCTCCCTCTCGTAGATGCTCATCCCCATGGATAGATCTTGCGTGTGCGTAGGAAAATTTTTGTTTCCCATGCGACGTTCCCCAACAACATTATATATGAACAAAAACATTCATCATATAAAGAAAGCAACATATCTTTTTTTAAATTGCACAGAGTCGGGGCGGTGGCGGCTCAAGGCAAGGGCGGCGACGGGGAGGCGACGGGGCGGCGACGGGCCAACGGCGGCTCACAGCGGGGGTGGGGCGGCGACGAGGAGGCGACAGGGACGGGGCGGCGACGGGGACGGCGGGGAGGGGCGGCGACGGGGGCGACGGGGGAGGCAATGGGGACGGGGCGGCGACGGGGGCGGCGGGGGAGGCAACAGGGGAGTGGCTGCGACGGGGGCGGCGGGGGCGGTGACGGGGGCGGGGCGGCGACGGGGGCGAGGGGACGGGGACAACGACAACGGAGGCGGCGATGGGGAGGCGACGGGGGCAGCGACAGGGACGGGGACGATGACGGTGGGTCCGGCGACGGGGAGGCGACGGGGGCGGCGACGGGGACGAGGACGACGACGGCGGGCTCGGCGCGGCAAGCGGCGACGGGGACGAGGACGGCGGGCTCGGCGAAGTGGTGATGAAAACTGCGAAATTTCCTAAGTGATTCTTATATAGAAGAAACATTGGTCCCGGTTCGTGGCGCCAACCGGGACCATGCCCACCTTTAGTCCCGATTGGTGCCACCAACCGGGACCAAAGGTCTCTTCAGCAGCTCAAAGGGCGGGAAAGTTTGGTGGCACCAACCGGGACGAAAGGGGCATTGGTCCCGGTTGGAGCCTCCAACCGGGACCAAAGGTCCCTTTTCGTCAGCCCAAAGGGTGGGAAGCAGAGACCTTTGGTCCCAATTGGTGCCACCAATCGGGACCAAAGGTAGGCATTGGACCCGGTTGGTGGCACCAACCGGGACCAATGGCCTTGCACAGCGGTGTGGTGGGAGTTTAGTCCCACTTTGCCAAGTGAAGGTTGCCTGAACCTGTTTATAAGCCCCGCCGCGGCTGCTATGTTGAGCTCCTGTCAAAGTGAAAATAGATGCCCTTATACGGAAAATTTGACCTAAGTTCAAAATGCTAGTATGTGCTAGTATGCACTTACTAGCACTTCGAATTTAGGTCGAATTTTCCCTATAAGCGGATCTATTATCATTTTTTCTTTGCATATTAGAAGTTCTTAAGAAAAAATAATTTATGAATATTATTTTTTCTATTAAAGTTTTTCACAAAAATAACTTTGATAATTTTAGTTGCATGAATTGTATATAATATCAAGTTTAGTTATATAACTTTTGTCGAAAGAAAACATGTCTGTTACAAAAGGATTTCAATTTTTTATATACATTTGAACTCAAGATTTTTTCTGCATTCAATATGCACCATTCAAAGCCACATCATCCCTTTTCAACCCTTTTTCTGACTTCATTTGCTATTTTTCATGCATTTCATCATTTATTTTGAGCTAAAATGACCCTGAATTGAAAAGAACTGCAAATGAACTCTGAAATGGTTGAAACTTGGCATGGTACCATCATTTCACCCACATAGCATTTTCTAAAAAGTTGAGAGGGTTACGACAAAAACTGGATGCACTTCATGTACAAAATAGGGAATCTCTTTCGAAGTATCAGGGTTTCGGACGAAAACACGTCTGTTACAAAGCCACATTGACTTTTAAACATATTTGAACTCAAGACTTTTTCTACATTCAATATGCACCATTCAAAGCCACATTGACCCTTTTCAACCCTTTTCTGACTTTATTTGCTATTTTTCATGCATTTCATCATTTATTTTGAGCTAAAATGACCCTAAATTGAAAAGCACTTCAATTAAACTCTCAAAAGGTTGAAAGTTGGCATGGTATCATCATTTCACCCACATGGCATGTGCTAAAAAGTTGAGAGGGTTATGGCAAAAACTGGATGCGTTTCGTGTACAAAATGGATAATCTCTTTCGAAGTATCATGGTTTCGGACGAAAAGTCATCTATTACAAAGGGATTTTATTTTTTGAACTTATTTGAACTCCATAATTTTTGTGTGTTCAAAATGCACCATTCAAAGCCACATAATCAATTTTCAACCATTTGTGACTTCATTTGGTATTTTTCATGCACTTCCTGATTTTTTAAGCTAAATAACCCTGAAATTGAAAATCACTTCAAATGAACTCTAAAAAGGTTGAAAATTGGCATGGTATCATCATTTCACCCACATAGCATGTTATACAAAGTTGAGAGGGTTACGGCAAAAACTGGATGCACTTCGTGTACAAAACGGACAATCTCTTTGGAAGTATAAGGATTTCGAATGAAAACTCATGTGTTAAAAAAGGCATTTCATTTCTTCACATGTTACTGGAATGGTATAGTTATGGAGAGAATGTCTTCACTTTTTCTTCGCTTGTGTCCTTTGCTTATTGCGCCGTAACCATGGATAATTTTAATAGGTGGTTGGGTCAGCCTTGACTTTGAAGGGAGAATTTCATGAAACTTTTTATAATCTTCAGACATGTCTGTCTTGCCCTCCAATCCCACGATGTCTCTTTTTCGTGAAAGAACTATGTGGCACTTTGGCTCATCGTATGATGTATTCGCTTCCTTATCTTTTATTTTTCTCGGTTTGGTAGACATGTCCTTCACATAGAAAAACTGTGCCACATCACAGGCTAGGACGAATGGTTAGTCTGTGTACCCAATATTATTCAGATCCACTGTTGTCATTCCGTACTGTGGATCTTCCTGTACCCCGCCTGTTTACAGATTGACCCATTTGCACTAAAGCAAAGGGACCTTGAAATCATGTCCATAGTCAAGTTCCCATATGTCCACTATGTAACCATAATACGTGTCCTTTCCCCTCTTGGTTGCTGCATGAAAGTGGACACTGCTGTTTTGGTTTGTGCTCTTTTGATCCTGGGCGATCGTGTAAAATGTATTCTCATTTATCTCGTACCCTTTGTAAGTCATTACAGTCGAAGATGATCCCCTAGCCAACGAGTATAGCTCATCATAAACAGCGTTGTCACGCATGAGACGTGTTTGCAACCAACTGCCAAAAGTCCTGATGTGTTCACATGTAATCCAGTCGTCGCACTGCTCCGGGTGTTTGGAGCGCAGAATATTCTTGTGTTCATCGACATACGGGGTCACCAAGGTAGAATTCTGTAGAACTGTGTAGTGTGCTTGAGACCAAGAATGCCCGTCCCTACATATTATTGAGTCCGCTCCTAGCGTATCTTTTCCAGTCTGTCTCCCCTCATACCGCGATTGAGGGAGACCAATCTTCTTAAGGTCAGGATTGAAGTCAACACAAACCCAATGACATCCTCTATTTGATGGCCCATGGAGATGCTTCCTTCTAGCCTAGCGCGGTTACGAACATATTTCTTTAAGACTCCCACGAACTCTCAAAGGGGAACATATTGTGTAGAAATACAGGGACCAGAACGACAATCTCGTCGACTAGATGAACTGGACGTGCGTCATGATATTGAAGAAGGATGGTGGAAACACCAGCTCGAAACTAACAAGACATTGCACCAAATCACTCCTTAATCTTGGCAGGATTTCTCGATCGATCACCTTCTGAGAGATTGCATTGAGGAATGCACATAGCTTCACAATGGCTAATCGAACGTTTTCCGGTAGAAGCCCCCTCAATGCAACCGGAAGCAGTTGCACCATAATCACGTGGCAATCATGAGACTTTAGGTTCTGGAACTTTTTCTCTGCCATATTTATTATTCCCTTTATATTCGACGAGAAGCCAGACGGGACCTTCATACTGAGCAGGCATTCAAAGAAGATTTTCCTTCTCTTCTTTGGTAAGAGCGTAGCTGGCAGGACCTTCATACTGCTCTGGATGCATGCCATCTTTTTCATGCACACATTGATGTTCCTCGCATGCCTCCAGTGTATCTTTTGTATTCCCATACACTCCCAAGAAGCCTAGAAGGTTCACACAAAGATTATTCGTCACATGCATCACGTCGATCGCAGAGCGGACCTCTAGGTCTTTCCAATAGGGTAGGTTCCAAAATACAGATTTCTTCTTCCACATGGGTGCACGTCCCTCAACGTCATTCGGAACAGATAGTCTGCTGGGACCCTTTCCAAAGATTACTTGTAAATCATTGACCATAGCAAGTATCTGATCACCAGTACGGAGGGCAGGCTTCTTCCTGTGATCTACCTCACCTTTGAAATGCTTTCCTTTCTTTCGACATTGATAGTTGCTCGGAAGAAATTGACGATGCCCCAGGTACATATTCTTCCTACATTTGTCCAAATATATACTGTCGGTGTCATCTAAATAGTGTGTGCATGCATGGTATCCCTTGTTTGTCTGTCCTGAAAGGTTACTGAGAGCAGGCGAATCGTTGATGATTACAAACGGCAATGCATGTAGGTCAAATTCCTCCTGTTCGTTCTCATCCCACACATGTACACCTCTTCCATTCCATAGCCGTAAAAGTTCATCAATGAATGTCCTTAGGTACACATCAATGTCATTGCCGGGTTGCTTAGGGTCTTGGATGAGCACTGGCATCATAATGAACTTCCGCTTCATGCACAACTGAGAAGGAAGGTTATACGTACATAGATTCACAGGCCATGTGCTATGCTTGCTGCTCTGATCCCCAAAAAGATTAACGCCATCTGCACTTAAACCAAACCATATGTTCCTTGGGTCACCTGTAAAGTCGCTCCACTTTCTCTCGATCTTTCTCCACTGCGACCCGTTAGCGGGTGCTCTCAACTTCCCGTCTTTCTTACGGTCCACTTTGTGCCATCGCATCGACTTGGCATGCTTTTTGTTTCTGAACAGACATTTCAACCATGGTATTATAGGATCATACCACATAACTTTGGTAGGAACCCTCTTCCTGGGGCGCTCGCCGTCAACATCACCAGGGTCATCTCGTCTGATCTTATACCGCAATGCACCGCATACCGAGCATGCGTTCAAATCCTCGTACGCACCGTGGTAGAGGATGCAGTCATTAGGGCATGCATGTATCTTCTGCACCTCCAATCCTAGAGGGCATACAACCTTCTTTGCTACGTACGTACTGTCGGGCAATTTGTTGTCCTTTGGAAGCTTGTTCTTCAATATTTTCAGTAGCTTCTCAAATCATTTGTCAGGTACACCATTCTATGCCTTCCACTGCAGCAATTCTAGTGTGGTACCGAGCTTTGTGTTGCCATCTTCGTAATTGGGGTACAACCCTTTTTGTGATCCTCTAGCATGCGATCGGACTTCAACTTCTCCTTTTCATTTTCGCATTGTCTCTTTGCATCAACAATGACCCGGTGAAGATCATCATCGAGCAGATCGTCAGGTTACTCTTGATCTTCATCTTACCCTGTTGCAGCATCACCGTATTCAGGAGGCACATAGTTGTCATCATCCTCTTCTTCTTCGTTGTCTTCCAGCGTAACCCCTCTTTCTCCGTGCTTGGTCCAAACATTATAGTGTGGCATAAAATCCTTCTCAAGCATGTGGAAGTGAAGGGTTTTAGAGTTGGAGAAAGCCTTCGTATTCTCATAGACAGTACATGGACAATGAATAAAACCATTCTGCTTATTTGCCTCAGCCACCTCGAGAAAATTATGGAGACCCTTAATATACTCGGAGGTGCGTCGGTCACCGTACATCCGTTGCTGGTTCATCTGCGTGCGTTATATAATAAGGTGTATTAAAAGCCATTACAATATATCATGAATATAGAAGTGACCAAATTAATAAAAATTCATCATCACATTAAAGCCAAAGTACAATACTGACCAAAATAAATACAATAATAAAAGTAAGCAAATTACACAAGTATCTATCTAAATCATACAAGTAAAAACTTTTTTCTTTTAGAAAGAAGATAAGAAGAAGAGGCTAACCACGTTGGTGCCGGCACCGAGATGGGCACGGGCGATCAACGACGGTGAGGACGGGGATGGGAAAGGACGGATAGACAAACCTAGACAAATCTTGAGTAAAATGGAGCTTGGACAAGGAGCTTCGAGAGGAGAAAGCTTAAATATGGCTTGGGCATTTCATCGAACACCTCATGTGCATAGGAGGTGAGCTAGAGCACCACAAAGCTCTATGCTCACCGGCCAGAAAAACAAAGCAGTGTGGAGTGCTCTGCTCGCGGGCGAGGAGGTATATATAGGCATCTCATTGGCCTCGGTTCGTGGCTGGAACCGGGACCAAAGGACCTCCTTTGGTACCGGTTCCAGCCACGAACCGGGACCAATGGTTGTGGGCCAGGAGCGAGGCACAGTGGTCCCGGTTCGTGTCTGAAACCGAGACCAAAGGTGTCCGACGAACCGGGACCAATGCCCCACGTGGCCCGGCCATCCCCTGGCCTCACGAACCGGGACCGTTGCCCCCATTGGTCCCGGTTCGTGACTGAACCGGGACTAATGACCTGGCCCGGCCTGGACCAAAGTCATGTTTTCTATTAGTGTGCATCATAGCCTGCTTATCCCTTCCTTCATAACTGCTCCATCCGTCTCATAATGTAAGACGTTTTTTAACACTAGTGTGGTGTCAAAAAACATTTTATATTATGGGACGGAGGGAGTAGATGAGATTCCTAACTGATTTTAAGATTGAGAGACTTGTTAGGGCTTAAATTTTGATGTCGGGGTCTGGGCAATTGGTCTCTGGTGACGATCCTTCACTATCATAGTCTTTTGTCTAAAGATTTATTCTAAATAGTTGATGATAACTGTAAAATTTAAATGTGAATAGAGATGAGGAGGATTGGGCTTAATAGACCAACCACTCCAAACGTGAGTAGAGAGTAATCCAAACAGAAGAATTATGCTCCGCCTTGAAATACATGTTGAGCTATTCTACGAAAGAGGAAAAAAATGCGAGCATCCTCCTGATATCCAACATACAAAATAGAATTTCTGGTTCGGAAATTTGGTGCTTCCAAACACCCGATTTTCGCTTCACCCAAAAGCTCAAACTTGCCCAGGCTTCAGAAAAGCCCTGGCCGCCACTGTTTCTCTGGCTAGGGGGTTAGCTAAGTTTACAGCTGCTGACGTCTTCGCCGCAGCCGAAGAGGCCGGTGGACCACGAGGAGGCCATGGCCGGCGCTGTGAGGCTTCTTGGGTTGTAGGGGAAGACGGACTATTGCATGGAAAGAAGCTCGCCGGAGTTGTGTGTGAGCTGAGCTGCCGTGTGTGCCTGCCTATTTAACGACGTAGTCGGGTTCTTTCGGCCCGTTTTCCACGCGCCATGTGGGCCTTGCGACAATGTCAGTTGTCACCGGCGTGGCGCCAGTGTCCTAGGTTGTCCCGTCGTGTCTACGTCCTTGCGGGCATGTTTGCATGTGACTTGGCACTTCACTGGACTACTACGAAATCACGGGCGTACAACTGTTTGCGACGAGGCTGTGGGATGCGAGCAATGCAACCGGGTGATATCTAATGTTTACTTTGACACATCTGTTTTCCTGACGAATCACTACGAAACCATGAGCGTACATCTACATAAAGTATCAGTATTATTATCGTAGGTCCAGCATGAATGGTCCGAGGTACTAGGGGGGGATAGGAATGTGTGGTTCAAGAAGAGTAGAGCAAAAATATCAACAGCTCCTCCTGGTCACGGATGTGCTCCAGCGGCTTATTCGCAGCGACGGCTGATGGGGCACCCGACGGGGCGCCTCCTCTGCTGCTGAACTATGCGGACGATGCGGTTGTCATCATGGGCGCGTGTCCCGTTGCTGTGGCCTGCCTACGTGTCACCCTTGACCATTTTGCTGCCGTCACTGGGCTCATCATCAACTTCTCCAAGAGCACACTCGTCCCCGTGCATGTTGATGCCTCCGCTCTTGCCGCGGTGGTTGACATGGTGGGCTGCAGGGTGGAGAGCTTCCCTCAGTCCTATCTGAGGCTCCCCTGTCGTGCTCCAAGCTCGTGCTCGCCGACTTTTGCTTTACCATCGACAAGGTGGATCGGTACCTGGCTGGTTGGCGCGTGTGGCTGCTCTCCCCCGCGGGGCAATTGGTGCTCATCAATGCCGTCCTCGACGGCATCCCTTCATATACCGTGCGCGCGCTGAAGCTGCACCCCAAGGTGATCCGGGCTTTCGACTCCCCCTGTCATGCATTCCTCTGGAATGCCGCGGAGCGCGCGTCCGGTGCGCAGTGCCTGGTCGCTTGGGATCGTGTGTGCCGGGCAAAGGCGGAGGGGGGGGGGGGGGGGGGGGGCGGGGGGGGGGGGGGCGGGGGGGAGGGCTTGGGGTTCGCGACATAGCCACACGGAATGACTCGGTTCTGCTGAAGATCTTGCATCGGCTACACTCTGTTACCCCATCGAGGTGGGCGGCCTGGGTCTGGAGCTCCCTCGACGGCGTCTCCTCCTCGATTCGCGGAGCTCCGCGCTCGTCGGTGGGTACTGGGCGTGCCTCCGGGACCTCATGTCGCTCTACCGTTTGCTGTCTCGCGTCGTGGTGGGGGACGGGAAGACGACGTCCTTCTAGGAGGACCATTGGCTCCCCTGTGGGCCTGTGCAACATGTCTTCCCCGCCCTTGCCTCCCACACCACGTGCCCGGAGGTTTCGGTCTAGGCGGCGCGCTTGCAGGTCCTCGATGCGGCCCTGGTGCCGCGCCTCTCCGTCACCGCTGCTCGGGAGCGTCTCCTTGTGATGCCTCTTGTCGGTCTGACTTCTACCACGACTGCTGACGTGCGAATCTTACCCCTCTGCGCAAAAAAAGGGGGTGGGCTCGCCTCCTTCACCGCGTACAAATTGCCGCGCCTCGGCGGCGAAGTGGTGGCGAAAACGCCTTTCTTTGGAGTTCCCCCGTCCCATCTAGGGTGAAGTTCTTCGCGTGGCTTCTTTCTCTGGGCAGGATCCACACCCGCGATGCCCTGTTGAAGAAGCACATTGTCGAGCTAAGCGGCGCTGGGTGTCCCGAGTGCGGTGCTGCCCAGGAAACGTTTGACCACTTGATCTGTGGTTGTCCCTTTGCGTTCGCCTTTTGGGTTGCGCTTCGGCTGGACACCATGGGGTGCTCGACTACGGAGCTACACCTCTTTGATACCTCCGGCGCGGTCGGGCATGCATCCCGCCATGCTTTTTCTTTGCTATGATGCTGGCACCTATGGAAACGGCGGAACGCCGTGGTCTTCATGAGGGAGTCGCCCTCCCTTGTTGCGACGTTGAAGGCTTATCGCATCGACGCCACGCTATGGCGCAGACGATTTCGATTACATGAGCAAACACACGTGGGTGTTTGGTTGCGTGCCCTCTGCTCGTAGCCCCCCCCCCCCCCTACCCACCTTTGTTGTTGTACTGGATAGTTGTGCGGTGTTGCCGCGGTAATTTATATATCAATAGATTCGGGTGGGGGAGTCCCCCCTGCAAATTCAAAAAATATCAAGCGCTTAGGCTGGTTTCGTGACTCGACATCTACGATGCATGCATGGTACGGTGATACTACAATGGAGCCAAATCAGTGCTTTGACTTTTGGGGAAGTTATGATCTGACCCTTTTTTCTTCCGTCGGAGTCAATGACGGTAGGTTATAACTGCCTACCATAGAGGTCCCTGACGGTAGGGAACTTATCCACATCAACATTCTTATCGTCCCGCCCGCCCCTGTCATCAGGCCTACCACCGAGGTCTCTGGCAGTAGGCTGATATACCCTACTGCCATCGACCCCTTGATCTTCTCTATTGGTTCCTCATTATTGCGGATCGAGATGCTTCCACGAAGAGAGAAGTAAGCTCTTTCGATCTCTCCAATTATTTTTACTCAAATATCTCTAGTTTCGATGGTTTCTTTTGGCACTAGGTGAACCCTTGTTCATCTTGATGTTTTGAAATTTGGATATATGAATGTGTGGACATATGTTGGATGTGGATACATGTTCGATGTGTGGGATGTAGGTGAACCCTAGTTCATCTTTAATTTTATTTTCTGTAACCAAATTTAAATAGAATTGATGTGTGTATGGCTATGATTGATATATGGATCTATTATGGATATATGGATGTGTGGATGAACCCTAGTCCATCTTGTGGTATTGCTATATTTAAAATGAATTCATATGCGCATATGTGTGGATGTTTATATTTAGAAAGATGAATGTGTTTAGATTGATATGCATATATGAATTCATTTTTAACTAATTTAATTAGAATGGAATGTGTCGATATATGTTTGATGTGTCAATATATGTTAACCCTAGCTCAGCTTGTAGTTTGGTATTGCTATATTTAGAATGAATGTTGATGAATGGTTGTTGATGAAGTAATGTCGATGAATGAATGTGATGCATATATATAGATGTGTGGATTATATGTTTTATTCAATTTCGATCATAATTGTTACTTATTTGGTTGTCAATTTTTTTAACTTGAATTGGCAATTCTTTTAGGAGGACTATTGATCCGAACATTGGCATTAAGTACACCATGCTTGACCCTGCGTTCGAAAAGATTCATTGTGCAGATTTTATCGAGAATGAAATGGTAATAACCATGACCAAAAGTTCTTGCAACAAAATTTTGACTTTGCAAAAATAAGTTACTGACTATTTTCATCTAAATATTGGCAGATGCTACCACCATTGCATATGAGGGGGTCACACAAAGGTCTGTGAGACATGACCGCCTCTTTGAGCCGTACTTTAGGAGAGTCAGGCTGCTGTTATTTGTTCTTTAGTCCAAGCGTATCCTGCCGACACTCATCCACTCAGCTCTCATATCATTGGTCGACCGTTGGCAGAGCGAGGCACACAGTTTTCATCTCCCATGTGGTGAGATTATGGTGACACTCGAGGACTTTGGCATGATCATGGCCTACCTCTCCAGGGTTGGGATTTCATTGGGACAATGGAGAGGAACAACTGGCAGAAGAGGGTTGTCACCCTCATCAGTGATTGCCCCACCTCTATCTATAACGAGGCTGATGGCGTGGTGGATTACCGAACATCCGGTATACCACTAATTTGGCTCGCTAATAACCGATTCGGGTGCCAGCAAGGTGTCGATGCGCAGACCGTGGAGCAGTACGCGGGGGCCTACTTGTCGTATCTCTTAACAGAGATCGTGTTTCCAGACTGCTCGGGGACACTTCCCTATGGTTGTATGTGGACTTTCTAGACGATTGGGTAGTGTACACCTGGGGGTCTGCCGGCCTCACGCGCCTATACAGTTCGGTAAGACGTTATCTCAATATTCATGCATGGATTTTTGATGCTTCTTTGAATTGTGTCATCTAATCAAAAATTGGCACTATAGCTGAACAACGCATTTCAGAGGACCGAAGATACGTCGGACATGTGTAGATTTACCCGGGCCCTCTCAATTTGGATGTGGGGGTGGTTGCTAGTGGGTCGTACAGAGAAAGTTAAATAGATTCCGTGGGTGGAGTATGGCTAATATGAGGACGCTTCTCGATATCCCACCGTCGCATAGTCTTGGGATAGGGTTAAAGTCTTCACATGCAAGGCCACTGCGTTGTACAAGACCTTCACCAACGAGCCAAACAACCTGAAATATCACCAGGTAAATCTCTTGCTAGTGATTTCTTGTAGCCACTTTCACGGGTGCTTACCAATCTTTGTGCAGGTTAACTGGTGGCCGTATGAGGACTTGGAGTGGGGTTTTGAGCTGAATGAGATGTGCATTCGGGACATGCTTATCTGGCGGTCTATTGTCCCATTGATATGTGTGTACATTGTCGAGTGGCACGTACCACAATGTGTGGCCGTGCAATTTGATAAATACCAACACACCTCACCGAGGGAAACCGACACTGGTGGTTTCGTACTTCAATGGTAAGGGCATAAGTCCCTATTATGTTTTTGTATGGTTTGTTGTTTTTTTATGATTCTTAATGTTTTATTGTTTCTTATGCCTTGTAGGAAGAGTAGGAAGAATTGCCAGGCGATGTCTGACTGTAAGTTTGAGACTAGCCATAGCCATATGTTCAAGTAACCATAAACTAGTATAGCATTTGGCACTAGATCCATAACCATATACTTGATCCATATCATGTTTTTGTTTATTTGTTATTGCAAAATTTCGTGAACCGTTGTCGCAAGCTAGTGAGCATGCTTGGGTGCGCTAGCTCGGTTGATGTCATGTCCTTGGACCGTCAACACATATCGTCATGTCATCGAGCCATGATGGGGTTTCTTCCTCAAGTCATGCCGCCTTGTTGTCTCGCCATGTTGAGGATGAAGAGGAAGGTGAGGAAGAAGAGGATGAGAAGCAAGTCGAGTGAGAAGAGGAAGAGGACGACGAGGTGGACTACGAGGAGGATGACGGACCTCCACCCAGCCAACCCAAGAGAAAAGGGGGCATCAACCTAAAAGGCAATGGAAGAGTCCATTGTCGTTTATTAAAGAGTGTCCTCCTCTCACGGAACAACAATACACGAGACCTGCTAAAAGAGAAACGACGATCATATGCAAGAGGGGGAGGAATATATAAGTGATCGTCATCCTTATCGTAGAACTATTCGCTTTGTGTTTAGCTGAACGAGAACTTCTTGGCTATGTTCAAGTAATTGCTATCATGGATTTCTTAAACTATTTGCTATGTTGGACATGTAAACCTATTTGCTATGTAGGATGTGTTGAACTATATTATGCTATGATGTCTGAAATACCAAATTTTATTTCAAAAATGTATTATGATGTGTGCGTTTATGCTATTTGTATTGACTGATCAAGTTCGTAGGAAAACATGAGGTAGTTTAGTAGGACATGACACCCTACCCCCAGAAACTATGGCGGTAGGGTGGCATACCCTACCACAAAACCCTCTAGGAGGTGTTTCTTTCCTACCACCGGAGTTCCTAGTGGTAGGGTTCTACAAGCTACCGCCATGTGCTCTGGTGGTAGGACTACATGGTCTACCCCAAAAAATGTACCCATTTTGGAAATAGAACTGCTTGGGTTTCTTGGGGGTGTTTAAGTCGGGGTCGATGGCGATAGGTTACAATAGCCTACCGCCCAAGGCCTCCGGCATTAGGTTCTTTAGTCATGTCAATACTACCCAATGGCCGTTGGCCTGTGCCATCAACCCTACCGCCAAGGGACTCGGTGGTAGACTATTAAATCTTACAGCCATCGACCCCGGTTGTAGTAAAAGGGTCAGATCGCGATTTTTTTCAGCACGGGGACAAGTATTTCTCAACTTTTGCAAAAGGCCAAAACAATGAGATTTGCCCTACAATGCATGAGATGTGAATGAGCCGCAACAGTCTCTCTCTCTCTCTAATAAAAGCATCTGCTGCTGCGTATAGTATAATACTATTTCATAGAACATATGTGAGATTCCCTTAAGCCGTAGCCCTCTCCTATCGCAACACTCATTGTTGCAAGGGCATCACTAAGACAGATCAACAAAAGGATATCATCAAATGTCTGCGGGGGTCATGCTTGTACGAAGTAAAATAGTAGCCAACCATACGATGATATTCACAAAATATCCGCTCCTTCTTCAATGAAAGAGGAGAGAAACGGGAGGCAGAGTGAAAAATGGATTTCTGGCCGGGCATGAGGCTCAATTGATACGGACACCCAAACAGCCTGGTACCCCTCCCCCCACCCCCACGCTGGTTTGGGAAAATTTATAAGATTTCGAGCATACGAAACAGACACAAACATTTGTTATTTGTACCATCTGGTCCGAACATACGGGGAAATTTTTGATGGTCGCATTGGAGATGTCTTTAGAGCATCTATAGCTAGACCAAGCAAATCCGCAAAGATGCACCCATCGATAAAGTCGGTCCGACACTCAAATGACCCCATTTGCAACCACAACCCTTAATTTAAAACCTCAAATCCATGCAAACACATGCACCTTGATCATCACACACATACAATGAGTAACATAGAAAAATACAAATTAATCATACCAAAAAATAAATAAATCAAGCATAGTCCAAATGTAAATTTGTTTATAGTGCATAACTGAAACATAAAACATAGTTCAATGATTTTCAGCGTTGATCCACATATTCCCACAAGATCATTCAGAAGTTGCATATGCGTTTGTTGATCTCAAAGTTGTCGATGCATCTCAAGAAAGTTTGCAATATGCTCCGCCTATTGTTCCTATAGGCGGACCTGAACACCAGGATTCTCAAAATCATGCGAGTGGGTTGCCTCTTCACCATCATCTTCGGTAATCATGTTGTACAAGATTACACAACACATCATGAGCTGCCAAAGTGTCTCCACTTCTCACAACATAGCAAATCCCCAAGCCATACACCAACGAGCTTGTAGCACTTCAAATGCCCTCTCCGCATTCTTCCTAGAACCTTCTTATGCTTGTGCAGACATATTGTTTCCTACCATGAGGATCAAATATAGCCTTCATAAACGCCGGCCATTGAGGGTAGATACCATCGACAAGGTAGTACCTCAGGCTATAGTTGTGTCCGTTGACATTGTAGTTGCATGAAGGATCTCCCTTGAACAAAGAATATCATTGGAGCAGGTGTCATTGTTAAAATCTGCCGTTCCAAAGAAAGCATGTCAAATCCACAAATCCTTCAATGGCACTGTTCAAGTATGATGGTGTCTTCTTTCGTGTGACCTTGGTACTTCTCACGCAAAACTTTGGGGCAGTTATTCCATTCCCATGGTGTGCAATCAACTGAACCGAGCATACCTGGGAATCCTCTTGATGCTCCAATTGCTAATAATTTTTCTGTGTCCTCCAAATTCCACTGTAGTTTTCAAGCATATGATCTCTCACATCCTGATTTCTATATCAACTTCATCTGCGGCCTTAACATAACCAAGCATCTTAAGAGTTGATGTGCATTTATGCAGAGGAGAGAAGGAAAGTTTGCCACAACAATCCTTCCTTAGCTTGACATTGTCATGATCCTTCAGCAAGAACATAGATCTACTCGTGTGGAAGCGATATCGAAAGAAACCTTCATGGTATGTTGGGTCCAGTGTGAAGCAGTTCATGTACGAAAGTCGTGGGCTGGTGATCCTATTCCGGGGTGTATATCCAGAGGAGTTGGACGTACCAGGGCGGTGTCCGGTGGCGACATGGTCGGCGGCATGTGGCTTGGGCCCTCCACGGAGGCGCTATGAGTTGGGAACGATGACAGAGCAACAATATTAGCGGAGCTACGGCAACGGTTGTGCGAATAAAATAGAAATGAGAAGAGGGAACATGGCAGCTCGGGCATGTAGGGGGCGACTTCAAGCGATTTGGCGCGGCCCCTTTCGGTCAGTCATACATGCCAGATATGGGGGTTACCAGATAGCCCGGAAATTTTGGTTGATTTTCCCGGTCCGGTTAGGGCACATTTTTCTGTCTGAGTAGTGACCAGGTAAACCGTCCGGACGTTAGGGACGGATATGGGACGGTTGGTTGTTGATGCTCTAAGAGAGCACCTATTCCACGTGCAACTCGACACAGCTCATTCGTGCACGTACGGCTTGGGAATATGCTATTTGACATGGAAGCACCTATTTGGCAATGTGCACGTGCGAAGATGGTGAATGCCAAACCCTCTACTGTGCGCTTTTTTGGGCGGTCCATGTGTCAGTTTTGATGCTCTCTGTGTTTTTCATTTCATTTCTTTATTTTTTTGTGCTTTTTAGAAGAACAATTCTTACTTAAAATAATTCAGGATTACAAAAGGTTCCAAATTTTGCATTTTTAAAATTCTCCAAGAAAAAATATATCTTCTTGAATTCAAAAAAGTGTCCAAGCCTTTGAAAAATGTTTGGGAAATAATAAAATGTTCATTCATTCAAACAATGTTAGCATATTAAAAATTGTTAGAGATTTTAGAAAAACATTGTTCGACAAATCAAAATTTCATTATTGTTGAAAAAAGTTCATGTATTCAAAATAGATCAATCAATTACTTAAGAATGTCCACACAATTCAAAAAGTATTTTTGAATTTCAAAACAAAGTTTCAAAATTACAGAGAGATTTAAGATTTTCAAAAAATGTTCACCACTTCAAAAAATGTTCATAAATTCGAAATTTTTGTGCATGTCAAAAGTTATTTGTCAGTATAAAATATGTTAGTAAATTTAAAAATTCTTCGTAAATCTAAAAAAATGTTCTTATTTCGGAAAATATTCATGAGTTTCATAAAATATTGTCTATTGAAAACAGTGTATACAGATTTGTAAAAATGTTTGCAAATACGAAATTTTCTGATTTCTTAAAATGTTTATGAATTTGTATATATGTTGGCCAATAATCAAAATGATCACAGTTTCTAAACAATGTTGACAAATTCAATAAATAATCATGACGTTTTCAAATGTTAGGAGAAGGTTCTAGAACCTTTGGAAAATCAGTGTGGGAAGAAATGATCAATGGCCTGGCCAGACAGAGGACCAGGCGCCCAATGTGGCCATTTGGCGCTTCAAATACAATCTAGCCTGACCCTTCTGTTCCGATTTTATGAAGTTTTTGGGCTTGTTTTAATTTATTTACTGGTCTATTTTTGGTGGGATTTTTTTCGCTTTTTGTATGGTATTTTTATGTTTTTTCTTTTATTTTTCGTTATTATTTTTATGATTTGTTTTAAATACATGATAGTTTCTAAATTCGGGAATATATTCAAAAGTTCATTATTTTATCAAATCTCTGCAGGTTTTAGAATTTTAGTTACTTTTTTAAAATCCATAGGAATTTCTTCAAAATCCTGAACATATTTTGAATTTCTGAATTGATGGTTCCACGGACCAGGGAGACCTCTGCTCTCCGGAAGTCGACCCATCAAGTCTATTAAAACCTGCTACTTGGCTTGAGCCTCCCGTTAAAAAACATGGCTTGTGCCCCTCTCGAAGGGAGAAACCGGCTTCATGTCCAAAATAATTGGTGTACTCTTCACATGGTATGTTTATTAAATTTTGCCAACATTTCATCACAGAAAATGTAGGAAAACTTTTCACCACTCACATGGAAAATTTGGGTGAAAAAAATCCTACAACCAGGGCAAACTGAAAAATATATATGATGTGTTTGTTTATAGTTATGCGGCAATGTTATGCTATATATTGTGGCAATTTGTGTGTGTTTTCCCTGTTTTTTCTGTATTTTTTAGTCCTACTGTTTATTATCGGAAAATATATGTTTTTTTATCATGGCAAGTGTGCTAGTGCGTGCGTGCGTGCGTGCGTGCGTGTGTGTGTGTGTGTGTGTGTGTGTGTGTGTGTGTGTGTGTGTGTGTTATAATTTTCTTTTTCTTTTTTCATTATTTTCCTTTCAGTGAATCTGGTAATGTTATACTTCATGGCAAACTCTTTACGCCCCACAATGTAAGACTTTCGCATGCTATGTTAGTTTGCAAAAATGCCTTACGTGGGGCTGAGGAGTATATCATTGCAAATAATATTTTTGTAGTTTCAGTGGTCAACACCTGAATATTAGTACAAAATTACAATACATTCTATTTCTTGTGCAATTTTTTATCTAGATTTTTTGTAGTATCAGAATTTTTTTGGGCCTGGTGTTTGAATCTACTTATCATGTCATAATAGTAGTTTCAGCTGGCAACTTTTGTATGTTTCTAGATAATGAAATCAATTGCAATATATCAACTTTTTAAGGCATGGTACTTTATGGGGCTCTAGCTGGGATTTTTTTTGGCCCTTTTCTTTAGGAATGTGATGTTGATTAGACAAATGCCCCGATCAAGCCCTCAAAAAAAGGAGTTACGGCTCGATCAATCCTACCGATACCAGCCGTTGCTCCTGTGATCTAGACAAACACTCGTCTTTCTTGCATATTTTGTCCAACGTCCGAGTCGGTTACCCATACTCAAATTGCACCAAGCCACGCACGCTTAAACTATGATGTTCATGTCCTAGCGGTTCCCGGAAAAGAAGATGCACCCTGTTGGTATGAGTAGTCTATAATTCTTATAAACCCATGATGTCACTTACAACCCCCCCCCCCCTAAAATGATTCGGTTAAGTATTTTGCTGAAGAATATTCTTAAGTATTTTGCTGATGAATATAATAAAAAGGGTTAAATTCAGAGGAAACCAAAAAGACCGACAAGAAACAGGAAATCAGAAAAAGAGATAAAAATAATTGACCATCTGTCAATAAGCGCGGGATCTGATTTACCAAGGAGGGGGGAAACATTTGGCATTTGGGCATAGAAGAGGGCCTCCTTTCTTAGTTGGGTTAAACTTCGTTTTTCCAAATTGTGGGTTGGGCTTAACTTTCTATTTGCCCTTACCACGCACCGAGCGAGCCAACCGAGATTACTCATTGAGGAGTACATCTTTCAAAGATCACTCCCACCTTGGTTGCGACAAGTGGTTCACTACATGTGTACCACTTGTTGCAACCTGAGAGTTTTGCCTTTTTTTCGTAGATCCATATTTTTTAAATATTTTATCTTTTAAATCATGCGTTCAAATCCCGAACAGTTTTCACCATTGAGTTTCTCGCGTCTAGATCTTCAAATCTAGATCCCATGTTGATAGGTTTTGACGAACTTTTTTTTTCATAAAAAACGGACGAAAAAACCGTGCCTCTCGGGATAGAACAAAAAACAGAAAACACGTTTTTTTCCTTTCAAGTGGCACGGTCCTGCATCCCACGGAGGCAAAACTGTGCCTATCACAAAAGTAAAACGGTGCCTCTCGTGAAAAGAAAACGGTGCCTCTCGCGAAAGCAAAACTTTGCCTCTCGTGAAAGCAAAACCGTGCCTCTCATGAAAAAGAAAAAAAATACAGAAAACACGTTTCCCTTTTCTGAAAGGCACAGTCGTGCCTCTCACGAAAGCAAAACCACGCCTCTCGCAAAAAAAAACAGAAAACACATTTTTTCGCAAAAAAACCTGTTTAAATTTATTTTTCGTCAATATGCTAAGAAAGACCCATGAAAACCCGGATAAAACCAATCTAAAACGACGAAAACTCGTGCGAGAAAATAAAAAAATCTAAAAAGAAGCGTCAAAGCGCGTCACGTGGTGGCGGCTGAGAATGCGTCAAGTGACGACATGTGGGAGTGATCGTTGGTAGGCTTTCGAGGGAGTGCTTCCCAATTAGTTGGTCTCACAAACAACTCTATCGTCCAAACAAAAAATGGCTGCATGTGTATGATAAACAATAATCACCGTGTACTAAATTGTTGCATTAAAAGCATAGTAACATGATTTAAAAAATATCTGAAATCAAACATTCATCGTGTATTTGAGAAATATTCATGTGCACAGGAAAACTATCTGAATATGTAAAAAAAGGTATGAATAACTTTAGAAAGTTCATAGATTGGTTTTAAAAAATAGTGTGTATGAGATATAACCAAAAACAAACAACAAATAAAAACCAGAAAACCCTAAGGAAATCTGAATCTATTCCCTTATGTTGCCGCGTCCTAGCTCAATTGTTAGTGTCGCTAGCTTTCATCCCGTAGACACTTCTTTTGGCACCCGTTTTCATCACCACTTCTTTTGATGTCGCTACTGGGCCGGCTCCTAACTGCAGGTGCTTGCGGCGATACTTCGTACCGTCTGGCTTAAAGCACCATATAGTCGCTGCTTTGTTCAAAAATAAATAAAAAATAGTCGCTGCTACGCTGTTGTTCGTCCTTATTTTCCTTCCGTGCTTGAAGCAGAAGCTGCAACTGGTTCAATAAAATGGTACCAGTATATTTGTGGTAAAATAAAATTGCTCGACGTATCTGGCAAAAGCTACTAGTTGTGCAACTCGAATGTCATGGCACAGAAAAGAAACAGCTCAGTGTAACCTGCAAATATGTTTTGTGTTGATGAACTATTTCATTCATGCATTGAGAGCTCATACAACGTCTGGAGAAATCGCCGTAGTGCCACTGTAAGCACTTCAAACTCAAAGCTTGTTGCTGCGTCCCTTCACTTGAAAAAATCTCACAGGTTGATCTCAGCTTAGTGTTCGCCGACACTCTGAAGCATCTCATGCATGCATGCACACGAATTCCCATGATCATTGGACATTAGAAGATGCATGCACCACATTGTTTAATTATTACATGCAGCATGCATGCATGCCCTACCCAAATGAACTCGAACGGGGCCCTCTCATTCGATCTACCCAATGGACACTACATAATGTGCTTCCTTAAGATGCACTCTTTTGATTAAGTTGACCATGCATGCATGCATGCATAGTAGTGATCACTTATTGCACGTGAGCAACCTAACTATTTTTCTTCTTCGTCATCGCCATCGATCTAGCTACCTAGAGGCAGATCACATGTGATTTTGATCATGCGTGTCCATTTCATGCACCACTCGACTTTAATTTCATTTTACGGTTTGGATGGCTGGCTGGCTGGGTAGGTCGATCAGCTCATAACAGTTCAGATCGAATCGAAGCACCATTTATCCTTATTTGTTCATCGTGAAGATCACACTAGCTACAGTGTGTGATGGAGATGTCGATCACATGCGGTTGCAGATATTTTAGGTAGGTTGGACGATTAACTTTCTTGTCCAAGATCGAGAAATATCAAGATGGATGGGCACGCATGCTTAGAGGGCCACATCGGTTATAACGATGTAGATATTTCAGCCTGGGACATGAATTCGTGTGTGCTAGGAAACCATCAAGAATGGATGGGCACCCATGCTTAGAGGGCCACATGGGTTAACTATGTGTGGTCAGATAAGATAGAACCTCCTACTAATGACCTGCAATTTTGTTAGCACGCTGGTCTGGTTAGCTCTCCTAGGGTCTCAATGGTTACGTAGCAATGGCAGTAGTTGGGTTCTAGATCACATTCTGGGAAGAAAAGAGGGCCTGTCCATTTTCTTGCCAGTAAGAGCTTTGTTGATGGACGATGTTTTTGGTGGTGTAGTAACTGATGGTTTTCTTAATAAAAATCTTGGGGGAACCACTTTTCATTATGAAAAAAGGACCTCCTATAGTAATAAAAGGTTGAAAGAGATGCCAAACTATAGGCAGTGACGTACAGCGAGTGGAAAATGAAACGATCTGTCAGAAAGCAATATTACGATATGCTGATTTTTTCATGGGACCATGTAAGTATAGCTAAATTTAAGGTGACAATTGATCGATCTATTGCAATCATCTATCGGCACTAGAAGAGGCACATGCTTGAATTATACGACGCACACAGATCCCTCTGGGAGTATGGAAAAATGATGATCCATAAGTGATAAAAAATACAATTTTTAGGTTTTTATTCTGCTAAATCATGGTATATGATGACATGATTGAGATGTAACCCAAGTAATTGTACATATTTTAGCTCGAATTACTTTTCCATCCAAGAAAATTCATCACTATCGAAACTCATTATGAACGGATCACCTTAAACTATTTAGTCAGACAAAATGGCCCCACACCCATCTATTGATAAAAATGACATAAAAATACATCAAATTAAATTAAAGAGGTGGAAGTACGTAGTTTATAAAATCTGACAAAAATACTATGATGGTGACCTTCTAAGTTCTATACTCATCCATCTATTACTAGATCTCACTCTAGACTTTTCTGGAAAACTTCTCTTAACATGTTATTATAGTTTTTTTACATAGATTTTTTACGCAAATAAGCAAAGTTTGCATATCCTTCATTCCTAAAAGATAAGAGTTATACAAGGTGTCCATCTGAGGATCCGTGACGGAAATCTTAGCAAGACATAAGAGGGGGGGGGGGGGTTACAAGGTGACAACTCAGAGATGATGTTAGCCAAGGAAAAGGAACCAACCCTAGCCCACAAGCAGGCTTCATCCAGGATGAGAAAGCATAGTCATCGCATAGAGGGAGAGGTGCCATTGAAGACGCAACTGTTGTGATGCCGCCATATGAGCCAAGCGGTTAGCAGCAGTAAGGACGAGAGCTCTTTTTCGGTGCGGAGGAGGCGCCACTGAGCAACTGACAGTCCACCATGAGTGGAACAGAGTGACAGACCACGATGGGGTCACAGTGGATCGGACCCAGGGGAGCACCACGTGTCATACATACTTGCATAGAAAAGGAACATCCGACAAGAAGGTGTTGTATGCAATCAGGCTCGTGGTCGCAGAGGAGACATTGTGGCCAGTGTGGTAGGCATGCCTAGCCAAATGGTCGGCGGTCCAACACGGTCCTGAAGAGCCAGTCAGAGGAAGATCATGATGGGTGGGGGGGCTTGGTCCTCCAGTAGGCGCCAGTGTGGATCAGGAAGAGAGCCATGGAGCATGGCAGATTAGCAAGACGCCACCCAGAGCACACCAGGCTTCATCCATTACCCGACGAGGTGGTCTAGATCAGGGATAGAGTTGTCTGACGTAGTAACCTCCAAAGGTTGACGTATTGGACCAAGGTTGTCGGCCCAAGAGCACGTTGGATGTTCTGAGCCCAAGATCGAAGATGAAGCCCGTCACACACAATTATCACCTTCCGATGTCTCTTGGGGACCAAGGCATAGACCAGCGGTACGAGCACAACGATGGAGTGACCGTGGACCCAGGGGTTGGTCCAGAAGAGACAATACTACCCCTCGTCGTGCTGTGATGAGGTGGAGGAGCGGACAATAGCTATAACCTCAGAGTCACGTGGTAAATGAAGATATCATTAATAAAGTGTAAATTATAATAGTAAATACTCATGGAAAATGTACGTATCACAATACTAGTACTCAAGATTGTAGGGCCCAAAGAGGATCCTAAACCTGAAGTTGACGATGGCAAACTGGTTAGAACACTGAGGGGAGCTAAGGAGCCAAATGAATTGAAAGGAGAGGGGACGGAGATGAATAACTACGATGGAGGCCAAGGCAACAAGCTTGCTTGATGTTGAGCTGGGAGAGCGAAAGGTAAGAAGTTTGGGTGCAACGGTCCAATTGAGGTGGAGGGTGGTGCGGGGTGCTAGCATGCAAGGTGGGGCTATATATAGCCCGTCGTTGGTGCACAGTAGGCATGCGCTCATAGATCCTAGTGCCCAATACTGGGGCGAAGGTGGAAAATGGGAGTGGCAATCGTTGGGTGGAAACTCTGGGACTCATGTGAAGATCAAAGCAAGCCATGCCGAGGAGCACGGATGGTAGCGTGGGTTCGGGTTCCTATGACATGATTGTATGCGATTCAGGTGACCTTGGCAACAACGAGGGGGTGGGCTGGCTCGAGAGCGAGGCTGGAAAGACAAGATGGAATCTTCCATGTTAGCTAGCACGAGGAGCGAGGTCAGAGAGTGAGGAGAAAGTGGTTGGTAAGCTTTCACTCATTGGTGGCAATGACGATAGAGAGCAGGTTGACAGGCGAGTAGGAGAGATTAAGAAAATATGGGGTTAGGATGGAACCTTGTTGTACACGTCAAGATGAACAAGTTCGTGAGAGGGACAACACCGAGGCAGCTAGGATCCTCGGTATGAATTCGGCTACAGTACATGGGTGCACTAAAGCATGTCCAGAGCGGCAAATTTTGGTGTTTTGACCCTTTTGAGAAAGGTTAGCCGGATCTGACCCCTGTTCAAAAACATTTCGGGATATGTCCCTTTTCCTATGGCCAAGGTCGATGGCGGTAGGGTATACCAGCCGACTGTCGATGCACCTAGCGGTAGTGGTGCATATCCTAATGCAAAAAAATATCAAAGTATCACATATAGTGCTTGTACGCACATACCGTCGGACACCTCGGTGGTAGGTTACCACCAGTCTTTGTGGCGGTAGGGATGCGTTGTGCTGAAGTGGATAAGTTTCCTACCACTAGGGGCCTTGGCGGTAGGCAGCTATAGCCTACCGTCATCGATCCCAATGGTAGGAAAAGGGTCACATCCCGACATGTTTTCGAACATCGGTCAGATCCAGCTAAACTTTTGCAAAAGGGTCAAAACATGAAACATTGTCATCCAGAGCTCGCCAATGGTGGTCATGAGGGAGGGAGAGAGATTAGTGTGGCCATTTGAGCCCAAGGGCTCGAAACTGTGTTCCAAGGGCTAGTAGGATCTCGGTCATAGCGAGAATAACAAATGGGAGGAGAGAGAGAAGCCACGGCGGGACACACACAAAAGGGGAGAGAGACTCTCTCTCTCCCTCTCTCTCATGTCACTGATTTAATCTCCCTCCTATAATGAGTCAGAGGAGAACCTTCACCCATCTTAAATAACACAGCGTGATGTATAGAGAAAGGTTGTGATGCTACTCTAGGAGGTTGGTGATGGGAGAAGCTCCTCCTGCTTTAGATAGTCAACATGATAGTTGAGTGACGATGCGACAATTGGTGGCAGATCGGATCTAAACCGGCATGAGGGAGAGAAAAGACCACAATTTGCCGAGGTTCAATCCCAAACCCTTGCGGCACTCCCCTTACATTGATGATGTGATCAAAACCATGAAGTCAAAATTCAATACCGGATCTGGCCGTGGAATACTCATGTTCAGGGTTAACTTTATATGATGATTAATAGTTGAGGGACAAAAGTTGCATCAAGATGTTGTCAAAACAATGACACATCCAGTCAAAACCGGGTTTGACCGAGGAATACCAGTACGAGGGACTAACTATAACTGGTATTAAGAGTTGAGGGGCGAAGTTTACACCAAAAAATTGTTCAGGGACGAAAGCCACGCTTCGCGATTAGTTGAGGGACGAAAAATGCACTTTTCTCTTCATTTTTATTCCGTTTGTGCCCACAAAATATAATTTCTACAAGCAAAATTGCGCTATGTATTTGACAACAGCTATTCTTACGATTCGAATGCTATGGTGGAAAAAAATCACCTCAATGCAAGTTATTAAGACGGTTTTCTGATAATTAAATGATGCTCATTGATGCATGCATCAAACTGGTGCGTGTGGGGAACAACTCTCAAACTGTCAATGCATGCCCTTCCAAACCCGTTCATGCTGGGTCAGGTCACTTGAAAATATCTCACGCATCTCAGTTTAGTTTTCACCAAGACCCTCAATCATCTCATGCATGCATATTTCAAACGAACTGCCAGAATCATGCTAAAGATGAACATGAGAAGATGCATATAAAGGCACAACAGTAGACTCATGCTAAATGCCTTATACCCAAATGAACTCATAACGCACTACGGGACTGAGCTTATACGCCGACGGCCGGCCACCGTCGGCGTAGGCCCCAAAGCCGTCGGCGTAGGTCTATGCCGACGGCAGCCATCGGCGTATAGCCGTCGGGAAAGATTTCCCTCGGGCTTGCCCTAGTAGCCGTCGACGTACCCCGGCCGTCGGCATAAAGGGATAAAGCGACGGCTCGTCATGGCCGTCGGCATAGAGGCCATCAGCGTATCTCATGTGGGCCCTGCGCAGGGCATAACGGCCTGGTTGTCCGCTACGTCGACAGTCGGGCCGTCGGCCTAGCCTACCGCCAGGGACGCCACGCGGCAGGCCCTGAAGGCATCTCTGCTTCGGGCCTACGCCCACGGCCTGGCCGTCGGCGTAGGCTTCCGTCCAGGTAGGCCATGCGGCAGCTCGTAAGCTCATCTGGATGTCGGACCTACGCCGACGGCCAGGCCGTCGGCGTAGGCTGTGCCATTTGGCACACGACAAGGCCTACATTGACGGCTAGTCCATACATGTTTCTTCTTTTTCATTTCTGGTTCATTTCCTGCATATTTAAAATTCTCATAAGCATATAGGCATTATAGTATTCATACCCAGATCAAAGCCAGGCTTTATTGGCATTTATATAGCACATGCACATTGACAAAGACCATAATAACCAAGCATCTTATACATACATAGCATAACAAGTTCCAAACATGCAAAATAAGAGACATAGTATGGATACAAAGTATAACAACATCCCAAACATCGTATCGGTACAAACGAGACCTCTACACGTCCGGGGTAGCATCGTCATCAACTCATCGCGTCCTGAGAGGGAGTCGAGCCGGAGAAACCCAGGTCTCCACGCGTGAAGATAGGCGACTAACGGCGCGGAGGCGCCATCGAATCAGCACCGGAAGCAGGTGATCCTGCGCCACCATGAACCGGTGTGCTCTTGCGCGAGGCACCACTAAAACCGGGGCCAGGTTGCACCGGTGTGACCGCACGGGACGACGGCGACGAGGCAGCAGCACGACCAAAGGGTCCAATCCCGGAGGCTCCCGTTCCCTACACGTTTGAGAAATAGTTAGCAACCGCCAAGGCACATGAAAGCGGTAACAAGTGATTGGGCAAGTAAATTACCGGGGTTAAGCCGGTGTAGTAGAAGTTCTGGACGAACTCTTCCTTCGATACAAACTCTGGCTTAAGCCTGGCTCGAGGAGGTCGTCGCGGTATATCGACCGACACTCCCATAAGCCGAGCCCTCTCTTGAGCCTGCAAGATAGTTAACATGTCAGGCATTGCACAAAAGTATGAAAAGTGAGACTTGTCATCTTTTGCAAAAAGAAAGGTTGGAACTTACATCTTCTTTTGCCTCTTTCCACGCCTCGTGTACTTCTGCTCTCTGCCTCCACTGCGCAAGCTCCACCAAATAGGCGTCGTTGTGGGCCTTGTAGGCCACCTCGAAAGCAGCCTACACTTACAAAAATTGAACCATCTCATCAACTAAGCCACTGAGGAAGTAGTATTCTCAGAGAAAGGATGGAAATGAGAGAAACTTACATCGTAGCCAGGTTGTGAAGGTCGTCGTCGAGAAGGCGGTGCGGGGTCGTCGGCTCTGAGGGTAGCCTTGATCCGCGTGAGGCTCAAAGTGGGAGTGTGCGGGGTCATCTTATCCATAACGTGCAGACGGCCGTGCTGAAGGCCTCCCCCAGACACGACCAACGCTCTCTCATCGGGATCTGCACTTCTAGGGTCATCCACCTCAGGATTAAAAGGGACCAGCGTCTCGAGGTACTTAGCACCGTCCTCCTTGGCAGTGCCAAAGTACTAGGGAAGCTGAGGGTGAGGCTGGGAGAGATCGGGCGCCTTCACCCACATCGAGTTCCATGACTCATAATCACTGACATGCCTCCCTAGTTTCTCCTCCTGCACCGCCAAAGAGATGTTATGAGTACCAAGTAGGAACATGCATGAGGGGAAATAAATGAAGGTTGTTCCATGTATGTGTATATCAGCCTGGCCTTGTAGCGCTCACTGCCGAGGTTTCCCGCCCGATGTGTCCTCCCGCTGCCGCGGTTCGCCTTGTTCTGCTCGCTCAAGGTGTTCCACTCCTCTTATTCCCCGTGCCACCTCGCAGTCAACGCCCTCCATGCATCCTCCTTGCCATAGGCCCAATCGGGCCTAACCTGGAAAATTAATACTCATGTGAAGAACAGATGATGCAATTGCAAATTAGCATCAACATAGAATCTCATCGACAATTTACTTACCTCGTCGTACTCTGCCGCGCTCATCATCGTTGGTGACTTGACATTCTCATACTTCGTTGACGGTTTGCCTGATATCACCATGCTGTATTGACTCCTCACGCTATGACCGTGGTTATAGAACTGCTGATTAGCCAACCTCTTACAATGATTCGGCAAAGTCTTGTGTGCCGCCTCCTGCTACTCCGGAACCATCCTATAGAATCTCTTCAATCATGCATAAAAAAGTGTGAGATTCATGAGTTAGCATGGCGGGTTCATGAACTATGAACAAAAAAAGTGTGGGAGCCATGAGTTTGCCTTACCCAAAACTTGTTGATCACGGCATCAGAAGCTTTCCTGTAGGGGGGACAATCTGCGAGCTCGTAGTGTCTCCTAGTCATGGCTAGCTTCCTCTCGCCGTTTTCGGCGTTGTAGAAGCCCGGCCAAAACTTCCTGATGATAGCTCCAAGCATGCAGCTAGGGCTCGAGTCCCCGGAGGATGCATCCAATTGCTGCACAAGAATCAAACATTAGTACATGCCAAGTTGTTATCAACAAAATGAAACTACATGTTCAAAGATACTATAGCCACTTACTCAGATTTGCTCGGTTCAATGAGGACCCAAGCCTCCGAGGCAGGTTCCTCCTTAGGGACTTTATTTCCCCACGAACCTTTACCTTCTTCGTCGAAGCCCTTGATGGCCCCAATGTCATCATCTTCGAGGCTCGGATCCCCCCCTCCTCGTCTCGAGAGTCCACGTCCAAGTCTCGAGAGTCCATCTCCTCATCTCGAGACTCTAAGAACGCAGTCTATGAAGCCACGTCGCTGGAAGCGGAGGGTATGTCACTCAAAAGGAGGGTAGCTCGCCCTCGTCCTCGACCTCCTGCAATGCGAAAATGTAAACAATTAATAAGCATGTTGAAAAATAAATACCAAGCCTAATGAAGACATAATGAATATGCAATGTACCTCCTCGTCCTGACCTCGGGGGATGTCCTCCCCCGACTCCTCCTCCTCGTCCTGCATCTCCTCCTCCTACCTCCTCGGCGGTGTACCTTGAGGTTGTTGCTCTTCCACTCTTCGTCTTCTTTATCCCCTGAAGCAAGGATTGCGGTGATGCCTTGCCACTGCTCATATTGGCCAATCACCTGCATTGAGAAAAAGAAAACAATTAAGCATAAAGACGCAATGCAATTAAGATGAAAAATAAATACTAATACTCATCATCACTCTAAGCCTCGGGATCCTCGCACGGTGGAGGGTCATCATTGTCATGGAACAGGCAATTTAAATAGCACGTGCACATCGACAAGATACACAATAACACCATCATCAATTCATCATAGCACATCCGCATACAATCATCATCATCATCATCCAAACTAACATACATATAGTATCGAGATACATAGTAATATCATTCTACACGTGCAGTCCCGGAGCCTCCCATTCCCTACACGTTTGAGCAATAGTTAGCAACCACCAAGTGATTAGGCAAGTAAGCCATAATAAAGACATAATGTGCATTCGGAGAACAACGAGGAGGCGCCACCAAAATACTATCTCGGATCGAGGAAGAGCCAGCAAGAACCATGCCCAACTACGAATCCGCCGACTACCCGATAAAAGTAGTAAGTGTTACGGTTCAAAATATGCGAGACCACTAATGCATATTTGTCCGCGTAACGCTTACAGTCGGGATGACGCCTAGGTGACGCGACTTGACTTGGTGATCTAGACACGAAAATAAGCCTAGGTACATGAGAGGGGTGAATGAATTCTCACCCTTGAAGCGTGATCGACGATGGGGGGTGCAAGGCGACGGAGGGGGCTCCGAGACGACGGCGGTTCCGAGATAGTCTGTAATTAGATCGTGAACATGTGATCAAACCTAAATTTTTTATCTTTTTGATCTTGTCTCTTTTGATCAACCATAATATTAGTCAATTATAATTCATTTTGCTTAACATTTTTCTTTTTTGAAACCCCTAAAACGTATATTTGTATGATACGATAAGATTTTTGAAAATGAATTTGTAATTAAAATTATCTTAGTACAATATCATGTCACATCAAAATATGTATATTTCTATGGATTTTAAAACAAAAATCAAAAAAAAGGAGAAGAGAGTGGGGGGAGCAACTTACTGCCGAGGTGGGGGTCGGCTTGGGGTTGGGCCGGCGTCAGGGTCAGGCCAGAGGAGGGGTCTGGCTCAGGTGGCGGCGGGCTCGGGCTCGGGCTCCGGCGGCGGCGGCGTTCGGCCGGAGACCGGTTGAGGGATGAGGGAGGAGCAGGGGAGGGCGGGCCGGCGGCGGGGGCGGGAGGGAGCTCGCGGGAGGGGCGGGCCGACGGCAGGGAGCTCGTGGGAGGGCGACTGATGGCGTGAGGCGCGAGGGGCAATGCGGCCGACGGCGGGACGGGAGGCACTCACAAGAGGGGTGGGCCGGCAAGAGGGAGCTAGCAGGAGGCGGGCGGGCGGCAGCAGGACGGGAGGGGCAGCCGTTGGCATGTGGCGCGGCCGGCGGCTGCGGGACGAGAGGGGGCAGCGATGTCGGCGGTGGGGTCAGGGGAGCATGGGGGCATGGGGGAAGTGGGGGGAGTGGGGTGGGTTTCGGATAACGTTCCCGTGGGCGTGTGTCCGGATCTAGGGGACGAGGACCTACGCCAACGGCCTGGCCGTCGGCTTAGGTCTATTTAATTTTTTTTAATTCGATATACGCCGACGGCCTGGCCGTCGGCTTAGGGCCATTTACATTTTTGTATTTTCTTATTTCTGTATTCTTTTATGTTTTCAAGCATATAAAATCTTTTTTACTTTTTTACACCATTGTTTTTAATTGTTTTCAAGCTTAGGTCTATACCCCTTCGCACACATCCTCTGTCACCTAGCTACGGAGGTTCCGCTGTTTAATTATTAGGCGGAAACTCCCCGCTTTCGGTGGAACGGGGTAGGATCTATGACAGCTTGGGCTCAAACATGGCTTTTAATGACCCTATGACCTAACCAAACACAACCCAAGACAAATGTCCACCGGGCTACCCCCATTCGGAGAATATCTAGGGGGGTAGACGATACGGGGCTTTCTCCCATGCGCATGAAGAGGTCACACTCGGGATCTATGTCTTGCATCTATGGGTTTTCCACCACACTTGTACACATACCCTAGGTCCACATGTAGGTTTTTGTGGGATTCCCGCGCTCCGCCGGTCATTCACCTCTGAAACCCTAGATCGGGGTGACCCACAGATCTACCCCTATAAATTTCTCCGTACGAGGGTCGACCAATGGACTTTTTTTTCTCTATCTATGTTTTTTTAGAACATATGTACATGGAGAACCAAGGTTGGACATATGTCACCACATTATTCACACCGGTTGACCCGTACCGAAAGTTTCGACATACAGATCCAGGATTTCACTAAGTGTTAGCCCATGTCTGTGAATAACGTCACACACATGACCTGGATATGCCATCTACCAACATTACATCACACTTCTACACATATGTTAGGGACGCATGCAGGTTTTCAGTGATTCCGACGCTCCGGCTGTCATTCACCTCCGAAACCCTAGATCAGGGGACCCGTAGATCTACCCCTATAAATTTCTCCGTACGAGGGTTGACCAATGGACTTGTTTTCTCTATTTATATTTGTTTAGCACATATGTACATGGAGAACCAATGTTGGACACATTTCACCAAATTATTCACACCGGTTGACCCGTACAGGGAGTTTCGACATACATATCCAGGATTTTACTCAGGTTGATCCTGAGTTTGGAAGTGGAGACAATTTGGATTTGGGTAAACCTGATTTTGACAAGGAAGATGCATTTCTTGGGCTACCTAAAGATTGGAACCTTGATGGTAAAGAAGGGTTTACTTCCACTGGTGAAAAGAAAAAAGAAGAAGAAAAACAAGGAGCTTGCAAATGGTGAGGAGGTAGGCGAGAAAAGAAAGGGTAAGATTTGTCTCAAGGACAAGGTGGAGCTTGAGAAGGAGCTTGAAGAGTATTATAATCTAGACTACGAGGATACCATTGGAGATCTCAAGACACGGTTCAAGTATAGGCAAGTTCAGCCAAACAGTTTTTCATTGATCTACCCCTGCAGTGATTCCGACGCTCCGGCGGTCTTCCTCCAGCGAAACCCTAGATCGGGGGGACCCGCAGATCTACCCCTATAGCTTTCTCCGTACGAGGGTGGACCAATGGACTTTTTTATCTATCTATGTTTGTTTAGCACATATGTAATGGAAAACCAAGGTTGGGCCTATTTCGGTGCTTCGACGGTCATTCACCTGCGACATCCTGCTCCGGAGGGGGGAATGTGGGCCCGACGCTGTACCCCCTATAGCTTTCTCCGCACGAGGCTCCACCAATGTAATTTTTCATTGGCTTATGTTTTTTTAATCCATAGTTACATGGAAAACTAGGTTCGGGACCTTGTAACACATCGTAGCCTCCGGTTAAGCCGAACCGGGAGTATTCCGTCTACACGTGCACGAATGTCTCAAAGTGTTATCGCATTCATGTGTGAAGAAGCTAGGTCACACCCGGGATCCATGTCTTGCATCTATGGGCCTTCCACCACACTTCTACACATAACCTAGGTCCACGTGCATGTTTTTATGGGATTCCGACGCTCCGCGACGGTCATTCACCTGCAACATCCTGCTCTGGAGGGGGAATGTGGGCCCGACAATGTACCCCCTATAGCTTTCTCCACATGAGGCTCCAACAATGTACTTTTTCATTGGATTAGTTTTGTTTACTCCATAGCTACATGGAAAACTAGGTTTGAGACCTTTGTAACACATCGTAGCCTCCGGTTAAGCCGAACCGGGAGTATTCTGTCTACACGTGTGCACGAATCTCTCTAAGTGTTATCGCATTCATGTGCGAAGAAGGTCACACCCGGGATCTATGTTTTGCATCTATGGGCCTTCCACCACACTTGTACACATACCCTAGGTCCACATGCAAGTTTTTGTAGGATTCCGACGCTTCGGCGGTAATTCACCTGCGACATCCTGCTCTAGAGGGGGGCCTGGCGGTCTATCCCTATAGCTTTCTCCGCACGATGTTCAAACAATGTCCTTTTTGTTTGTTGAGGTTTGTTTAGGACATAACTACATGGAAAACAAGGTTAGGACCTTGTAACACATCGTAGCCCCTGGTATACCAGCAAACGGGTGTATTCCACCTACATGTCCATGACTTTGCATAGTGTTATCGCATGAATGCGAAGATGGTCACACCAAGGAGCTAGACATTGCATCTATGGATCTTACACAACACTTGGACACATACCCTACAATCACATGCAAGTTCATGTGGTACTACGGCGCTCCGGCGGTCTTTCTTCACTGAAACCCGGCCTAGTCTGGGCACGAGGGGGCCGGGGAGGGGGCGGCGGTTTATCCTTATAGCTTTCTCCGCACGAGGTTCAACTGTGGAGCATACAAATTAATATAGTAATAGTAGCATAATATATTTTAATTTAGTAGCATGAATATTATAATTTATTAATATATTATTTTGAGTATTAATTAGTAGACACAAAAAGAATAAAGAGGCGTATATCGAGGGTTCAAATGAAATGATATATATTATAATCCCATTTCCAATATTATTTTATGTATTTATAAGATTAAACGGTTAAACAAAAGAAAATGAAAATGAAAACAAAAAAATAAAAATAGGGTCTACGCCGACGGCCAAAGGTTGGGGCCGTCGCCGTAGCCTCTGCTGGGTTGACGGCGTTACCGTCCGACCGTCACCGGGGCCCACCTGGCAGTCATACGCCGACAACTGGCGATACGCCGACGGGCCCTTGGCCTAAAATGGACCTACGTCGACGGTCTTTGTACGCCGACGGCGGCCCTCGGCCTAAAGCGGCCTACGCCGACAGCTCGCGGACACCGACGGCCCGCTGATAGGACTGACAAGGTGGGCCATCTACGCCGACGACCCGACATTTGGCCGTCACCGCCGGCCGTCGGCATCTAAGCTTAGCCCCGTAGTTACGGGTCCAATTGACATGCATAATGTGCTTCCTTCACATCCACCCAATTAATTAAGTGAGCTGTCTATTCTTTTTCTCTCCCTCATCACCACCGATCTAGCTAGCTAGGGTGGATTAGTTGCGAAATGTGACAGACCCCCACGTCCCCAGCTCGGGCGACTCGGGGGACTCCACGCGCACCGCCGACAGGCTCCTCCTTGTGCTTCCTCTCCTCCGCCGATGCCGGTGGCCTCGACGCGGTGGCGGCGATCCCTGTCGCCAAAGGAGGCTCGGGGAAATCTCGCAGTGGACGCACAGTTCCCGGCTCGATGTGGTCTTCACGATGACGACTGTCGTCGAGCTCGGCACTGATGGGAGCGCCACACGCCTGGGCTGTAGCGAGGCGTCTCAGTGCATTGGCCTACTCGCTCATGCTTGCAAGCGGCGCCTGCTGGCTCTCCCCTCGGCGGCAGCGGATCTAGTTGTGGCACGTGGATCCAGGCGCACGGCCCGCTTCGTCGCCGGGGAAATGTCCTGCTGCGGCTGCGGCTGGGTGTCCTCCCGGTGCGGGCATCACGGATCTGGGGCTCACGCTCTTGTTCGTGCCTCGGGGGTGTGGCTCGGGCCGGCGGCGCAAATCCTTGCTCAACCATTGTGTGAGCCGACCATGACGCCATCACTCTGGGGGGTCGTATACCTTCCCGAGGCGTGGTCCTCGTGATGTTCCGTGTGGATCTGCTTCTGGGTCGTACAAGCCGTCTTGCTGTAGGGATTTTCTCAAACTCCAGGTGAGTGCCTTGCATCGACTATGTTGACGACGTCTATGGACGCTGTCTTCCTTGCAAGAGGTACCGCCGTGGAGCTCCGGCACCTACGGTACTTTGTTTTGTGGCCACCGGTGAAAACTTAAGATAGGGCTAGCCGAATCGGATGATGGTGTTGTGTCTTCGACGACACTAACTCCTTGGAGGCGTCATCTTGGTGGCCCAAACTACTGCTCATGTTGTTGGACATGGTTGTGTGTGGTGCGTTTGGTGGTGGTGGTGTGACCAGCTTGGGGCCAACGGTGGTATTTTTTTTTCTTCATGTGTTTCTTTTCGGCTGTCGTGTGGTCTTCGCCCTATTGTTTTGCATGCTCAAGACCCTTCCATGGTTGCCGTTCTTTTGCGACGAGCTTTGGGCTCTTGGTGTTGTCTCGGTTTACATTTGCTTAATGACGATACAATGATGCCTCCCCAACCTGCTAATCGTTTCGATCGCCCGTGGAGATCTTCTAGTCAAAGTTCGTGTTAAGATTTGGCATTCGTTGATTATGGTTAATCCTCGGTTGTGTCGTGGTTGTTTGCCAAGCCTTGGTATTGTGGTCCCTCGACAAAACCCCACATCTACATGTGTCTTTCATGGTGTTGGTCTTTCTGCCTACTAGCTAGGTCATGCCTTCTTCTGGGTGGCAATTTTTTCTCATCTTCTGTAACCTTGTTAGTTGTATGGTTTTCAGCTCGGCTTTATATATAGCTAGCTAGATGCAGATCACATGTGATTTTGATCATGTGTGGGACGCGTCCAATTAAGATCACCACTCGTCTTTAATTTCATTTCACGTGTGGATGGCCGGCTAGGTCGATCGATCAGCTCATAATACTTCAGATCGAATCGAAAGAAGCATTCATCGGTAAAGCGCAATGCGTTTTCCATATTCGCCCATTATGAAAATCACGTTGAGCTACAGTGCATGTGATGGAGATATCGACCAGATGCGGTTGTAGACTTTTTAGCTTGCTTAGAGGATTCGTTTTCCTGTCCTTGATCGAAAAGCCATCCAGATAGAGGGCCGCACTGGTTAACCATGTAGATATTTTAGTTTGCGTGATTAATTCTTCTATCCAAGGAAACCCTCAAGAATGGATGGGCACCTATGATTAGAGGGCCACACCGGTCATACAATGCAGGCCCTCGTACTAATAAAGGGTCGAACGCAATGGCGGCTAGTAAATAAAATGACCAATCAGAAAGCAATATTAAGTTATGGTGATCTCTTATGGGACCATGTAAGTATAGCTAGATTATTTAAGGCCGCAATTGATGGATCTATGACTATCATGTGCCGGTGATGGAAGATCTTCCTTTGTGCTTACGGTGTTGCGCTCTACATAGACGCTAATTAAAGTACATCACGTATCTATTAATCATCAAAGAAAACAATAGCTAGTACAAACAAAATACAATGGTCACCCGCCCGCGTCGCCCCCGCCAGGGACCTATAGACATATACGGCTAGCAATGGTCACCCGCCCCCGCGTCGCCCCCCGCTAGAGCGGCTCGGGTGGAAACCCTAACCCCGCCGCCGCCGGGCACATCTTGCATCCTCCCCTCCACCGCCGCTGGAGGAGGTCGTCGGCCGAAGCCCCGGGCGGCTAACGGCGGCGACGGAGGCCCTCTTCCCTCCCGCGCCGGATCGGGTGAGGCGGGTCACCCATGGCACCGGGGCGTTTTCTTCCCCGATCTATATCGCGGCGGCGCGATGACGCACGGTGGCGGCGTGATGCTGGGCGGAGGCGGCGAAGCGACTGGGCTTCATGGAAGATCTAGGTGGCGGCAGCCGCTCGTTGGGCTCACTGGGTCATGGCGGCCTTGGTCGCGGTGGCCGGCGGCTCGGCCTGTCGGAGGCGGCGGAACATGGCCGGTGGGAGCAGCGGTGTTTTGTCTAGATCCCGGGGCGGCAGCCCTGGAAGGTTGCGGCGGGTGAAGCTCAGGCTTTCCACGGCGGCATGGCGTGGTTCGGTCACTGTCCAAGGCGGATCTGCATCGGCGATCTGATGGTTTTTGCTACGGATTGGTTCAGATGAGAGACGGTGACGAGCGTGCGGGATTCATCTTGGGGGCTCTCGCGGTTTGGCGAGGTGGGGTGGCATTCCTCCTCCCAAGCTCCAGTGGTGGCACACTCAGGCAGTGGCCGGTGCGCCAGGGCTCCTACGGTGGCACTGCTGTTGCGGTTGGTCGCCGGATCTAGGCGGCTAGATCTGGGGCTTTCAAGGCGGTCGAGACAGTGCACAGGTTGTCAGGTGGATTTCTTGGGACAGATCCGGGTGAAAAAAAACCTGGTCTTCGGTCGGTGGCCGGAGCCGGTGATGATGATGCTCTTATCATCATTTTCCTTCATGAAGGCATCATCGAGGTGAAGCTCCCAACCCCACCCAATACCTCCGGGGGAAACCCTAGATCATTTGATCGGATGACGGCGGCAATCATGTGTCGTTACGCCCTTGGGGGCGGCATTCTTGGAGATGCACTTGGGCTCGAGGGACTAGCGGACGGCTTCTTCGGTGGAGCGGTGTTTCTTTCTACATATTCATGGCGGCGGGTCTCGACGGCGTGGAGCAATGGAGGCTTGGCGTCAGATGTGCGGCGAAGGACACGCGCAGGAGGACGACATTGTCTGACGTCGTGGTGGCGTCGACAACAGAGAGGCCCGACAAGGTCGATGCGTCAGTATATGCTTTGAGGATGGATCGATGGAAGACGGATGTGACGGCCCTTGCAGCATGTGCGTGTGGTACTCATTGTGAATGCGCCGGACCGGAGTGTTACCCAGTCCCGTCTAGGTGGCTTGGTTGGGGCATCCGGCTTTAGATGGTAGGCTTTAGTGCGATGACTGTTTGGTATTTCGCTCGGACATTAGGCACACCTTCATCAAAAGGATAGGAGTAGCGACATGTGTCGTCTAGATGATGGCTTCGGGCTTACCATTGTATTGCTTTGTAAGGTCTTTGTGAGTAATAAATAAAATGGCCGCATGCATCACTCAGATGCAGAGGCCGGGAGTGCATCCTCTTTTTCTAAAAATAAAAACAAAATACAACAAGACGCAAAATGCAAAACAGAAAACTGTTAGTACATCATAACACATATTGCCCTATGCGTCGCTCATCAATCGTTAAGACATGCAGTGAACTGACACTAAGTAAAAGAAACACACGGAGAAGAAGAGAATTTTGACATGGCGTCTTGTGTGAATCGGTGTTACGAAGAATATGGCAAGATCCGGCCACCCGGATCCCAATGATTGCCCGGCCAACTGCCATGTCGATCGCCGGGCCAGCAGGCTTTGGATGTCACTCACCGGCTTGGGTCTTTCCGGAACCATCTAGGCACTGGCCTGCTATAGTGAAACCAGCGGCATCGCTGCACCTGAATGCTTTCTAGCCATACGCACGCATGCACGTCCTCCATCACAGCACAGCTGTTCATCATCTCACCGGAATTATGGCCGGTATACATATCTTCGACGGCAACCGGACGACAATGTTGTGCGTACGGACGGAGGCGACGTGACGCGCCGGCCATTAATGCACTCACCTGTGAAGCCAGCCAGGCTGTGAGGTGTGACTTGTGAGCATGTCTGTGACTGTCAGTACGACGCCACGGCGAGCAGTAGTACGTACGACCCGCGACCTTCCTCCTATCCTGGCTTAACTGACGAACTAAACACGATTATGATATGCACTAGTGGCGCCGAATTATTGGATCCGTTGGTGGAGTGACACGATCCGGGCGGTTCCTGCATGTTTGTCTTTTGCACTTACAAAAAATTTCGTGTTGTATATTTCAGACCATCTGTTAAGCAAATTTCGGGACGGCAGCGGAGTCTTCTTCCCTCGCCCGTGGTGGCGTCCTCCCATGGCGGCGACGACATGGACTTTGGTGACCCGGTGGCATCGCCGTGGAAAAGTTCTAGACCACCATATGCTATCGGTGGGGAAAACAGTAGATCGATAGATCAGAAAACGGCGGCGCGTTTGCGTCGTTTCTCCCCTTGGGACGTCATTTTTAGAGGTGTACACGGGCTCGAGGGACCAGTGGATGACATCTTCGATGGAGCGATGCTTCATCATACACATTGATGGCGACGCATCTTGATGGCATGGCGCACTGAAGATTAGGCGTCTAATGTGCGATGATGTCTGGCATCGTGGTGGCATCGACGGTAAGGTAGATGCATCAGTACAGCTCTGAGGATGGATTGGTGGCAGGTGGCAGCAGCGGCCTCCAAGTGTGCGCTGGACCAGTGGGTGACCCATACCCCGGCAGGTGGCTTGGTTGGGGTCTCAGGTCTTAGATGTTATGTTTGGCTACTAGGTCAGTTTAGTATTACGCCCATACTATCAGCATCCCTTCATCAACTGGATAGGAGTAGCGACAGATGTTGTCTAGATGGTGGATTCAGTCTTACTGCTGTATTACTTTGTAAGGTTTTTTGTGTATTATTAATAAAATGACTGCATGCATCGCCCACATGCAGAGGCCAACGGTCTTCCTCCTTTTATAAAAATGGGCGATGATGAAACATCTATGGCTTTTGATATGACAAGAGCGAGATAGAAAAAAAACAGCAATATGGCTCCTTTGATACAAAGGAATTTCATAAGATTTTTAGAGGATTTGGATCCCTATGATTTTTTTTCTAGTGATAGTCGTTTAATTCGTAGGATTGAAATTCTTAGGAATTCTTTTATAGGATTCATTCGTACTATATTTCTGAAGAAAATTTATATTCACCCAAACCACTTTGTTGAATCTATACTTATACTAATTAGGCATTTTTTAAAAATTCTCACGTTAATTAGAATTTACGGACCGTTATGTTGGAAATATGCCCTAGAGGCAATAATAAAATGGTTATTATTGTATTTCCTTGTTCATGATATTTGTCTATTGTTCATGCTATAATTGTGTTAACCGGAAACCATAATGCATGTGTGAATACATAGACCACAACCTGTCCCTAGTGAGCCTCTAGTTGGCTAGCTCGTTGATTAATAGATGGTCACGGTTTCATGACCATGGACATTGGATGTCGTTGATAACGGGATCACATTATTAGGAGAACGATGTGATGGACAAGACCCAATCCTAAGCATAGCACAAGATCGTGTAGTTCGTCTGCTAAAGCTTTTCCAATGTCAAGTATCGTTTCCTTCGACCATGAGATTATGCAACTCCCGGATACCGTAGAAATGCTTTGGGTGTGACAAACATCACAACATAACTGCGTGGCTATAAAGGTGCACACAGGAATCTCCGAAAATGTCTGTTGTGTTGGCACGAATCGAGACTGAGATTTGTCACTCCGTATGACGGAGAGGTATCTCTGGGCCCACTCGGTAAGACATAATCATAATGAGCTCAATGTGACTAAGGAGTTAGCCACGGAATGATGTGTTACGGAACAAGTAAAGAGACTTGCCGGTAACGAGATTAAACAAGGTATAGGGATACCGACGATCGAACCTCGGGCAAGTATCATACCGGTAGACAAAGGGAATTGGATACGGGATTGATTGAATCCCCGACATCGTGGTTCATCCGATGAGATCATCATGGAGCATGTGGGAGCCAACATGGGTATCCAGATCCAGCTGTTGGTTATTGACCTGAGAGGTGTCTCGATCATGTCTAGGTGTCTCCCGAACCCGTAGGGTCTACACACTTAAGGTTTGATGACGCAAGGGTTATAGGGTAATCGTATACGTGATTACCGACGGTTGTTCGGAGTCCCAGATGAGATCCCGGATGTCACGAGGAGCTCCGGAATGGTCCAGAGGTAAAGATTGATATATAGGAAGTCCTGTTTTGGTCACCGGATAGTTTTCGGACTCATCGGTAGTGTACCGGGAGTGCCAGGAGGGTGCCGGAGGACACCCGGGGAAGGGTGTGACGACCAAAGGACCCTATGGGCTGTTAGATAAAGTGTGCCAGCCCTTATTGGTCTGGGAAAGACCTTTGCTAAAGGCCCATGCGCATAGGGATAAAGAGATAAGGCAAAAAGGAGATTGAAAGGAGGAGATCCACCTCCCTTGTGGGAGGTGGACTCCTCCCCTAGCTCGGCCGAACCTCTCCTCCTTGGAGGAGGGGCCAAGGCAGCCCTCCCTCTCCCTCCTCCTATATATACTTGAGGTTTTGGCTGTTTTGAGACAAGATTTGATCTCTCTCTCCCACGGCGCAGCCCTACCTCTCTTCTTCCTCCTCCGCAGTGCTTAGGCGAAGCCCTGCCGGAATACCTTGCTGCTCTATCACCACCACGTCGTCGTGCTGCTGTTGGAGCTCTTCCCCAACCTCTCCCTCCTCCTTTCTGGATCAAGGCGCGGGAGACGTCACCGGGATGTACGCGTGTTGAACGCGGAGGCGCCGTTGTTCGGCGCTAAGATCGGATTCCACCGCGATCTGAATCACTGCGAGTACGACTCCATCAATCCCGTTCTTGTAACGCTTCCGCTTAGCAATCTTCAAAGGTATGAAGATGCAATATCTCCCCACTCATTGCTGGTTTCTCCATAGATAGATCTTGGTGATCGTAGGAATTTTTTTGATTTACTACTACGTCTCCCAACAGCGGCATCATGAGCTAGGTCTATGCGTAGAATCTATGCACGAGTAGAACACAAGTTGTTGTGGGCGTCGATCTTGTTAATTTGCTTACCGCTAGTAGTCTTATCTTGATTTGGCGGTATTGTGGGATGAAGCGGCCCGGAGCAACTTTACGCTTACGTGAGATCGGTTCCACCGCCTGACATGCAGTTGTTGCATAAGGTGGCTAGCGGGTGTCTGTCTCTCCCACCTTAGTCGGATTGGATTCGATGAAAAGGGTCCTTATGAAGGGTAAATAGCAATTGTCATATCATGTTGTGGTTTTGGCGTAGGTAAGAAATGTTCTTGCTACAAATCCATAGCAGCCACGTAAAAACTTGCAACTATGAATTAGAGGACGTTAACTTGTTTTTGCAGCATATGCCTTGTGATGTGATATGGCCAAAGGATGTGATTTGATGCATTGTGATGTATGAGATTGATCATGTTCTTGTAATAGGATTCACGACTTGCATGTCAATGAGTATGACAATCGGTAGGAGCCATAGGAGTTGTCTTATTTTATTGTATGACCTTCGTGTCAATCATAAACGCCATGTAATTACTTTACTTTATTGCTAAACGTTAGCCATAGTGGTAGAAGTAATAGTTGGCAAGACAACTTCATGAAGACACAATGATGGAGATCATGGTGTCGTGCCGGTGACAGTGATGATCATGGTGCCCTGAAGATGGAGATCAAAGGAGCAAGATGATATTGGCCATATCATGTCACTATATTGGTTGCATGTGATGTTTATCATGTTTACATCTTATTTGCTTAGAACGACGGTAGTGAATAAGATGATCTCTCAATAAAATTTCAAGAAAGGTGTTCACCCTAACTGTCACGATTGCTAAGGATCGTTGTTTCGAAGCACCATGTGATGATCGGGTGTGATAGGTTCTAACGTTCGCATACAACGGGTGTAAGCCAGATTTACACACGCGAAACACTTAGGTTAACTTGACGAGCCTATCATGTACATACATGGCCTCGGAACACAGAAGACCGAAAGGTCAAACATGAGTCATATAGAAGATCCGATCAACATGGAGATGTTCACCATGGATGACTAGTCCGTCTCACGTGATGATCGGACACGGGCTAGTTGACATGGATCATATATCACTTGGATGACTAGAGAGATGTCTATCTAAGTGGGAGTTCATTAAATAATTTGATTATGTGAACTTAATTATCATGAACTTAGTCTAAAATTGTCTTTACAATCTATATTGTAGATCCAATGGCCAACGCTAATGTCACCCTCAACTTCAACGCATTCCTAGAGAAAACCAAGCTGAAAGATGATGGAAGCAACTATGCGGACTGGGTCCGTAGCTTGAGGATCATCCTCATAGCTTCCAAGAGATTTTATGTCCTGGATGCACCGCTAGGTGACCCACCCATTTTCCCAGCGGACCAAGATGTTAAGAACGCTTGGCAGTCACGCTGCGATGATTACTCCCTTGTTTAGTGTGGCATGCTTTACAGTTTAGAACCGGGGCTCCAAAGGCATTTTGAGCAACACGGAGCATATGAGATGTTCCAAGAGCTGAAACTGGTTTTCCAAGCTCATTCCCGGGTCGAGAGATATGACGTCTCTGACAAGTTCTTCAGCTGTAAGATGGAGGAGAATAGTTTTGTCAGCGAGCACATACTCAAAATTTCTGGGTTGCACAACCGCTTGACTCAGCTGGGAGTTAATCTCCCAGATGACTCGGTTATTGACAGAATCCTCCAGTCGCTTCCACCTAGCTACAAGAGCTTTGTGATGAACTACAACATGCAGGGGATGGAGAAGTCCATTCCTGAGTTGTACTCGAAGCTGAAATCAGTGGAGGTTGAGATAAAAAAGGAGCATCAAGTGTTGATGGTGAATAAGACCACTAGTTTCAAGAAAGGCAAGGGTAAGAAGAACTTCAAGAAGGACGGCAAATCTGTTGCCGCGCCCGGTAAGCAAGTTGCCGAGAAGAAGAACAAGAATGGACCCAAGCCTGAGACTGAGTGCTTTTATTGCAAGGGTACCGGTCACTAGAAGCGGAACTGCCCCAAGTATTTAGTGGATAAGAAGGCCGGCAACGTTAAAGGTATATGTGATGTACTTGTTATTGATGTGTACCTAACCAACGCTCGTAGTAGCTCCTGGGTATTTGATACTGGTGCAGTTGCTCACATTTGTAACTCCAAGCAGGAGTTGCGGAATAAGCGGAGGCTGGCAAAGGACGAGGTGACGATGCGCGTCAGGAATGGTTTCAAGGTCGATGTGATCGCCGTCGGCACGCTACCTTGACATCTACCTTTGGGATTAGTTTTAAACCTTAATAATTGTTATTTAGTACCAACTTTGAGCATGAACATTGTATATGGATCTCGCTTGATGCGAGATGGCTACTCATTTAAATCTGAGAATAATGGTTGTTCTATTTATATGAGAGAAATGTTTTATGGTCATGCCCCGCTGGTCAATGGTTTATTTTTGATGAATCTCGAACGTGATGTTACACATGTCCATAGTGTGAGTACCAAAAAGTGTAAGGTTGATAACGATAGTCCCACTTACATGTGGCACTGCCGCCTTGGTCACATTGGTGTCAAACGCATCAAGAAGCTCCATGCTGATGGACTTTTGGAGTCTCTTGATTTTGAATCATTTGACACGTGCAAACCATGCCTCATGGGCAAGATGACCAAGAATCCATTCTCTAGAACAATGGAGCGAGCAACTGACTTGTTAGAAATAATACATACCGATGGATGCGGTCCAATGAGCATCGAGGCTCGCGGTGGCTACCGTTATGTTCTCACCCTCGTTGATGACTTGAGCAGATATGGGTATGTCTACTTAATGAAACACAAGTCTGAAACCTTTGAAAGATTCAAGGAATTTCAGAGTGAGGTAGAGAATCAATGTGACAGGAAAATAAAGTGTCTACAATTTGATCGTGGTGGAGAATATTTAATTCACGAGTTTGGCACACACCTAAGGAAATGTGGAATCGTTTCACAACTCATGCCGCCTAGCACACCTCAGCGAAATGGTGTGCCTGAACGTCGTTATTGCACTCTATTGGATATGGTTCGATCTATGATGTCTCTTACAGACTTACCGCTATCATTTTGGGGATACGCATTAGAGACTACCGCATTCACTTTAAGTAGGGCACCGTCAAAGTCCGTTGAGACGACACCGTATGAATTATGGTTTGGAAAGAAACCTAAGCTGTCGTTTCTAAAAGTTTGGGGATGCGATGCTTATGTGAAGAAACTTCAACCTGAGAAGGTCGAACCCAAAGCGGAAAAGTGTGTCTTCATAGGATATCCCAAAGAGACTAGTGGGTATACCTTCTACCTCAGATCCGAAGGCAAAGTCTTTATTCCAAGAATGGATCCTTTCTCGAGAAAGAGTTTCTCTCGAAAGAAGTAAGTGGGAGGAAAATAGAACTTGATGAGGTAATTGTACCTCCACTCAAACCGGAGAGTAGCGCAGCACATGAAGTTGTTTCTATGAAGCCTACACCGGCTGGAGAGGAAGTTAATGATGATGATCATGAAACTTCAGATCAAGTTACTATTGAATGTCGAACGTCCACTAGGAAACGTTCTGCACCAGAGTGGTATGGCAACCGTGTCCTGGAGATCATGTTGTTGGACAACGGTGAACCTTCGAACTATGAAGAAGCGATGGCAGGCACGGATTCCAACAAATGGCTTGAAGCCATGAAATCCGAGATAGGATCCATGTATGAGAACAAAGTGTGGACTTTGGTGGACTTGCCTGATGATAAGCGAGCCATTGAAAATAAATGGATCTTTAAGAAGAAGACTGACGCGGATGGTAATGTGACCGTCTATAAGGCTGGGCTTGTCGCTAAGGGTTATCGACAAGTTCAAGGAGTTAACTACGATGAGACTTTCTCACCCGTAGCGATGCTGAAGTCTGTCTGGATCATGTTAGCAATTGCCGCATTTTATGATCATGAGATCTGGAAAATGGACGTCAAAACGGCATTCCTTAATGGCTTCCTTAAGGAAGAACTGTATATGATGCAGCCGGAAGGTTTTGTCGATCCTAAAGATGCTAACAAGGTATGCAAGCTCCAGCGCTCCATCTATGGGCTGGTGCAAGCATCTCGGAGTTGGAACATTTGCTTTAATGAGGTGATTAAAGCGTTTGGGTTTGTACAGGTTTACGGAGAACCCTGTATTTACAAGAAAGTGAGTGGGAGCTCTGTAGCATTTCTCATATTATATGTGGATGACATACTGATAATGGGAAATGATATAAAACTTTTGGAAAGTATAAAGGCCTACTTGATTAAATGTTTTTCGATGAAGGACCTTAGAGAAGCTGCTTATAGGCATCAAGATCTATAGAGATAGATCGAGACGCCTCATAGGTCTTTGACAAAGCACACACCTTGAAAAGATATTGAAGAAGTTCAATATGGATCAGTCCAAGAAGGGGTTCTTGCTTGTGTTACAGGGTGTGAGATTGAGTATGACTCAATGCCCGACCACGACAAAGGATAGAGAAGAGATGAATGTCATCCCCTATGCTTCAGCCATAGGCTCTCTTATGTAGGTCATGCTGTGTACCAAACCTGATGTGAACCTTGCCATAAGTTTGGTAGGGAGGTACCAAAGTGATCCCGGAGCGGAACACTCGACAACGGTCAAGAATATCCTGAAGTACCTGAAAAGGACAAAGGACATGTATCTCGTATATGGAGGTGCCGAAGAGCTCATCGTAAAGGGTTACGTCGATGCTAGCTTCAACACAGATCCGGACGACTCCAAGTCGCAAACCGGATACGTCTATATTTTGAACGGGGAGGGGGAAGTCAGTTGGTGCAACAACAAGCAAAGCGTCGTGGCGACATCTGTTGGGTAACGTTGCATGGGAAACAAAAATTTTCCTACGCACACGCAAGATCTATCCATGGTGATGAGCATCTACGAGAGGGAGAGTGGATCTACATACCCTTGTAGATCGCTAAGCGGGAAGCGTTAAGAAACGCGGTTGGTGTAGTCGAACGTCTTCGTGATCCAAATCGCCGAGTGTCCCACGATCTCATCACGATCCGTCCCGCGATCCAATCGCGATCCGTCCCGCGAACAAATCACGATCTGTCCCGTGATATCATCACAATCTGTCCCGCGAACTCATCACGATCCGTCCCGCGAACTCATCACGATCCGTATCGCGATCTTGATCACGGTCCTTTCGATCTAGCGCCGAACGGACGGCACCTCCGCGTTCAGCACACGTACAGCTTGATGACGATCTCCGCCTTCTTGATCCAACAAGATCTACTGGAGAGGTAGAAGAGTTCTCCGGCAGCGTGACGGCGCTGCGGTGATGGTGGTGGAGCTATTCCGGCAGGGCTTCGCCTAAGCACTGCAGAAAACCGATCTAGAGGAGAAGCTATGCACTAGAGGAACGGGTGGCACGTGGCTCAAAATCTTGTGCCAAAACCCTAATATCCTCTAGTATATATAGGAGGAGAGGAGGAGGAGGCTTGGCTGCCCAAAAGGCAGCCCTTGGGTCGGCCAAACCAAGGAGGGAGGAGTCCTCCTCCTCCACTCCTAGTAGGATTAGGACTCCTTCCTTATTTGGCCCTTTTTTTTGCCTTTTTCCACCTTTTTCCTTTGGGCTTTCTTCCCAGCCGCATGGGCCTTGTGTGGAACTTCCACCAGCCCACAAAGGTCTGGTATTCACCTTCCCACAGCCCATGTAGCCTCTTGGGTCGAAATACCCCTCCCGATGGTCCCCTGGTACCCTACCGACACTCTCGGTACACTACCGATGAGCCCGAAACTTTTCCGGCGACCAAAATAGGACTTCCTATATATCAATCTTTACCTATGGACCATTCCGGAGCTCCTCGTGATGTCCGGGATCTCATCCAGGAATCCAAACAACCTTCGGTCACCACCATGCATAACTCTATACTACCGAAACGTCACCAAACCTTAAGTGTGCAGACCCTGCGGGTTCGAGGACTATGTAGACATGACCGAGACACCTCTATGGTCAATAACCAATAGTAGGACCTGGATGACCATATGGTTCCTACATATTCTATGAAGATCTTTATCGGTCGAACCTCTATGTCAAGGATTCAGTTAATCCCGTATGATGTTCCCTTTGTTCTTCGGTATGTTACTTGCCCGAGATACGATCGTTGGTATCTCTATACCTAGTTCAACCTCGTTATCAACATGTCTCTTTACTCATTCCGTAATACAAGATCCCGTGGCTAACACTTAGCCACATTGCTCGCAAGGCTTTATTGTGATGTTGTATTACCGAGTGGGCCCTGAGATACCTCTTCGTCACACCGAGTAACAAATCCCAGTCTTGATCCATGACAACTCAACAGACACCCTCGGAGATACCTGTAATGCACCTTTATAGTCACCCAGTTACATTGTGACGTTTGATACACACAAGGCACTCCTCCGGTGTCCATGAGTTGCATGATCTCATGGTCATAGGAACATATACTTGACATGCAGAAAACAGTAACAATAAACTGACACGATCATATGCTATGTTTGTAGTTTGGGTCTTGTCCATCACACCATTCTCCTAATGATGCGATCCCGTTATCAGATGACATCTGATGTCCATGGCTAGGAAACCTTAACCATCTTTGATCAACGGGCTAGTCTATTAGAGGCATACTAGGGATATGGTTTTGTCTATGTATCCACATATGCATCTAAGTCCCCGATCAATACTATTATAGCATGGATAATAAACGATTATCATGAACAAGGAAGTATGATAATAACTAATTTATTATTGCCTCTAGAGCATATTTCCAACAGTCTCCCACTTGCACTAGAGTCAATAATCTAGTTCACATCACCATGTGATTCGCATTGTTATGAATCTAACACCCAATGAGTTCTGGGGCTGGATCATGCTTTGCATGTGAGAGAGGTCTTATAGTCAACGGGTCTGCGACATTCAGATCCATGTGTACTTTGCAAATTTTTATGTCAAACCGTAAACACTGCTACCACACTCCACTTGGTACCATTCGAAATGACTACTCCACTATACGTATCCAGATTGCTACTACGAGTCATACAGATTGGTGTTTAAAGCTTGCATCGACGTAAATCTTTATGGCGAACTCTTTTATCGCCTCCATAATCGAGAAACATCTCCTTGGTCTTTTAGTTAGTAAGGATAATCTTGACCGCTGTCCAGTGCTCCATTCCAGGATCACTTTGAAACCTTCCGGCCATACTTTTGGCAAGGCTAACATCAGGTCTTGTGCACAGCATTGCATACATGATAGAGCCTATGGCTGAAGCATAGGGGATGACACTCATATTTTCTCTATCTTCTGCAGTCACTGGGCATTGAGTCTTACTCAACTTCACGCCTTACAAATCAGGGGAGAACTCTTTCTCTGACTGATCCATTTTGAATTCTTTCAAAAACTTTGTCAAGGTACGTACTTATTGAAAAGTCTCATCAAGCTTCTTGATCTATCTCTCTAGATCTTGATGCTCAACAATTAGGTAGCTTTATCCAGGTCTTCCTTTGAAAAACTCGTTTCAAACAACCGTTTCATGCTTTCCAGGAATTCTACATCATTTCCGATCAATAATATGTCAACCACATATGCTTACCAGAAACTCTATAGTGCTCCCACTCACTTTATTGTAAATACAAGTTTCTCATAAACTTTGTATAGACTCAAAAACTTTGATCACCTCATCAAAGTGTATATTCCAACTCTGAGATGATTGCTTCAGTTCATAGAAGGATCACAGAAGCTTGCACAACTTTTAGCATCCTTAGGACTGACAAAAACCTTCTGGTTGTATCTCATACAACCTTTCTTTGAGGAAGGAAACGATGTTTTGACATCCATCCGCTAGATTTCATAATTGAAAAATGCAGCAACCGCTAACATAATTCCAACAGACTTTAGCATCGCTACGAGTGAGAAAGTCTCATTGAAGTCAACTCCTTGAACTTGCCGAAACTTCTTTGCGACAAGTCGAGCTTTATAAATGGTGACATTCACCATCAGTGTCTGTCTTCATCTTAAAGGTCCATTTGTATTCGACGACCTGCCGTCCAACCAGCAAGTCTACCAAAGTCTATACTTGGTTTTTATACAAGGATCCTTTCTCTGATTTTATGGCCTCTAACCATTTGTCGGAACCCGGGCCCATCATCGCTTCTCCACAGATCGTAGGTTCATCGTTGTCCAACAACATGACCTCCAAGATAGGGTTGTCGTACCGCTCAGGAGCAGTACACATCCTTGTTGACCTACGAGGTTCGATAGTAACTTATCCGAAGCTTCATGATCATCATCATTAACTTCCTCTTCAACTAACTAGGCTTCACAGGAAAAAACTTCCTGCGCTGCGCTACTCTCTGGTTGAACAAAGGTTCAACAACCTCATCAAGTTCTATCTTCCTCCCACTCAATTCTTTCGAGAGAAACTTTTTCTCGAGAAAGGACCCAGTCTTAGCAACAAACACTTTATGCTTGGATCTGAGATAGAAGATTTAGACTCTGTTCTTAGAGTATTCTATGAAGATGCATTTGTCCGCTTTGGTTCGAGCTCATTAGGTGAAAACATTTTCCACACAAGCGTCGCAGCCCTAAACATTAAGAAATGATAGTTTGGGTTTCTATTAAGCCCTAATTCACACGGTGTCATCTCAACGGATTTAGATGGTGTCCTATTTAAAGTGAATGTAGTTGTCTCTAATGCATAACCTCAAAATTATAGTAGCAAAACGATAAGAGACATCATAGCATGCACCATATCAAATAGAGTACGACTATGACATTCGGACACACCATCACACTATGGTGTTCTAGGTGGCGTGAGTTGTGAAACAAATTGTCTAAAGTTGTATGCCAAACTCGTAACTCAGATATTCACCTCCACGATCATATTGTGGACATTTTTATCTACTTGTCACGATGATCTTAAACTTCACTCTGAATTTGCTTGAACCTTTCAAACGATTCAGACTTGTGTTTCATTAAGTAAATATAAACTATATCTACTCAAATCATCGGTGAAGGTAAGAAACTAACGATATCCACCACACGCTATAAGACTCATTGGATTGCATACATCAACATGTATCATTTCCAATAAATCACTTGCCCGCTCCATCAAACCAGAAAACGGGGTCCTTAGTCATCTTGACTAAGAGGCATGGTTCGCATGTCTCAACCGATTTGAAATCGAATGAGTCCAAAGATCCATCAGCATGGAGTTTCTTCATGCGTTTCATACCAATATGACATTTAGCGGCAGTGCCACAAGTATGTGGTACTATTATTATTAACTTTGTATCTTCTGGCATCAATGTTATGAACATGTGTATTACTACGATCAAGTTTCAACAAACCATTCTTACTGGGTGCATGACCATTGAAGGTACTATTCATGTAAATAGAATAACCATTATTCTCTAACTTAAATGAAAAACCGTGTTGCAATGAACATGATCTAATCACGTTCATGCTCAACGCAAAAACACCAAATAACATTTATTTAGGTTCGTCACTAATCTCGAAGGTAGAGAGAGCGTGCGATGTTGATCACATCAACCTTGGAAACATTTCCAACACACATCGTCACCTCACACTTAGCTAGTATCCGTTTATTCCGTAGCTTTTAATTCGAGTTACTAACATTTAGCAACCGAACCGGTATCCAATACCCAGGTGCTACTAGGAGTACTAGCAAGGTACACATCAATAACACGTATATCAAATATACTTCTGTCGACTTTGCCAGCCTTCTTATCTACCAAGTATCTAGGGTTGTTCCGCTTCAGCGACCGTTCTCCTCATAATCGAAGCACTTAGTCTCGGGTTTTGGGTTAGACTTTGGGTTGCTTCACTGGAGCTGCAACTGACTTGCTATCCATGAAGTTTCCCTCCTTGCTCTTGCCCTTCTCAAAACTACTGGTTTTGACTAACCATCAACACTTGATGCTCCTTCTCGATTTCTACCTTCGCGGTGTCAAACATTGCGAACAGCTCAGGGATCATTATTTCGATCCCTGGTGTTTTATAGTTCATCACAAAGTTCTAGTAGCTTAGTGACAGTGATTTGGAGAACTATATCAATCACTATCCTATCTGGAAGACCAACTCCCACTCGATTCAAGCAATTGTAGCACCCAGACAATCTGAGCACATGCTCAACGATTGAGCTATTCTCCTTCATATTGCAGGCAAAGAATCTTGTTGGAGATCTCATATCTCGCAACACGGGCATGAGCCCGAGATCGTAATTTCAGCTCTTAGAACATCTCATATGTTTCGTGATGTTTCAAAACGTTTCGGAGCCTCAATTCTAAGCCGTAATGCATGACGCACTAAACTATCAAGGAGTCATCAGAATGTTCCTGTCAGATGTTCACAACATCTACAAACAACGCTAGGGGGGTTGGTGCACCGAGCGGTGCATTAAGGACATAAGCCTTCTATGCAGCAACGAGGACAATCCTCAGATCATGGATCCAGTCCGCAATATTGCTACCATCATCTTTCAACTCTATTTCTCTAGGAACATATAAAAATTCAAGGGAGCTATAGCGTGAGCTAGTAATCTACAACACAGTTTGCAAAGATACTACTGACTATGTTCATGATAATGAGTTCAATTAATCATATTACTTAAGAACTCCCACTCAAATTGACATCCCTCCAGTCATTCGAGTGATACATGATCCAAATTCACCAACTCGAGTCCGATCATCACATGAGTTGAGGTGGTTTCAATGGTGAACATCATCATGTTGATCATATCTACTATATGACTCATGTTCGACCTTTCGGTCTCTTGTCTTCCGAGGCCATGTCTGTACATGCTAGGCTCGTCAAGTTTAACCCGAGTGTTCTGCATGTGCAACACTGGCTTGCACCCGTTGTATGTGAACGTAGAGTCTATCACACCCGATCATCACGTGGTGTCTCAACACGACGAACTTTCGCAATGGTGCACACTCCGGGAGAACACAATTCATCTTGAAATTTAAGTGAGGGATCACCTTATAATGCTATCGTCGTCCTAAGAAAAACAAGGTGCATAAAAGGATTAACATCACATGCAAATCATAAGTGACAAGATATGGCCATGAACTTGTGCTTTTGATCTCCATCTTGAAAGCACCGACATGATCTCCATCATCACCGGCACGACACCATGATCTCCATCAACGTGTCGCCATCCGGGTTGTCGCGCCCAACATGCTTCTACAACTATTGCTTGTTGGGGAACGTCTCATGGGAAACAAAATTTTCCTACGCACACGCAAAACTATCCATGGTGATGAGAATCTACGAGAGGGAGAGTGGATCTACATACCCTTGTAGATCGCTAAGCGGGAAGCGTTAAGAAACGCGGTTGGTGTAGTCGAACATCTTCGCGATCCAAATCGCCGAGCGTCCCGCGATCACCTCACGATCCGTCCCGCAAACTCATCACGATCCGTCCCGTGATCTCATCATGATCCGTCTCACGATCTTGATCATGATCTGTCCCGAGAACTCATCACGATCCGTCCCGCGATCTCATCACGAACTGTCTCGCGATCTCGATCACGGTCCTTCCGATCTAGCGCCGAACGGACGGCACCTCCGCGTTCAGCACACGTGCAGCTTGATGACGATCTCCACCGTCTTGATCTAGCAAGAGGAGGTGGAGAGGAGAGAGAGTTCACCGGCAGCATGATGGCGCTCCGGTGATGGTGGTGGAGTGATTCCGGCAGGGCTTCGCCTAAGCACTGCAGAAATCCGATCTAGAGGAGCACCGGTGAAACGGGTAGCACATGGCCGTAAAATCTGTCCAAAAGCCACCCAATCCACTAGTATATATAGGAGGTAAGGAGAGGGAGGGCTTGCGCACAAGGCACCACCCTTTGGAGTCGGCCAAGGAAAGGTGGGAGAGGAGGACTCTCCTCCTCCAATCCTAGTAGGACTAGGATTGCTCCTTTTTGGCCTTTCCACCTTTTTCCTTTAGGAAACCAACTCCCTGCGCCATGGGCCTTATGTGGCTGTCTCACCAGCCCACTAAGGGCTGGTTATTACTTTCCCACAGTCCATGGACCCCTTGGGGTCGAAATACCCCTCCCGGAGGTCCCCCGGTACACTACCGGCACTCCCGGTACACTACCGATGAGACCGAAACTTTTCCGGCGACCAAACTGAGACTTCCTATATATGAATCTTTACCTCCAGACCATTCCGGAGCTCCTCGTGACGTCCGGGATCTCATCCAGGACTCCGAACAACCTTCGGCCACCACCATACATAACTCTACACTACCGAAACGTCACCAAACCTTAAGTGTGCAGACCCTGTGGGTTCGAGAACTATATAGACATGACCGAGACACCTCTACGGTCAATAACCAATGGCGGGACCTGGATGTCCACATTGGTTCCTACATATTCTACGGAGATGTTTATCGGTCGAACCTCTATGTCAAGGATTCAGTTAATCCCGTATAACGCTCCCTTTGTTCTTCGGTATGTTACTTGCCTGAGATTCGATCGTCGGTATCTCCATACCTAGTTCAACCTCGTTACTGGCAAGTCTCTTTACTCGTTCCGTAATACAAGATCCCGTGACTAACACTTAGCCACATTGCTTGCAAGGCTTGTTGTGATGTTGTATTACCGACTGGGCCCTGAGATACCTCTCCGTCACACGGAGTAACAAATCCCAGTCTCGATCCATGCCAACTCAACAGACACCATCGGAGATACTTGTAGAGCACCTTTATAGTCACCCAGTTACATTGCAACGTTTGATACACACAAGGCACTCCTCCGATATCCGTGAGTTGCATGATCTCATGGTCATAGGAATATATACTTGACATGCAGAAAACAGTAGCAATAAACTGACACGATCATATGCTATGTTTGTAGTTTGGGTCTTATCCATCACATCATTCTCCTAATGATGTCATCCCGTTATCAAATGACATCTCATGTCCATGGCTAGGAAATCTTAACCATCCTTTGATCAACGAGCTAGTCCATTAGAGGCGTACTAGGGACATGGTTTTGTCTATGTATCCACACATGCATTTAAGTCTCCGATCAATACAATTATAGCATGGATAATAAACGATTATCATGAACAAGGAAATATGATAATAACTAATTTATTATTGCCTCTAGGGCATATTTCCAACAGTCTCCCACTTGCACTAGAGTCAATAATCTAGTTCACATCACCATGTGATTCGCATTGTTATGAATCTAACACCCAATGAGTTCTGGGGCTCGATCATGCTTTGCATGTGAGAGAGGTCTTATAGTCAACGGGTCTGCGATATTCAGATCCGTGTGTACTTTGCAAATCTCTATGTCAAACCGTAAACACTGCTACCACACTCCACTTGGTACTATTTCGAAATGGTTGCTCCACTATACGTATCCAGATTGCTACTACTAGTCATCCGGATAGGTGTTAAAGCTTGCATCGACGTAACTCTTTACGACGAAATCTTTATCACCTCCATAATCAAGAAACATTTCCTTAGTCCTCTGGTTACTAAGGATAATTCCGACCGTTGTCCAGTGATCCACTCCTGGACCACTCTTGTACCCCTTGACAGACTCATGGCAAGGCACACACAGGTGCGGTACACAGCATGGCATAATATAGAGCCTATGGCTAAGGCATAGGGGACGACGTTCGACCTTTCTCTTTCTTCTGTCGTTGTCGAGCTTTGAGTCTCACTCAACTTCACACCTTACAAATCAGACGAGAACTATTTATCTGGCTGATCCATTTTGAACTCTTTCAAAATCTTGTCAAGGTATGCACTCATTGAAAGTCTCATCAAGCATCTTGATCTATCTCTATAGATTTTGATGCTCAACAATTAGGTAGCTTTATCCAGGTCTTCCTTTGAAAAACACTTTTCAAACAACCTTTTATGCCTTCCAGAAATTCTACATTATTTCCGATCAACAATATGTCAACCACATATACTTATCAGAAACTCTATAGTGCTCCCACTCACTTTATTGCAAATACAAGTTTCTCGTAAACTTTGTATAAACTACAAAAACATTGATCACCTCATCAAAGTGTATATTCCAACTCCGAGATGCTTGCTTCAGTCCATAGAAGGATCACTGAAGCTTGCTCATCTTTTAGCATCCTTAGGACTGACAAAACCTTCTGGTTGTATCACATACAACCTTTCCTTAAGTAAACCATTAAGGAAACGAGGTTTTGACATCCATCTGCCAGATTTCTTAATTGGAAATGCAGCAACTGCTAACATAATTCCAACAGACTTTTAGCATCGCTATGAGAGAGAAAGCCTCATCGCAGTCAACTCCTTGAACTTGTCACAAACAACTTTGCAACAAGTCGAGCTTTACAAATGGTTACATTCACCATCAGTGTCTGTCTTCATTCTAAAGGTCCATTTGTACTCAACGACCTGCCGTCTAACGAGCAAGTCTACCAAAGTCTACACTTGGTTTTCATACATGGATCCTATCTCGGATTTCATGGCCTCTAACCATTTGTCGGAATCCGGGCCCATCATTGCTTCTCCATAGCTCGTAGGTTCATCGTTGTCCAACAACATGATCTCCAAGACGGAGTTGTTGTACCACTTAGGAGCAGTACACATCCTTGTCGACCTACGAAGTTCGATAGTAACTTGATCCTGAAGCTTCATGATCATCATCATTAACTTCCTCTTCAACTAACGTAGGCTTCACAGTAACATCTTTCTGCGCTGCGCTACTCTCTTGTTGAACAAAGGTTTAACAACCTCATCAAGTTCTATCTTCCTCCCACTCAATTCTTTCGAGAGAAACATTTCCTCGAGAAAGGATCCGTTTAAGCAACAAACACTTTGCACTAGGATCTGAGATTGAAGGTTCACCCAACTGATCTTAGGGTATTCTATGAAGATGCATTTGTCCGCCTTGGGTTCGACCTCATTAGGTGAAACATTTTCCACACAAGTGTCACAGCCCCAAATATTAAGAAATGACAGCTTAGGTATCTATCAAACCATAATTCACACGGTGTCATCTCAATGGATTTAGATGATGCCCTATTTAAAGTGAATGTAGTTGTCTCTAATGCATAACCCCAAAAATTATAGTAGTAAAACGATAAGAGACATCACAATATGCACTATATCAATAGAGCATGACTATGATGTTCGGACACACCATCACACCATGGTGTTCAAGGTGGCGTTAGTTGTGAAACAAATTTCACATTGTCTTAAGTTTTATGCCAAACTCGTAACTCAGATATTCACCTCCACGATCATATCGCGGTCATTTTCATCTTCTTGTCACGATGATCTTTAAACTTTACTCTGAATTTGCTTGAACCGTTCAAACGATTCAGACTTGTGTTTCATTAAGTAAATATACACTATATCTACTCAAATCATCAGTGAAGGTAAGAAAATAACGATATCCACTGCACGCTACAAGACTCACTAGATTGCATACATCAACATGTATCATTTCCAATGAATCACTTGCCCGCTCCATCCAACGGGGTCCTTTAGTCATCTTGCCCAAGAGGCATGGTTCGCATGTCTCAACCGATTCAAAATCGAATGAGTCCAAATATCCATCAGCATGGAGTTTCTACATGCGCTTTATACCAATATGACATTTAGCGGCAGTGCCACAAGTATGTGGTACTATCATTATTAACTTTGTATCTTTTGACATCAATGTTTTGAACATGTGCTACGATCAAGATTTCAACAAACCATTCTCACTGGGTGCATGACCATTGAAGGTATTATTCATGTAAACAGAATAACCATTATTCTCTAACTTAAATGAATAACCGTATTGCAATAAACATGATCTAATCATGTTCATGCTCAACGCAAAACACCAAATAACATTTATTTAGGTTCGTCACTAATCCTGAAGGTAGAGAGAGCGTGCGTTGTTGATCACATCAACCTCGGAAACACTTCCAACACATATCGTCACCTCACCCTTAACTAGTTCTCCGTTTATTCCGTAGCTTTTATTTCGATTTACTAACATTCAGCAACCGAACCGGTATCCAATACCCAGGTGCTACTAAGAGTACTAGCAAGGTACACATTAATAACTCGTATATCAAATATACTTCTATCAATGTTGCCAGCCTTCTTATCTACCAAGTATCTAGGGTTGTTCCGCTTCAGCGACCGCTCACCTCATAACAGAAGCACTTAGTCTCGGGTTTGAGTTCAACTTTGGGTTGCTTCACTGGAGCAGCAACTGACTTGCTATCCATGAAGTTTCCCTCCTTGCTCTTGCCCTTCTCGAAACTAGTGGTTTGATTAACCATCAACACTTGACGCTCCTTCTTGATTTCTACCTTCACGGTGTCCAACATCGCGAACAGCTCAGGGATCAACATTTCTTTCCCAGGCATTTTATAGTTCATCACCAAGTTCTAGTAGCTCAGTGACAGTGACTTGGAGAACTACATCAATCACTATCTTATCTAGAAGATCAACTCCCACTCGATTCAAGCGATTGTAGTACCCAGACAGTCTGAGCACATGCTCAACGATTGAGCTATTCTCTTTCATCTTGCAGGCAAAAAATCTCGTTGGAGATCCTATATCTCGCAACTCGGGCACGAGCCTGAGATCACAATCTCAGCTCTTAGAACATCTCATATGTTCCGTGACGTTCAAAACGTTTCGGAGCCTCAATTCTAAGCCGTAATGCATGACGCACTAAACTATCAAGTAGTCATCGAAACGTGCATGTCAGATATTCACAACATCTACAGACGACGCTAGATGGGGTGGCGCACCGAGCGGTGCATTAAGGACATAAGCCTTCTGTGCAGCAATGAGGACAATCCTCAGATCACGGACCCAGTGCACAATTTTGCTACCAACATCTTTCAATTCTATTTCTCTAGGAACATATAAAAATACAAGGGAGCTACAGTGCGAGCTAGTAATCTACAACATAATTTGCAAAGACACTTTGACTATGTTCATGATAATGAGTTCAATTAATCATATTACTTAAGAACTCCCACTCAAATTGACATCCCTCTGATCATTAGAGTGATACATGATCCAAATTCAACAACTCAAGTCCGATCATCACGTGAGTTGAGGTGGCTGCAGTGGTGAACATCATCATGTTGATCATATCTACTATATGACTCATGTTCGACCTTTCGGTCTCTTGTGTTCCGAGGCCATGTCTGTACATGCTAGGCTCGTCAAGTTTAACCCGAGTGTTCTGCATGTGCAACACTGGCTTGCACCCGTTGTATGTGAACGTAGAGTCTATCATACCCGATCATCACGTGGTGTCTCAACACGACGAACTTTCGCAATGGTGCACACTCGGGGAGAACACAATTTATCTTGAAATTAAGTGAGGGATCACCTTATAATGCTACCGTCGTCCTAAGCAAAACAAGGTGCATAAAAAGGATTAACATCACATGCAAATCATAAGTGACATGATATGGCCATGAACTTGTGCTTTTGATCTCCATCTAGAAAGCACCGGCATGATCTCCATCGTTACCGACATGACACCATGATCTCCATCATCTTGATCTCCATCAACGTGTCACCATCGGGGTTGTCACGCCCTGCATGCTTCTACTACTATTGCTACCGTTTAGCGATAAAGTAAAGCATTACATAGCGCTTAATGATTGACACGCGGGTCATACAATAATTAAAGACAACCCTATGGCTCCTGCCGGTTGCCGTATTCATCGACATGCAAGTCGTGATAATCTATACATCACATGATCATCTCATACATCACATATATCACATCATGTAATTGGCCATATCATATCACAACATACCCTGCAAAAACAAGTTAGACGTCCTCTAATTGTTGTTGCATGTTTTACGTGGCTGCTACGGGTATCTAGCAAGAACAATTCTCACCTACGCATAAACCACAACGGTGATACACTAGTTTGCTTTTCAACCTTCTCAAGGACCGCCTTTGTCGAATCCGATCCAACTAAAGTGAGAGAAACTGTCACCCGCAAGCCATCTAGGCAAAAAGTTGCGTCGAGGGAACCGGTCTCTCGTAAGCGTACGAGTAATGTTGGTCTGAGCCGTTTTATCTCACAATCCCGCTGAACCAAAATACAACCAAGGGAGGAAGAAATCTAAGCATCAACGCCCACAAACCTTTTGTGTTCTACTCGAGATCTCATCGAACCATCAACCTAGCTCATGATGCCACTGTTGGGGAACGTCGCATGGGAAACAAAATTTTCCTACGCACAGCAAACCTATCCATGGTGATGAGCATCTACGAGAGGGAGAGTGGATCTACATACCCTTGTAGATCGCTAAGCGGGAAGCGTTAAGAAACACGGTTGGTGTAGTCGAACATCTTCGCGATCCAAATCACCGAGCGTCCCGCGATCACATCACAATCCGTCCCGCGAACTCATCACGATCCGTCCCGCGATCTCATCACGATCCATCTCACGATCTTGATCACGATCTGTCCCGCGAACTCATCACGATCTGTCCCGCGATCTCATCACGAACTGTCTCGTGATCTCGATCACGGTCCTTCCGATCTAGCGCCGAACGGATGGCACCTCCGCGTTCAGCACACGTGCAGCTTGATGATGATCTCCACCGTCTTGATCCAGCAAGAGGAGGTGGAGAGAAGATAGAGTTCACCGGCAGCATGACGGCGCTCCGGTGATGGTGGTGGAGTGATTCCGACAGGGCTTCGCCTAAGCGCTGCAGAAATCCGATCTAGAGGAGCACCGGTGAAACGGGTAGCACGTGGCCGTAAAATCGGTCCAAAAGCCACCCAATCCACTAGTATATATAGGAGGGAAGGAGAGGGAGGGCTGGCGCACAAGGCACCACCCTTTGGAGTCGGCCAAGGAAAGGTGGGAGAGGAGGACTCTCCTCCTCCAATCCTAGTAGGACTAGGATTGCTCCTTTTTGGCCTTCTCCACCTTTTTCCTTTAGGAAACCTACTCCCTGCGCCATGGGCCTTATGTGGCTGTATCACCAGCCCACTAAGGGCTGGTTATTACTTTCCCACAGTCCATGGACCCCTTGGGGTCGAAATACCCCTCCCGGAGGTCCCCCGGTACACTACCGGCACTCCCGGTACACTACCGATGAGCCCGAAACTTTTTCGGCGACCAAACTGGGACTTCCTATATATGAATCTTTACCTCCGGACCATTCCGGAGCTCCTCGTGACGTCCGGGATCTCATCCGGGACTCCGAACAACCTTCGTCACCACCATACATAACTCTACACTACCGAAACATCACCAAACCTTAAGTGTGCAGACCCTGCGGGTTCGAGAACTATGTAGACATGACCGAGACACCTTACGGTCAATAACCAATGGCGGGACCTGGACGTCCACATTGGTTCCTACATATTCTACGAAGATCTTTATCGGTCGAACCTCTATGTCAAGGATTCAGTTAATCCCGTATAACGTTCCCATTGTTCTTCGGTATGTTACTTGCCCGAGATTCGATCGTCGGTATCTCCATACCTAGTTCAACCTCGTTACTGGCAAGTCTCTTTACTCGTTCCGTAATACAAGATCCCGTGACTAACACTTAGCCACATTGCTTGCAAGGCTTCTTGTGATGTTGTATTACCGAGTGGGCCCTGAGATACCTCTCCGTCACACGGAGTAACAAATCCCAGTCTCGATCCATGCCAACTATACAGACACCATCGGAGATACCTGTAGAGCACCTTTATAGTCACCCAGTTATGTTGCAACATTTGATACACACAAGGCACTACTCCTATATCCGTGAGTTGCATGATCTCATGGTCGTAGGAACATATACTTGACATGCAAAAAATAGTTGCAATAAACTGACACGATCATATGCTATGTTTGTAGTTTGGGTCTTATCCATCACATCATTCTCCTAATGATGTGATCCCGTTATCAAATGACATCTCATGTCCATGGCTAGGAAACCTTAACCATCCTTTGATCAACGAGCTAGTCCATTAGAGGCATACTAGGGACATGGTTTTGTCTATGTATCCACACATGCATTTAAGTCTCCGATCAATACAATTATAGCATGGATAATAAACGATTATCATGAACAAGGAAATATGATAATAACTAATTTATTATTGCCTCTAGGGCATATTTCCAACATTGCTACCGTTTAGCGATAAAGTAAAGCACTACATAGCGCTTAATGATTGACACGCAGGTCATACAATAATTAAAGACAACCCTATGGCTCCTGCCGGTTGCCGTACTCAGCGACATGCAAGTCGTGATAATCTATACATCACATGATCATCTCATACATCACATATATCGCATCATGTAATTGGCCATATCACATCACAACATACCCTGCAAAAACAAGTTAGACGTCCTCTAATTGTTGTTGCATGTTTTACGTGGCTGTTACGGGTATCTACCAAGAACAATTCTCACCTACGCATAAACCACAACGGTGATACATAAGTTGCTTTTCAACCTTCTCAAGGACCGCCTTAGTCGAATTCGATCCAACTAAAGTAGGAGAAACAGACACCCGCCAGCCATCTTTGTGCAACGAAGTTACACGTCAGTCGATGGAACCGGTCTCTCGTAAGCGTACGAGTAATGTTGGTCCGAGGCTCTTCATCCCACAATACCGCTGAACCAAAACACGACCAAGGGAGGAAGAAATCTAAGCATCAACGCCCACAAAATATTTGTGTTCTACTCGACATCTCATATACACATAGACCTAGCTCATGATGTCACTGTTGGTTAACGTTGCATGGGAAACAAAAATTTTCCTACGCACACGCAAGATCTATCCATGGTGATGAGCATCTACGAGAGGGAGGGTGGATCTACATACCCTTATAGATCGCTAAGCGGGAAGCGTTAAGAAACGCGGTTGGTGTAGTCGAACGTCTTCGCGATCCAAATCGCCGAGTGTCCCGCGATCTCATCACGATCCGTCCCGCGATCCAATCACGATCCGTCCCGCGAACTCATCACGATCCGTCCCGAGATCTCATCACGATCCGTCCCACGAACTCATCACGATCCGTCCCGCGAACTCATCATGACCCGTCTCGCGATCTTGATCACGGTCCTTCCGATCTAGCACCGAACGAACGGCACCTCTGCGTTCAGCACACGTACAGCTTGATGACGATCTCCGCCTTCTCGATCCATCAAGAGGGAGCGAAGAGGTAGAAGAGTTCTCCGGCAGCGTGACGGCGTTGCGGCGATGGTGGTGGAGCTATTCCGGCAGGGTTCGCCTAAGCACTGCAGAAAACCGATTTAGAGGAGAAGCTATGCACTAGAGGAACGGGTGACACGTGGCTGAAAATCTTGTGCCAAAACCCTAAAATCCTCTAGTATATATAGGAGGAGAGGAGGAGGAGTCTTGGCTGCCCAAAAGGCAGCCCTTGGGTCGGTCAAACCAAGGAGGGAGGAGTCCTCCTCCTCTACTCCTAGTAGGATTAGGACTCCTTCCTTATTTGGCCCTTTTTGCCTTTTTCCACCTTTTTCCTTTTGGACTTTTCTTTCCAGCCACATGGGCCTTGTGTGGGACTTCCACCAGCCCACAAAGGTCTGGTATTCACCTTCCCACAGCCCATGTAGCCGCTTGGGTCGAAATACCCCTCCCGATGGTCCCCCGGTACACTACCAGCACTCCCGGTACACTACCGATGAGCCCGAAAGTTTTCTGGCGACCAAAATAGGACTTCCTATATATCAATCTTTACCTCTGGACCATTCCAGAGCTCTTCGTGACGTCCGGGATCTCATCTGGGACTCCGAACAACCTTTGGTCACCACCATGCATAACTCTGTACTACCGAAACGTCACCAAACCTTAAGTGTGTAGACCCTGCGGGTTTGAGGTCAATAACCAATAGCGGGACCTGGATGCCCATATTGGTTCCTACATATTCTACGAAGATCTTTATCGGTCGAACCTCTATGTCAAGGATTCAGTTAATCCCATACGATGTTCCCTTTGTTCTTCGGTATGTTACTTGCCCGAGATTCGATCGTTGGTATTTGTATACCTAGTTCAACCTTGTTATCAACAAGTCTCTTTACTCATTCCGTAATACAAGATCCCGTGGCTAACACTTAGCCACATTGCTTGCAAGGCTTTATTGTGATGTTGTATTACCGAGTGGGCCCTGAGATATCTCTCCGTCACACGGAGTAACAAATCCCAGTCTTGATCCATGCCAACTCAACAGACACCGTCGGAGATACCTGTAATGCGCCTTTATAGTCACCCAGTTACATTGCGACGTTTGATACACAGAAGGCACTCCTCCGGTGTCCGTGAGTTGCATGATCTCATGGTCATAGGAACATATACTTGACATGCAGAAAACAGTAGCAATAAACTGACACGATCATATGCTACGTTTGTAGTTTGGGTCTTGTCCATCACACAATTCTCCTAATGATGTGATCCCGTTATCAAATGACATCTCATGTCCATGGCTAGGAAACCTTAACCATCTTTGATCAACGAGCTAGTCTATTAGAGGCATACTAGGGATATGGTTTTGTCTATGTTCCACACATGCATCTAAGTCCCCGATCAATACAGTTATAGCATGGATAATAAACGATTATCATGAACAAGTAAATATGATAATAACTAATTTATTATTGCCTCTAGGTCATATTTCCAACAGCATCTACATATGAAGCGGAGTACATAGCTGCTTCGAAAGCAGCAAAGAAAGGAGTCTGGATGAAAGAGTTCATCACCGACCTAAGAGTAATTCCAAGTGCGTCTCGCCCGATGACTCTATTCTATGACAACACTAGAGGTATTGCCCTTGCGAATGAGCCCAGGTTTCACAAGAAGACAAGACACATCAAGCGCCGCTTCAACTCCATCCGTGATTACATTCAAGAGGGAGATATAGATATTTGTAAAGTACATACGGATCTAAATGTCGCAGATCCGTTGACTAAACCTCTCTCACGAGCAAAACATGATCAACACCAGAACTCTACCGTCCAGACAAACAGTCAATACCCTATACACGAATCGGAGACGCCATTCCAACTTGAAGACCACAACAACATGCCCTATACAATTCAAAGTGCTTCTTTTGAGGGTTAGAGACATTTTAAAGTTAATCACAATAGTTTTGGAAGAACCATACTTCAAATTACATGCACGGTCGACTTACCAGTCCTCTCCTGCTGCAAATCAAGGCAGTAAAACACCGTTAGAAGGTGTATGTGAACGACTTTAATTATACTGTGATTAGTAAAAAAAAACACTATAAGGATCGGAGCATCACACACGCACTCGTCATACGTGTCCAAATGCTTATCGTCGTCGCCCCTGACAATTGGCCTTAGCCAAGTTAATTAAGTGGTCCGAAAGAGCTAGGCTAAATTAAGCATAGCCGATCAAACATCATCACAGCATCTATTAATCGAAACCCAATCCATCATTGTAGTACTACTAGTACTCATGCTAATTGATTCTGATTTATGGTGTGTTAACACAGACATGGCGCGCGTGACATCGCTCTCGAAACATGATCACTGCTTCTTATTCTTTTTTGTGAATAGTATTAGTTATCGTGCAACCTCACGTCGTAATCGACCATTGATCACCGTAATCACTCAGTCATATCCGATGTGGATCACCCATCGATGTCGTGGAGTAATGGTTGTCCAGACTGGCCGGCCGCCGATGTCATAGCAGATCAGAGCACCCCCTGAGCCAAGTCATTGGATCGACTATTACCACGCACTCCCTCCCATGCATCCAAGAGCAGTTTTCATGCATCACAGCTAGCAACTGATGAATTAATCCGTTGATTAAGCTTGCACGATCTACTTACAACTCTTTGATTGGTGGCCAAGTTTTATTCTCAGTTCCTGTAAAAAATAACTCAATATTTGGAGTTTCTAATAATCGAGGTAATTAACCCCATGAGCCGAATAGGGTATTTGATTGGTGGCCCTCGAATAAATTGACCTTCCTACTGGAGCCTCCAATTGATGGCTGCATGTGCACTAGCTTGGCCGGGAGGTAGATGAAAATATGTGGGAGACACGTCGCGTAGGTGAAGGCCATGGCTCCCGCGCGGCAGCTAGCCATTGATGGCCGCACGCGCAGGCACGGCAGGCGGTCGCTAGGCAGCGGCCATGGCCGTCAGCTTCGGTGCCACTTCGGTCGCTAGGCGGATTCGGTGCCGTCAGCTTCCCCTTCGGTCGACTAGCCCGAACCACTTCGAGATCTGCCATTACTGTGCCTCCCATGGTGCATCGTGCAACTTCTCTAAAAACAATGCTACCTGATCACGTCATAAGGCGACTTCTCTAAAATTGATGGTCATAAAGCAATTTTTCTAACCCAAATCGATCTTCAAGTAGATCAACATTTTGCAAAGCCCGTGTCCACGCATGATATTGTACAATAGCAGTCTGATATATATAATATTACATGATGATTGAGGAGTTCATCAGTCCGGAGAACAACAACGAAGCGCAAGCCGGTCCAGTGCTTTTTTTCCCCTCACTTTTCGGTGGTAGTACGTACTACTATATTACATCCACCAGGAGAGGAGAGATCAAAAATCAAAATGCAAAAAGAAAATAAAAAGACAAAAAAGAGCTCTATAAATTTAGGGTTCGTTCTATAGATATGTCAGCCTCCTAGCAGCAGCAACAGCAAACACAGGCATAGCGCGCACACACAGCATGCAAAGCAGCAAGCAGAGCATCCTTCCTAATGGCAGCAGACAGAAGTTCCTCATCGGTCGTCGATCGTCGTGGGTGATGATGATGATGATGATGATCTAGAGCTTCCTCCTGCAGAGTGGGCATGATCCGTGCTTGATCAGCCAGCCATCGATGCACGGCACGTGGAACACGTGCAAGCAATCGGGCAGGCTCCGCACCTTCTCCCCGATCTGGAAATCCTGAAAACCATCACCAACATGAACATAATGTTCAGATAAAAAAGTTCCATCACTGAGAAATAACAACCCGCAAGCTAATGAAACAATGAGGTCGAGGGCATAAGAGTATGAAGAAAATGTTCATGTTATAGAAAGAGCTGAGAGGTTTATGTTTTAAGGTATGTGAGGAGTTCTGAATTCAGACAAGATCAACAAGATCAAAAGAAAATTATACGACAGCAGAATGAGCAACAGGGCAAAAATTCAGAATGTTCACAGACAGATGGACCGAAAGACCAAAATAAATTCAGACTATAAAAGAGCTCAAATAAATGACTATAGATGAATGAGCAGAAATTTCAGAATGTTCACTTCACATAGTGCAATGATATGGTGACCAACTAAGCAGAGTTCGTGCTATCAGGGGATAGTTGACTTCAGAGATGATGTGTTGTTTTCATACCTGCAGGCATACTGAGCACCCAGAGAGGTCGCCGACGGCATTCCGGTTATACTCCTCGGTGATCGTGCCCTCGGGCAGTTTGTCGATCGACGCCCTCGGCATGCCGTTGGTTCCCTCGATCTCGAAGAGGTCAGGGGCCTCCCTGAACTGTGATGAGTCCACTGCGTTCATCTGTATGTCCAGAGAAACATTCATAATACTGTCAGATAAATGAAACAACATGCAGTGACTGAATTCAGACAGTAACTTTGCATCAAACCATGCATTGCACAATTGCAGATGATCAACTAACCTGGCTCCGGACCACCCGCTGGACGGCTGGATCGACCTTCTCGCGGACGAGCCTGCCAGTAAGGAGGCTGTAGATCACATTAAGCTGCATTGGCCAGTAGTTGAAAGATTCGTGTTAGGCTAAATCAGACCACAAAAGTTTCAGCTAAGTTAACCGAAGTTATGAAGCATCAGAAGATAAGCTCATCATTCAGGTTGCAATCTCAGACGAATTGTGTGCAACTACAACATGATGATGAGGACGACAAGAATAGATGAGCAAGAACGCACCCCCCAAATCACTTGCAAATTAATCTAACATTATTTCAGAAAGAGATGGTTTTGACCTCGGGGTGAGCATTCAACAGAAACATTTTTTAATGGTGAGAGCAACAATTAGTCCATGTAAGCTAAGCAACACGCACAGATAGTCTGGATACATTGACAAACAAAGGAAGTGCAGGCAAGCAAGCGTGTCAGTTGCAAAGTTGCTGTCCTGCTCCTAGCTACTTGCTGCCAAGCAAGGACTGAATCAAGCATCTCAATTTCTGGTGCTTACCACGTACAAGATGCTCCAGATCCCGGACCGGCGGGAGCGCCAGAGGCGGATGGAGGAGTCGACGACCTCGATGGAGACGAGCGCGCCCGTGATGGCGCCGATGCCGGTGCCGCGGAACAGGCCGCTCTCCGTGGCCAGGCCGATCAGCCCGCCCGTGACCGCTCCCAGGAACAGGCCAGCTGCACAAGAACACAGATGCACACATGTCAAATCTTCAGAACATGAGTCTGTAGTCTGTACAAAATTTCTCAAAAACAGAGCATGCGCATAAGAATAAGATTGCACGATATGTGGAGCACAAAGATGGCGCGCTTAATCTAAAGAAAACAAACTGCAAAGATTGCGAGGCATGAATGAATCACTGCAAGCTAAATTTTTGCTTTTCAGCAGTGGAAACCAAATTCGAATTTTGCAGCTCAAGAATCTGTTACTCCTTAGAGCGACTGTGAGCCATGATTGAGAAATGAAGAAGAAAGAGAAAGTGTGAGCCAAGATTAGGAGAGCGGCGCTCGGATCCTGCTCTGCCTACACACAGGACTAGACCATCAAAATATCCCCTTTGTTTTCCTTAGAAGTTGGACAGGATGAACGGAAGCGCACTCCCAAGAAAAAAAATTGCTCTCTACTTGAAGACATCTGAGGAAATTAGGACTGGAGTAGTGTGTGCGAAGCAGAGGAAGGGGAGGAAGCTGTCCGTACCGATGGCGAAGATGAAGGTGATGACCCCGCGGAGCACCCGGCGCATCATCCTCCGGCTCCCGCCGGTGCCGCCCCTCCCGCGGCTGCTCCCGCTGCTGCCGGAGCTCCCGCTCCTCACCAGCGACGCCAGCGAGACATTGCTGGAGCTCCGCGCGAACGCGCCCGACGGATCCATCCGCCCCACTCCTTCCTCACTCACCCCCTTGGATCACCCAGACACACACACACACGCAGAGAAAGACAGAGAGAACAGCAGCCGGTCGGCGGAGCTGGATCGGGTCCGGCGAGAGATCCGAGGAGGGGAGCCAATTGATGAGGACGAAGCAGGCAGTCAGGCAAGCACAGAGAGAGGGAGGGACGGAAGCAAAGAAGAGAGGGAGGGGAAAGGGGGAGGCTTTATGGCGCCAACCAACTCGTGACCGGCGCATTGAATTCGCGTGCGGAAGCGGTAGGTTCGGCTCGCCTCCGGCGCCCGCTCTCTTCTTTCTTTTCTTTTCTTCCTCACGAAGGCGGACGCCATCCACCATGGCCAGACCGCTCGCCACCTGCCCTGCGCGTGCGGCCATCAATGGCTGCCGCGCGCCTACGTGCCACACCCAGATATTTTCATCCTTTCCGCTCCCAGCTAAGCCGCTGCACATGCCGCCATCAATCGGAGCTTCGGATGGGAGGGGGATTAATATCTTTGGGAGTCTTGTTTGTTATTGCCATCATGTAGGGGGAGCGGAAGGTCACGGGGACGTTTCTATTGGTTGCTTATATAGTTGATGATGGGGGAATACCTGATTTGTGAATGTTCTCTCCTTGGTGTTAGAGAGCGAACGGTCGAACATCGTGGGGTCCACTTTGGAGTATGGAGAAGAATGGATCTAGGATGGAGACTCACTCTCATGGTTTTATTAGTGCTTTCGACGACAGACGTAATTGTCATAGACTCACTACATCGGATGGGAAACACCGGACTACTGTCACTCCTTGCACTTAATGGAGTTCGAGTGTCAAGATTCACCGGTTTGACCTTGTTACTAGACAACCAAACCTGCTACACTATCTTAGATTCAAGGTTTAGGATGTGTCTAGATTGCCACCTATCTTTACCCTCTCAATTTTTTGGTCATGGCCTTTGTTTGGACGATTGCCAATTTTTTGACATGCCAATGCTCCACTACCAACCCTAGTTCAGTTTTTAGCCAATGTTGGCCAATTCATTGACAAGCAATACCCTTGGCTAGCCAACTTTTCAACATTGCAATCTTTAGCACAAACCAAATATACCCTTAGCCCGCACCTTTCGTTGGACGGTAATGAGCCACCTTTAGGTTCATATGTTCGTCCCTGTGTGGTAGTACCAACAACAGCTTCATCAAGGCTGCATTTGATGGTGAGGAAGACTTGGAGACCGGTGGGAGATAATACAGAAGGTGACATTGTGGGTCATGCTCCCCAGCTGCGAGTGCCTCCTGTGTTTGCGGAGATCGATGGCTAGCGGCTTGCCTTGCTCCGACGGTAGGGAAGATTTGAAGACCAGACGGAGATGATATGCTTCTGGTGGAGGAACGAATAGTGGGTGGTGTGCCTACGTGCTCTACTTCAGCTAGCTTGCTCCAATGGCGGCGGACGATGACGGTCCTGCATCTTGCACTATCATGTGGTGGCAGTGGCTTATTGCTACAAACGCTGCTTTAGTTCTACCCTAGGATCAAAATGGCTTCTCCCAATTGCTCCCTACAGGTTCTTCGGTCCGTCTAATTACCCTAATGGTAACAAAATGCACGTGTGGTCCACCAGGGCAATGGGCATAATCGTACCACCAAACCTTTTCTCGACTGTCGATGGTGCCAACTGCATGTGTTCGAGCCAAGAGACAATGGAAGGGTCATGGTACATTGGTGCAAAAAATGGGAGAAGCATAGAACATGACGATGCTCGTCTGATGAGATCATGCGGGCTTGGGAGCATGACCATCAGTACTCAGCACAACCAGCATACTCACTTGTGTGATGGCTTGGCGCTCAAGGGCAGCACTCACTTGTCTTCCATTCATTTGGCTAGCTATGATGAATAGGTGTTGGACACCGGACAGGCTGGCTCGACATGGACTGTCGCATCATACCTCTTGCCCCTTCTCTGATCAACACGACGAAACGATTGATCATCTCCTTGTTGGTTGTGTACTACCACGAACGGTCTGGTGTGAGATTTTGGGGGCATGGGTACATGTTCATTGGGTCTCTTCATAGGACAACATGCTAGTGGTTTTGGTTCACGACTAAATCACTGTCGGGAAGCTGATCCAATGACCTATGTTCCATTCATTAGGAGATCTAGAAACATAGGATAGGAATGGCATTGTCTTCTACCACGCGTCCCTCTCGGCTGGTGCTACCCTAAGATTTGTCGCGTGCATGTGTGTGGGATGTTGTCTTCTGGACTTGTTGTGCTCCGATCTTCGAGACTGTTATGAAATATTAGATATGAGGAAGGCAGTCAAATAATAGCATGAGTTTTAAACTGGTGGATGTTGTTGCGGATTTTGTGGAATATATGTTGGATTTCTTACCCCTTTCATTTTTAGTATTAGATATTCTAGCTATGTGCATTCCCCAAAGAGAAAGAAGGTTAGACAGTGCAAACAAAATGCGGATGAGAAGTTCAGTGGGTTGCTTGACTGCTTTCTCGAAACATATAGAGTATGCCTGGTTTGATGTCGAAATTTAGCCTACCAAATTGCTTTGCGAGTCTCTATGAAAGTTGTCAATTTTCAACAAAATTTGGCATTATGAAAAGTTTGCTTGCTAACACATTGTCTAACCATTTTTAGCTGCAAACCAAACATGCTAATGGATTTGAATATCTCATTTTTGAATGTAAATCATGTTATGTTTACAGAAAAATTAGCAAAGTTCTTTGATGATCTACCTACATAGAAAACTCCACATATAAATTGTGGAGAAAAAAGGTTGCAAAATAACTATGGAGAAAGAAGGAGAGCTACATGTTGCATGGTCGTCTAGGGTGATCCAATTCATTGGAACCAAGCACGAGACAATATTCCAATTTGGTGGTTTAGTCTTTCAAAAATGTTTATAAGACCATGGTGTGTGTTCAGAGAGGCATGTGTACATGCATGTTTTTTAAGGTAATGTGTGCATGCGTTGTGAGTGCCTAAGTCTACACTATGTTGTTTTAAAGAACACAAATTCAAATAAAACTTGGTAATCCACCTGAGACTAGTACGTGCTACAACATGACACCAATCCCTATTCATGTGGATCCGGTCCTAGCCTCTAATCTAACATCTATTCTGGGGTGTTCGGTTGCTTCCTTCCCCCAATCCTACCTCAGTCTGCCTTTATCCACCCACAAACTAAACATAAAGGACTTCGTCTTCATCATCGACAAGATTGACCGATGTCTTGCAGATTGGCGAGGGGTGCTTCTTGCCATTGCCGGTCGCGCAATCCTAGTTCGGGCAGTTCTGATAGCTTTGCCTATCTATGCCATGACTGCTCTTTTGCTACCTATGGGCATATTCCAGGAAATCGATAAATGATGTCGGGCTTTTTTCTAGACAGGTCAGGACAAAGTGTCGGATGGTCGGTGTAAAGTGGCTTGGGAATTTTTGTGTGCTCCATTCTCTCGAGGGGGTCTAGGTTTTTCTTCTCCGCATCACTTAAACTCTTGCTTACTCCTCTCACTTGAATAAACTTCATTCAACTGACCCATATTCAAGCAGCTCTCACCTTGTGGCCAAATATGGTTGGTCGGATTCTCGTGACATTGACACTACTCAACCTTTTCAATCTTATGTTTGGCGAGACATCGCCAAGGGGATTTATTTCTTCCGATTGATAACTATGATGCATATTGGAAATGGCATGACTTCTAGCTTAACCTCTAGGTCCCCAACCACACTCATAATCTTGCAACAATTTTCCCCGCTATTTTCTCTCACTCTCTTCGGACTTTGGTATCCGTTGCACGCGTGCTCAGTATTCCGGAGTTGCAACTAGATTTGGCTCTGAGACTCTCTAATGCTGCAGACCTTGAACTGGATAATCTGTGTGCTTTGCTGGCAATTGTCTCCTTGAATGTGTAGGTTCAGGACAGACGAATGGGACGTATCGATGGCAAGCCGCTAACTTGCAACTCCGCATACAAGGCGATCTAGGTCAACAAACCCGTCGATCACTTTCCGTCGGTCATCACTTTGCGTCGGTCATCTGGAAGAACTATGCACCCAATAAATGCAGAATTTTCCTCAGGCTTGCATGCAAAAATCGTCTCTTCACCAACGAAAGACACTTCAATAGGGGGTTAACGGGCTCATGCAGCTGCTCGTTCTGTCCAGCTACGGAATCAACAGGGCACCTTTTCCTTCATTGTAGTCATCTAAGACCTCTGTGGCAAGAGTTGTCAGCGTTGTCTGCTTCACCACCAACGGACTTTCGGTAGCTTTGGGGACCTCACCATTCTAATAAGACTAGCTCCATGATCATCATTGCTATCTTATGAAATATATGGAGAAGGAGAAATGCAAAGGTCTTTAGGGGGGAAGTGCAACCTATCCACCTCATTGCCCGCTCGACGGCGGATGATATCATGCTCTGGTCTAATAGATGCTTAAATGAGCAGACCATGATCCTACTTCGGGACTGGTACAACATGATGTTTCACTTATCTGAGAGATTTGTAACCTGAATGCTTTGTACTCTACCCCTTCCTCAAACTCCCTTTCCTATGTAAATGTACTGGTTTTATTAATGAAATTGTTCAGACCGGTGTAAGCCCGTCGTGGCACCGTCAAAAAAACATGATACTAATCAACGGATTAATTAATCAATTTGTTGCTACCTATGATGCACGAAAACTACGCAGTGGTCGATCCAATGACTGGTTCAAGGGTACTCTGATCCGCTTTGACATCGACGGCCCTGGCCCGTCCCGACGACGACTGCACGCGATCGGTGTGTTGCATAGCAGCGATCAATGGTCGATTAAGTTATCAGAAAAAGTTAACGATGTGACGATGCACGATGGCTAATTCTTCGCTCGTTTTTCCCTAGTAGCAAGCAGCTCGTTCCGAAAGCGATGTCCCGCGGGTCCTTTCTGTGTTAATACACCATAAAGCAGATTAATTAGCATCATTACTACTCGTACTACATTGATCGATCGGTTTTCGACTAAGATTATCCACAATGGTAATAACATAGATGTCACATAAACGAAAAATATGATGTGACAACTAATTAATGAGAAAAGAGAAAAAATTGAGTAATATAGCTAGATACTCATACTATGAATAATATAATACATGCGAAGACAAGATGACTCTACAAACTAATAAATAAAAAGACTCAATGTTACTGCCCACTATGAAGATAGTAATTTAACCTACTAACATATGCATGTTACTATTCTATGTTACTTCACATTATAGATAGTCTAACTGATGTTGTAACCATGTCTGATCAACCACAGATAGTGTACTGCAGCTCTTTCAGAGGAGAAACTCGATGAAGAGCCAACAACGTACAACTCGTAGTTCCGCTTGTTGGTTTGACCTCGAGGTCCTCCTTTTATTTTTCATCTTATATCTGCATATTGTAACTTTACTACTTAATTTAAAATAAAACTCCATTTTTCCCGCGTAAAAGAAAAAAACACATGCGACTGCACGGAACCGCTAAAAACCGGGATGAAGCAAGCCAGTGAACTCGCCGTCGCCATCACCTACTCCAGTTTTATAAGGCACGATTATCCGGTCCGATGTAAATTTCTTTAACAGATGTTTGATATATTATATGTATAGACGAAAAGTTTTGCAAGTGCAAAAGACAAACATATAGGAACCGCCCGGATCATGTCAGTCCACCAACCGATCAAATAATTCGGCGCTACTAGTGCATATCACAATCGTGTTTAGTTAGTGAGTTAAGCCATCATATCGTACGTACCGCAGGCCGTGGCGTCGTACTCACAGTCACATATACATGCTCGCACGTCACACCTCACAGCCTGGCTGGCTTCACAGCTGAGTGCATTGATCGCCGGCGGGGTGACGCCGCCTCCGTCCGTACGCACAATTTTCTCGTCCGGTCGCCGTCGCAGATACCGGCGATAATTAATTCCGGCGAGATAGGATAATTCGAGAGAAAGGAGATGAGAAACAGCAGAGGTGTGATGCAGGATGTGCCATGCATGCGTCAACGCTCGTGTTAGACATGCATGCAGGTGCAGTGGTGCCGCCGGCTCTACACAGTTCTGGAATGATCGACATGTCGGTTGGGCGGGCAATGATTGGATCCGGGTGGCCGGATCTTGTCATTCTTCGTATCAATGACTCACGGAAGCCGCCAGGTAAAAAATGTCTCGTGCTCCGGGTGCTTCTTTTACCTAGTGTGTGCATTTCTTAACTGTGGATGACCGATGCAGTCGGAAGAAGAAAACGGCCAATGTGGTTTCTAAGGTAATAATTTTAACTTTTTGCATTTTTACGTATTGTTGCATCTTCTTTGGACTAGCTACAGTTTTCCTTGATAATCATTAAAACTGCCGGCACAAGGAAAGAGCAACAACAACTTGTATCACCGGCACATGATAGGAATAGATAGAACAATTGTTGCCTTAAATCTAGCTATATACTTATATGGTCCCATAAGAGATCACCATATCGTAATATTGCTTTTTGATTAATCATTTTATATTCTAGTCGGCATCGCATTCATGATTTATTAGTACAGTAGGAGGGCCTGCATTTGTCTGACCAGTGTGGCCCTCTAATCATAGGTGCCCATCCATTCTTGATGGCTTCCTTGGAGAGAAGAATTAATCTCCCAAGCTAATATATCTACATGGTTAACCAGTGTGGCCTTCTAAGCTAAAATATCTAGACGTTTTTTGATGTTGGACTGGAAAACTAATCGTTCATGCTAGCTAAAATATTTACAACCGCATCTGATCGACATCTCTAACACATATACTGTAGCTTACCATGATTTTCCTATGGATGTCTTGCGCTTTATGGGTGAATGCTTCTGAGATTCCATCTCAACTATTATGAACTAGTCCATTGACCTACCCGGCCATCCACCCATGAAATGAAACTACAGATAGTGGTGATCTAAACTGGACATGTCCCATGTATGATCAAAATGACATGTGATCTGCCTCTAGCTAGCTAGATTCATGATGTCGAGGAAGAGAAAAAAAGTAGTGCTCTAGCACATTATGTAGTGTCAATAGTGTAGGTCGACTGGGAGATCCCATTTGTGTTCACTTGGGTAGGGCATGCAGTGTGTAATGTACTATTGTGCCTATATATGCATCATCCCATGTCCAATGTGTTAAACATTGTATTGTGTGCGTGTAGATATTGTGCTTGTTGTAACTACCAGCGTTAGGCTTAGGGTTTATCTCTAGATTATGTTTAACTTGGAAATCAAGCATAAGCATAACAAACCCTTGTAATACCGCTGGCCTTGAGCCTCCTTATATACACGCACGCGTTCCTGCCTCGGTGCATACGCTTAACCCATCGCTAGCTATAGTTTTCACATGGTATACAGAGCCTCTTCTTCCCATCACATCTAACACCTCCATGTCGTCCTCCTCCTCCGCTGGTGCCATGTCCACGCCATCCATCGCTGCCCTTGGACACACCATCACCGAGAAACTAGGCCGGGACAACTTCCTTGTCTGGCGCACCCAGGTGCTACTGCACATCAAGGCAGCCGGAATGATGGGCTATCTCGACGGCTCTATCAAGGAGCCGCCCGCCGAACTTGTGGCGGAAAAGGCCGTCGGCGGCAAGAAAGAGACCATCACCAACCCTAACCCTGAGTATGCAATATGGGTTACGCAAGATCAATAACTCCTCATGTTCCTGCTCGCTTCTCTCTCGCGTGATGTGCTTTTGCAGGTTAGCAATTGTGTCACCGCTGCATTAGCATGGAAGGAGATCCTCCATAGCTTCGCCTCGCAGTCTCGGGCGCGCATCATCCAACTGCGCTCCTAGATCGGCAACACCCGGAAGGGTGATCTCTCAACGGCTGCCTACTTCACTAAGATGAAGGGCTTGGCCGATGAGCTTGCAGCTGCGGGAAAGGCCCTGGAAGAGGATGATGTCGTCTCCCACGTCCTCCAGGGTCTCATGCATGAGACAGAACACAATGACTTCGTCTCTGCTATCTCCACGCGCACGATCATTGACCAGTCGATAGGCCTCAATGAGCTCTTCTCCCTGTTGCTTGCCGCCGAAGCAAGAACCAATGCCCAAACCATAGCCTACACCGCCAATCTTGCTCCTAAGGGTGGCATTCGGGGCGGCTATGGTAGCTCCGGAGGCGGCCCTAGGGGCGGCAACGGCGGCGGCCATGGCCACTTCAACAACAACACCGGCGGCGGTCGATTCTCGGACAACTTTGGCAACGACAACTTCGGTGGACAGCCTCGCCAGGGTGGTGACCGCAGTGATCGCAGCGACCAGCAGCGTGAACGCTGCCAAATCTGCAAGGAGAACGGGCATGGTGCGTGGCAGTGCAAGAAGCGCTACGACCGTGGCTACAACAACAATGTGCGCAACCCTGCTGGTGGTGGTGGCAATGGTGGTGGTGGAGGCCACCGGACTGCCAACGCCGCCCACTACTATGGAGTTGATACCAACTGGTATCTCGACACCGGCGCGACAGATCACGTGACCGTTGAACTCGAGAAGCTTGTTGTTCGTGACCGGTACAATGGCATGGAACAAATCCACACCGCGAGTGGTCAAGGTATGAGCATTACCCATATTGGTCATTCAGTTTTATCTACCCCTCGTGGCTCATTAGATCTCAAAAATATTCTTCATGCATCATAAGCCGACAAAAGCTTACTTTCCGCTTATCAACTTATCCAAGATAATCATGCTTTTCTTGAAGTTTACCCTGAAATTGTCTTTGTTAAGGACCGGGCCACCCGTAGAACCATTCTTCAAAGCAAGAGTAAGGATCGTCTTTTCCCTGTGTCTAGTCGCCATCATGCTCCCCAACGTCAAGTTCTTGGTGTGGTCAAGCCGTCTACATCAAGGTGGCACAAACGCTTAGGGCATCCTGCTTTACCGGTGGTCCATAAAATTTTGCGTGATTTCTGTCTTCCAGTGTCCAATAAACAAGACCATTTGTTGGTTTGTGATTCGTGTCAGATGGCCAAGAGTCATCAACTTCCTTATTTGCGATCTACTAGTGAGTTAAAAGCTCCTTTAGAGCTTATTTTTTTCCAGATGTGTGGGGTCCTCGACCCGTTTCTGTAGGCAGACAAAAATATTATGTGAGCTTTATTGATGATTTTAGCAAGTTCACGTGGATCTATTTGCTCAAGCATAAGTCTGATGTGTTTGAAAATTTTCATCTATTTCAACAACATGTTGAATGTCTCTTTGATCGTAAAATTTTGTCCATGCAAACAGATCGGGGGGTGAATACCAAAGACTGAATTCTTTCTCTGAGCGTATTGGTATCTCACACCATGTATCATGTCCCCAATGACATCAACAAAATGGCTCCGCTGAACGAAAACATAGACATATCGTTGAAGTTGGCTTATCACTTCTTGCTCATGCGTTTATGCCACTAAAATTCTGGGATGGAGCCTTCCTCACTGCTGTCTATCTCATTAATCGTGTTCCTAGTCGGGCCATAAAAAACCAAACGCCTCTTGAACTCCTTTTTGGTACTAAGCTCAACTATACTTTCCGCCGCATTTTCGGGTGTGCCGTGTGGCCAAATCTTCGTCCCTTCAATAAGCACAAAGTTGAGTTTCGTTCTAAGCAATGTGTGTTTTTGGGTTATAGTACCATACATAAAGGTTACAAGTTTTTAGATGTTGCATCCGGTCGTGTTTATATCTCACGTGATGTGGTCTTTGATGAGCAAGGTTTTCCTTTTGCCAAACTCCATCCCAATGCCAGTGCTCAACTTCGCAAAGAACTAGTTCTACCCACCCACCTTCTCCCATCACTAGCTTTCCTTTCCACGGGACTAGATAATTCTGCTGATCATATGTCAATGTCTCAGGGTAATCCTCGTGATCAGGTGTCTACTGCCAGTGTGCAGGAATTTTCTGATGATTTGGATGACAATTTGTCCCATGATTTTATGTCTAGAGGACCTTCACTGGATCTAGCAGCGACAGCCGATCCTGGCTCCTATACCATGGAAGATTAAGGAGGAACTCCTCGGGATCGCGCGCGCCAGATGGCTCTACTGCTGCACCTCGACCGGCCTTGGGATAGCGCGTGCCAGGTGGTTCCACTACTGCGCCTGGGTCGGTTGCGGGTGCCGCTCCCGTTGCTGGTTCGCCCATGCACCACTCCGCACTAGACACGAGGCCATGTGGGGCCTCTAATCCTGGCGCTGGTAGGCCATCCCCCCCGCGCGCGCCAGGCCCCGTTGAGTCTCTATAACGTGGCTCAGGTGGGGCTACAAACGATGCGGTTTCTACAACGCGCACGGTCTCCGGAGCTGATACACCCCCAGATTCGCTACAGGAGCTGCTACAGGAGTCTGGCGGTTCCCTGCTGCTGCTGACTGTCATGTATCTATGACCTTGAATCATCTCCATCAGCAGCTTGTGCGCCCTGCTCCGCCTCCACCTGATCGGGCACACACCAGATCTCAAGGTGGTATTCTTAAACCCAAAGTTTATACAGACGGTTGTGTTCGTTGGGGCTCCTTTTGTGCAACAGGTGAACCCCCAAACTTGGGAGAAGCTCTTGGTGATCCTCATTGGAAAAAATGCCATGGACGAGGAGTACTCTGCCCTCATGAGGAACAACACTTGGCATCTAGTTCCTCCTGTCAAAGGGAGCAATATTATTGACTGTAAATGGGTGTACAAGGTAAAAAAGAAGTCTGATGGCAGCCTTGATAGATACAAAGCACATCTTGTCGCTAAGGGGTTCAAGCAAAGGTATGGTATTGCCTATGAGGACACATTTAGTCCTGTGGTCAAAGCTGCAACTATCAGGTTAATCCTTTCAGTTGCAGTCTCACGGAATTGGTGCATGTGCCAGCTAGATGTGCAGAACGCGTTCCTGCATGGTGTTCTGGAAGAAGAAGTATTCATGAGACAACCTCATGGGTATGAAAGCTCGCACTCACCTTGTTATGTCTGCAAGCTTGATAAAGCATTATATGGGTTGAAACAAGCACCTCGAGCTTGGTACTCTCGTTTATCCTCAAATTTGCAATCTCTTGGTTTTGTTCCATCCAAGGGGGATACACCACTCTTCTTTTATCATAAGCATGGGATCACTATTTATATGCTCATCTATGTGGATGATATAGTTCTTACTAGTTCATCATCTCAAGCAGTTGAAGCTCTCCTCAAGGATTTGAGCAAGGAGTTTGCTCTCATAGATCTTGGCAGCCTTCATTACTTCCTTGGCATTGAGGTAAAGAATGTTCAGAATGGAATCTTGTTGTCACAAGGAAAATATGTGCAGGAGATACTTCAGAGAATTGTTATGAAGGGGTGTAAACCGTCGCCCACATCATTGTCCACCTCTGAAAAACTATCCATTCAGGATGGTGAAGTACTTGGAGGAGAGGATGCTACTAGGTACGAAAGTATTGTAGGAGCATTACAGTATCTGACATTGACTAGGCCAGACATTTCATATTCAGTAAACAAGGTGTGTCAGTTTTTGCATGCTCCCACTAATATTCACTGGACAACAGTTAAAAGGATATTGAGATATCTTCAGGGAACAAGAAGTTATGGACTTAAATTAGCAAATTAGACTCTATGCTTGTAAGTGCATTTTCAGATGCAGATTGGGTAGGCTGTCCTGATGACAGGAGATCTACCGGAGGCTTTGCAGTATTTCTGGCAGGTAACCTCGTTTCATGGAGTGCTCGTAAGCAGCCCATTGTGTCTAGATCAAGCACATCAGCTGAGTATAAAGCCTTGGCCAATGCTACTGCTGAAATCATTTGGGTTCAGAACATGTTGACTGAGTTGGGTGTTCGACATCCAAAGGCTGCATCACTTTGGTGCGATATTCTTGGTGACACATATATGTCTGCTAGTCCTATTTTTCATGCAAGAACGAAGCATATTGAGATTGACTATCAATTTGTTAGAGAAAGGGTGGCAGACAAGCAATAGTAGAAAATAGGGCATCGGTTCGGGCCGGCCAGCCCATTAGTCCCGGTTCAGTCATGAACTGGGACTAATGGGAGCAACAGTCCCGGTTCGGGAGGCCAGGGGGCCGGGCGGGCCACGTGGGGCATTGGTCCCGGTTCCATACATGAACCGAGACCAATGTGCCTCGCTCCTGGCCCAAAACCATTGGTCCCAGTTCATGCCTAGAACCGGGACCAAAGGGGTGACCTTTCACCTGGTGCGAGCCCCTTTAGTCCCAGTTGGTGGCTCAAACCGGGACTAAAGGTTCGAACGGTTCGCATCCCACGACGTTTCACGGTTCGAGGAAGAGGCAACTGTTCCAAGCACTTCGCCCATTTCTCTTCTTCTCCTCTCTTCTTCTCCTCCATTGTCCTCTCTTCTTCTCCTCCATTCTCCTCTCTTCTTCCCCATATCTTCTACCATGAATCCAGTCACTAGCTACGGGGAGGTGCTCGCACATGGCACGACCAATCTCGATGTCGTCTACACGAACGACAGCGCCATGGTGCCGTGTTTTCTTTCCCTTTTGGAGAAATGGCTTGAAGTGGCGGATGAGAAAGACAAGTTCATAGGGCTTGATCTCGAGTACACGGCCAAGCAAGAAGATGTTGCCGTCATCCAGCTATGTTTCAAGAAACATGTGATGATCTTCCAATGGGCAAGGTGAGTTTTGAGGGTTTTCTTTGATCAATTAATAATTTATAGATTATGATGAAAATTGCATAGGATAGAAATATGTTGCATTTTGAATCCTATTGGAAAGATCAATATTTCTTTTAAGTTTGTAGTGAATAACAATTTTCCTTGTTGCAAAACATGGGAGAACATATATGTCATATAGTTAATTGCATATATATAGGATATAGCAATATATATGTTCTATTTTGAATCCTATGGCAAAGATCAATTTCTCTTAAGTTGTAGTGAAATAATTTTTGATTTTTTGATGATTTAATTACTGTTCACCGGGCTCAAATGAGCCCGGGAGCAAAAACTCTGCGTCTTCCTCTTTTGTTGCAGCAAAATAATTTTCCTTTATATAGTTGCATATTATAATTATGCCGAAATATACTTGTTGCAGCAGTATTTAACATTTGTTCCATTTTAATTTATTGATGTTGCAGTAGTGACAAGCACTGCCCAGCACTCATGGACTTCCTACGCAGCGGCATACATTTTGCTAGCGTTGATGTAAGGAATGACAAGCTGAAGATTAGGCGCAACTTCGGTATTGAGATACCAGCTGACTGCCTTATTGATATCCAAGACATATTCAGGCTTCGGTATGAGAGGACTTCAATGGCTTCTATGGCAGTCGCCTTGATCGACGACTATTACGGAGATATGAAGACCAAATTTCCCCTGACGCAACACGAAGAGTGGGAGAGGACCCCACTTCAGCCTATGAACATTGAGTATGCAGCAAAAGATGCATACGTTGCATATGAGTTGTACCGCAAGATTTGAACCGTGAACTATGGACAGCGTCACCTCGCACCACCACCACCATGGGGCGGATATTCTTCTGATTTAGACTAGATAGTAGTGTTCGCTTGGACGAGTACTTTCTGTAATGGATATCTGAACTATTATATATTACATATCTCTCTAGCTATTATATATTTGTAGTGCTTTTCAATTTCAGGGTCATTTAGCTCAAAAAAGTAAATGCATGAAAAATATCAAATGAATTCACAAAGAGTTGAAAATTGATGATGTGGATTTGAATGGTGCATTTTGAACACACGAAAATCCTGGAGTTCAAGAAAATGAAATGCCTTTTGTAAACGATGAGTTTCCATCCGAAACCCCGATACTTCGAAAGAGACTGCCCGTTTTGTATGCGAAGTGCATCCTACTTTTGCCGTAACCCTCCCAACTTTTTAGCATATGCTATGTGGGTGAAATGTTGATACCATGCCAACTTTCAACCTTTCCAGACTTCATTTGAAGTGCTTTTCAATTTCAGGGTCATTTACCTCAAAAAAATCAGTAAATGCATGAAAAATATCAAATGAAGTCAGCAAGGGTTGAAAATTGATGATGTGGCTTTGAATGGTACATTTTGAACACCTAAAAAGCCTGGAGTTCAAATAAGTTCAAGAAAAAATGAAATGCCTTTTCTAACCGATGAGTTTCCATCCCAAACCCTGATACTTCGAAAGAGTCTGTCCGTTTTGTACGGGAAGTGCATCCTGCTTTTGCCGTAACCCTCTTAACTTTTTAGCACATGCTATGTGGGTGAAATGATGATACCATGCCAACTTTCAACCTTTTCAGAGTTCATTTGAAGTGCTTTTCAATTTCAGGGTCATTTAGCTCAAAAAAAACAGCAAATGCATGAAAATATCAAATGAAGTCAGAAATGGTTGAAAACTTGATGATATGGCTTAGAATGGTACATTTTGAACACACGAAAAGCCTGGAGTTCAAATAAGTTCAAGAAAATGAAATGCCTTTTATAACCGATGAATTTTTATCCGAAACCCCGATACTTCAAAACAGACTGTCCGTTTTGTATACCATACTTCGAAAGAAACTTGATATTATATACAATTCATGCAACTAAAATTATCAAAGTTATTTTTGTTAAAAAATTTAATAGCAAAAATAATATTCATAGAGTATTTTTTGTTAGCAACTTTTAATATGCAAAGAAATAACATAAAAAATAGCAAAAGTGAAAATAGATGCGCTTACACTGAAATTCAGCTTAAATTCAAAGTGCTAGTTAGGCACCTAACTAGCCAGGCCAAATTTCAGTATCAATGCATCTATTATCACTATCACAGAAGCTCAACGTAACAGCCACGACGGGGCTTATAAGCAGGTTCGGGCAACCTTCGCTTGGCGAGGTGGGACTAAACTCCCACCACACCGCTGTGCAAGGCCATTGGTCCCGGTTGGTGGCCCCAACCGGGACCAATGCCACCCTTTCGTCCCGATTTGTGCCACCAACCCGGACCAAAGGGCCTGTTTCCAGCCCTTTGGGCTGCTGAAAATAGGGCTTTGGTCCTGGTTGGGGGCACCAACCGGGACCAAAGGTCCCTGTTTCACGCCCTTTGGGCGGTAGAAAATAGGGCATTGGTCCCAGTTGGTGCGACAAACCGGGACTAAAGGTAGCATTTGGACCAATGCTCCTTCTGTATGACAAGCACTTAGCAAAATTCGCAGTTTTCATTCCACTTCGCCCTCGTCGCCGCCCCGAGCCCGCCGTCGCCGTTCCCGTCCCCGTCGCCACCCCATCGCCTTCCCTACCGCCCCTTCGCCTCCCCCGCCGCCCCCGTCGCCTCCCCCGCCGCCCCCGTCGCCTCCCCCGCCTCCTCGTCGCCTCCCCCGCCGTCCCCGTCACCGCCCCCGTCGCCTCCCCCGCCGTCCCCGTCATCGCCTCCCCTGCCGCCCCCATCGCTTCCCCCGTCGCCGCCCCGCTCCCGTCGCCGCCCCTCCTCCGTCGCCGCCCCGCCCCCGTCATTGCCCCGTCGCCGCCCCCGCTGTGAGCCGCCGCCGCCACGGCTCATTGCAATTTTTGTAAATATATGTTGATTTTTATGCTTTTTTAGTATGTGTATGCATGTTACATTAGTATGTTTATGTTAGCTAGATTATTATGTGTATGTTAAATTAGTAGGTTTATGCTTTTTTAGTATGTTTATGTTAGCTAGATTAGTATGTGTATGTTTATGCTTTTTTTAAAAGTAGATTAATATGTTTATGTTAGATTAGTATGTGTATGTTGATTTTGAGTTTTATGAAAAATTAGTCGATGATGCCCAGCCCGCATCCTCGTCGTCGAGTAGTCCGCGAGAGCCTGCTTGATAGGTGCCATGTCCGGGACTAGGCTCCGCCGGGCTGGCATTGGGAGGTGCTACCTTCCTGGGCTCGGAGGTTGGTGAGGAATGCAGGTATCGTCGTCGACCCGGACCTTCTGTGGTGGCGGTCACGTGGGCCACTTTCGGTGCGGAGGGAGCCGGCACCCGCGGAGGTGGTACGTCGCCGTGTCAGGGAGGAGGACGAGCACGTCCGTCGCTACATGGCGGCGTTGGACGCCCGGTTTGACAATACCTGGCAGATCCTTCAGGGATCTCACTTGAGTTATAATCCCATGGTGGTTCCTTATCTTTGGGTGTCCACCACCGGCGACTCAGAGACCACTAGTGAACCGAGTTCATTGTCCTCCATTTTGGATTCTAGGATATTCGATCAGTATTAGTGATATTATATTCGAGGTCATTATAAATATTAATGTATTAGTGATATTTTATCGGTATAATGCGTGTGTGACTTTCAGTCCGTCGGGGCTTTCCTTAGATAACTTTCATGTGTGTTCTTGATGGAGGAATCCCGACTGTTGTCGTGTGGGGCGCCTCTTCTTTCTTCTCTTCCTCGCGATATACTCGTTGATATATTGCGCAAGAAGCGGAGATGGGAGGCGTCCATCACGGACGGTCGAACTATTACTGTGAGAGAGTGTCCACCAACATATATACACAACCGTATCAATGTAAGAGAGTGCGCACCAACACACCATGAGATATGAGAGTTATTTAAGGAAAACCTCGACGTACCAAAAGTCACACACGTATTAATTAAGATCCAAAGCGTGTCGTAATTCTTGAACTGGATTATTCGGGATGATGTATTAGTGATATTATATTCAAGTTCATTATAAATGTATTTGTGATTTTCAAGTCATTTCAGTATTTTTTTGTGTCATTGCTCGATATATGAAACGGGTTGACTTTAGGTCTGTTTCGGCTCATTGTGTGTCTTTCAGTGAGGGAGAGTGTCTACCTTATGTATGTATATGTATATATATATATATATATGTATATATATATATATATATATATATATTGCGACCGTCGGTGATGGTGGCTCCTCCATTCGTCTCCGAGTGCATTACACCAAAATGTCTAGCACATGGGAACGAAGGAGAAGCGAACCCCACGACAAAAGTCGGGATTCTTCCTCTCATATATATATATCAGAGAGAATGCCCACCATATACGTGAGATGAGAGTTTAGGAAGGAAAGACTCGACAGACCTAAAGTCAACCCGCTGCATATTGAGTAATAGAGATCTGTGTGTTGACAGTTTTCTCGTAGTTTCCTTCGATCGATTTTAAATGTTTGAAATATGAGCCCGTGCCGTAATTCTTGAATCATGAACACAGGAAATGTCGTCGTCATCAGACGACGATGGGATCCAAGCGTGTGAATTTTGCGGTTAAGATAAATGTCTTTGTGACCAGACTGGACTGCGAGACGACAGGTTCTTCACCATGAAGCTTTATGAGGACTTTGATATTTCTACGGTACGCAACGATGACAACTGTTTTTTCGTAATTAAGCATGACTTCTGTTTCTTTCCTTCAACGCGTAATTTCTGTTTTATACAATTCGACTAGTTTTTCCTCGTCATGCAAGACGGTATTTCTTGGAGAGGCTCGGTTTCGAAAAGCACGAGAGTTTTGAGACGAGGATAGCCAACCTAAGGACTAAACATGGCACACATTTCTTGTGAAAGTAATGAATGCACCTAATAACACAGAAATAGGATGCTCAAATTGGTAAGCTCTTTGCAAGGCATATGGATTTCAGGAAGATATGGAAATAACCTTCGATCTTCGTTCCGAAGATCATATTGAAAAAAACATCGACATTTGGGTGAATGTTGATATGTTTCCTGTTTTACCTCCATGTGAGTTTGTCAACCATGCATATTTGTCAAGTAATTTGCATTATATATATAAAAATATTAGGTGTTTATACGTACTAAATTTGTTAATTTTTAATTTACAGCTTATTTTGTTTCTTCGAGTGAAATATAGAACATAATCGTCATGACACACTACACTTATGGATCACATCTAATTTGGGAGGAGAAGGATGATCTTATCTACTTTGTTATTGGTGTCATAGCTGGTAGAGACATCTTCCGTATAATTTGGGAACTGGCCCAAATTATACATTGTACAGGACACGAGTGCATAGGTTGAGGGCGGATGACATTCGCCGAAATATCTTGGTAAGACTTGCTAATTAAGTACACTAGTACTGTTGCGTAAATGGTATTGATTACATTGCTAACTAGGCTACTATGTATTATGTTGTTCAACAGAAATTGCCAAATGAAGTTGTGCCACCGTTGATGCAACCCGAAGGTAATATGACAATAAAAAGTCCCTTCCATCCCGAGTTATCTTTTGCATACTCGACTGAGCGCAAACCACCAAGAAGGCTCCAAATTGAAGCATGGGGACAAATAAAGAAGGATCGCAAGCCACAAATTAAAGACCGTTGGATCTCTTTGCTTCATCATGGAGACATTGGTGTGATTCTTTTTTATGCCATTTTACCTAAGAGGGAGGAGTAGGTCCTATGAGGAAGGACTATGTCATTTTATATTTTTTGCTTTGTTTTATGAGACTTTAACTTTGTATGCTTAAAATGATGATGAGCTGTTAGATCTTGTGTAATTAATGGTTTTCCGTCATTTGCTTACTAGTTAGCGTCGAGTTCTCTATATGTATAGTAGCTAGCGTCGACCAATCACAGAAAAAGAGAGATCAGTTCTCTCTATTAGCTAGCTAACACAATACAAAACCCCTAAATTAACCTTTCAAAACCCTTTAAACCCCCCTTTAAAAAACCCAGCTCCTGCTAGATGCTGACGCGTGGATGCCTTTTAGTCCCGGTTAGTGTTACGAACCGGGACTAAAGGTCCTCCTTCCTAGGCTCCCGTAGCGGCCACGTGGAGCCCTTTTGGTCCCGGTTCGTAAGTGAATCGGGACTAAAGGTTTAGGGCTTTAGTCCCGACCCTCTAGTCCCGGTTCCAGAACCGGGACAAATGGGCCTCTCGAACCGGGACAAATGAGCCGTTTTATACTAGTAAAGCTATTGAACATCAAGTTCATTGCTACTGGCGATCAAGTTGCAGATGGGTTTACAAAACCGCTTACTCTGCGGCAACTCGAGGCATTTAGACACAATCTCAACTTAGAAGTTGTGATTGAGGGGGAGTGTTAAACATTGTATATGTGCGTGTAGATATTGTGCTTGTTGTAACTACCAGCGTTAGGCTTAGGGTTTATTTCTAGATTATGTTTAATTTGGAGATCAAGCCTAAGCCTAACAAACCCTTGTAATCCCGCCGGCGTTTAGCCTCCTTATATACACGCACACATCCCTGCCTCGGTGCATATGCTTAACACATCGCTAGCTATACTTTTCACACAATGATTCTGGCAGTTCGTGTGCAATATGCATGCATGAGATGCTTCGGGGACTCGTGAAAAACTTAACTGAGATGCGTGAGAACTAAACTGAGATGCATAAGATTTTTTCAAGTGACATGACTCAACTGCAATGGGTTTGGAAGGGCATGCATTGACACTTCAATAGTTGTTCTCCACAAGTAGCGTCATCAGCTTGATTTCATGCATCAATGGGCATAAATTCATTACCAGTAAGTATATTTAACGAGTAACATACGATGAGGTGTTTTTTCCACCATAGCATTCAAATCGCACGCATAGGTATTATGAGATACATAGAACAATTTCCCTTGTACAAGTACATTTTGTGGGCATAGATGAAAAAAAAGATGAACAAAATGCGGGGAAAGAATACAGAGATACAATATATTAAGCCCAACCCACAATTTGAAAGAAACTGAGCTCACTGTTAAGAACTTTATCTGACACAATATAGGATATGTTTTGAGATCTCTACCATGATATCTAAAGATACTAGAATTTACACGAACACATGTGTATACAAACAAATAGATTTGTACACATTATAATTTATGCAATCATCAAAATGCTCTTTCAAAAATAACTTTAGTAACAACAACCATTACTATTTAGAAGATTCAATTATACACATTACAACTATATAACACGTAATACGTTAATTAATATTTTATGTGGTTGATTATGCCAACAAAGTAATAAAACTATACTCCTTAAGTTTATAGTATGACAAAACCAACTCTACAAGGTGTTAAATTTTAGTATAAAAATAATTTAACTTTTTTTGAATTACTTACAATAATTTTTGAGAGTAAAATTCATTTGATTTCTCTAACCCAAGAAATTAATTTAAATCAATGGCTTAATCTTAATAATAAATGGAAATAATTGAATAAAAATTACTAAACATATTTATTATGTGACTGAACAAGACATGCTTAACACTAGGAAACATGCCCGTGTGTTGCTATGGGATGGAGGGACAGTGGTTGTAAATTAGATCGTTGATGCTTGGTGATTAAGCATACCACGTCATGAGACAATAATTTTTTTGAGCATGCACCACTTTCAAAGTAATTTAAACAGGGTAAATTGTTGGTGTTTCTTTGTAGCATTAAAGTTTGGGTCAATAAAATGTATAAGATTGTGGTCAAGTTTCTTCATATCACCTCCAACATATGCATCCTTGACATATTTACATATGCATCTTTAAGGACGTCAAGTATGATATATTTGGAACAATAGGTTTAATTTTATTGGAAAATAGATTCACCGAACCTGGATCAGCAATGTGGAGACAATTTATATTCGATCTGAACATTGTTTCGTTGGTCTGTGTCTTAACCGGTATATACACATTAGAACATCTACAACCCAACTTAGCAAATATGACCCTCTAAATGTTCATGGAGGTGCCCGGTCAGTGGTCGTATGTGTCCGTTTTGAACCCCCATTTGTCCGTTCATACAACCATTCTCCCCGTTTTTCTCTTCAAATGCCGGGTCACTTGTACGTGATTGGTGGACAAAAAAAGAGAAACAAAAGAATGAATAAAGAAGAAAAAAGATGGTCCGGTGTGGTCTATGTCCCAAGTGATGGACCGACCGCCACGAGCCCTTATATCTTTCCTAGATTTGACCTTAAGATGTGGGTTTGCGGATAGGCCAGACTTATATGGACAATGTGAAGGGTTCGATTGGGTCATTGTTTTTTCTATTCTGTCCGATCGGAGACCGATCGCGTCCGCGGATGTTTGAGAATGATTTGAGGAGGCCTGTTGTTAATGCTCTTAGGGCAACTCCAACGCAGCGACCCAAACAGACATCCATTTTTGTCAGTTCGGCTCGTCCGAGCGGACAAATTTGTCCGGTTTTTTATTTGGGTCGCCTGGTGCGCCCAACGGTGGCCAACCCATTTTCTTCTATGTTTGCCCTGACATTTCATCAAACACGTAGCAGGCAGTGTTGTTCAGAGCAAGGAATGACGTCGATGCATGTTGACCATGCCCGGGACGAGCTCCACGCATGCGAGTGCCTAGATGCGGTGACCACCCGCTCCTGCTGCTTGTGGTCGAGCGCGGGGCGAGGTCGCTTGCCTGACCAGGGCGGGCATGAGCCGAGGCCACGCAAGCACGCGTCGTGGCCGGGCGGGGCCGAGACAAGGCTGCGCGAGCACGGGTCATTGTCGGGCAAGCGCATCCACGCTAGTACAAAACGAACCTTTCGTCCATACCTTTAGTCCCGTCGGGTTTGGGACCAGGACTAATGTAATTATTAGTCCCGGTTCCAACGGCTAGGAAGGGACGGGGGCAGGGCAACCTCTAGTCCTGGTTCATGGAAGATCTCTAGTCCCGGTTGGTGATACCAACTCGGACAAAAGGGTTGTGGTAGGGTTGCGTCACACTAGCCCCCCTGTGAGCCCCTTTAATCCCGGTTGGTAGCACCAACCGGGATTAGAGATAACTCTAGTCCCGGTTGGTGATACTGATGGCCCACAAGTGTAGGGGATCAATCGTAGTCCTTTTGATAAGTAAGAGTGTCGAACCCAATGAGGAGCATAAGAAAATGACATGCGGTTTTTAGCAAGGTAATTTCTGCAAGCTCTGAAATTTTAGTTAATAGATAGTTTCATAGCAAGATAATTGGTAACGAGCAAGTAACGGTAACAATAGGTAAAGTGCAGAAAGGTAGCCTAATCCTTTTGAGGGTACACAAGAATTTCATCTAGTCATTTTTATCATGTTGGTTTGATTCGTGCTCCCTACTTTCATAATTTGTTATATGGGTGGACCGATGCTTGAGTGTTGTTTTTACTTAAACAAACCTCTCACTTATGATTACCCCCTCGCAATCATGCATAACTAGGAGAAAAGTATTAAGATAATATCTAACCATAGCATTAAACATGTGGATCCAAATCAGCACCTTACGAAGTAGCGCATAAACTAGAGTTTAAACTTCTCTCACTCTAGCAACCCATCATCTAATAACTACTCCATAATGCATTCCCTTAGGTCCAAGGATGGTGAAATGTCATGTAGTCGACGTTCACATGACACCACTAAGTGAATCACAAAATTCCTAATGTTTTCGAAGGAACTAAATACCAGCCAGAAATATTTTTTTCTTACAACTTCAGGTGAGTGTTACTGTCTTGTACTACAAATTCTATTTTTTCTTACTCGATGTTAATTATAGTTGATGATTTATGCATGCCCACTTATACAAACGTGTGCGCAGATTTCACTTGATCCTGCTAATCATTAGAGTTGATGAGGGAACTGTTGAAGTACTGGACTTACTAGCTAAAGACCCTGAAGAGTACATCAGCTTGTTTTTGATGCTCGACAGGTAATTTACATCATTATCACACTGTCGGCATTTTTAGTTCATTTGCTGATATCAAGTAATTAATAACTCCTTTATTCATTTTCGTTGCCGGACAGGGTTTGGAAAAAGTTCATCAAAGAGGTTGTCGGTGAATGAAAAACCACAGCTAAAATGGCGACGGTCCAAGGTAATTAAGTAGTACTAGCTACGTCCGCGCATCTCTTTAATTCTAGTGTCAATACCATTACCATGCTTTATTATTATTTGATTGGATTCTATTCTCGTAAAGTTTATGATTCAGGAAAAGGGGAGTAATTTATGTGCATACTACGTTTGCAAGAACATTCGCTTTATGACTGAAAGGAGCACAGATGCAAGACATCTTTGGGTACGTGAACACTATTCACAATTTTTATATCATGATCTAATATATATACACATAATTAATATATTCATATTGATATCCTTCTTTAAAGATGGTGAAGATGCGGGATAGGCTCCTACCAAAGGACCGCATACGAGCACTTCAAGAAAAAATGACGCGATTTTTGCTTGAGCACGTCATATCTCCCGACGGAGAATACTATTTCACCTAATGCCTGCATGTAATGATCTGCAAATTGTAGAAAAAATTGTATATACCAAATTGTACATATGTGTATGCATGGTTGTATAGGAAATTCTATGATATGAGATTGGTTTTATCAGAAATTCTATTATATATGCATAACGTGTACAATATATAGTGGCGTAAAATATGTTTAAAATTAAAAAGAATTAAATAGAAAACACAAAATGAAAAGGGAAAATAAACAATAAATCCTAAACCCCTAAACCATTAGTTTCGGTCGATGTTATTAGTCCCGGTTGGTGAACCGGGACTAAAGGCCCTTCCCAACTGGGACTAAAGGTCGTTTTTCCTGTATCCAACGGTTTAGCAGCTGGATGTGAGACAACTAATTCTCATCTAAATGAGAATGAGCAAAACCGTTTCAAAAAATATACTTAGCATACCTAATTTGGTGCCAAAATTTGACTAAACCAAACTAGAAGCGCTAATTGGAAGTGTACCAAACTCCTTTCCCAATCTCTATGAAAGTTATCAACTTTTGATGATTTTTGGATAGAAACCAAACATGATCATACATTTGAATCTATCTTTTTCTAAATCTAAATCATCTTTATTTTTAAAATTCGACACATAGGTCTCTGGTATAAATTGCGGAGGAAAAGAAAGTAGAGCTAGATGTTGTGTGGTCAGCATGTAGGGTTATCTAATCAATCAAGTGCTGAGCTGAGCATGAGACCAAACTCCTAATTCTGTCCGTCGGTCTCTTGAAGATGTTCACAGAGCAGGGTGTAGGTTCATCGAGGTTAAAGTCTTGGGCATCATACTAGTAAGTACCACAAGACTAGTTAGCGAACTAATCAATCCGTTGCTAGCTGTGATGCATGAAAACTACAGTACGTAGTAGTCGTCAATCTAATGACTAGGCGTAGGGCTACTCTGATATGCTTTGATATCGGTGCACTAGTAGAAAACAGGGCATTGGTTCGGGCCGGGCCAACACATTAGTCCCGGTTCAGTCACGAACCGGGACCAATGAGGGCAACAGTCCCGGTTCGTGATGCCAGGGGGCCGGGCGGGCCACGTGGTGCATTGGTTCCGGTTCGTCTGGAACCTTTGGTCCCGGTTCCAGACACGAACCGGGACCAATGTGCCTCGCTCTTGGCCCACAACCATTGGTCTCGGTTCGTGACTCAATCCGGGACCAAAGGGGGTCCTTTAGTCCCGGTTCCAGCCACAAACCGGGACCAATGAGATGCCTATATATACCCCCTCGCCAGCGAGCAGAGCACTCCACTTTGCTCTGTTTTTCAGGCCGGCGAGGGGAGAGCTTTGTGGTGCTCTAGCTCACCTCCTATGCAGATGAGGTGTTTGATGAAATGCCCAAGCCAAACTTAAGCTTTCTCCTCTCGAAGCTTCTTGTCCAAACTCCATTTTCGTCAAGATTTGTCTAGGTTTGGCGGTCCGTCCTGTCCCGTCCCCGTCCTGAAACCGCCGTCGATCGCCCGCGCATGGTGAGCCTCTTGATCTTATCTTCTTGCTAAAATAAATATACTTAATCGTATGATTTTCTTACTTTTATTATTGTTTGTTATTCTATAGTGCCATGGTTATGGTATCCGTCCACGTCGGCCCTCGTCCAGTCTATGATTCAGATGTGGTATATTATCTTCTATATAACTATTTCACATATCTAATGTCTATAACAATTAATTATGCACCAACTTGACATAGATGTTTTTATCTATAGGAAATAGTTGAACCAGAAATTCCAACCGACTATGCAATTCTACTCGAGAAGTTAACAGAAGCTGAAAAAGAAATCGACCATTTGAAAGAAAAATTGAAAAGAACTGAAGATGACAAGATGGGATTGGATTTGCATGTTGCCGAGATCGTCGACGATCACAACACCAAGATGGATGCAATGCGCTTGAAACTTAGAAAGATTAGAAAATATGCCATCCATACTGAGGCTTGGTATCATTATGCTGTTGGATCAATTGATACCTTACTAACGGTTATGATTACATTTGTTGTTGTATTTAATTTTTTTTACGTAGTTTCGCTGTATGTTTTAATTAGATGCTCTAGAGAGCTATATGTTGTTCAATAATGACAACTATGTTTGAACTGTACATATTTATTTTGATCATTATTGTACTTTGGCTTTAATGTGATGATGAATTTCTATTAATTTGATCACTTCTCTATTCATGATAGGTTGTAATGGTTTTTAATACACTTTATTATATAACGCACGTAGATGAACCGGCAATGGATGTACTGTGACCGACGCACCTCCGAGTATATTAAGGGCCTGCATAATTTTAAACACACAAGAAATCTGGAGTTCAAATAAATTAATGAAAATGAAATGCCTTTTGTAACCAATGAGTTTCCGTTCGGAACCCTGATACTTCGAAAGAGACTGTCCATTTTGTACACGAAGTGCATCCAGTTTTTGTTATAAACCTCTCAACTATTTAGCACATGTTATGTGGGCGAAATGATGATACCATGCCAACTTTCAACTTTTTCAGAGTTCATTTGTAGTGCTTTTCATTTTCAAAGTCATTTAGCTAAAAAAATCAATAACTGCATGAAAAATAACAAATTATGTCGGGAAGGGTTGAAAATTGATGATGTGGCTTTGAATGGTGCATTTTGTACACACAAAATGCCTGGAGTTCAAATAAGTTCAAGAAAATAAAATGCCTTTTGTAACACATGAGTTTCCGTCTGGAACCCTCCTACTTCGAAAGAGAGTATCCGTTTTGTACACGAAGTGCATCCAGCTTTTTGCCGTAACCCTCTCAACTTTTTAGCACATTCTATGTGTGTGAAATGATGATACCAATGCCAACTTTCAACATTTTCGGAGTTCATTTCTAGTGCTTTTCAATTTCAGGGTCATTTAGCTCAAAAAATCAATAATTTCATGAAACATACCAAATGAAGTCAGAAAGGTTTGAAAATTAATGATGTGGCTTGGAATGGTGCATTTTGAACACACAAAAAGCCTGGAGTTCAAATAAGTTCAAGAAAATGAAATGTCTTTTGTAAGTGATAAGTTTCCGTCCAAAACCCTCAAATTTCCTAAGAGAGTGTCTGTTTTGTACATGAAGTGCATCCAGCTTTTGCCGTAACCCTCTCAACTTTTTAGCACGTACTATGTGGGTGAAATTATGATACCATGCCAACTTTCAACCTTTTTAGAGTTTATTTGTAGCGCTTTTAAATTTCAGGGTCATTTAGAGCAAATAAATCAATAACTGCATGGAAAATACCAAATGAAGTTAGAAAGGATTGAAAATTGATGATGTGGCTTTCAATGATGCATTTTCAACACACAAAAAGCCTGAAGTTCAAATAAGTTCAAGAAAATGAAATGCCTTTTGTAACCGATGAGTTTCCGTCCAAAAACCTCATACTTCGAAAAAGACTGTCTGTTTTGTACATGAAGTGCATCCAGCTTTTGCCGTAACCCTCTCAACTTTTTAGCACATATGCTATGTGAGGGAAATGATTATACCATGTCAACTTTCAACCTTTTCAGAGTTAATTTGTAATGCTTTTCAATTTCAGGGTCATTTAGCTCAAAAAAATCAATAACTGCATGAAAAATAACTAGTGATGTCAGGAAGGGTTGAAAATTGATGATGTCGCTTTGAATGGTGCATTTTAAACACACAAAAAGCCTGGAGTTCAAATACGTTCAAGAAAATGAAATGTCTTTTGTAACCAATGAGTTTCCGTCCGGAACCCTGATACTTCGAAAGAGACTGTCCTTTTTATACACGAAGTGCATCTAGCTTTTGCCGTAACCCTCTCAACTTTTTAGCACATGATATGTGGGTGACATGATAATACCATGCCATCTTTCAACCTTATCAAGGTTCATTTGTAGTGCTTTTCAATTTCAGGATCATTTAACTCAAAAAAATCAATAACTGCAGGAAAAATAACAAATGATGTCGGAAAGGGCTGAAAATTGGTGATGTGGCTTTGAATGGTGCATTTTGAACACACAAAAAGTCTGGAGTTCAAATAAGTTCAAGAAAATGAAATGCCTTTTGTAACACATGAGTTTCCGTCCGAAACCCTCATACTTCGAAAGAGACTGTCCGTTTTGTACACGAAGTGCATCTAGCTTTTGCCATAACCCTCTCAACTTTTTAGCACATGCTATGTGGGTGAAATGATGATACCATGCCAACTTTCGACCTTTTCAGAGTTCATTTGTACCGTTTTTCAATTTCAGGGTCATTTAGCTCAAACAAATCAATAACTGTATGGAAATAACAAATGAAGTCAGAAAGGGTTGAAAATTGCTGATGTGGCTTTGAATGATGCTTTTTCAACACACAAAAAGCCTTGAGTTCAAATAAGTTCCAGAAAATAAAATGCCTTTTGTAACCGATGAGTTTCCGTCCGAAACCCTCATACTTCGAAAAACACTGTCCGTTTTGTACAGGAAGTGCAACCGGCTTTTGCCGTAACCCTCTCAACTTTTTAGCACACATGCTATGTGGGTGAAATGATGATACCATGCCAACTTTTAACCTTTTCAGAGTTAATTTGTAGTGCTTTTCAATTTCAGGGTCATTTAGCTCAAAAAAAATCAACAACTGCATGAAAAATGACTAATGACGTCGGGAAGGGTTGAAAATTGATGATGTTTCTTTGAATGGTGCATTATGAACACACAAAAATCTTGGAGTTCAAATAAGTTCAAGAAAATGAAATGTCTTTTGTAACCAATGAGTTTCCGTCCGGAACCCTGATACTTCGAAAGAGAGTGTCCCTTTTGTACACGAAGTGCATCTAGCTTTTGCAGTAACCCTCTCAACTTTTTAGCACATGCTATGTGGCGAAATGATGATACCATGCCAACTTTCAACCTTTTCAGAGTTAATTTGTAGTGCTTTTCAATTTCAGGGTCATTTAGCTCAAAAAAACACCAACTGCATGAAAAATAACTAATTATGTCGGGAGTGTTGAAAATTGATGATGTGGCTTTGAATGGTGCATTTTGAACACACAAAAAGCCTGGAGTTCAAATAAGTTCAAGAAAATGAAATGTCTTTTGTAACCAATGAGTTTCCGTCCGGAACCCTCATACTTCGAAAGAGACTGTCCCTTTTGTACACGAAGTGCATCCAGCTTTTGCCGTAACCTTCTTAACTTTTTAGCACATGCTATGTGGGTGAAATGATGATACCATGTCAACTTTCAACCTTTTGAGAGTTCATTTGTAATGCTTTTCAATTTCAGGGTTACTTACATAAAAAAATCAATAACTGCATGAAAAATACCAAATGAAGTGAGAAAGGTTTGAAAATTGATGATGTGGCTATGAATGGTGCATTTTGAACACACAAAAAGCTTGGAGTTCAAATGAGTTCAAGAAAATGAAATGCCTTTTGTAACTGATGAGTTTTCGTCCGAAACCGTCATACACTATAGGAATCTGAGATTTTACCGTCCGTCATGGCAGACGGCAAAGGGGGGAAACACGGACGGCAAAGGCTTTGCCGTCAGTCAGCTGACGGCAAACTAGAAGGCAAAAAAATATCCGGTAAAGAGGTGATTTGCTGTCTGCTTTTTGTACGGCGGATGGCAAAGACTCTTTGCCATGAGGGAGCAGACGGCAAATAAAACGGGATGGCAGATCAACAGGTCGTCCCGTTAAGTGCTAACGGCAGGCTTCCCCCCTTTGCCGTCTGCTCTTAGCCCCCTTTTGCCGTCTGCCCCCTCATGGCAAAGGGGGACCCTAGCCCCTCTCTTCCCCCTCTTTGCCATCTGCTCTTGGCCCTTTGCCGTCTGCCCCTCACAGCAAAGGGGGGAACCCAGCCCCTCTCTTTCCCCCCCTTTGCCGTCTGCCATGTGCCTCTTTGCCATGCGGGGGCAGACGGCAAAGGCTCTCACACCTTTGTCGTCTGCCCCCTCATGGCAAAGGGGCATCCCAGCACCTCTCTTACCCCTTCTTTGCCGTCTGCCTTGAGCCCCTTTGCCATGAGGGGGCAGACGGCAACGGCTGAAAACAGCCCTTGGCCGTCTGCCCCCTCATGGCAAAGGCTCAAAACAGCAACCTCACCTCTTTTATTTTCTATTATATCCAGCAAATTTCACAATAATAAGGATATATATATATAATATATATATATATATGACAGGAATAAATTTGTTTCCGTACTCATAACCATATTAAAATAACTTTCATCCATAGTACATACATATTATTCAAGTTGCTTCGTAGCAAACCATATATTACACCAGTTTAATCCATATGCATACAAAGTTTCATATATATCCATATACTACAATAGTTTCAATACAAGCTTCCGTGAAGCCATGGTACAAGCAATCATATGCAAGCATGCCATCAATGTAATCCAAGCTTCCCGTGAAGTGAATATAATCTGCAAAATGACAAATAAGAAAGTTAGAAGAAGAATACTAGATGAAGAAGAGAAGTATATGTAGGTTATTTTGGAGAGAACTTAGCTAAGTATATTCCATTTAATAGCTAAGTTAGGTGGAATATGTCATCTTGGAGCTACATAGCCTTATTATGTCATTTAGGAGAGAACTTAGCTAGGTATAGGCCATTCTAGAGCTAACTTGGGTAAAATATGTCATTTTGGAGCCAACTATGATTATTAAATCCATTTTGACCTTATTATGTCATTTTGGAGCTAAATTATTCATTTTAATGAGCTAACCAAGGTTCTTATGATGTTTTTACCTAACTATGCTAATTATGTCATTTTGGAGGATAATTAGCTAAGTATAGGTCATTTCTTATTAAATAGCCCATTTCGGAGCTAACTAAACTAATTATGTCATTTTGTTGGATATTTAGCCAATTTCGTCATTTTTGGATAACTCTAAGCTACGTAGAAGTAGAGAAAGAGAAGAAGCAAGAAGAGAAGAAGAAGGAGAAGTAAAAGAAGAAGAAGGAGGAGGAGGAGAAGGAGAAGGAGAAGGAGAAGGAGAAGGAAGAGGAGAAGAAGAAGAAAAGAAGAAGGACAATAATAAGGAGAAGAAGCTTCTCTCCTCCTCCTTCTCCTTCTTCTCCTTCTTCTTCCTCCTTCTCCTTCTCCTTATTCTTCTCTTCTTCTTCTTCTTCCTTTTTTTCATTTCTCCTCTTTCTTCTCCTCTTGTCCTCTTATTTGGGCTAAATTAGCTAATTATGCCTTTTTGGAGCTAATTATTTCATTTTAGAAGATAAATAGCTACGTATAGGTCATTTTTTTATTAAATAGGCCATTTCGGAGCTAACTAAGCTAATTCTGTCATTTAGGTGGAAGCCAAGCTAAGTATAGGCCATTCTAGAGCTAACTTGGGTAAAATATGTCATTTTGGAGCCAACTATGATTATTAAATCCATTTTGACCTTATTATGTCATTTTGGAGCTAAATTAGCTAAGTATAGGTCATTTTTTATTAAATAGCCCATTTCGGAGCTAACTAAGCTAATTATGTCATTTTGTTGGATAATTAGCCAATTTAGTCTTTTTTGGATAACTCTAAGCTACGTGGAAGCCAAACATACCATTATCGTCATCACAACGGTGAAGCATGGTGGCTCTGGCTTGTTTCACCTGGAGAAGGCTGCCCTGGAGAACGCTCCACTGTAGAAGGGTCATGCGATTCGTTTCGGGAGATATTGTGCACCAAACATCATTTGCAATGTGTCGTTATCATGATGACACTCTTAAGATCACTGCTTTGAAATGAAACTCACCGTCCCCGCCATGTTAATGACTGGCATCGCCGGAGGGACTTGGCCGGTCTTCTCGCACATAGACTGTACATTTGGTTTCGACAAGTCAAAATTTTTAGTTATTAATGAAACGGACATTAAAATGCTAGATTTGAAATAATATGAAGAAGAAACTCACCACGAAGAGCTCGTACATGGCCCTGTTAGACGCATCATTCCGTGCCCTCTCCGCCTCAAGCAATGCAGTCGTCCTCTCCTCCAGCTCCTTCATCTCCTTATCCTTCTCCGCCAAAGCTGCCTTCATTGCTTCTCTCTCCTTCAGAAAAGCAGCCTGCAACAGAACTCATTGTTAGGATTGTAATCATATTGGTTCCCACGCACAACATAATGCGGAAAGATAGTTGAGTCCATTAAACTAACCTCGATGGCGAGCTCGACTGGCCGTGGACGAGGTGTTATCTCAGGACAGGAGCTCGTTGACCTGAGGCGTGTCGACCTGAGGCTCGTCGACCTGAGGCGCGTCGACCTGAGGCTCGTCGATCTGAGGCTCGTCCACCCTAGATGTCCTGTGCTCAGGTGAATCAGCTTGGGGTGGTGGCGAGGAAGGCGTGGCAGCCACCGCCCTACCGCTCCCACGGGCACGTGTACCTTTAGTACAACATAAATACCAACATGAGTAATAAAATGTATATAAATACCAACATGACTACAACATAAATACCAACATGAGTACAACATAAATACCAACATGAGTAATACCTTTAGTACCTCTCGCCTTCGCGGGGACTCGACCTCCTCTCACGGGGGGCGCGAGAGTCGAAGAAGCGGCCACTCCATGCAGAGTAGAGAGCAACGCTCTCCGAAGAGCCAACTCAGGAATAATGGAAGTACCCATCCCACGACCCGCCGACGAAGGAGCCGCGGAGTGCTTTCCACCCTTTCCCACCATCTTTCAACACCTGTCATGACAAAGAGTAAATGAAATTAGTACAACATAAATACCAACATGAGTAATAAAATGTATATAATTTAAGTGTATCATCGTCATAAATACCAACATGACTAATAAAAATTGAATACCTAACATGAACTCAAAATTTATATATAGTAATAGTTGAATACCTGACATGAACTAATCGTGCTCATCTATATATGCTTCGGGGTCAATAAATGCATCATGCTCATCACTATCATCAATAAATGCATCATCATCATCACTATCAGGAAGAACATGTGGAAGGCCACCATTATGTAATCGGTCAAGAAGTGACAGGTCATCCGCAGCAGTAACCTCTTCTTCTTCCTGCTCTTCCTGTTCGGGCTCAGGTGTTAAGACGGATTCACCGTCGCTGTCTACTTGAATGTTCTGGGGCGAAGTAGAGCGGTTCTTGAAACGTTTCTTGGACATACGTGTTTCTTGGAAGAATTCTCCTTCATATGTGTCTGGGTTAATGTGAGGTTCGTAATCCTCTTCATTGAGGGTAGGTGGTCTAAAATGCGGTGGCACTTCATAAACGACATCCCAACCTTTCAGATTTGGATTAGTTTGGCAGGCCCACGGTAGATAGAAAACTTGTGTCGCCTGTTGAGCCATAATATAGACATCTGGAACATCTAAGTGGGTGTTTTGGTTGATTTCGGCTAGTCCTATATGTTCATGAGTCCTTCTAGTCTCCCTCGGCTCAAACCAATGACATTTGAAGACTACGACGGTCGGTGGGTTTTCACCATAGAATAGAAGTTCATAAATTGCTTCAACTCTTCCATAATACTCGGTGCCTCCTTCGCCGATAGCAGAGACACAACAATTTGTAGTCTTTAGGTCGGGCATAGATAGCTCTTTGCCAAAGGTACGAAAGTGATACCCGTTGATGTTGTATTTGTGAAATGAATGGACCTTATAGTCAAAACCATTAGCGACTTGTCTCAACTCGGCGTCCATAGACTCTGCATCAGCCTACAAGTTTAATACGAAAGAATGGATGCATTAGCCGCAAATTAGACCAAGAAATCAAATGGACCATTAATGGTAGTTAATTACCCTTTGTTTGAAACAAGATATGAAATCGGGATAGTCGCCTCCATGCTTTGCGAGAAGCTCATACTCTTCGACGGAATCCTTTTCGATGACCGCTCGATCCGAGAATTCGGCAACGTATCGACTATATCAAATATCCGGGAATAAGAGTAGTTGAAAGGAATTAGAAGTTACGGAACAATAATTTACCGAGAACTTACTCGATGTACGGCCGCACTTCTGTTAGGTTGGTGAAGATATACAATGAAATGGTCCGCCATTCTTCGACATCCAACGATTTCCCTTTCGAAGCACCGGATGGTGTGAGCTTCCCTTTGAATAGGCTGAGGTTGGATCGACCTTTTTTTGTATTTTCATCATTGTACCGAGGCTTCGGGTTATGCAAATGATGATTTTTGGCTTCGTAGTGTGCTGTCACCAAGTTTGCTGCCTCCTCGGTAATGAATGCCTCGGACATTGATGCTTCAATTCTACGTTTATTTTTACACTTAGCTCGAAGCGTCTTCTGCATCCTCTCAGTTGAGAAGCACTATCGATTTTGAACGGGCCCCCCAATCTTGCCTCGGTCGGGAGATGGAAAATCAAATGCTGCATTGGATTAAAGAAGCCCGGTGGAAAGATCTTTTCTAATTTGCAGATCAACTCCGGTGCCAACTGTTCCATTTCATCTAGCACGCCAGGCGATAGTTCTTTCGCACAAAGAGAACGGAAGAAATAGCTCAGCTCTGCCAGTACTAGCCATTCATCCTCAGGGATAAAGCCACGCGACATCACCGACATTACCCGCTCAATCCATATGTGCCAATCATGACTCTTGAGACCAAATATTTTCAATTTCTCAAGACTCGCTCCCCTCTTTAGATTCGCAGCATACCCATCGGGGAACATCAACCGCATTTTCACCCACAATAGCATTTCCCTCATAGCTGGCCTTTGAAGATTGAACCATGCCTTTGGCTTCGCTATGCTTTGCTTTGCTTTCCGTTGTCGCAAGTTCTGTAACGGTCTATCACATAGAGCCTCCAGGTCGATTCTAGCCTTAGGATTATCTTTTGACTTCCCCTCTATGCCGAACAATGTACCAAAATTGGCCTCCGCAATATTCTTTTCAGTGTGCGTCATGTTGATGTTGTGTGGGCAAAGGAGGTCTTTAAAGTAAGGCAGATCCCACAAACATGACTTGTGAGTCCAGGCGTGTTCCGTATTATATCCTTTGAAATACCCTGGACGTTTAGGATCCGGTTCGAGAGCGTTTATCTGATCCAGGATCTGTTGGCCTGTTAACGCAGCTGGTGCAGTGTCTTTGACAACTCTACCTTTGATGAAATTCTTCTTGTCTTTTCTGAACTTATGGTCAGGATCCAGGAATTGTCTATGCATGTCGAAGCAAGAAGACTTGCGACTAGCCTGCAGCCAACGGAACTGAAGAGCTGCCTTGCATGTGATGCACGGGAACCTTCCATGCACACACCAGCTAGAGAATAGCGCATACACTGGATAATCATGCGTCGAGTACATGTACCACACATGCATTTTGAAATTTGTTTTGGTAGCAGCGTCGTAGGTCTTGAACCCATTATCCCAGGCTTCTTGCAACTCATCCTTAAGCGGCTGCATGTACACATTCATATTCTTCCTCGGATAGTTGGGCCCTGGAATTATCAACGTTAGAAAATGTTCTTTCTTTTCATAATATCTCCGGGTGGGAAATTGAGTGGTATGACAAATACAGGACAACAACTGTATTGTGTTGCCATCATACCATACACATTGAACCCATCCGTGCTGATGGCAACTCTTGGATGCCTTGGATCTTCCGATTTATCCTTATGTAATGCATCGAAGTGCTTCCACGCAAAACCATCTGAAGTGTGTACCAGCATCTTGTTCCCATCCGCATCTAGTTCGGTTCTTTTGCCCAATTTGTGCCATGTCATCTGTCTGGCTGTCTCTTCGACCATGAAAAGACGTTGAAGTCTTGGTACGATTGGCAGATACCGAAGAACACTAATGGGGATTTTGGTCTGATTCTTCTCACCCATACCGTTGTCTACCACAATATACCTGGAAGAATTGCAAATGGGGCAATAGTTCAAGGTCGCATACTCAAGCCTAAATAAGGCACATCCATTCTCACAGGCATGTATCTTCTAATAGGGCATCTTAAGTACACGGAGGATTTTCTCTGACTGGTACAGGTTTGCAAGCAGTACATGGACTTTGGGTAGAAAGCGTCCAAATATCGTCATCATCGCGTCGTAGCATTCTCTGCCTAGGTTGAATTGAGCCTTCAGAGCCATTACTTGCGCGATGGCATCCAGCTGACAAAGCTCAGTCTGCTCGTGGAGAGGATGTTTTGAAGACTCCAACATTTCATAGAAGGCCTTTGTAGATTCCTCCATCTCATCGTCTGAATCTCGAGCATCATCAAAGTCTTGCACCATGTCTTCGATCCCCGTACCATGCTCGTCGGTGCGACGACGAATCACCTCAGCTCTGGCACATTGGTCAGACTCACCATGAAAAGTATAAACCGTATAATTAGGCGTAAAACCCCACTTCTGCTGGTGTTTACCCATTTCAAACTCTGTCTTCTTTTTCTAGTTTTCGCAGTTGGGACAGGGGCACCATGTTTTTTGTTGGCCATTTGCAAATGCAGCTCTCACAAACCCCCTGGTTTTTGTTAACCATTCATTGGTCATGTCTTTCTGACTGGTGTGACTAGTGTACATCCAAGCACGATCACTCATGTTGCCTAGCTACCTATGGGCACAGAAGAAATAAATTAATATATAATTCATCACCTATATTCATTCACTAATCAAGTTTGTCAGTTTTATTACGTCCATGCAACCTACATAATAGGTAAAGATAGGTCCTAATCCCAACCGAGTATGTGTAGATGGGGTTCGTTTTCCCATGCTCTGCTCCAGATGCGATGCAAAATTTCGGCAGCACCTCCCCGCTGTTCTCCTGATACACATCTTGGCAATAAGCCGAGAGGATGTGTACCCGGAGAACAACAGGGAGGCACTGACGAAATTCCGCATCGCATCCGGAGCACAGCATACGGGAAAACGAACCCAATCTACACATACTCGGGCTGTCCATGGATAACGTTGGACAAGTTTTCCTTTACTAATAAATAAACCAACTAACCTAAACCTAAACAAACCTAATAAACCAACCTAAACCTAAACCTAAACTAACCTAAAACTATAACTAAACTAACCTAAACCTGAACTAACCTAAAACTAAAACCAAACTAACCTAAACTAACCTAAAACAAAAACTAAAATAACCTAAACTTAAACTAATTAGCTAAAACTAAAACTTAACTAACCTTAAAAAACAAAACAAAAATAAAACTAACTAAAACTTAAACTAACCTAAATCTGAACTAACCTAAAAACAAAACAAAAAACAAAACAAAAAACAAAAAAACTCACCGGGCGTGGGGGAGGGCCGGCCGGGGGTGGGAACGGCCGAGGGAGGGGCGGCCGAGGGCGGGGCCGGCTGGGGGAGGGGGTTGCCAGGGGTTGGCGGCGGCCAGGGGAGGGGCGGCGGCGAGAGGAAGGGGCGGCCGGAGGGGGCGGGGAGGAGGCGGCGCTGGGGCGGCCGGAGGGGGCGAGGAGGAGGATGGCGGCGCGAGGGCTGGCGGCGGCCAGGAGAGGGGCGGCGGCGAGAGCAAGGGGCGGCCGGAGGGGGCGGGGAGGAGGAGGGGGCGGCGCTGGGGCTGGCGGCGGCGAGGGGAGGGGCGGCGGCGAGAGCAAGGGGCGGCCGGAGGGGGCGGGGAGGAGGCGGCGCTGGGGCGGCCGGAGGGGGCGGGGAGGAGGAGGGGGCGGCGTTGGGGTGGGCGCAGGTGAGAGAGAGAGGGGTGAGAGAGAGAGGGGGTCGCGAGGGGTGAGAACGGGCAGGGGAGAAGGCCGTTAGGAGGGGGCCTCTCTTTGCCGTCCTCCCCCCCGACGGCAAAGAGCTGGACGGCAGACGACAAAGAGGGCGCCGTTATGGGGTGGGGGAGGGGGTGTGCGGTAGGGGGTGGCTCTTTGCCGTCTGCCCTAGCCTTCTTTGCCGTGAGTGGGCAGACGACAAAGGCCTGGCACATGGCAAAGACACTGTTTGCCATGTGCCAGTTCTTTGCCGTCTGCTTTTGGACAGCAGACGGCAAAGAGAAACTTTGCCATGTGTCAGCAGACGGCAAAGGCCTGGCACATGGCAAATACCTGAATTCCAGTAGTGATACTTCGAAAGACACTGTCCGTTTTGTACACGAAGTGCAGCCAGCTTTTGCCGTAACCCTCTCAACTTTTTAGCACATGCTATGTGGGTGAAATGATGATACCATGCCAACTTTCAACCTTTTCAGAGTTCATTTGTAGTGCTTTTCAATTTAAGGGTCATTTAGCTCAAACAAATGAACAACTGCATGAAAAATACCAAATGAAGTCAAAATGGGTTGAAAATTGATGATGTGGTTTGAATTATGCATTTTCAACACACAAAAAGCCTGAAGTTCAAATAAGTTCAAGAAAATGAAATGGCTTTTGTAACCGATGAGTTTCCGTCCGAAACCCTCATACTTCGAAAGAGACTGTCTGTTTTGTACACGAAGTGCATCCAGCTTTTGCCATAACCCTCTCAACTTTTTAGCACATATGCTATGTGGGCGAAATGATTATACCATGCCAAGTTTCAACCTTTTCAGAGTTAATTTGTGTTGCTTTTCAATTTCAGGATCATTTAGCTCAAAAAATTCAATAACTGCATGAAAAATAACTAATGATGTCGGGAAGGGTAGAAAATTGATGATGTGGCTTTGAATGGTGCATTTTGATCACACAAAAAGCCTGGAGTTCAAATACGTTCAAGAAAATGAAATGTCTTTTGTAACCAATGAGTTTCCGTCCGGAACCCTGATACTTCGAAAGAGAACGTCCCTTTTGTACACGAAGTGCATCTAGCTTTTGCCGTAACCCTCTCAACCTTTTAGCACATGCTATGTGGCGAAATGATGATACCATGCCAACTTTCAACCTTTTCAGAGTTCATTTGTAGTGCTTTTCAATTTCAGGATGATTTAGCTCAAAAAATCAATATCTGCCTTAAAAATAACAAATGATGTCGGGAAGGGCTGAAAATTGGTGATGTGGCTTTGAATGGTGCATTTTGAACAGACAAAAAGCCTGGAGTTCAAATAAGTTCAAGAAAATGAATGCCTTGTAACACATGAGTTTCCGTCCGAAACCCTGATACTTCGAAAGAGACTGTCTGTTTTGTACACGAAGTGCATCCAACTTTTGACATAACCCTCTCAACTTTTTAGGACATGATATGTGGGTGAAATGATGATACCATGCCAACTTTCAACCTTTTCAGAGTTTATTTGTAGTGCTTTTCAATTTCAGGATCATTTAGCTCAAAAAAATCAATAACTGCATGAAAAATACCAAATGAAGTCAGAAAGGTCTGAAAATTGATGATGTGTCTTTGAATGGTGCATTTTGAACACACAAAAAGCCTGGAGTTTAAATAAGTTCAAGAAAATGAAATGCCTTTTGTAACTGATGAGTTTCCGTCCGAAACCCTCACACGTCGAAAGAGACTGTTCGTTTTGTACACGAAGTGCATCCAGCTTTTGTCGTAACCCTCTCAACTTTTTAGCACGTACTATGTGGGTGAAATTATGATACCATGCCAACTTTTAACATTTTCACAGTTCATTTGTACCGCTTTTCTATTTTAGGGTCATTTAGCTCAAACAAAACAATAACTGCATGGAAAATACCAAATGAAGTCAGAAAGGGTTGAAAATTGATGATGTGGCTTTAAATGATGCATTTTCAACACACAAAAAGCCTGGAGTTCAAATAAGTTCAAGAATATGAAATGCCTTTTGTAACCGATGAGTTTCCGTCCGAAACCCTCATACTTCGAAAGAGACTGTCCGTTTGGTACACGAAGTGCAGCCAGCTTTTGCCGTAACCCTTTCAGCTTTTTAGCACATATGCTAAGTCGGTGAAATGATGATACCATGCCAACTTTCAACCTTTAGAGAGTGAAATTTGTAGTGCTTTTCAATTTCAGGGTCATTTAGCTCAAAAAAATCACCAATTGCATGAAAAATAACTAATGATGTCGGGAGGGTTGAAAATTGATGGTGTGGCTTTGAATGGTGCATTTTGAACACACAAAAAACCTGGAGTTCAAATAAGTTGAAGAAAATGAAATGTCTTTTGTAACCAATGAGTTTCCGTCCGGAACCCTCATACTTCAAAAGAGACTGTCCCTTTTGTACATGAAGTGCATCCAGCTTTTGCCGTAACCCTCTTAACTTTTTAGCACATGTTATGTGGGTGAAATGATGATACCATGTCAACTTTCAACCTTTTCAGAGTTCATTTGTAATGCTTTTCAATTTCAGGGTTACTTACAAAAAAAAATCAATAACTGCATGAAAAATACCAAATGAAGTCAGAAAGGTTTGAAAATTGATGATGTGGCTATGAATGGTGCATTTTGAACACACAAAAAGCTTGGAGTTCAAAGGAGTTCAAGAAAATAAAATGCCTTTTGTAACTGATGAGTTTCCGTCCGAAACCCTCATACTTCGAAAGAGACTGTCCGTTTTGTACACGAAGTGCAGCCAGCTTTTGCCATAACCCTCTCAACTTTTTAGCACATGCTATGTTGGTGAAATGATGATACCATGCCAACTTTTAACCTTTTTAGAGTTCATTTGTAACGCTTTTCAATTTAAGGGTCATTTAGCTCAAACAAATGAACAACTGCATGAAAAATACCAAATGAAGTCAAAAAAGTTGAAAATTGATGATGTGGTTTGAATTATGCATTTTCAACACATAAAAAGCCTGAAGTTCAAATAAGTTCAAGAAAATGAAATGGCTTTTGTAACCGATGAGTTTCCGTCCGAAACCCTCATACTTCGAAAGAGACTGTCTGTTTTGTACACGAAGTGCATCCAGCTTTTGCCGTAACCCTCTCAACTTTTTAGCACATATGCTATGTGGGCGAAATGATTATACCAAGCCAACTTTCAACCTTTTCAGAGTTAATTTGTGTTGCTTTTCAATTTCAGGGTCATTTAGCTCAAAAAATTCAATAACTGCATGAAAAATAACTAATGATGTCGGGAAGGGTTGAAAATTGATGATGTGGCTTTGAATGGTGCATTTTGAACACACAAAAAGCCTGAAGGTCAAATACGTTCAAGAAAATGAAATGTCTTTTGTAACCAATGAGTTTCCGTCCGGAACCCTCATACTTCGAAAGAGACCGTCCCTTTTGTACACGAAGTGCATCTAGCTTTTGCGGTAACCCTCTCAACTTTTTAGCACATGCTATGTGGGTGAAATGATGATACCATGCCAACTTTCAACCTTTTCAGAGTTCATTTGTAGTGCTTTTCAATTTCAGGATCATTTAGCTCAAAAAAAAACAATAACTGCATGAAAAATAACAAATGATGTCGGGAAGGGCTGAAAATTGGTGATGTGGCTTTGAATGGTGCATTTTGAACAGACAAAAAGCCTGGAGTTCTAATAAGTTCAAGAAAATGAAATGCCTTTTGTAACACATGAGTTTCCATCCGAAACTCTGATACTTCGAAAGAGACTGCCCGTTTTGTACACGAAGTGCATCTAGCTTTTGCCGTAACCCTCTCAACTTTTTAGCACATGCTATGTGGGTGAAATGATGATACCATGCCAACTTTCAACCTTTTCAGAGGTCATTTCTAGTGCTTTTCATTTTCAGGGTCATTTAGCTCAAAAAAAGCAATAACTGCATGAAAAATAACAAATGATGTCGGGAAGGGTTGAAAATTGATGATGTGGCTTTGAATGGTGCTTTTTGAACACACAAAAAGCCTGGAGTTCAAATAAGTTTAAAAAAATGAAATGCCTTTGGGCTGCTGAAAACAGGGCTTTGGTCCCGGTTGGTGGCACCAATCAGGACCAAAGGTTGGCATTGGTCCCGGTTGGTGCCACCAACCGGAACTAAAGGTGGGCATTGGTCCCGGTTGGTGCCACCAACCGGGACCAATGCTTCTTCTATATAAGAAACACTTAGGAAATTTCGCAGTTTTCATTGTCACTTCGCCGAGCCCGCCGTCCTCGTCCCCATCGTCGCTTGCCGCCCCGAGCCGGCCGTCGCCGTCGCCTCCCCGTCGCCGCCCCCGCCGTCGTCATCCCCCTCCTCGTCGCCGCCCTGTCCCCGTCGCCTCTCCTATCGCCCCCGTTGCAGCCCCGCCCTCGTCGTCGGCCCCGCCGCCCCCGTCGCCGCCCCTCCCTCATCGCCGCCTCCCCCGTCACCCCCATTGCCGCCCCACCCTCGTCGCTGCCTCCGCCGCCCCCGTCGCCGCCCCTCCCCCGCAGCCCACGCCGCCCCCGTCACCGCCCCGCTCCCATCGCCGCCCCTCCACCGTCGCCTTCCCCGGCGCCCCCGTCGCCGCCCCGTCCCCACCGCCACACCGTCGTCGCCCCCGCTGTGAGCCGCCGCCGCCCCGGCTCCTTGCAATTTCTTTTTAAAATATATGTTGATTTTTTATATGATGAATGTTTATGTTAGATTACAGAATTTTTTTATGATGAATGTTTATGTTAGAGTAGTACGTTTATGATGAATGTTTATGTTAGATTAGTATGTTAATGATGAAAAAAATTGGGTTTTTATGAAAAATTAGTGATTAAACGATAAGAAAACATTCTCATAGGAATTTGTTGACGATGGCCGGCCTGCATCCCCGTCGTCGAGTAGTCCGCAAGAGCCTGCTTGATAGGCGCCATGTCCGGGACTGGGCTCCGTCGGGCTTGCGATATACTCGTCGATATATTGTGCAAGAAGAGAAGAGGGGAGGCGTCCATCACCGGCGGTCGAACTATTACTATGAGAGAGTGCCCACCAACATATATACACCACCATATCAGTGTGAGAGAGAGCACACCAACACACCATGAGATTTGAGAGTTACTTAAGGAAAGCCTCGACGGGCCGAAAGTCACACACGCATTAGGATCCAAAGCGTGTCGTCATTCTTGATTTGGCTTATTCGGGATGATGTATTAGTGATATTATATTCGAGTTCGTTATAAATGTATTTGTGATTTGCAAGCCATTCCGGTAAAATATAGGGAATTGTTTCTATGTCATTGCTCGATATATGAAACGGGTTGACTTTAGGTCTATTTTGGCTCCTTGTGGGTCTTTGAGTGAGGGAGAGTGTCCACCATATATATATAAGAGAGGAAGAATCCCGAAATTTATCGTGAGGGTCGCTTCTTCTTTGTTCCAGTGTGCTAGACATTTTGGTGTAATACACTCTAGGACGAATGGAGGAGCCACCATCACCGACGGTCGCAATACCAGAGGGAGTGCCACCATATACGTGAGACGAGAGTTTAGAAAGGAAAGACTCGACAAACCTAAGGTCAACCTGTTGCATATTGAGTAATAGTGATCTGTGTTAGATCAGTTTTCTCGTAGTTTCCTTCGATCGATTTTAAATGTTTCAACTATGAACATAGGAAATGTCTGACGAAGAAAGTGAATTCGGTATATGCGAATACTGCGAAGACGAGCACGGCCTGTGTAACAAGACTTTCCTAGTTGATGGTAGGCGCTTCAGCATCGTGCTGGATGAGACCTTCGAAGTGGATACAGTAAGTCAGAATGACAAGTCTTTTTTCGTAATTAAGCATGACTTCTTCCCCTTTTGCTTTAACTTATAATTAATTTTAATTTTTTACTGTTCTACTAGTGTATCCCTTGCCATGCAAGAATTGCTGTCTTGGATAAGATTGGTTTCAATACTAAAAAAGATACGGAGGTAAAGATAGTTCACTTGAGGACCGAGCATGGTTTTACTTTTGCGGTAAAATTATACCATGCAGACATCTATTGCTATTTTGAATGCAAAAATTGGCAAGCACTATGCAAGGCTTATGCATTTGAGCCTAATATGCTTATCACCTTTGATATTCGTTTGGAAGATGAAATTGAAGATAATATCGACATCTGGGTCGATGTGCAGAGGACTCCAGTTCTACCATTATGTGAGTTTCTCAACCATATTTATTAAGTAATTTATATTGTTTATTTAAAAATAGTTGACAACTTATTTGCATTGACAGCTTATTTTCATTCTTCAAAAATTGTACGGAAGATGGTAGACAGAACCTACTACTACAGTGATGAAGCAGAATTAACTTATAAGGAGAAAGATCATCTTATCGTATTTCTTAGTCATCTTGAGAATTGCAATAGCAATTATCAGACTCCTGCACATTATGGTCAATACGTGCCACTAGTGCACATGGTGAACTACGGTAACATCCATGGAGATTGCATGATAAGATTTTAATTTTAGTATTATGACAGCCATGCATCTTTTGCATAAATTTTTCTAAAATTAAACTACATTACTAACTATAAAGTTATTACTATGTTTTTCAACAGAAAATCCCGCAGGATTGTGTGCCTTATCTGATGTTTCCGAGAGGTCGCGTTGTTATTACGAGCTTAGGGTCATCACGGCCAGGTCAGCCTACGCATCACTCCTGTCCATACCGAATTTGTAAAACCGATGGAGTCAAGACAATCAAAGATTGGAAAAAATATATGCTCAATCGTAAGAACTACTTGGAAGCAACATTGTGCGTAGGCCAAGAATGGAAGACAGGATGATATCCATTCTCCATAATGGAGAGTCAGAGTCTATCTTATTTCATGATATTGTACCTAACAGAGGATAGAGTAGGTCCTACGAGATAGGAGTACGTAGGTACTAGATACAGTATGTTATTATGTGCTACAATGTGTTAGAGTTGATGATGATGAGGAGGAGGAGTTGTAATTATGACTAGTGACCAACTTGTTATATGATGTCTGATAGACGAAAATGATGATTAAATTGTGTTATATGTTCTATCTATAAGTATAGTACGTAGCTCATGACCAAGAACGGAGATAAATAAGATCACTTCTCTTTGTTAGTTATGTAACAAAATATATGAAACCCTAAATTATCTTTCCAAAACTCTCAAAACCTTCCTCTTTCAAAAAAAAAACAGCTCTTCAGCTGCTGATGTGTGGACGCTCTTTGGTCCCGGTTAGTGTTATCAACCGGGACAAAAGGCCCTCCTGCCTGGGCTCGACGGAGCGGCCACATGTAGCCCCATCTGTCCCGGTTCGTAAGCGAACCGGGACTAAAGATCGTGGGCTTTAGTCCCGACACATTAGTTCCGATTCCAGAACCGAGACAAATGAGCCTTATGAAACGGGATAAATGAGTCTTTTTTCACTAGTGATGGCCGTCCCGTCTCCACAACAACTCGACTTGACGCGACCCATACGATGCACATCGGATATGATTGAGTAATATAGCGATGCTCAATTGTCGATTACGATGTGATGACGCACGATAACTAATTTTCGCTCTGTTTTCCCTGGTAGCAAGCAGCCCGTTCTGAAAGCGATGTCACGCGCGCCCTGTGTCTGTATTGGTGTTAATACATCATAAAGCAGATTAATTAGCATCAGTACGACTACAATGATCGATCCGGGTTTTGATGCTGTGACGATGTCGACCGACCCTGCCCTGCTTAGTTTACCAGTAGCCAGCTCTTTGGAACCAAAATTAACTTTGCTGAGGCCAATCATCAGAGAGGATCCAGAATTGTACGTGCGTGCTCCAAACATTGTTTTACGGCCTTGATTTGCCATAGGAGTACTCGATAGATGAGGAAGTAGTAGACCGACCGTGCATTTTTTTTTTTGAAATTGACCGTGCATGTTAATATGTTATTTGTTGGATGTAAATTAGCCCGATGAAAGATGGTAGCTCGGAATATATTCAATTGGTTTGGTTGGCGGTCCAATAATATGATAGGTAGTTAGGCATCTAAATGCCTATTTTCGCCGGTTGTGGCTTTTTCTTTCATTTGTTTCTGGAACCATAATACTGCTCATTTACAGCTTGGCTAAGGCCGCGAACTATTTGTTTACTTTTATCTTTAATAAAGAGGCCTTATGCATCATGTTGATGAAAAGATCGGAGGTAACGCTTCTTTTAAAAAAAGAATGACAGAGGTATTTGTTGCTCGTTTTTACACAATTAGTTCATCTGATCCAATGTAAATTTGCTTACTTGATGATACACAAGTCTTTGGGGTGGAATAATTCCGCACTGCTGCATCTTCTTTTTACTAATTGGAGTCACCTTTCAAGCCATTTCATTAATCCACATCATTAAAAATAATTACACCGTTGAATTATATAATTTATGGTGATGATAAAACGAAAATTTACGTAACACTGATTGCGATGTCCCATTAAAAAGGACAGTGCTAAATACCAAATGTTAAGTAATAGATCCCAACGATCTGTTAATTCCTTCCATGCACCCTCTTCCTCTCGTGAGCTTTTTATTTCTTTTTACTACGTGGTTGACATGGACGACGAAATGAGCCAATGCATGCAAGTAAGACAATATTGCTGACATTATTTGATGTTAGCTTTTTCAAAACTGAAAATTCAAAATGTTCTGTATCTTAAACCGTCGTGCCGATTAAAAAACTGTTTTTACATAAAAGATTCGTCGCGACGAGACCTTCGAAACTAGATCCTATGTTGGTATATTTTGACGACTTTTTTTCAGGTCAGAAGTTATCATGCACCTAGTACTAACTTATCATGGTGTTTACATTGAAGTTACCGGGGGTCTTTTAACTATCTTTTTTTGCCTGGGTCAAAAATTTAGCATGATGTTTATAAGTAAATTATCATGTCTACAGTACCGCCTACCATCGGTGACGTGCCTCGGTCATAGGGTGAGGTCCACATGCCGACATGGCATGACTCACTTTATAAACAAAACTTTGCGGGTCGTGTCAGTCCAGGGCTGTTTAGGTATGTGTTGGGTTGTGCCGTACCCGGGTCGGCCTGTTGGCCATCTATAATAAAGTGTGTGGCGCATAAAACATCATTCTATTTACGCAAAAATTATCGAGTGTATGTAGAAATATTTCATCAACCCACCCCCTCACCTCGTTGCCAAAGTTACCAGGACCGCTATACATAAGTTATCAGATCTATGATGTGTGAGTTACTATGCTGTTCACACAAAAGTTACTCATAGGATATTTCATCAACTCTTCCTTTCCCATCACCAAAAGTTACCATGACCGAGGTACATGAGTTATCAGCTCCATGATGTGTGAGTTACCATCTATTTACACAAAAGTTACCTAGGGGATATTTCATCAACCCTCCCCCATACCAAAGTTATCAGGACCGAGGTGCATAAGTTATCAAGTCTGCGGTGTTTGTACGTGGGTTATCAGCTGCGATATGCGTAAATTAAGATGCTCTTTGCACATACATTATGGGGGAGGGGTGTTTTCACCACATTATTTTCCCGTCGGTCAAATGTTATCACGGTGTTTGTACGTAGGTTATCAGGTCTGTTGTGTGTAAATCATCACGCTATTTGCAAAGAGTTTAGCGGGAGGGGGGGGGGGTATGTTTTACAACTCCCCACTCCCCCCGATTCATAAGTCACTGCTACATAGGTTAACAATTCTGATGTGCGTAAATTATCACACTATTTGCATAGAAGTTATCGGGAGAGGGTATGTTTTTAATAATTCCTTTTCTCTTGGTCAAAAGTTACCACGGCGTTTGTACATAGGTTACCAGCGGCAATGTGCATAAATTATCACATTATTTGCACAGAAGTTATCGCGGGGGTGGGCGTATGTTTTCAACAAATCCTTTTTTCGTTACTCAAAAGTTACCAGAGTGAATAGGATATCAGCCCCATCGTGCGTAAATTATCACGCTATTTGCGCAAAAGTTATCGAGAGTGGGGTGGGTTTTGGCTCATGCGGAAGTCAGAAAGGGTTAACTAGTATGTTTCCGTCTACTAGTCAACAAATAAATCAAGGTGACTTGGTTAGTACGTTGACCATTTACACCCGGGCCACACTGGCGATCGTGCAGAGAAGACGCGCAGTTAGTGGGATCGCAGGATTTAGTGAGTCGCGGGAAGATCGTTCGATCTGGATCAAGCGGCATTTAGATTTTATCCCGCGGTTGAGAAAAGGTATAAAGGTTGCCTAACCTATTCAGAAATCACAATAGGAACCATAGCTTAGCTGGTAGTCTACCACAAGCTGAATTAGGTGGTCGGGGGCTCGAGTCCCACAGGATGCACCTTTTTTGTGTGGATTCTATTCACAAGCAAGATTGGGAGATTTGCACGGGAACAGGTCGTTCGGATCTACTATACAGATCCGAACATTCGGATTTTACAAAATTCGCATTAAAAAAGGCATTGGCACGTCCAACTGACGGGGTTATTACCCCAGGTAGGCCAAAGCAACGCGGTCTTCCCCCTTTCGCTTGGAAGAATAACTACACAACCGGCTGGCCATGGCCGGCTGGAGGACGTCCGTCACAAGCCGGCGCCGGCTGGCGCTCCGGACGGTTGGTCGAGGAGCCGACTGGACCCTCGACTTGCTCGGCGTGGCCGGTTGCCTCCGTGTCGGCTCTTCCGTTGACCTTGGGACGGACATGCGACGTCCCGTCCCTCTGCGTACGGGTACGACGACACGACGCGACCGACACGACGAGCGGTCCTGTGGCTACAGTGGCCGCTGACGCACTACAACGCATGGCTAGAGTCCCACCATCCCGGCCGCTGACGTCGGCGAGTGCGACCGGGCGTGAGAACAGTGCCGACACGCCCTCGCCACTCGATTACTTACCCCGGCATGGCTACAGCGCGGCCGGCCGTACCGGAGACTTCGGCCGGCTTGAGCTAGTTGACGCCCCCCATGCGACCCGTGCCGCGACAGGTGGGCCACGGCCAATCGCAGAGCCGGCTGGCAGGCCCCAACGGGAGATGAGACTGCTCGGCCGACGGACCCCACCAACGAAGAGACGACACGAATGGCGGGACCCTCTGGCCAGCCGGAGAGACTGCCAGTCGGGTCCCCCCACCTTTGTACTTAGAACATATTATTAGAGCCGGGGGTTGGCCTATAAAACCCCCCGAACCCCCCATGCAACAGGGACGGACGATCATCTCTCTACACACACACACAAACCCTTCTAGAAGTGGGGGAAGAGGAGTCGGCTGCCCCTTCTTCCTCCTCTAGACACAACTCCAGGAGCACCTTTGTATCTATACCCATCCATCCAACTAAACAAAGCAGGACTAGGGGTATTACCTCCTCCGGAGGGGCCCGAACCTAGTTGTGTCATCACTGGTTGTGTCCAATCTCGCACCCGGAGCCTATCGGCGTCCTTCGGCCCCAACCACCTACGATAAGCCACCCTATGGCACCTGTCATGAGAAAACGACGACAGTTGGCGCCCATCGTGGGGCCGTACGTGGTGCCGGCTGGATTCATGCTCCGGGCGGGACCCCTCGCGATTCCCCGCCGTCATCGCTCGTCCCGGCGAAACCGTGGGGTGCTCGTGGGGCTTGCTTTGGCACGCCCTGTGGGCAACTCCGTCAGTCTCACGGCCGACATCGACGCGCTCACCGAGCGCTTCGGCAGGCTCAGCCTCGCCGAGACTCCGGCCGCTGACGAGTACCCCACGCAGGTGCTAGTCTGCGCTGGTCCGCCCACGGCCGTGGGCGCAGTCGCTGCAACTCAGTCCAGGGGCTCCCACGACCGCGTGGGAGTAATGGCCATCACTTCCTTCACCGCTTCCGGACGAGCACGGGTCTTGGCTATCGCTGTGCTGCCCGCTTCGGCATGTTTGACCTGGTTGGCGCGGCCCTCCGGGGCTTGAGCACTCCTATCGCCCCGACGGCGAACCCCGACACCTCCGCGGCTGATCTCGAGGTGGCTCGTCGTGTCCTGTTCGAGCATGCCACCGCCCTCGCGGCCACGCGGCGCCGCATGGAGGTGGCACAATGGGAGTACGCTTCCGCCTACGGACTCTCCCTGGCTGGCATCGAGCCCAGCCGGTGTGGGGCTGTGCGTGACCGTGGTCGCGTGGCCACCGAAATCCTTGGCGGCAAGATGCCCATCTATGACACCCCTGCAGCCAACCTGCGGGCTCTCAAGGTGGCCTACAAGGAATTGGCCACCTTGTAGGGCGAAGTGTTGGAAATATGCCCTAGAGGCAATAAATAAAGTGTTTATTATTATATTTACTTGTTCATGATAATTATTTATTGTCCATGCTATAATTGTATTGATTGGAAACAGATTACATGTGTGGATAAATAGACAACACTTTGTCCCTAGTATGCCTCTAGTGAACTAGCTCGTTGATCAAAGATGGTCAAGGTTTCCTGGCCATTGACATGTGATGTTATTTGATAACGGGATCACATCATTAGGAGAATGATGTGATGGACAAGACCCAAACTACAAACGTAGCATATGATCGTGTCAGTTTATTGCTACTGTTTTCTACATGTCAAGTATATGTTCCTATCACCATGAAATCATGCAGAGGAGTGCCTTGTGTGTATCAAATGTCGCAACATAACTGGGTGACTATAAAGGTGCTCTACAGGTATCTCTGGGGGTGTCTGTTGGGTTGGCATAGATCAAGACTGGGATTTGTTACTCCGTGTGACGGAGAGGTATCTCAGGGCCCACTCAGTAATACAACATCACAATAAGCCTTGCAAGCAATGTGACTAAGTGTTAGTCACGGGATCTTGTATTACGGAACGAGTAAAGATACTTGGCGGTAACGAGGTTGAACTAGGTATGGAGATACCGACGATCCAATCTCGGGCAAGTCACATACCAAAGAACAAAGGGAACATCATACGGGATCAACTGAATCCTTGACATAGAGGTTCGACCGATAAAGATCTTCATAGAATATGTAGGAACCAATATGGGCATCCAGGTCCCGCTATTGGTTATTGATCGTAGAGGTGTCTCGGTCATGTCTACATAGTTCTCGAACCTGCAGGGTCTGCACACTTAAGGTTTGGTGACATTTCGGTACTATAGAGTTATGCATGGTGGTGATCGAAGGTTGTTCGGAGTTCCTGATGAGATCCGGAACATCACGAGGAGCTCCAGAATGGTCCGGAGGTAAATATTGATATATAGGAAATCCTATTTTGGTCGCCGGAAAAATTTCGGGCTCATCAGGAGTGTACCGGGAGTGCCAATAGTGTATCGAGAGACCATCGGGAGGGGTATTTCGACCCAAGAGGCTACATGGGCTGTGGGAGAGTGAATACCAGCCCTTAGTGGGCTGGTGGAAGTCCCACATAAGGCCCATTTGTCTGGGAAGAAAAGCCCAAAGAGAAAAAGGTGGATAAGGCAAAAAGACCAAAATAAGGAGGAGTCCTAGTCCTACTAGGATTGGAGGAGGATTCCTCCTCTCCTCGCACTCCGGCCGAAGCCTAGAGGGCTTGTCACTTGCGCAAAGCCTCCTCCTCTCTTTCACTTATATATACTACAGGTTTTAGGGGTTTTGCACTTGATTTTCAGCCACGTGCTACCCTTTCCTCTAGTGCATAGTTTCTCCTCTAGATCGGTTTTCTGCAGTGCTTAGGCGAAGCCCTGCTGGAATTGCTCCACCACCATCGCCGTGGTGTCATCATGCCGCCGGAGAACTCGTCTACCTCTCCGCTCCCTCTTGCTGGATCAACAAGGCGGAGATCGTCATCAAGCTGCACATGTGCTGAACGCGGCGGTGCCGTTCGTTCGGTGCTTGATCAGGACGGATTGTGATTGGATTGCAGGACGCTCGGTGATTTGGATCGCGAAGATGTTCGACTACACCAACCATGTTTCTTAACGCTTCCTGCTTAGCGATCTACAAGGGTACGTAGATCCAGTCTTACTCTCGTAGATGCTCATCACCATGGATAGATCTTGCGTGTGCGTAGGAATTTTTTTGTTTCCCATGCAACGTTTCCCAACAGTGGCATCATGAGCTAGGTCTATGTGTAGATGAGATCTCGAGTAGAACACAAAGAGTTTGTGGGCGTTGATGCTTAGATTGCTTCCTCCCTTGGTCGTGTTTTGGTTCAGCGGTATTGTGGGATGAAGCGGCTCGGACCAACCTTACTCGTATGCTTACGAGAGACCGGTTCCATCAACTGACGTGTAACCTCGTTGCACAAAGATGGATGGAGGGTGCCTATTTCTCCTATTTTAGTTGGATCGGATTTGACAAAGGCGGTCCTTGAGAAGGTTGAAAAGAAACTTATGTATCACCGTTGTTGTTTATGCATAGGTGAGAATTGTTCTTGCTAGATACCCGTAGCAGCCACGTAAAACATGCAACAACAATTAGAGGATGTCTAACTTGTTTTTGCAGGGTATGTTGTGATGTGATATGGACAATTACATGATGTGATATATGTGATGTATGAGATGATCATGTGTTGTATAGAATATCATGACTTGCATGTCGATGAGTACGGCAACCGGCAGGAGCCATAGGGTTGTCTTTAATTATGGTGTGACCTGCGTGTCAATCAGTAAGCGCTATGTAATGCTTTACTTTATCGCTAAATGGTGGCAATAGTAGTAGAAGCATGATGGGCGCGACAACCCTGATGGAGACACGTTGATGGAGATCAAGATGATGGAGATCATGGTGTCGTGCCTGTGACGATGGAGATCATGCCAGCGCTTTCAAGATGGAGATCAAAAGCACAAGTTTATGGCCATATCATGTCACTTATGATTTGCATGTGATGTTAATCCTTTTATGCACCTTGTTTTGCTTAGGATGACGGTAGCATTATAAGTTGATCCCTCACTTAAATTTCAAGATGAATTGTGTTCTCCCCGAGTGTGCACCGTTGCGAAAGTTTGTCGTGTCGAGACACCACATGATGGTCGGGTGTGATAGACTCTACGTTCACATACAACGGGTGCAAGCCAGTGTTGCACATGCAGAACACTCGGTTTAAACTTGACGAGCCTAGCATGTACATACATGGCCTCGGAACACAAGAAGACCGAAAGGTCGAACATGAGTCATATAGTAGATATGATCAACATGATGATGTTCACCATAGAAACCACCTCAACTCACGTGATGATCAGACTTGAGTTGGTGAATTTGGATCATGTGACACTTAGATGATCTGAGGGATGTCAATTTGAGTGGGAGCTTTAGTAATTTGATTAACTAAACTCATTATCTTGAACAATAGTCTAAGTAACCTTTGCATATTTATGTTGTAGATCAATGGCTCACGCAGTAGCACGCCTGAATTTTAATGCATTCCTGGAGAAAGCTAAGTTGAAAGATGATGGAAGTAACTTTGTTGGTTGGGCCCGTAATCTGAGGATTATCCTCACGGTTTCCCAGAAATCATATGTCCTTGATGCACCGCTTGGTGACCAACCAGAAGGCATGTCATCCAAAGATGTTAAGAACGATTGGGAGGCACGTTATGGAGATTACTCAATAGTTTAGTGTGCAATATTGTATGGCTTAGAACTAGGACTTCAAAGACGTTCTGAACGTCATGGAGCATATGAGATGTTCCAGGAGTTGCAGTTTATCTTTCAGAAGAATGCCCGGATCGAGAGGTATGAGACCTCCGATAAGTTCTATGCTTGCAAAATGGAGGAGAACGGGTCTATCAGTGAAAATATACTCAGAATATCTAGGTATTCGACTCATCTAGCGGAGTTGGGAATTGCCCTTCCGCCAGAGACGATCACTGAAAGAGTTCTTCAATCACTGCCACCTAGTTACAAGAGCTTTGTGATGAACTATAACATGCACGGGATGAACAAGTCAGTCGCCAAGCTGTTTGTGTTGTGGATTTATCACGGCAGATGTCCGGGCGAATGGACTTGGATTCGAGTCCATCGCTAATGTGATGGACTCAAAGGGGTTGGCTGGGACGAAGGACGCAAGTTTACCCAGGTTCGGCCGCTTAAAGTGAGGTAATAGCCTACGCCCTGCTTGTGTTTGTATTGCTTGTTGTATCGATTACAAGGGAGATAAAGCTTGACCTAGTTCTCGATCACCTCCCCTCTAAGTCACCCCGGGTCTACCTTTATATAGGAGGTAAAGAGTCCGGGTCATACCAGTTGTAACCGACTCTCATTGTCTATTCGAGTCTTCCTCTATCTTCTCTGCCAAGTTACCTCCGGGCGGCTTACGCACCCGGGTCTTCTCTGTCCGGGCCACCTGGCAGACCACGCCATGAGACGCCTTTCTTCCTGGGTCGTAAGTCTCATGGCTCATTCTTGGGCCGGCTCATGAGCCGTCAGGTATAACCCGGATCCCTTTAGGCGGGTCATACCGCGGGATTATATCCCCAGCAGTTTGCGATGCTAAAAGTCACTGAGTTTGAAATCCAGAAAGAACATCAAGTGTTGATGGTCAATAAAACCACTAGTTTCAAGAAAAATGGCAAGGGCAAGGGCAAGAAGGGTAAAACCAAGAAGGATGGCAAAACAGTTGCTACTGCTATAAACAAGCCCAAGCATGGTCCCAAGCTAGAAACTGAGTGCTTTCATTGCAAGGGAACTGGTCACTGGAAGTGAACTGCCCCAAGTACCTGGCTGACAAGAAGGCGGCCAACGACAAACAAGATATATATGATATACATGTTATTGATGTGTACCTTACTAGCTCCCATTGTAGTGCCTGGGTATTTGATACCGGTTCGGTTGCTCACATTTGCAACTCAAAATAGGAACTACAGAATAGGCGAAGGCTGGCAAAGGATGAAGTGATGATGTGCGTGGGAAATGGTTCTAAGGTTGATGTGATCGCCGTCGGCACGCTCTCTCTTCGATTACCATCGGGATTAGTGATGAACCTGAATAATTGTTATTTAGTGCATGCGTTAAGCATGAACATTATATCTGGATCTTGTTTATTGCGAGATGGTTACTCATTTAAATCAGAGAATAATGGTTGTTCTTTTTATATGAGTAATATCTTTTATGGTCATGCACCCAATGTGAGGGGTTTATTCATATTGAATCTTGATAGTGATGACACACATGTTCATAATATTGATGCTAATAGATGTAGAGTTGATAATGATAGTACCACTTTCTTGTGGCACTGTTGTTTAGGTCATATTGGTGTAAAACACATGAGGAAGCTCCATGCTGATGAAGTTTTGGAGTCACTTGATTTTGAATCACTTGACACATGTGAACCATGCCTCATGGGCAAGATGACTAAAACGCCGTTCTCTGGAACAATGGAACGGGCAAGTGACTTATTGGAAATCATACATACTAATGTGTGCGGTCCAATGAATGTTACAACGCGTGGTGGATATCGTTATTTTCTCTCCTTCACTGATGACTTAAGTAGATACGGGTATACTTACTTAATGAAACACAAGTCTGAAACGTTTGAAAATTTCAAGCAATTTCAGAATGAAGTTGAGAATCATCGTAACAAGAAGATTAAATTCATGCGATCTGATCGAGGAGGCGAATATCTGAGTTATGAGTTTGGAAGTAACTTAAGACAATGTGGAATTGTTTCACAGTTGACACCGCCCGGAACACCACAACGTAATGGTGTGTGCGAACGTCCTAATCGAACCTTATTAGATATGGTGCATTCTATGATGTCTCTTGTTGATTTGCCACTATCGTTTTGGGGTTATGCATTAGAGACAACTGCATTTACTTAAAATAGGGCACCATCGAAATCCGTTGAGACGACGCCATATTAACTATGGTTTGGAAAGAGGCCAAATTTGTCGTTTCTTAAAGTTTGGGGATGTGATGCTTATGTCAAAAAGCTTCAGCCTGAAAATCTGGAACCCAAAGCGGAGAAATGCGTCTTCATAGGTTACATGAAAGAGACAGTCAGGTATGCCTTCTATCTCAGATCCTAAGGCAAAGTGTTTGTTGCTAAGAACGGAACATTTCTTGAGAAAGAGTTTCTCTCGAAGGAATTGAGTGGGAGAAAAATAGATCTTGATGAGGTTATTGAACCTTTACTTCAACCAGAGAGTAGCGCAGCATAGAAAGATGTTTCTGTGGAGCCTACGACAGTTGAAGAGGAACTTAATGATGATGATCACGAATCTTCGGATCAAGTTACTATTGAACCTCGTAGGTCGACAAGGGCGCGTACTGCTCTTGAGTGGTTCGACAACCCTGTCTTGGAGGTCATGTTGTTGGACAACAATGAACCTACGAGCTATGGAGGAGCGGCGATGGGCCCGGATTCCGAGATGGGATCCATGTATGAAAACAAAGTATGGACTTTGGAAGTATTACCTGAAGGGCGAAAGGCCATTCAGAACAAATGGATCTTTAAGAAGAAGATGAACGCGCACGGTAATGTCACCGTCTATAAAGCTCGACTTGTGGCAAAGGGTTTTTCACAAGTTCAAGGAGTTGACTACGATGAGACCTTCTCAGCCGTAGCGATGCTTAAGTATGTCAGAATCATGTTTGCAATAGCTGCTTATTTCGACTATGAAATTTGGTAGATGGATGTCAAAATAGCGTTCCTCAACGGTTTCCTTGAGGAAGAGTTGTATATTATGCAACCGGAAGGTTTTGTCGATACCGAGAATGCTGACAAAGTTTGCAAACTCCATCGATCCATTTATGGGCTGGTGTAAGCATCTCGGAATTGGAATAAGCGCTTTGATGAGGTGATCAAAGCGTTTGGGTTTATACAAGTTTATGGAGAAGCTTGTATTTACAAGCAAGTGAGTGGGAGCTCTATAGCGTTTCTAATATTATTTGTGGATGACATATTGCTGATTGGAAACAATATAGAAATGCTGGAAAGCGTGAAGGAATATTTGAACAATAGTTTTTCAATGAAGGACCTAGGAGAAACTGCTTTCATATTAGGCATTAAAATCTATAGAGATAGATCGAGACGCTTAATAGCACTTTCACAGATCACATACCTTGATAAAGTTTTGAAGAAGTTCAAAATGGATCAGTCCAAGAAGTGGTTCTTGCCTATGCAACAAGGTGTGAAGTTGAGTAAGACTGAATGACCAGTGACCGCAGAAGATAGAGAAAAGATGAGTGTCATCCCCTATGCTTAAGCCATATGCTCTATCATGTATGCAATGATGTGCACAAGACCCGATGTCAGCCTTGCCATAATTATGGCCGGAAGGTTTCAAAGTGATCCTAGAATGGAGCACTGGGCGGCGGTCAAGAATATCCTTAAATACCTGAAAAGTACTAAGAAAATGTTTCTCGTTTATGGAGGAGATGAAGAGCTCGTCGTAAAGGGTTACATCCATGCAAGCTTTCACACTAATCCGGATGACTCTAAGTCACAAACCGGATACGTATTTATTCTCAACGGGGGAGCGGTAAGCTGGTGCAGTTCCAAGCAAAGCGTGGTAGCCGATTCTACATGCAAAGCAGAGTACATCGCAGCCTCGGAGGCGGCAAAGGAAGGTGTCTGGATGAAGAAGTTCATGACAGATCTTGGAGTAGTGCCCAGTGCAATGAATCCAATGACTTTGTTCTGTGACAACACTGGTGCCAGTGCTCTGGCTAAGGAACCAAGGTTTCACAAGAGGACTAGACACATAAAGCGACACTTCAACTACATCCGCGATTACATCGAGGAGAAGGACATAAATATTTGCAAAGTGATGGGTGTTCGATCAACACCAGAACTGCATGGGTGTTTGATTCATTAAATGTAAATCACATAGTGATGTGAACTAGATTATTGACTCTAGTGCAAGTGGGAGACTGTTGGAAATATGCCCTAGAGGCAATAAATAAAGTGTTTATTATTATATTTCCTTGTTCATGATAATTGTTTATTGTCCATGCTATAATTGTATTGATTGGAAACACATTACATGTGTGGATAAATAGACAATACTTTGTCCCTAGTATGCCTCTAGTGAACTAGCTCGTTGATCAAAGATGGTCAAGGTTTCCTGGCCATTGACATGTGATGTCATTTGATAACTGGATCACATCATTAGGAGAATGATGTGATGGACAAGACCCAAACTACAAACGTAGCATCTGATCGTGTCAGTTTATTGCTACTGTTTTTTGCATGTCAAGTATATGTTCCTATGACCATGAGATCATACAACTAACAGACACCGGAGGAGTGTCTTGTGTGTATCAAACATCGCAATGTAACTGGGTGACTATAAAAGTGCTCTACAGGTATCTTCGAGGGTGTCTGTTGGGTTGGCATGGATCAAGAATGGGATTTGTTACTCCGTGTGATGGAGATGTACCTCAAGGCCCACTTAGTAATAAAACATCACAATAAGCCTTGCAAACAATGTGACTAAGTGTTAGTAACGGGATCTTGTATTACAGAACGAGGAAAGAGACTTGGTGGTAACGAGGTTGAACTAAGTATGGAGATACCGACGATCGAATCTCGCGCAAGTAACATACCGAAGAACAAAGGGAACATCATACGGCATTAACTGAATCCTTGACATAGAGGTTCGACCGATAAAGATATTCGTAGAATATGTAGGAACCAATATGGGCATCCAGGTCACGCTTCGTAGAGTTGTCTCGGTCATGTCTACATAGTTCTAGAACCCGCAGGGTCTGCACACTTAAGGTTTGGTGACGTTTTGATAGTATAGAGTTATGCATGGTGGTGACCGAAGGTTGTTTGGAGTCCCGAATGAGATCCCGGATGTCACGAGGAGCTCCGGAATGGTCCGTAGGTAAAGATTGATATATAGTAAGCCCTATTTTGGTCGCTAGAAAAGTTTCTGGCTCATCGGCAGTGTACCGGGAGTGCCGGTAGTGTACCGGGAGACCATCGGGAGGGTTATTTCGACCCAAGAGGCTACATGGGCTGTGGGAGAGTGAATACCAACCCTTAGTGGGCTGGTGTAAGTCCCACATAAGGCCCATGTGGCTGGTAAGAAAAGCCCAAAGGGAAAAAGGGGGAAAAAGGCAAAAAGACCAAAATAAGGAGGGGTCCTAGTCCTACTAGGATTGGAGGAGCATTCCTCCTCTCCTCCCACTTCGGCTGAAGCCTAGAGGGCTTGGCCCTTGCGCCGATCCTCCTCCTCTCTTCCTCTTATATATACTAGAGGTTTTAGGGTTTTTGCACTTGATTTTCAGCCACGTGCTACCCTCTCCTCTAGTGCATAGTTTCTCCTCTAGATCGGTTTTTAGCAGTGCTTAGGCGAAGCCGTGCCTGAATTGCTCCTCCACCATTGCCACGGCGCCGTCACGCTGCCAGAGAACTTGCCTACCTCTTCGCCCCCTCTTGCTGGATCAAGAAGGCGGAGATCGTCATCAAGCTGCACGTGTGCTAAACGCGGAGGTGCCATCCATTCGGTGCTTGATCGGGACGGATCCTGATTGGATCGCGGGACGCTCGGCGATTTGGATCGTGAAGACGTTCGACTACACCAACTGCGTTTCTTAACGTTTCCTCTCGTAGCGATCTACAAGGGTACGTAGATCCACCCTTCCTCTCGTAGATGCTCATCACCATGGATAGATCTTGCGTGTGCGTAGGAAATTTTTTGTTTCCCATGCAATGTTCCCCAACACGAAGAGCGTTCCGCCCACGAGAAGCACATCACGGCGCTCCTTGATACTGCTGATGCGCAACAGCATCTGCTCGCGATGGGCGGTGCTGCCACTTAAGGCCCCCGGCCCGAGCGCGAGGGCACGCGAACTGCCGGCCGCCAGGCGGCCCTGTACTCCTACTCCCCTCGCGTTTCCGGCCGCCGAGCCGGAGCAAACAACCCCCGGCCCTCTTAGATGCCGGGGAGCGAGCAGCCGGCTGTCAGCAGCCGGCGCACCAACGATCCGCCTCGAAGCATCCGCCACCACGAAGCGTCGGCATCCGGAGCCGGCGCAGCCACGGGCACATGCCGCCCGCGCGGCGCGAGTCGGGGCAGTCGGTGCCACCCACCGTTCGTCCCGAGCTCTCGGCTCGGCCCGGACCACGCGTCGCCCGCAGCGAGAACGACGCCCGCAACTGCCTGGACAGACTCGCACAATCCGCCCTCCTCGAGGAGGAGGGCTCGATTGGTCCGGCTTGCTTCGGCCCTCGGATCCGCACCGAGCCGTTCCCAACCGGCTTCACACTCCCTAGGGACACCTCGATATACAACGGGGCCGCCAAGCCCAAAGACTGGCCGATCGACTACACCACCGCGGTTGGCATCGCCACGGGGAATAAGCATGTAGCTGTTCGCTATGCCTCCTCATGTTGATCGACTCGGCCTGCACCTGGCTCAACAGCTTGGCGGCCGGCAACATCAACACCTAGATGGACTTCGAGGAGGGCTTCGTCCGCAACTTCACCGGGACCTACAAGCGGCCTGTCCGTCCCCATGAACTCACCATGTGCGTTCAGGGGCCGGACGAATCCCTCTGTGACTACCTCACTCGGTGGGCTGAGCTCCGCAATTCCAATGAGCGGATGCACGAGGTGCAAGCCGTGTAGTACTTCATCGAGGGCTGCCGGGACGGCACCCCTCTCAAACATAAGCTCCTGTGCTTCGAGCCGGCCACGCTTGCCGAGCTCATGACCAAGGCGGACAAGTGCGCCATGGCCGATTCGGCCATCCGGGTCAAGATGACCCGGCCTCCAAGGCGACGACGACACCGGCCATGACCCGAGCGGCTGTCGACAACCGGCAGCCGCAGAACAACAAATGCAAGAATGACCAGCCGGACCCCCACTACGGGAGCCAGTAGGTCAACGCTATCGAGGAGCAGGAGCCGACTACCCAGCCTTCCGGCCAGCGCCAACACACTGGCAAGGCTGCCTGGCAGCCAAAACTCACCTTCGAGCAAATGCTCGATCTCCCTTCTAAGAACCACTCAGGGGCCAGACCCTATACGCACATGCTCCGGCAGTGCATCTTTTCACAGTGATTGGCCCGAGGGGACGGCCTTCTCGAGCAAATGCTCAATCTCCCTTCTAAGAACCACTCAAGGGCCAAACCCTCTACGCACATGCTCCGGCAGTGCAGCTTTTCACAGCGATTGCCCCGGGAGGAGCAAGAGCTGGCTTCACACTCCCTAGGGACACCTCGAAATACAACGGGGCCGCCAAGCCCGAAGACTGGCTGATCGACTACACCACCGCGGTTGGCATCCCCAAGGGAAATAAGCACGCAGCCGTTCGCTATGCCCCCATCATGTTGATCGGCTCGGCCCACACCTGGCTCAACAGCATGGCAGCCGGCAACATCAACACCTGGACGGACTTCGAGGAGGCCTTCGTGCGCAACTTCATCGGCACCTACAAGCGGCCTGGCCGTCCTCGTAAACTTGCCATGTGCGTTCAGGGGCAGGACGAATCCCTCCGCCACTACCTCACTCGGTGGGCCGAGCTCCGCAATTCCTGCGAGTGGGTGCACGAGGTGCAAGCCGTGCAGTACTTCATCGAGGGCTGTCGGGACGACACCCCTCTCAAACATAAGCTCCTGTGCTCCGAGCCAGCCACGCTTGCGGAGCTCATGACCAAGGAGGACAAGTATGCCATGGCCGATTCGGCCATCCGGGTCAAGACGACCCCGCCTGCGAAGGCGACGACGACACCGGCCATGACTCGGGCATCTGCCGACAACCGACAGCCGCAGAACCACAAACGCAAGAATGACCAGCCAGACCCCCGCTACGGAAGCCGGAAGGTCAACACCATCGAGGAGCAGGAGCCGCCTGCCCAGCCTTCCGGCCAGCGCCAATGCACTGGCAAGGCTGCCTGGCAGCCGAAGCTCACTTTCGAGCAAATGCTCGATCTCCCTTGTAAGAACCACTCAGGGGCCAAACCCTCTACGCACACGCTCCGACAATGCAGCTTTTCACAGCGATTGGCCCGGGGGGATGGCCTTCTGCTTCCTCTCGTGCCGCCAGCCCGCGCGCCAGCCCTGGCCCAAGCTGCTGCCCCGTCGCCGGCTCCGGCTTTGTCCCAGAACGACGGTCGTCTAATCGACTAGTTTCCCAACCAGGACGGTTGCGATGTTGTCTTCACCAGTGAAGAGAAGAGCAAACACGCTCAGCGCCAGCTCTGCCGTGAGGTGAATGCCATCATGCCGGTAACTCCCCAGTTCATGCACTGGTGGGAGAAGCCGGTCACTTGGAGCCAGGCCGATCACCCTGCCGTAATGCCGAATCCAGGCAGCTATGCCTTGGTCCTCGACCCCACCATCGCCACCAAGGAGCGAACTTGCCGCTTCTCGCAGGTGCTGATACATGGTGGCAACAACATCAACATTCTCTACCTCGACACGATGCACAAGCTGGGGCTAAAAATAAGACCTGCAGGCGAGCCGGACGGTCTTCCACGGCATCGTGCCTGGGAAGTCCTGCTCCCATGTCGGCAAGATCATGCTCGACGTCCTCTTTGGTGGACCCGGCCACTTCTGCCGCAAGCCGGTGCTGTTCGAGGTCATGGACCTCACGATCCATTACCACGCGCTGTTGGGTCGACTAGCTCTTGTCAGCTTCATGGTGGTCCCCCATTATGCCTACCTCAAGATCAAGATGCCGTACTGCAAGGGAATCATCACCATCACGAGTGAGTACAAGATGTCGCTCGAGTGCGCTCGAGACGGCAGCCTGTTGGCCGAGGCCCTAGAGATTGCCGAGGAGAAACGACAACTCGACTAGCTTGTGGCCCTTGCTGCCAGCCAGCCGGCCGTGCCGGCTCCTTCCAGTCGTCCAAAGACACCAAGACAATCCCGCTCGACCCGGACAACCCGGCTCAATGCGTCACCATCGGCTCCCGCCTCACCAGCAAATAGGAAGGCGAGCTCGTCGACTTCCTCCATGAGAACCGGGACATCTTTGCATGGTCCCCCAAGAACATGTCGGGTGTTTCGAGGAAGTTCGCCGAGTACAAACTCCACGTCCGGCCGGACGTCAAGCTGGTCAAACAACCCCTGCGCCGTTTCTCCAAGAAGAAGCGGCGTACTATAGGCGAAGAGATCGCCTGGCTGCTCATAGCCGGGTTCATCATGGAAGTATTCCACATGGACTGGCTGGCCAACCCAGTCCTGGTGCTGAAGAAGAACAAGACTTGGTACATGTGCATCAACTACACTAGCCTGAACAAGGCGTGTCCCAAGGACCCGTTCGCTCTGCCACGGATCGATCAAGTCATCGACTCCATGACCGGCTGCGACTTGCTGTCTTTCCTGGACGCCTACTCCAGCTACCACCAGATCAAGCTGGACTCGAAAGACCGGCTCAAAACCTCCTTCATCACGCCCTTCGGGGCCTACTGCTACATCACCATGTCCTTTGTCCTGAAGAATGCAGGCGCCACCTTACAACGATGCATGCAAAAATGCCTCCTGCCTCAGATAGGCTGGAATGTCCACGTCTACGTCGACGACATCATTATCAAAATCATGAAGCATTTCAGCCTCCTCGACGACCTTTGGGATACCTTCGCGAACTTGTGCGAGTACAAGATCAAGCTCAACCCAAAGAAATGTATGTTCGGTGTCCCCGCTGGCCAACTCTTGGGTTTCTTTGTGTCAGCTCGCGGCATCGAAACTAACCCCGAAAAGATCAGCGCCATCGAGTGCATGCCGAAGCCGACCTGGCTCCGTGACATCCAGAAGTTCATAGGCCGCCTCCCCTCGCTCAGCCGGTTCATCAGTCGGCTGGGGGAGAAGGCCCTGCCCCTCTATGAACTCCTCTGCAAGGAAGCTCTGATCGAGTCAGGCCACACAAGAAACCGAGCGTGTTCGATTGGCCTGACAAGGCGGACGAGGCCTTCCACGGCATCAAGAAGGCGCTCACCCACACGCCCATCCTGGCCGTGCCGGCTGAGAAGGAACCACTGCTCGCCTACATCATGGCGACCACCCGCGTCATCAGCGTCGTCCTGGTGGTTGAGCGACCGGAGGAGGGAAAGTCCCTGTCGGTCCAGCGACCCGTCTACTACCTTAGCGAGGTCCTCTTCGCGTCCAAGGAGAACTATCCCCACTACCAGAAGATGTGCTATGGCATATACTTCGCCGCCAAGAAGGTCAAGCAATACTTCCAAGAGCATACCTTTCCGTGGTGAGTACGGCCCCGCTCGCCGAGATCATGAGCGGTCGAGACTCCACCGGCCGGATCGCCAAATGGGTCATCTCCCTCACCGATCATGAGATCCAGTACGAGCCAAGAACCGCCATCAAGTCACAGGCGTTGGCTGAGTTCCTCGTCTCGCCTCCCCCAAACTCCATGCATTGGCGCATGCACTTCGACGGCTTGAAAATGAGGACTGATGTGGGTGCTGGCATTGTCCTCTCCTCCCCGAAAGGTGATCAACTCAAGTACGCCATCTAGATCCACTTCGCCGCCTCCAACAATGTGGCAAAGTACGAGGCCATTGTCCATGGCCTCCGGCTCGCCAAGGAGATCGGCATCTGGCGCATCCTCTGCTTTGGCGACTCCGACCTCGTGGTGCAACAAGTCTATGACGAATGGCATCCCAGGGATGCCAACATGGCCAGCTACCGCTTCCTCGTACAACAGCTCACCGGCTCCTTTGAGGGCTGTGAGTTTCATCATGTCCCACGGGCGGACAACGAGGCGGTGGATGCACTGGCAAAGATCGGCGCCACCCGGCAGGCCATCCCAGCCGGTGTCTCCCTCGAACGGCTGCTCAAGCCATCGATCAAGCCTTCCCTAGAATTAGAGTCAATCTTCGTGCTGGCGAGCGCTGCCAGCCCATCAACGGTCCCGACCGCCTCTCCAGCACCTTCGCCACTCGCTCCCGAACCATCGGCCGCCCAGCCGGCTCCGATCGAGCCGGCGGCATCCGAGGTGGCCAGCCCCAGCGACGCGACCGTCATGATCATCATCGACCAGCCGGTTCTCGGGGCACGCGAGTCGAGCTCGGAGGCTGATCAACTAGTCCCGGGGGCTCCCGAGCCAGTCCCGAGGACTGACGAGTCGGTCCCGAGGCCTGATCAGCCAGTCCTGTGGGCTCCCGAGCTGGCACTCGTCTCGTCCCCCTCGTGGGCCCAACCCATCCTAGCGTTTCTTCCATGGCGCGAGCTGCCCCCCGACGACGCATTGGCAAGGCAAATCCAACGGCGGTACACGGTCTACGGCATCATGAACAACGAGCTCATCCACCGCAGCACCACCGGCGTCTTCCAGCGATGCGTCGAGCCAGAAAAGGGTCTGGAGATCCTTATCGACATCCACTAGGGTGAGTGCAGGCACCACGCCGCCTCCAGGACCCTGATGGCCAAGGCTTTCCACCACGGTTACTTCTGGCCGACTGCTCTCGAGGCGGCCAAGAAATTGGTTGACGAGTGCGAGGGTTGCCAACGCTTCAGCACACAGAGCCACCTGCCGGCAACAGCCCTCCAAACCATTTGGGGGCTAGACATGGTGGGCCCATTCAAGACCGCTCGAGGCGGCATGACGCACTTGTTGGTAGCTGTCAACAAATTCACCAAGTGGATCGAAGCATGACCAATCAAGAAGCTGGACGGCCCCACGACCGTCCGGTTCATCGACGACATCACGGTGCACTACGGCGTTCCCCACAGCATCATCACCGACAACGGCACCAACTTCGCCAAGGGTGCACTCGCACGCTTCTGCTCCAAGCAAGGAATCCGGCTCGACCTGGCCTCCGTCGCTCATGCACAGTCAAACGGCCAGGTCGAGAGGGCGAATGGCCTCATTCTGTTCGGCATCAAGCCCCGGCTCGTGACGCCATTGGTAAGGTCGGCCGGCCGCTGGATCGACGAGCTGCAGGCCGTCATTTGGAGTCTCACGACCACCCCGAACCGTTAAACCGGCAACACTCCCTTCTTCCTTGTGTATGGGTCCGAGGCGATCATCCCCACCGACATCGAGTTCGATTCGCCTCGGGTCACCCTATACACGGAGAAGGACGCAAAGTAGCCAAGAGAAGATGGCGTCGACCAACTCAAGGAAGCTCGCGAACTGGCCTTGAGTCGGACGGCGATCTACCTGCAGAAGCTCCGACACTACCACAACAAGCGGATCCGCCCACTCTCGTTCTGCGAGGGGGACCTGGTCCTCAGGCGGATCCAGCGAATAGCCGGACAACACAAGTTGTCCTCCCCATGGGAGGGCCCATTCATCGTCAGCAAGGCACTTCACAACAACGCATACTATCTAATAGATGCCCAGAAGCCATAGAAGCGCAAAAGAGATGCCTCCGGAGAGGAGACGAGGCGCCCATGGAACGCGGCCCTTCTGTGCCAGTTTTACTACTAAGGAAACCGGTATATGTATGTATCCCCACCCTTTTGGGCTTATGAATGCAATGGGTGCCCCAATCCGGCTCTTCGGGCACGCCCCGTTTTTGTTTCCCTCAAAAGTGTTCCTCACTCACCGGCTCCCCGACCTGGCTCCCGGGCCCGGGGGCTAGCCGGCTGGACCTAGAACGCCTCTACAGAATCGGCTCCCGGCTGTCCAGCTGACGGGGCCTCGGGGCGGCAAGGTTTGTCTCACACGAAATGTCAAAACAAAGGAAGACCCCTTCTAGGCCCAGCCAGACAATCGCCGCGTCTCTACCACCCTACTTATCCCGAAACGCCCTCGCGATTCCTAAGTTTTGAACCGGCTCCCTTGAGGCGGACGCCCCGACCCAGCTACAGGCCGGTTCCCGGCTGTCGGGCTGGCAGGGCCGAAACCAAAGGGGAAAAGGAGTAGAAACGAAAAGAGTCGGGCGGGCAAAAAAGGGATAAGGATGGGGCGGCATGAGTAACAAGGCAAACTATTCATGGCATAAATGTTAAGGAAAAGGCGGCCCACGGCCAGCATTTAGTTCATTACATAAACACCCCTAGTGGGTGGATTCAAGCTTAACATGCAGGGAGAAAAAAGAGAAAGATAAAAAATGCCCGGGGGCTCAAGCCGTCGGCGCGTCACCAGCAGGCGTGCCCCCAGCCGGCGCATCACGGGGCGGCTCGGTTCTCTCCTCGGAGGTGGTCGCAGCCTTCGGGTCGGCCTCCTTGGCCTTTGAGGCGAGATCTTCGGTCTCGACCGTCTCGCCGCTCGAGTCGGTGCAATCATCGGCAACTTCATCATCCACCGGGCCTTGGGGGATGCCGAAGGAGTCCTCGGGCAGCGGCTCGTCATCCTCGCCAACGGCCGGCAGGAACTCATCCACGTCGACATACGACGCGAGCTCGTTGGCGTGCTGGACAAGGGCCGGCTCGCGGGCCTCCTGCCCTATGGCCGGCACGTCCCGCATGGTCGCCAGCCAGCCCAGATCCACGTCGCGGTAGCACGACGTGACGAACCGGAGCGCCATCTGTGCTCCGGCTCAGGCAACCGATGCCTTCCAGGCTTCGAGGCACGGGACGGAGTGCTCCAGCCACTGAGCCACGTGGTGCATTGGAGCTCCCCCCAGCCCGGCCACAGCGTGGTGATGTCCTCTTTGCCGGCGGTCTTGAGCCGCTCAACGCTCCGCTCGAGATGGGTCATCCGCATCTCGATGGCAAGCCCAATATCGTCCACGTCCCATGCGGCATCCTCCTCGATGGAGCGACCGCACTCCCGAAGGTACTCCCGGTGCTCCTCAACGGCACGCGCAGCATGGTGCTGAGTTTCCCGGAAGCGCTTTTGAAGAAAGAAGAAGAGAAGGAAAGAAAGGCAAGTTGAAACACAAGAAACGGCAAAGGGAAAAGCAACTGGCTGGGAAAGAGAAAAACCGTCACTTACCTTCGATTGCGTCGTCCACTCCAAGGGCGAAGTTGAGCGACGCCTTGCGCTACGACTCTCGAGCCGCCTCCGACACGGCAAGGGAACCCCTGACCTGCTCGAGCGTCCTCTCAAGCCGGGTCACCTCGCCTTGGAGGGCGGCAGTCCTCAGGGCGGCGTCAGCCACCTCCTTGACGGCCTTCTCCCGGGCCGCCACCTCCTTCGCCGCCTCGGCCTTGAGTCGGTCCTCGGCCGCCTCCCCGTTGACCAGCAGTGCGGCCAGCCGGTCCGTCTCCTGCGTGGCCGCATGGACGTCTCGCACCAGCTATTCCCGCTTGGAGACAAGCCCGGTCTTCTCCTCCTCAAGTGCGACCAGGTCACCTACAAGACGCGACAAGCGTTAGCCGACTCCCAGGGGCTACGTGCCCCTCCTACGAAGTGCAACTAACCTTGCACGCGAGCCAGCTCCTCCTCCAGCCGGTAGAATTCGTATTTGCCATGGTTGTGGATGGCGACCGCCTCCGCGAATAGCTTTTTCAGCAAGGAGGTTCCTTCCTGCCATAAAAAGGCAAAGGTCAAGGACACGCTGAAAAGAGATCCGGCCCGGCTGCCCATCAGCTGGTCAACCGACCCGCATCTCGGGGGCTACACCGAGTGGTCCCCCATTAAAATTCTAAGTCAAAGCATCTGGCTTACCTCCACACGCTGTAGGGCGGCGTCTGCCGCCTCCATGAACTGGGCCAGCTCCTGCCGGCACCGGTCCAGGACACTCCCCAAGTCCGCAAAGGAAGGGACCGGGCCACCTGCCTGGGGGGCTGGCAGGGCTGGCGTGCTCGCCAGCGCTTCCTAGTTGCGGATCACCTCCTGCATCGACTGCAGGGTCCTCCGGGCCCGGCCGCCGCTGCCACCCGGTCTCGCCGCGGCTCCAGCCGTCGGGGGCGGGTTGATGACGGCAAGGGGTCAGGAGTCGCTTCCCGCCGCCCCCCGCCCAGCACCGTCGCCGCCTCCTCTTCTTACCGCTCTGACGCATCGATCGTGATGGAGGGCACCTTCACCTCCATGGACGCCGCCTCCAGCACCGCCTCCGACGCCACCGGGACCTCCGGCACCTCGGCCCGGGCCGGCTCGGCCGCAGGCGGGGTCACCTCCGGCACCTCAGGCCGGGCTGCCTCGGGAGCCGGCTCCTCGTCACCGCCCTTGCCCGAGCCATCTCCTGCACGGGCGGAGGCACTGGCGGGTCCGTATCTGCCCCTCTCGGATCACTTGACGGAGGCCTCAACATGCGGGTTGACTCCGTCGCCGAGTCTGACGCCCGCAGAGGATCCACCGACCCCCTCCATCTCCGGCTGCTCGAGGTCCCTGAGTGCGAGGCCCCTCCTCACGTCCCGGACTTGGAGGCTCGCAGCTCCGCGAGCCTCCTCTTCTCCCCCCGCTGGGTGGCCGCATGCTCGCGGGCCAGTTGGCTGGCGGCATCCGTCGGCTCCCCCACCGGCTCCTCCTTGTGAAGATCGATGGGTCACTGCAGCACCCAAGGATTGGTCATTTATCGGCTGACGACCCGGAAGAAAACTCATACAAGGAAAAAGCCTTACCCGATGACAAGGGGCAAGGCCCGCTTGGCGTGTGGCGGCAGCTTCCACGCGGCCAACTTCACCCGCTTCGGGCCGAGCGGCGGGGCCGCCGGCCTTCCCGGAGCCGGCCTCTTCCCCCGGCCGGCCGCTCCGGCTGCCGGGGCTTGAGCCGGCCGCTCCTCGCTCCTCCAACCCTGGCGCGCTGAGGGAGGAGGCTCAGTCAGAATCATCAAGTCCTCGTCATCATCATCGTCATCCGTCCAGTCCTTGATCGAGGGGGCAAGAGGGAACTCACCCGCTCCGCTGGGTTCCTCGGCCGTGCCGGACCCTCCGGCTCTGCTGGGAGCGTCGGCTCGTCGGCTCCTCCCGAGGAGTCCACCCCTTCCTCCGGGAGGCCTCCCATCTAGTAGTCTTCGGAGTCAGAGTTCTCACGCTCCACCTCGAAGATCTGAGGGTGCGGGCCGTCTGGCGTGTTCTGTCGCACCAGTAGCTACGGTCAGCACATCAAAGTAAGTTCTCCAGCCGGCTGCCGGCTCAGGAATATCAAACAAAAAGAAACCGCCTCGACCAAAATCTTACCAAGGGAGGTCGGTTGATGCGGTCATACGGCTCCATACCAAAGGACCACGAGGCGGGCTTCAGCTTGAACGTCGTAATGGAGTTCACCCGCTTTGCCACCTAAGCCGGTGTCAGCTCGACGGTGGACAGCCGGCAGTGGTCGCACCGGCCGGACATGTCATAGATCCGTTGTGGCCTCAGCTGGAGAGGCGACACCCGGTGCGAGATAAAGGCCGCCACCAGGTCGGCGGCGACCAGCCCCTCGGAGCTCTTCAGCTGCGTGAGCTGGCCAAGCTCCTCCAGGGCCACACCGCGCGGGGCAGCCCCCAGCCAGTTCTGTTGGGTGGACTTCCTGTCTTCAAAAGGCTGCAGCCGGATGTAGTTCATCCTCTGGCCGACGTTCTTCACATAGAAGAATGATCGGTGCCACCCCTTGACGGAGTCAATAAGAGAGAGGGGGAAAGCAAGCGACGCCGCGGCAGCACACCACCGTGCCCTCGCATGCGTCGCTCTTCAAAGGTTTGAGGTAGAAAAGAGCATTGAAGAGTTCGATGAAGGGAAAAATGCCAAGGTAACCCTCGTACAACGTCATCAAGGCAGAGAGGTAGAGCATCAACTTCGGGCCAAGGTTGTGTGGCTGAAGGTCAAAGGTATCGAGGAGGAGGCGAAAGAAGATACTAACCGGGAGCCCGAAGCCCCAGGAGAAGTGCTAGAGGAACACGACATGTTCCCCTGGCTGTGGCGCCAGCGCTATCTCGTCACCCGACGCGCGTGCGGCAACCCGCTCCTCCGACGGCAGCATGCGCGCGTGGCGAAGCTCGGCGATGTCCGCCTCGACCATGAAGGAGCCAGCCTAGCTTCCACCGCGTCCATCGGCCATTGCGGCGGCGGTACGGCGTGCGGGCGCGGTTGCGTATTCGGGTGCGGCGGCGTGCTTGGAAGGAAGGGAGGCAACAAAGACGGGCAGCAAAGGGGCAAGTGAGGCGAGGGTACCTCTGCCTCCTGCCCTTCCTCTCCTTTTATAGGGGAGGCCACGACCCGGAGACGTGGCATTGATTGCGCCCATTCCCCTCGGAAACTCCGCGCGCGGGCGGGTGGCCCCGGGCCGTAATGGCCGTTTCGGGCACATAGGATCCTAACCTGCGCCCCGAGGCCTACTGGGCTACGCTTGGGTCCTAGTGGGCTAGGCCCAGGCGATGTCCCGTCTCCCCGCGTGCGCGGGACCCACCGCATCATACTCGCCGGGTGGCGTGCCGCGTGCCGATGCGGGTCCCGGGGCGGCATCGGGTCCGCCGACCAACCCGGCTGCCCCTTCGCCTACTAGCGGGAGGCGGGTATCGCTGAGGGGAAGCCGCCGGCTCCCCACCGTCTGCCAGACGCGGGCCGCCGCCGGCTTCGGGGACTACTGACGGGGTTATTACCCCCAGGTAGGCCAAAGCAACGGGGTCTTTCCCCTTTCGCTTGGAAGAATAACTACGCGTTCAGCTGGCCGTGGCCGGCTGGAGGACGTCCGGCACAAGCCGGTGCCGGTTGGCGCCCTGGACGGTTGGTCGAGGAGCCGGTTGGACCCTCGGCCGGCTAGGCGTGGCCGGCTGCATCCGGGCCGACGCTTCCTTTGACCTTGGGACGGACATGCGATGTCCCGTCCCTCTGCGCACGGGTACGACGACACGACGCGACCGGCATGACGGGCGGCCCTGTGGCTACAGTGGCCGTTGACGCACTACAGCGCGTGGCTACCGTCCAACCGTCCCGGCCGCTGACCTTGACGAGCGCGACCGGGTGTGGGAACAGTGCCGGCACGCCCTCGCCACTCGGTTACTTACCCCAGCGTGGCTACAGCGCGACCGGCCGTACCGGAGGCTTCGGCCGGCTGACGCTAGACGACCCCCCCCTCCTGAGCAACCCGTGCCACGGCAGGTGGGCGGGGGCCAATCGCAAAGCTGGCTGGCGTGTCCCAACGGGAGAGGAGACCGCTCGGCCAGTGGGCCCCACCAACGACGAGACGACACGAATGGCGGGACCCTCTGGCCAGCCAGAGAGACTGTCAGCCGGGTCCCCGCACCTTTGTACTTAGAACATATTATAAGAGCCGGGGGGTTGGCCTATAAAACCCCCGACCCCCATGCAACGGGGACGGACGATCATCTCTACACACACACACACAAACACAAACCCTTCTAGAAGTGGGGAAAGAGGAGCCGGCTGCCCCTTCTTCCTCCTCTAGACACAACTCCAGGAGCACCTTTGTATCTATACCCATCCATCCAACTAAACCAATCAGGACTAGGGGTATTACCTCCTCCGGAGGGCCCCTAACCTGGATACATCGTGTGTCATCACCGCTTGTGTCCAATCTTGCACCCGGAGCCCGTTGGCGTCCTTCGGCCCCCAACAACCTACGATAAGCCACCCTATGACATCTGTAGTGAGAAAACGACGGAACCAACTTTCCCTATAAATGTGTTCCTTCCATAAAAAAAGTCCAATGATATATAAAAGGAATATAATTAGCCTATTAAAATATTCTGCCAAATAATATCTAAGTGGACTCCTCTGCCCGACCGCTGCCTCCTCCATTAGTCCCCTTCAATAGTACTCCTACCAACTTTGTCGTGTTCAAATAAAAAGTGCTAGAACGTGCAGATGCAAATATATATATATATATATATATATATATATATATATATATATATTCGACATTTACCAGTCCTACGAGATTACAATACAAAAGATGTCCACATGCAGTTCCAATGTAAACACGCATGCCACCAAAGAAAAAACAAAAACACGTCTCCACTAGGTCCAGTATATAAAACACCGTCCGTAGCTTCTTTTAGTTGCACATGTCATTCAGTTTTTCTTAGTTACACAAGTCTCAATGGATTAATCAAACTAGTCGTCAACGCGTGCGTTGACACGGGCTAGTTATGTGCATCGTATGTTATATATTATAGAAGATGATTGTTCATAAGGGGATGTACCAGATCCATATATTTTAAAGGGGATGCTTACTCAAGTGAATGAATCAATGTCAAAAATTGATGGTATACACCAAATATATTTGAACTAAATTGATATAGCAACTTAAGAATTTGCATGTAAGAGAACATCTTAACTTCTTGAGATCCTATCTAGTCGAAGATAGGAAAGAAAGATGCAATATTTATGTATATAGTAAAGGACAAATAACACTTATTAAGGGCCCATGAAAAAACGACAAACATTGAAGCATGGCATTCTGCATCGACCATCATAGTCCATGCATTACATGCCATATGTACGTTGACCTCTTATCGGACTGGATTGAGGAAAGAAAGGAGCAGGGGAGTCATGTAAATTAATGGACAACAGCAATGTACGGCTTGAACGATACGCCACCACCTATGAAATCTCATGTATCCATTGTTTAGTGTAAAACAGTTGTGTATGTCTCGTCTATGTATGTAACTATGGTTAGATAATGGACATAGTAGCTGGACCAGGGATGTGATAAAACGGTGAATTGTTTTAGTCAAAACCCAGTTCATGGATGACGGCAACGTCGACAACTCTGGTGATCGTCCGAATTACCTCATTGGTCCATCTGTGTGGCATGGTTATACATGTATAGTGAAAAAACCAGAGAAAATTTGTTGAAAATAATGTATATTAATTAAGTAGGAGAGTACATGTGGTCAGCTTAGTTTTCTCCATGCCTTTGCATCATGTATGTCGTACCTTTCTTGTATGCTTTCGTCTTCATGTACTTGTCCAAATGCACATGTTGACGTAGTAATTCAGTTGAAATTAAGAGTTTATAAGAGAAACAAAAAAATGCATGCCATATTTACATGATGTTGTAGATTGACCTTAATATGAATACAAAGACGAAAACATGAAAGATGAACAATGTCGGTGTTGGCAGCAAAAAAATACCGACGAAGGTCGAGCTCTAGTGAGCTTGTTTTCAAACTTTATTTTTCCAACGTGCGAAAAATTCCAAATTTATTTGTGAACGTACATGCATATGTATACTATATATGTGCAAAATTCAACAGCATTACACTTTGACATGTGGCATATAGAAAAAAGACAGATATGCATTTTTAAATGGACCTTGTATTTTGTTATTAGCCAGAATTGTATTTTTGTACAACCTACAAATCACAATATTTTTGGATGAAATTCAGCAGCTCCTGCAGAATACATATAGTTCCCACCGATATTTTTTACGACTGTTCAAAAACTTTTAAATATGATTTTGATATTTTCAAAATAGCAAGCCCACTCGAGCTTGGCCTCCAGAAATCCGCACTCGCTACCAGGCTCTTTATAGAAATTAGTGTCAATAGTCATCTTAGCTTTGTTTGAGATGGAGGAGATAGGACATATGACTACATGTGAATCATCCGATTGGTCTCTCTCTACAAAAAAAAGAACCATCTGATAGGGTGAAAAAAATAACTGGCACGTGCTGTGCCATGTTGCATGTGTGCATGTTCCAGGCTATGCTAATCTGGATCTATTAAGCTAGCCGGGAGCACCTAGTCTGCCACGTACATGTTTTTGCTAAGGCAAGAATCGATCCACCTGCTTGCTTAGGTTGAACGGGTGCCTCACTGAATACTATTGTTTCTCCGTAATGTCGATTGGCTTAGCAAAAAAGTCAATACCTACCCATGACCTGTGTACATGTCCGGAAAGCATACGGCGAGTTAACCCAGTGGCTTGTTATTTGTGCTATTTTTTTGATAAATGGAGAGTCATGTTTCTTTACGAACAGTTTTACTTGGGACCACACTAATTATTTTTTGGTAGAATAGTTAACGTGGAGATAGATTATTTTTAATTATTGACCAAACTGAGTGTTTTTTCAAGAATTGCGTTGGTTCATCTCTACACTATTATAACTCGGTCCCACCAGATTAACGGTTCATAAATTCTAATTAACGTGAGATTTTTAGAAAGTGCCTAATTAATGTAAAATAAATATAGATTGGCTTGACGTACAAATTTACCGGCGTGCCAATATGAACGTATAGGAATATGTCACAATACAGGATGCATGCATGCGTACAAGTGATACGATGATAGGTAAATTATGTTTATTGCAAGATAATTAGTGTTAATTCGCATTATGAAAAAGCAATAATATTTGGATACATTCTAAAAAAAATAAAATACTAAACATATTTAAAACTTTGTAACAATCTAACTCTTTCTTGATAAAGAATCCACACTTCTGATCATTTATCAATGAATAAGAATTTCTGTATTGACTATAGAATGTACACTCAGAAATGTATATAATTTTCCATTACAACACAACATTAAAAGAATCATTATTATCTCAGATTGATAAAGCTAATTAAGACTAAATTGAAAGTCAAAATAAAGGTACAATTTTAACCGAATATTATTCAATTTGTACTTTTTGTTTTTCAATAAAGTATCAGTTTCTCCAATAGTTTTTCTAACATAACTTTTTTGGCATTTTTCCATATTACTACCACTAATTAGGGATTATTTCCTCACTTTGTATTGGAGAGATTTGTACATTGCCAATGATTATGGTGAGTGTTTATTCAGATGCAGAAAAAATGACCGTAATTATGGAAATTGCACTTATAATTAGAAACTGTTAATACACAATTGTGATGTTTATTATTTTTTCCAAGCATATGAAATACCAAGTTTTCGACTCAAGGTCGCTAGCCCGTGCAAGTGCACGGGTTGACGACTAGTGTATTATAATCATGTTTATTTAGTTATTTTGAATCTAAGATGGAAAGTCTAGAACAACGTCGATTTATTCCGCAAAAATTGGATCATCATGAATATAGTGCTGCTCATTTTTTGAGGATCAATGTTGCCGCTTTATTTAAGAAACAAAACTAGGAATGTCATCCTAAATTACATCAAGAATAAAATCAGGAGGCATCTCCATCCAAACCTTTTTAAGTTCTTCTCCTACGCCTACTTTAGCTAATTTGTGTGTGGCGACATTGGCAGAACGACGAACCCGCGAAACCTTAAACTCATGGAACGAACCGAGCAAATGTTTAATCTCCTAGACCCTTGGTCCAACGACAGAAAGATTTCTAGAGGGCTGATTCAACATTTGCACCACCGCCTGAATCGAGCTCGACATGAATTCTCGCAATATTTAGACCCGTTGCCAGTTGGACACCCCTGCAGACCGAAATCTCCGCCCGTTCTGCATCCCCAACATCAGGGAACAGGTGGCATGCAGCAGCCCGGGAACGCACCAATTAGTATAGTGCTGCTTATTGTCTAGTTAATATTGATCATTCTGGAGGTAGCACCGCCTGCTGGTTGCATCAGTTCCGGACAGTGTTTTTAGCTTTGTATTAGTAGACTCTAACGCTATTTTGGAGGAATAAATCCATTATTTTTTCCGGAAAAGATATTAGATGGGAAGTCATGAGTCGTACGTACTGCACTCCGACGTGGCGTCGTACCCACCGTCACAGAGATATTACTCACAATGAGAGTAACATAGGTAGTAACATAGATGTCACCTAAGCAAAAAGTATGATGTGTCATCTAATTAATTAGAAGAGAGAGAAAATGAGTAACTTAGACTACTCACCATGGGAGTAACATAGATAGTAACATAGATGTCATCTAAGACAAGTCACAATGAGAAGTAACATAGAGTAGTAACATGCATATGTTACTAGTCTAAGTTACTACCTTCACAATGGATAGTAACATATGAGTAATAACATTGAGCCTTTCATTTATTAGCTTATAGATTCATTTTGCCTTGGCATGCGTTATGTTACTCATAGGAGTAGTAACATGTTAAGTTACTCAATTTCTCTCTCTTCTCATTAATTTGATGCCACATTATACTTTTTGCTTAGGTGGCATCTATGTTAGTACCCATATTACTCCCATTGTGAGTAGTCTAAGCAAAAAATATGATGTGGTATTTAATTAATGAGAAGAGAGAGATATTGAGTAACTCAGCATGTTACTATCCCTATGAGTAACATAACGCATACCAATGCAAAATGAGTCTATAAGCTAATAAATGAAAGGCTCAATGTTAATATTCATTGTGGAGATATTAACTTAGACTAGTAACATATGCATGTTACTACTCTATGTTAATTTTCATTGTGACTAGTCTTAACATGTTACTATTCCTATGAGTAACATAACACACAGCAAGACAAAATAAGTCTATAAGCTAATAAATAAAAGACTCAATATTACTATTCATATGTTACTATCCATTCTGAAGATAGTAATTTAAACTAGTTACGTATACATATTACTACTCTACGTTATTTCCACTCATATCGCACGGCCTGGCTAGCTAGCTACGCTTCACTCACGGCTGAGTCCATTGGTCACTGGCGCGCGGGTCACGCCGCCCAGTCCGTACTCACGCACGCAAATTTTGTCGTGCTGTCGCCGTCGCAGATACTATGCAAGTCTACCGGTGATAATTCTGGCGAGAGAGGAAAAAATGAGTTGTGCTGTGCTAGATAAGAAGACGTGGCATACATGCGTGTGTGTGGCTAGACATGCACGTCCAGCGGTGCCGCCGGCTTCACTGTGGTGGTAGTTCTGGAAAGATCCAAGGCCTGCTGGCTGCCGCCCTGGATCCGGGTGGCCGGATCTTTTGAGGCCGCTGGCGTAACATTTTTCGTATCAGATCCACGGAAGCTGCCAAGTCAAAAGTCTTTTGCTCCGGGTGTTTCTTTTTTTTACTGTCACTTCAGTACATTTCTCAACTCCAATGAACGATGTAGACGAAAGAAGAAAGCTTTCAGTGTAAATTTTTATGCAATTTTATGTTTTGTTGATCGTTTTGTGTATTATTGTCTTTTCCTTGTCCTAGCTACTGTTTTTCTCGATGATCATCACATATAAAATGCACTTCTGAATGTACGTACAACTCAAGACCGCCAGCACAAAGGAAAATCAACTATAACTTTTATCACTCGTACATGATAGTAACAGGTCGATCAATTGTAAGAAGAATGCCACGTGGTCGCTTCTGGCACTTGCTGACGGAAGGGCTCTGTTTTTCTTAGTTTTGATCAGTTTGTGTCATTCTCGAGTAGACAAGGCGGCGACGGCTTCTTGAAAATCGAATAAGGTTTTCCTCGCCTAATCCCCGTCCCGGTGCTTCTAGCGTCATCGTTTGATCCTGTCGGTGTTTGTATTTGGTGGATCCAGTCTTTGTTCGCCTACGTCTATGTATCAGGAGGTTGAATTCTTACGATCTACGCTTATCTTCATTGCCGGTGGTTGTTGTTCTGGTGTGCTGGTTCTATGGGCCATTAGCACGATAACTTTTCGACTGTCTACTATAATGATATTTCTTTGACTCCGAAGGGGTGGGAAAAGGGGGGGGGGGGGTGATGACAGCAACGACCACCACAAGGAAGGAGGAGATGACTGGTACATGGTTTCGCAAGGACCGGCATCAACTGGCTCGTCATTTTACAGGTGGGGGAGTGAGGGATGGATAGATGGGTGTGGGGGAGATTAACCGGCATTGAAGATTGATATGCCATATGTTCCAACATAGTTAGTCAGACTAGCAAGCGACCGCGGTCGGCATCGTATTTTTTCCGGGATTAAAAGTTTAGGCCAAAGGTTTAAACATCTTTACTCAATACAGATGTCATCAAAAGCGTTTGGATTTTCATTGTATGTGATTGCATTGTCCTTGAGCCACGCACATGGTGCAACGCGAGTCTCAAGGGTGCTCAGTGGTCAGGTTGGGCGTTCGGGTTACCCGAAAAAATCGGGTCGGGTAATTCAGGTTTTTGAAAATTCGGGTTTTGAAAAATGAAACCCGAAATACAGCCAAAAATATAAGAACCTGATAATTTGGGTACCCGGAAATTCGGGTTCGGGTTCGGGTTTTCCCGAATTATCCAAATAGGAGCAACACTTCACATCATAGGAGGCCGTTAGGCGGATGGTTTGGCATGTCACTGCACTTGTGCACGCCCTCAAGGCTCAAGGGAGGTGCATGAAACGATGCGGCACCAAAACAGGGAGGAAGAGGTTTTGAGCTCAACGGCACCCATGGTCGTGGTGGCCATCATACATCCCATTGGCGCACGGGGATTAGGAGAAAGGGAGAAGGAATGGAGCACGACACCACTATCGAGTGAGCTGGCGGCTGCTGACCTGACCTTGGTTTTGTGGGAAAGGGACTAGTGTGATGCCTGTTTTTGGGTTGGGCGTTCTCTATGCGTGAAGCATTTTTACTCGGTTGCCAAACAATTTGGGCTATTCGGGTAATTCGGGTACCGTGACCTATTATCCGAATTACCCAAATTAAATTCAGGTTTCCAAAATTGATACCCGATATGGGGATTGGGTTTTTCGGGTTTGGATTATACGGGTTCGGGTTCGGGGTTTTGGGGTTCGGGCTTCAGGTTTCGGATTTTTGTGCCCACCGTGACTGAGTGACTAGGTGATCATGGTTAAGAGAATTTATTGTAGGGCTTTCTAATTTTCATTTCTATTTTCCTATCTTTTCTCGACCTTGCAGAGTAGGTCAGTAATATATTTTTGAACTTGCTGCTTTTCGTCACCTTGAGGTAGTCCACTTCTTAATTAATGAAAGCAACAATCTTGCTGCATTTCGTAAAAAAAGATGTTACGAGGGAATTCTTAACAACTCTGAAGGCTAGGGTATCCCCGTGTGGCCATGGCAGAGGGGTATCGGCCTCCTAGATGAACAAATGGCGTATTTGGCTGGTGTGTCTAGACAGTGCACTTCTACGTAGTTGCTCGATTGGTGCCCTAGGAGAAAAATGTTTGCTTGGCGGCATCAATGCCTACAGCTATGGGGTGGGCAAATCATTGGATCCGGGTGGCAGGATCTTCTCAGGACGCGGGCGTAGAAGCATCTACAATATCACCGAGCTAATTTTGTCCCTCCGTTTTGATGCCTCACTTTTTTTCTAGGGCACCCCTAACTTCCAACTTTTACTTATTTTTCTACATGAAACACTTTCTCGAACAGGTTGTGTGCAGCACTATAGGAGCACATGAAGAGCACACACAACAGAGACGTCACCTCAAAAACACACTGCAGCTCATGCACTTCCAGCCGGAGCACGCACCCAACAGAAGCACACGCTGCCTGGCCGGAGCGCCCAGGCAGCGGCAGAGCATGCTGCCTAGCTGAACCACGTAAGCACAACACACACACACACATACACACAGCAGCACCTATGGCCGCACGCGCACACGCATGTTGCACATAGTACGCTCTACACAGAAGCAACGGCGGTCGGAGCGCGAAGGCGAGGCGGGCGAGCAGGACATGGGGCGAGGTTGTGGGTTGCCTGCCCCGCCGTCGTCAGTCGCCTCCTCCACCTCCACTCTGGCCGTCACCCCCATGAAGCACCGTCCCATACGCCTGTGCCGTTGCTTGATCCACGCGATAGATAGATGCGAGGGGAAGGAGGAGTGTGCGGCTGCAAGCGGGAAAGTCTGGGATGGCTATGATGTGGAGCAGGGTACTCGGGCATGTCGTTTTTCGTGGGATACATCTTTTCGTTTGAATTATATTGGTCGGTCTGATTGTTTAAGAAGAAAATGAATGGTACGGTTAGATCATTTTTTTTCCGAACAGACGTTTTGAACGTTTAGCCTTAAAATAGGGATCGGTTGTAGATGCTCTAAATTTTTTCGTTTCAGATCCACAGAAGATGCCAGGTCAAAAATCTCTCACTGCAGGCGTTTCTTTTGTTTACTGTCACTTCAGTAAAAATGGACAACATAGAATCGAAAGAAGAAAATGGCCAGTATAAATTTTAATGTACTTTTATATTTCGTTGATCATGTTGTGTATTACTGTTATTTCTTTGTACTAACTAATGTTTTTCTTGATGGTCATCGTATATAAAACGCAGTTTAGCATGTACATATAGTTCAACACCGCCAGCACAAAGGAAGGACAACAATAACTTCTATCACCTGTACATGATAGTAACAGGTCGATCAATTGTCGCATTAAATCTAGTTATACTTACATGGTCCCACAAAGAGATCATCATATCATAATATTGCTTTCTTGTAGATCATTTTAATTTTCAGTCGGCATCGCATTTGACCATTTAACCAGTGTGGACTAAGTTTCCATTCATTCTTGATGGTTTTGTTGGACATGGAATTAATCGTCCAAGAAAATATATACGTGGTTAACCAGTGTGGCCCTCTAAGCTTGCGTGCCCATCGTCCATCTTGATTTGCTTTTCTGTCTTGGGCAGTAAAATTAGTCGTCCAGGCTAAAATATCTACAACCGCATCTGATCAACGTCTCCGTCACACGCACACTGTAGCCAGTATGATTTTCATGAATGGACAAACATGGAAAGCACCTTACGCTTTATGGATAAATGCTCTTCAATTCGATCTGAACTATCATGAGCTGATCGAGCGAGTGGTGCATGAATTGGATCGATGGTGAATTGGTACGATCAAAATAACTTGTGATCTGCCTCTAACTAGATCGATGGTGACGATGAAGAAAAAGAAAAGGTAGGTTGCTCACGTGCAATGAGTAATCCGGTACTATGCCTGCATGCATAGTCAACTTAATGAATTAGGTGCATATGAAGGAAGCATACTATTACTCTCAATTGGGTAGGTCAAATGAGGGGATCCCGGTCCTTGGAGTTTAGTGTTTAGGGTAGGGCATGCAGCCTGCAATTTACTATCGTCCCTATAAATCCACATCTTCTCATTTAATTTGTGTAGGAAATTTGTGTGCATGCATGCGTGCATGAAATGCTTCCCCATGGCGGTGAAATGTGTGATGTGTGAGATACTTCAAGTGAATTGGCTCAGCTGCAACGAATTTTGAAGTGCTTGCGGTAGCACTTCGAAAGTTGTTTCTCCGCACGTTGGAACATCAGCTTGAGGCATGAATCATTTATTAAATAAAAGCTTGACGCTCAGAAAACAGATCTAACAAGTTACGCTTCATTGAGCTGGGATTTTTCACACCATAGCATTTGAATTGCACGAGGGAACAGCTATTGGCCTATTGGCAGACACATAGAGCAATTTTGCTGTAAGTTTTTTTTTATTTGTGAAAAAGATTAAGAACTATTATAAAAGTTCATCACAAGTACAACGCACCCCAAGATAATAAAAGTCACATCAGTTCTCTGGACCATCGAATAACCACTCGCTCCAGAACAAGCCACCAACACGCTGTTGTGGCCGCTCCCATACCAATACCGATCTGACCTTTTAAAAAACATTTTTTGTTGGCACATAAAGAAGAAAGATGAATAAACACTGGTATTAGAGTATAGGTCGGTTACGGATACTATGGCCGGCCGGCTTTGGATTGTAATATATTTCTATTAGTCTTGGAGTCCAAGTTTTGTAATTTATATAAACAACCCTTTGAGGCCTCAATCAATACAATTATTATTCTTCAATTATCGTGGCATCAGACGCCTAGGTTTTTCCACACCTGGCATGGCACCGCCACCGCCCCGGCTGACTCGGCCCCTCCTCTCCATGGCCGAGTTCCGCGCCGCCGGTGCCCCTGCCTCTTCTTCCTCTACAAACACCCAACTAGCTCCTCCTCAATTCTCAACAATCTCCCTAGCCGACACCATCTCCGATGTCTCCGCCTTCATCCCGATCTCTCTCGATCTTGGCGCCCACAACTATTACCATTGGCGCCACCTCTTCAACATCCACCTCGGCCGCTGCGGCCTTCGCCACCACATCGACCCGTCATACCCGCCGCAGCCTGCCGATCCACGCTGGGTGTAAGACGAGCTCGCCATCATTCAGTGGATTTATACCCGCATCTCCACATAGCTCTTCAATGTAGTCTCCTCCGACGACGCCACCGCTGCCGATCTTTGGGCCTCCCTCCAACAGCTGTTCCAGGACAACTCCGACGCGCGCATCAACGCCCTCAACACCGAGCTCCGTACGACCGTCCAAGGAGATGCCCCGGTCACCGTTTTCTGCCAGCGGATCAAGGCTATCGGCGACGAACTTCGTGAACTCGGCGATCACGTCGACGATCGCGCCCTCATTAACGCCCTCCTCGTCGGCCTCGGTGAGCAGTTCGAGAAGCATCAGTCCTTTATCCCCATGCTCAAGCCCTACCCCTCCTTCAACGAGGTTCGCTCCCTCATCCAGCAAGAAGAGAAGAATCAAGCTCGCAAGGCGCAACGACCACCACAGGTGTTTCATGTTGCCGCTCCGGCCGCGGCCGCGCCTCCCGTGCCTGGGCTGCCGCCCCAATCTGCCGCACCCTCCCCTCCTACCACGGCGGCAGCAGCTCCTCCACCGCCCCATGGCTGGCGCCCAAGCCCGAACTACTGAGGCAAGAATCCGATCTACCCCCCCTGCATCTCGCTCTGCCGGCGCTGCATCAGCTCCGCCATCGGCCGCTCCATTGCCACCGGCTCCCTCGACATGGCAGCCTCAACACGATCCCTGGACCGGCCTTGTTCAAGCTTGGACGATGCCCTGGTCGGCCCCTTCGCCGTATGGTGCCCCGCCTGCTTACACGGGCACGTGGAGCCCTGGTCTCCGCCTGGCCACTGGCTCTCCTGGACTCCTTGGGCCCAAGCCACCAGCGCATGTCTACACCGCCACCCCCATGCCATCTCCCAGCGCGCCAAAACTCCTGCCACCTTACTACCCCATGCCGGCTCCCTACGGCACCTTGCAGGCCCTGGCCGGCTGCTACCAGCCATCGATCCAGCCCTACGCTCCCATGCAGGCTACTGGCCCCTCTGCTCCTCCATCGTAGCCGGCCTGGGATCAAGCTGCCTTCATCAACTACATGAAGAACTTTACTACTCTCAATAACGAAGGTACGGATTGGATATTCGATTCTGCTGCATCCTCGCATATGTCTTCAAATATGAATTTCCTGACAGCTTGTTTCCCATCTGTTTTTTCTACGATCACCATTGGTGATGGTTCCACCATACATGTTTCCTGGTCATTCTTACATCTCTTCCTCTTACGCCAATTTTCTTCTCCGCAATATTCTTGTTTGTAACATCCCAAAATTCCATTTTGGAATGTTATGAATATAGCTATGCATCTATTATCATCATTGCTTGATTGTATGAACTAGTTGAAATGCCTCTTCTGGTTTTCAGAAAGTCCCCTTCTACTTTTCCCTATGTTGCTTCCTCTATTTAAAATTTTTGGTTAAAAGTTCAAATAAGAGAGGAGGAACATGACACTCCACACCAGGGTCTAATTGGTGAATTATTTGAACAAAAATAACCAGGAGTTATTTTGAAAATATTTGCAAAAAGGGTTTAAAAACAATTAGGACATTTCTGAAATAATATTTTTTTCAAAGTGTTCAAATGACAGAATAGAAATGTTCATTAAATAGCATTTATTATTCTGTTAATTTTGATATATAATACCCCTATATTTACAAACGATTTGAATGCTTTAAAAGCTTTTGAATGTCTCCGGAAATTATTAAAAAGAAACGGTAACCGTTTCCGGTATTAAACGGGCCGGCCCACCGGCTTTAAAAGCCGAAACCGTTACCGGTCGGCCGACCGAGCGCAGTAATGCTCCCGCTCTCTCACTGACACCGGGTCCCACCCCGTCCGACCGTTGCCCCGGAACGGTCATCGTCTTCACTCCCCGCGCTCGCCGGATCCGACGCCGGCCGTTACTCCCCCTCACCGGATCTCTCCCCTCTCTCCTCCCCGCACCCCCCCGAGCGCCTATATAAGAGCCCCACGGCCCCGCATCCATTCCCCCCCCGAGCCCCCTTCTCTCTCTCGCCGAGACGCCGTCGATTGCTCGTCGGAGTTCCACCACCACCGGAAGTCGCCGTCGATCGTAGCCACCACCTCCGACCATCATTCGCCACGCCGTCGCCACCAATCGCCTCCGGAGGACCGTCCCCGTCGCCAGGACCACTTCCCCGTCCTCCCCGACCACCGGAACACCTCGCCGTCGCAATCGCCGCTACCGGACTCGCCGGAGTACCCCGACGCCGGCAACCTCCCTCCGTAAGCCCCCTCGACCGTCCGATCCAAATCCCACGGTCCAGATTAGAACGAACTTAAGTCCGAACCGTTTTCTTCTACCGAACGGTCGCCCGCTCTAATTCACCTACCGAACGCCCCCCTTAGCCAATCGGATCGCGCCACGTAGCCCCCTGACCGACGCAAACTTTTTTTCATTTTCTGTTTTGTTTTAATTAACAGAATGTTTTCCAATTTTGTTTTGCTTATATCTTTTAATCTGTTTAGAGTTTTGAGTTGATTCTTTTTGCAATAGCTCACAATTTTCATGTAGTTTCACCCTGTACTTTTAAATTTCAAATTTGAACTATGAAATTTGAATTGAATCAAATTTGCTTAAAATCTTCAAATCTGAATAACTAGAGTTTGAAAATAGATTTTGATATGAATCTTTTTGCTACTGTTTGGTATTAGTTAGGACTATCTTCAGGTATAGTTTGAGGATTTTCATGATATATTTGATTACTGTTTTACCCAAAAAACAGAATCTGCTTATTATTATAATATAGTTTTATAAACTTAATTTTGATTAGTTTGATTTAGAATTTGGTTTTATTTGTTTATTAGGTTCTGTTAGTAAACATTTAGTGTTTTCACTTACTGTTAATAAAAATATAAATTTGCCTAGTTTAATTTTATTTAACATAGGAATCAAAATTTCTTTTCAATTAGGCTTAATTTGACTAAAACAACTAACTAGTAATAGTTTGTTTTCAAACAAAGTTTTCTATATTTTGTTTCTGTTTTCTAAGACAGATTTAATAGTAAATTATTTTTTTTCTGTCAAGAACATGTTTTGTTAACAAATTATAAGTTTAGTTTTACATTCTTTTGTTAATATAACTATAGTTGATTCATATAGTGTTTATCAAAACTTGTATAAACTTCACTAAACTTTTCCCAACAAGCTTAAATTGATTATTCTGTTTATTAATAAAATATTCTATTGTTTTCCTTGTTGTCAACAATTGTTTTGCTATTTCAAAATAGTTTTATTATGTAGTAGTGTTTTCATCATCCCCTTTGGAAAAAACAAAACTTTGTGTGTTTTACTTGCTAGAGACTTTTGTGCATTGTTTGCCTTGTTTGTTTAGTACTTCTTTGCTGAATGTTATGAGTACTTATTTTGGTTGTATGCTTATTTAAGTGCATTGTTTGTTTCGTTAGATTATCCGGAGTGCGAAACTTGTTACCTAGAGTTACTCAAGTACGAAGATCATCAATCAGGCAAGTCACTTTGATCATGTTTTACCCATGTTTTATATGCATTAGTTCTACCATCTCCCCAGTTGCATGCAAGATAGGTTAGTTGGAAACTTGGTTACATAGTAGTAGTATCATGTGGTAGATACCCCTCTCAACCCCTTTGACAACATTGGCCCCGGGAAACGTTGTTTTACCTTTTGCTATGCTATTAGTAGACGGGGTTGGTTGTGTGATTCATGAGAGTTGAGAGAGTTAATAATTTCAAGACCTACATAATGATCAAGATTTCAATACTCCAAGTTTTCAACATACCTCTGGGTGGATGATGGTTGAACGGCGCCCTGGAGAAACCAGTGGTTAGCCTAGGTGATGCTGGAGGTGGCCAGTATTCACGCGGAAAGGTCCACCCAGGCACAAAGGGATGGATGGGTGCTTCAAGACCCAAGGCTTACCTGCACAGCCACAAGTCATTATGGGCTCTGGCTTGGTTGGATATCGTGGTGACCCTGGACAGGCGGTGCTACGAGAGGTAGAAGAACGGTAGGAAAGGATGGGCATCGTCAGAGTCGCAGGGAAACCCTTTGGAAGACCATGTTTTGGTCATCCGTTTCTCAAACACCCTGAAGTGCGAGAAATCAAACGGAGGCGACCAAATCTTGTGGGGAACGTGTGCAAAAACTCTGCAGAGTACTTAAACCTAATCGATTAGCCGTGTCCACGGTTATGGACGACTTGAGCCAAAGGGATTGGAACTTCCGGAACTCTCAACACAAATAATATGATGATGTGGGAATTTAATAATTTTGGGTATGAGAATTGGTTGATGGAACCATCTCATTAATCAACCAACTTAGTAATGCTTTGCTTAGCCCTTTTTCTAGATGTAGGAAAAATTGGCTTTACGCAAAACTTACCACCCCACCTGCCATATAAGCATATAGACTAGCTGATTATTTTCACCCCTCTCTTGTGACTTTGCCGGCATACTCCATATGCTGACCTACACGGCTGCAACGTATCATGTTGCAGAGTATTTTTCCGACCAGGAGTGAGGACACGTTCTATGCTCAGTGAGATGCCCTTGGAGTCGGATGGACTCATCTACCTTCGACGCTTCCGCAAGATTTAGATATTCTCATGAGTTGGCCTTTGGCCACTTTATTGTAATTTTTATCGTAATAAAGAACTCGATATGAGATTTCGATTAATATAATGCTGTGTGATTTACCTTTGATATATACATTGATGTACCGTGTGTGTACCAGCATGATCTTGGGATGGTACGGAAACACCGGAGACTTGACCTTCCGGGTCGGGTCGTTACAGAAATGGTATCAGAGCACACGCTGACCGTAGGACGTAACCTCTAGGATTGGAAAGCCTTAGGATTGTTTCTCTTTGTCTTTAAATATCTTATACTCTCATCTATTCGTTTCTGACTCCTCTCCGATTATTTCAAAATTTATAGATGGCCACCTTCATCCCAGTGTTGATCACAGAGTTTTGCCAGCCTGACGCAACGATGCCCTTTGGTAAGGAGCTGATGAGGATCGTCAAGGACATAAGGATTGCTTTGCCGAGCATCACCGGGATTCCTATCATGTCATTTCCCCAAGATGGACGCTACAGGATCGAGGTGCATATTCCAGGGAAGACCTTTGGGAATCGGAAGGAACCCATAGATCTCAAGTTCGTGGCACCCAGTTGGATACTTGGAAGAGACATGGCCATTCATCGTGCCCTTGGACGTATCCAGGAGGAATACAGAGGTGGAACCATTTCACCAGGACTCAGCATGGTTTGCCGCAGAGATGCCCATGGCAACATCATCACCAATCCCACTGCAGACACCAATATCTCCTATATCCAGACCTTGGAGACTCACATCAGGACTCTGGAGCTTCGAGTTCGTGCTGACACGAAGACTATCAAGAATCTGATGAATCGTGAGCTGGACCTTGAAGCTGATCTGCGAGAGGCCAACTATGAACACGAGCATGAAGTGAAGGACTTCTTAGAGAGGATTGATGAGCAGAATGCACGCATCGCCACTCTGGAGGAGCATCTAGACATGGGAGAAAACCTTCACCCCGAAGGAGACATGGCACCCTTCATCAGCGACGATGAAGACTATGAGGAAAGCACCACCGGAGGACCTACGACTATGCACTTTTGAGGAGAACATTAGTTATGCCCTCCAATGTATCTTTATTTTAGTCGTTAAAGCGTAGGTCGATGTTTAGTTGTCTGAGATTTGTATTTTCCGATGTTTGACATTGATTGAATAAATGAATGAGTGTTTCGTGTGATATGTTTGTTGCATTGCATATGGGTAGTGAATTTCTTCCAGACCCTTGTTCTATTCTAATTCTCATCCCTCTGAAAACAGCAAGATGCCTCCACGACGTGAGACCGATTTCACTTTTCCACCGGAACTCACCCAACTCCTTCAGCAACAGAATGCACTGATGCAACTATTGATTCAGAATCAGACCAACAACCAGAACAACAACAACAACCACCATCCACCCCAGACTGACAATCTCACCCGTTTTCTGAGGTTGAACCCTCCAACTTTCTCCAGCAGCACTGAGCCCATTGTGGCAGATGACTGGCTCCGCAAGATGGAGAGAGAACTTGTCACCGCTGGATGCACTGACGCTGAGAAAGTGCGATTTGCCGCACATCAACTGGAAGGACCAGCAGCATCATGGTGGGAGAATTATACCACCACTTATCCTATTGCAGATGTGACTTGGGAGCAGTTCAAGCTTGCTTTCCGCACCGCTCATGTTTCAGCTGGAGCCATGAGTTTAAAGAAGCGCGAGTTTCGCAACTTGCGCCAGGGTAATCGTTCCGTGGCCCAATATGTGGACGACTTCAACACATTGTCACGTTATGCCCCAGGAGATGTGGCCGATGATGCGGCCAAGCAAGAAAAGTTTCTGGAAGGACTCAATGATGAGTTGAGCATACAGCTGGTAGTGGCTAATTTCAACAACTACCAAGAGCTGGTGGATAAGGCACTTATTCTGGTAGGTAAACAGCAGCAGATTGAGAACCGCAAGCGGAAGTACACTCAGGGGAAGTTCAACTCTGGAGCTCATCAGAAGCCTCGTTACTCCCCGTACTCCGGGAATACCGGATCAGGAAATGGTAAGTTTGGAAAGCACACTCATACTGTGCACAACCATGGAGGTCACCATCATGGAGGAAATGGGAATAACCGTCTCAACCATGGTAACTTCAAGAGTGACAATGGGAATGGGAACAACAACCAGCACCGTCAAGTTCCTGCTCAGAAGGATCTGAGTCACATTACCTGTTTCAAGTGCCAGAAGACAGGGCACTATGCTACTGAGTGTCCCCAGAGTAAGCAAGGCACTGGAAACGGCACTAACAACGGCAACTCCACAGCCAAGAAGCCCAATCCGTTTCCCCGTGCTCACGTGAATCACATCAACGTGGAAGAAGTCTATGATCAGCCCGAGACTGTGGTTGGTAAGTTTTTATTGCATTCACGTCCTGTTACAGTACTTTTTGATTCGGGTGCAACTCATTCATTCATATCAAGGGTAGTTGTGGATAAGTATGGTTTGCCCACCAAAACCCTTAGTCAGCCAATTCAGGTTAGTTCTCCAGGAGGTATGATGATGGCAGGGATAGGATGCCATGCCTTGAAACTCAATATAGGGAACCATGTTTTTTCCACCGACCTCATCGTCTTAGAGTCACACGGATTGGATGTAATCCTAGGCATGGATTGGATGACCAAGTATGAAGGAAATCTTGATTGCCCTAGCAAGTCTGTTTCACTCACCACCCCGGAGAACAAGAGGATTAAGTATGTATCCCGACGCACACGTATGAGTGCTCGGTTAAATTCTCTCACAGGAGTTGTTCAGGAGGAAGTACCTGTGGTAAAAGAATTTCCAGATGTATTTCCGGAAGAATTACCAGGAATGCCACCAGATAGGGAGATTGAGTTCTTAATAGAGCTACAGCCAGGGACAGCCCCAATTTCCAAGAGACCCTATCGGATGCCCGCAAATGATCTGTTGGAAATCAAGAAGCAAATTAAGGAGTTATTGGACAAAGGTTATATTCGCCCAAGTTCTTCACCTTGGGGAGCCCCAGTTCTTTTGGTGGAGAAGAAGGATAAATCTTTGAGAATGGTAGTGGACTATCGTGCCTTGAACGAGGTGACTATCAAGAACAAGTACCCTCTACCGATGATTAATGATTTGTTTGATCAGCTCGTAGGAGCCAAAGTATTCTCCAAGATCGATCTTCGATCAGGGTATCACCAGTTGAAAATTCGTGAACAGGATATACCCAAAACAGCTTTCACCACGAGGTATGGCTTGTATGAGTATACGGTCATGTCTTTTGGATTGACTAATGCTCCTGCCTACTTCATGAATTTGATGAACAAAGTATTCATGGAATACCTAGACAAGTTTGTTGTGGTGTTCATCGATGACATTCTGATATTCTCCAAGAACGAGGAAGAGCATAAGCAACATTTGCGTTTAGTTCTGGAAAAGCTAAGAGAGCATCAGTTATATGCCAAGTTCAGCAAATGTGAATTTTGGTTGACGGAAGTCGGATTCCTTGGACATGTTATTTCCGGAGAAGGAATAGCCGTAGACCCCGCTAAGGTTGAAGCCGTCACCGAGTGGAAGTCACCCACCTCAGTTAAGGAGATCCGCAGTTTCCTTGGACTTGCTGGATATTACCGGAGGTTCATTGAAAATTTCTCCAAGGTTGCCAAGCCCATGACAGAGTTGTTGAAGAAAGAATCCAAGTATGTTTGGACTGTGGAATGTGAAGCCAGTTTCCGGGAGTTGAAGGAACGTTTGGTCACAGCCCCAGTGTTGATCTTGCCCGATATTCGGAAGGATTTCCAGGTTTATTGTGATGCTTCACGTCAAGGACTTGGAGGAGTACTTATGCAGGATGGAAAAGTTGTAGCCTATGCTTCCAGACAGCTACGACCTCATGAGTTGAATTATGCCACGCATGACTTGGAGCTAGCAGCCGTAGTGCACGCACTCAAGACTTGGAGACATTTCCTTATCGGAAATAGTTGTGATGTTTACACCGACCATAAGAGCCTGAAGTATATCTTCACGCAGAAAGAGTTGAACCTCAGACAGAGGAGATGGTTAGAGTTAATCAAGGACTATGACATGAGATTACACTACCATTCAGGTAAGGCTAATGTTGTAGCCGATGCCTTGAGTCGGAAAACTTATGTGAACACACTCACAGCTGGAGGATTACCTCAAGAGTTAGTCGATGATCTCAGAGAGCTCAAGCTAGAGATAGTTCCAAGAGGATATGTTGCTACACTGGAAATTCAGTCCACCTTGACCGAAAGAATTCGAGAAGCCCAGAAATCGGACAAGGAGATAGCTGAGATTAAACAGAGAATGAAAGATGGTAAAGCTAAAGGTTTTCGTGAGGATGAACACGGAACTTTGTGGTTTGAGAACCGAATCTATGTGCCCAATGAACCAGAGCTCAGGAAGTTGATACTTCAGGAAGCCCACGATTCACCTTACTCGATACACCCAGGCAATACCAAGATGTATCTGGATTTAAAGGAAAGTTATTGGTGGACAGGTATGAAGAAAGATATTGCAGAGCATGTTGCGATATGTGATGTTTGTCAGCGAGTAAAGGCAGAACATCAGAAACCAGCAGGGTTACTCCAACCTTTGCCGATACCCGAGTGGAAATGGGAAAAACTTGGTATGGATTTCATCACAGGATTGCCCAGGACCCGTTCAGGTTATGATTCCATCTGGGTAGTGGTAGATCGCTTGACCAAGGTAGCACACTTCATTCCAGTAAAGACCACCTATACCAGTGCTAAGCTAGCCAAGATATACATGACCAGGATCGTATGTCTGCATGGAGTTCCGAGGAGTATAGTGTCAGATAGAGGAACACAATTCACTTCAAAGTTTTGGCATCAGTTACATGAGACTTTGGGTACGAGACTGGAGTTTAGTACAGCTTTTCATCCGCAGACAGATGGCCAGACTGAGAGAGTCAATCAGATTCTGGAAGACATGTTGAGAGCTTGTGCGCTAGATTATGGATCTAGTTGGGACGAAAACTTGCCTTACGCAGAATTCTCATACAACAACAGTTATCAGACCAGTCTAAAGATGGCCCCTTTCGAAGCTTTATACGGAAGAAGATGTAGAACACCACTGACGTGGGATGGTGTTGGAGACCGACAACTTTTTGGTCCCGACCTTATCCGAGATTCTGAAGAGAAAGTCAAGTTGATACGTGACAGACTCAAAATAGCTCAATCTCGACAGAAGAGCTATGCTGACAACAAGCGCAAGGAAGTGACGTATGAAGTGGGAGACCGAGCATATCTTCGTGTGTCCCCGCTTCGAGGAACCAAGAGATTTGGTGTTAAAGGAAAATTAGCACCCAGATTCATAGGCCCCTACAAAATTCTTGAACGTAGAGGTGAAGTTGCATACAAACTGGAATTGCCGGAAGGATTATCCGAAGTTCATGATGTGTTCCATGTTTCCCAGCTGAAGAAATGTCATGCTGAGATGGTTGACATCCCTTTGCGAGACACCGTGCCCCTAGAGGCCATACAGCTTGAAAGTGATCTGACTTATGAGGAGAAGCCTGTCAAGATCCTCGAGACATCCAACAGAGTTACCCGCAGCAAGATTATCAAGTTCTGCAAAGTTTTGTGGAGTCACCATACTGAGGAAGAAGCCACCTGGGAACGCGAAGAAGATCTTCGTAGAGACCATCCGCACCTATTTTCTAGCCAACCCGAATCTCGAGGGCGAGATTCATCTTAAGGTGGGTAGGTTTGTAACATCCCAAAATTCCATTTTGGAATGTTATGAATATAGCTATGCATCTATTATCATCATTGCTTGATTGTATGAACTAGTTGAAATGCCTCTTCTGGTTTTCAGAAAGTCCCCTTCTACTTTTCCCTATGTTGCTTCCTCTATTTAAAATTTTTGGTTAAAAGTTCAAATAAGAGAGGAGGAACATGACACTCCACACCAGGGTCTAATTGGTGAATTATTTGAACAAAAATAACCAGGAGTTATTTTGAAAATATTTGCAAAAAGGGTTTAAAAACAATTAGGACATTTCTGAAATAATATTTTTTTCAAAGTGTTCAAATGACAGAATAGAAATGTTCATTAAATAGCATTTATTATTCTGTTAATTTTGATATATAATACCCCTATATTTACAAACGATTTGAATGCTTTAAAAGCTTTTGAATGTCTCCGGAAATTATTAAAAAGAAACGGTAACCGTTTCCGGTATTAAACGGGCCGGCCCACCGGCTTTAAAAGCCGAAACCGTTACCGGTCGGCCGACCGAGCGCAGTAATGCTCCCGCTCTCTCACTGACACCGGGTCCCACCCCGTCCGACCGTTGCCCCGGAACGGTCATCGTCTTCACTCCCCGCGCTCGCCGGATCCGACGCCGGCCGTTACTCCCCCTCACCGGATCTCTCCCCTCTCTCCTCCCCGCACCCCCCCGAGCGCCTATATAAGAGCCCCACGGCCCCGCATCCATTCCCCCCCCGAGCCCCCTTCTCTCTCTCGCCGAGACGCCGTCGATTGCTCGTCGGAGTTCCACCACCACCGGAAGTCGCCGTCGATCGTAGCCACCACCTCCGACCATCATTCGCCACGCCGTCGCCACCAATCGCCTCCGGAGGACCGTCCCCGTCGCCAGGACCACTTCCCCGTCCTCCCCGACCACCGGAACACCTCGCCGTCGCAATCGCCGCTACCGGACTCGCCGGAGTACCCCGACGCCGGCAACCTCCCTCCGTAAGCCCCCTCGACCGTCCGATCCAAATCCCACGGTCCAGATTAGAACGAACTTAAGTCCGAACCGTTTTCTTCTACCGAACGGTCGCCCGCTCTAATTCACCTACCGAACGCCCCCCTTAGCCAATCGGATCGCGCCACGTAGCCCCCTGACCGACGCAAACTTTTTTTCATTTTCTGTTTTGTTTTAATTAACAGAATGTTTTCCAATTTTGTTTTGCTTATATCTTTTAATCTGTTTAGAGTTTTGAGTTGATTCTTTTTGCAATAGCTCACAATTTTCATGTAGTTTCACCCTGTACTTTTAAATTTCAAATTTGAACTATGAAATTTGAATTGAATCAAATTTGCTTAAAATCTTCAAATCTGAATAACTAGAGTTTGAAAATAGATTTTGATATGAATCTTTTTGCTACTGTTTGGTATTAGTTAGGACTATCTTCAGGTATAGTTTGAGGATTTTCATGATATATTTGATTACTGTTTTACCCAAAAAACAGAATCTGCTTATTATTATAATATAGTTTTATAAACTTAATTTTGATTAGTTTGATTTAGAATTTGGTTTTATTTGTTTATTAGGTTCTGTTAGTAAACATTTAGTGTTTTCACTTACTGTTAATAAAAATATAAATTTGCCTAGTTTAATTTTATTTAACATAGGAATCAAAATTTCTTTTCAATTAGGCTTAATTTGACTAAAACAACTAACTAGTAATAGTTTGTTTTCAAACAAAGTTTTCTATATTTTGTTTCTGTTTTCTAAGACAGATTTAATAGTAAATTATTTTTTTTCTGTCAAGAACATGTTTTGTTAACAAATTATAAGTTTAGTTTTACATTCTTTTGTTAATATAACTATAGTTGATTCATATAGTGTTTATCAAAACTTGTATAAACTTCACTAAACTTTTCCCAACAAGCTTAAATTGATTATTCTGTTTATTAATAAAATATTCTATTGTTTTCCTTGTTGTCAACAATTGTTTTGCTATTTCAAAATAGTTTTATTATGTAGTAGTGTTTTCATCATCCCCTTTGGAAAAAACAAAACTTTGTGTGTTTTACTTGCTAGAGACTTTTGTGCATTGTTTGCCTTGTTTGTTTAGTACTTCTTTGCTGAATGTTATGAGTACTTATTTTGGTTGTATGCTTATTTAAGTGCATTGTTTGTTTCGTTAGATTATCCGGAGTGCGAAACTTGTTACCTAGAGTTACTCAAGTACGAAGATCATCAATCAGGCAAGTCACTTTGATCATGTTTTACCCATGTTTTATATGCATTAGTTCTACCATCTCCCCAGTTGCATGCAAGATAGGTTAGTTGGAAACTTGGTTACATAGTAGTAGTATCATGTGGTAGATACCCCTCTCAACCCCTTTGACAACATTGGCCCCGGGAAACGTTGTTTTACCTTTTGCTATGCTATTAGTAGACGGGGTTGGTTGTGTGATTCATGAGAGTTGAGAGAGTTAATAATTTCAAGACCTACATAATGATCAAGATTTCAATACTCCAAGTTTTCAACATACCTCTGGGTGGATGATGGTTGAACGGCGCCCTGGAGAAACCAGTGGTTAGCCTAGGTGATGCTGGAGGTGGCCAGTATTCACGCGGAAAGGTCCACCCAGGCACAAAGGGATGGATGGGTGCTTCAAGACCCAAGGCTTACCTGCACAGCCACAAGTCATTATGGGCTCTGGCTTGGTTGGATATCGTGGTGACCCTGGACAGGCGGTGCTACGAGAGGTAGAAGAACGGTAGGAAAGGATGGGCATCGTCAGAGTCGCAGGGAAACCCTTTGGAAGACCATGTTTTGGTCATCCGTTTCTCAAACACCCTGAAGTGCGAGAAATCAAACGGAGGCGACCAAATCTTGTGGGGAACGTGTGCAAAAACTCTGCAGAGTACTTAAACCTAATCGATTAGCCGTGTCCACGGTTATGGACGACTTGAGCCAAAGGGATTGGAACTTCCGGAACTCTCAACACAAATAATATGATGATGTGGGAATTTAATAATTTTGGGTATGAGAATTGGTTGATGGAACCATCTCATTAATCAACCAACTTAGTAATGCTTTGCTTAGCCCTTTTTCTAGATGTAGGAAAAATTGGCTTTACGCAAAACTTACCACCCCACCTGCCATATAAGCATATAGACTAGCTGATTATTTTCACCCCTCTCTTGTGACTTTGCCGGCATACTCCATATGCTGACCTACACGGCTGCAACGTATCATGTTGCAGAGTATTTTTCCGACCAGGAGTGAGGACACGTTCTATGCTCAGTGAGATGCCCTTGGAGTCGGATGGACTCATCTACCTTCGACGCTTCCGCAAGATTTAGATATTCTCATGAGTTGGCCTTTGGCCACTTTATTGTAATTTTTATCGTAATAAAGAACTCGATATGAGATTTCGATTAATATAATGCTGTGTGATTTACCTTTGATATATACATTGATGTACCGTGTGTGTACCAGCATGATCTTGGGATGGTACGGAAACACCGGAGACTTGACCTTCCGGGTCGGGTCGTTACATTGTTGTCCCTTCCCTAATCAAAAATCTTATTTTTGTTCGCCAATTTTGCATTGACAATAAAGTTATATTGGCTTTTGATCCTTTTGGTTTGTCTGTGAAGGATTTGACAATGGGGGAGGTCCCCGCTCGGTACAATAGCACGGGCGATCTTTATCCGCATCATGGCGCACCTACATCCACTCCCCGAGCCATGCTTGCTTCAGTTGATTTGTGGCATCGTTGTCTAGGACACCCCAATAAAACCACCTTGTCATATTTGCTTCAAGAATTTTGTATTCCTAGTTCTAGTGTTCCTCATAATCCCTCTCTCTGTAATGCCTGTCAATGCGGCAAACATGTTAGATTACCTTTTGGAACCTCTACTACCCTTAGCACTTTTCTGTTTGAATTAATTCACTGTGATTTATGGACCTCTCCCATCCCTAGTGTCTCTGGTTACAAATATTATCTTGTGATTTTGGATGACTATTCTCATTATATTTGAACTTCTCCTATTCGTGCTAAATCAGAAGTACATGCCATGTTTCTCAATTTTCGACAATATGTTCTTACACACTTTGGCTTGCCAATTAGATTTATTCAATGTGATAATGATCGAGAATTTGACAACACTCAAACTGCAACTTTTTTCTCTCTTAGGGCATTCTTCTTTGTTTTTCATGTCCTTATACCTCCCCTCAAAACGGTAAAGCTGAACGTTGTCTTCACTGCATTAATGATATTCTTCGCACATTACTATTACAAGCTTCTCTTCCCTCTCGGTTTTGTGCCGAAGCACTTCACACTGCCACACTACTTCTAAATATTCGACCAACTAAGACATGTCCTCTTTATTCGCCTTTTCAATCTCTTTTTCTCTCCCATCCCGATTATTCTTTTTTGCGTTTTTTGGTTGTATATGTTTTCCAAACACCGCCTCTACCGCCTCCAACAAACTCGAACCACATTCACTACCTTGCATTCATCTTCTTGTCGCGTGCTTGTCTCTCGCCATGTCACATTTGATGCAAACACTTTTCCTTATTCTGTCACTAACACCACATCACCTAATCACTAGCAAACCACCACCACCAAAACACCTCCTCTCGTTCCTTCTTTGGTCATCTCTGCAGTCGCGACCTCTCCCTCTCCTGCGGTGAGGCCGGCAAGCCTAAGTCAGCCGGCAGGCCCGGTGAGCCCGACAGGCCCAGCGAGCCCGGCAACCGGCAACCCGAGGCAGCCGACAACCGGCAGGCCCGGCAAGCCTGGCAACCGGCAGGCCTGGCAAGCCCGGCATAGCCAGCGAGGCAGCCGCCAGGCCGGCAGCCGGCAGTCCCAGTGCAGCCGGGGATGAGGCTGGCAAGCCTGAGGCAGTCGGTAGGCCCGGCAACCGGCAACCCGAGGCACCCTGCTCACCCATCCTACAACGGCAGACATCTCCACACCCGCCACTTCTAGCTCTTCTTCCTCTTCCTCCACAATTTCTCCACCATCCCAAACACCACTCCCACCCAACGCCGTACCCATTCCACCACCCACTAATGATCACGTCGTGTGCACCCGCGGCAAACACGGATTCCTTCTACCCACACAACGCCTCAACCTCATAGCCACCCTAGCCCTCTCTCCTATTCCCACTTCTTACAAACGAGCTCTTCTTGATCCTCTTTGGATTTCCTATGCGTGATGAATTTAACGTTCTTGAGAAAAATAATACATGGACTCTTATTCAGCAATGTTATTTCTGGAAAATTGGTTTTTCGTCATAAATTTCATTCTGATGGCACTCTTGCTCGTTACAAAGCCAGATGGGTGTGTCGTGGTTTTTCTCAGCAACATGGCATTGATTTTGATGAAACTTTCTCTCCCGTTGTTAAACCAAGTAATATTCGTGTTGTTCTTAGTCTTGTTGTTTCCTCCTCTTGGCCCATTCATCAGCTAGACGTTAAAAATGCTTTTCTTCACGACACTCTTAATGAAACAGTTTATTGCCAACAACCATCCGGTTTTGAGGATACCTCTTCTCCCAATTCTATTTGCCTTCTTAACAAATCTCTTTATGGTCTTAAACAAGCTCCTCGTGTATGGTTTCAACGTTTTGCTGCCTTTATTCAAACAGTAGGCTTCATTTCATCCAAATCTGACTCTTCATTATTTATTTTTCGCTCCTCTTCCCACACTACCTATCTCTTCCTTTATGTTGATGATATAGTTCTCACGGCTAGCTCTGACTCTTTTCTCGAACATATAATCTCTTCTCTTAGTCATGAATTTTCCATGACTGATCTTGGTCCTCTTCATCATTTTCTTGGCGTTACTGTTTCTCACACAAAGTCTACCCTTTTTCTCTCTCAATGATCCTATCTTTTAGACTTACTTTCTCGTTCTGGTATGTCTGATTGTCAACCCTCTCGTACACCGGCCGACATTGGTGCCAAATTGTTGGCTAATGGTGATCCTGTTTCTAACCCCACTTTGTATCGTAGCATCACCGGTGCCCTTCAATATGCCACTCTTACTACGCACGACATTTCATACTCCGTTCATCATGCCTTTCTTTTTATGCGTGATCCTCATGCTCCTCATCTTGCTCACATCCATCGCATTCTTCGCTATTTAAAAGGAACTCTTGATCATGGTCTTCTCATTAATTCTTCTTCTCCAACAAGCTTGACAATTTATTCCGATGCACACTGGGCAGGTTGTCCAGATACTCGATGGTCCACATCCGGATTTTGTGTTTATTTGGGTGATAATCTTGTTTCTTGGTGTTCTAAAAGGAGCCAACATTTCCCAGGTCTTCTGCTGAGGCTGAGTATAGGTCGGTTGCTCATGTTGTGGCTGAAGCGGTGTGGCTGCGTCAGCTTTTCGTGGAACTTCATCGCCCACTTGATTGTGCAACCATGGTTTATTGTGATAACATCTCCACAGTATGCATGGCTTCCAATCCAGTTCAACATCGTCGCACCAAGCACATTGACATTGACATACACTTCGTTCGAGAGAAGGTGGCTCTTCACGAGGTCCGTGTTCTTCGTGTACCTACCAGTGCTCAATTTGCTGACATTTTCACCAAAGAACTTCCGACTACATCTTTCACCGTCATACACTCTAGTCTCAACATCGTTACTCATGATGCTGAGACTGTGGGGGGATATTAGAGTATAGGTCGGTTACAGATACTATGGCCGGCCGGTTTTGGATTGTAATCTATCTCTATTAGTCTTGGAGTCCAAGTTTTGTAATCCATATAAACAGCCTTTTGAGGCCTCAATCAATACAATTATTATTCTCCAATTATCAACTAGGATAAAAAGTTAGGCCCAACCAACAATTTAAATACAATTTGAGTCCACCATAAAAAAATTGGGAGACTGATACATATTTTCTTAGATCTTTACTATGTTATATAAATATATTAGAATGTACACAAACTCAGGAATATAGGCATACTTATATATCAATGCATTATATAATCATGCAATCATCAAAAGTAAATTTAAAGATGCAAAATTATAATTTTAAAGTTTAGAACATGCAAAAATATAATTATGTACATTACAAATGTAGAACACACTATATTATAATAATTATTTAGTAAAGTGCTTTATTTATGTGGTTAGTGACAACAACTATGTAGAAAATAATATTTGTTAAGTTTATAGTATGGCAATACTAAATCCTAAAAGGTATAAAAGTTTAGTACAAGAATATTGAATAGAAAAAATGTTTGGAGTGGTACTAGGAGGGTAAGAGAGCAGTACTTCAATCAGCATTAGAAACACATGGCGAAGAAGAAACAAAACTATGAGAGAGGGGACCGCAACACACTGTCCCGAGCTCTTGCTCGTAAAGAGTCGGTGCAATATGTGGTGGTGATAGAGACATGCATTGAACATCATATGGGACTTGCAAAGGCCACTCATAAAAAATGTATAAATCAAAATATTTTTTCTACTATGGAAATATTTCTACAAATAGTACACGTAAATTCACAATGAGATTTTAAAAAAATTTGTCGGATTTATCAAATTCAAAAGCAAAATTCGGTATTTTTGCTGAAATGAAAACCATGTATAAGAATTAAATTTCATAACTGAAATTCATAAATCATGAGCCATGGTGGTAAGAAAAGGGATGGACATCAACGGCGATGATGCCTCAACACCCCGACCACCACAATGAAGGGCGGGGATGACTCGTAAAGGGTTCGCAGGGACCGGTGTCAACTAGCTTTCCCTTTTACATGTGATCAAGATATAGATAGATGGATGGATGGATGGAGGGAGGGAGGGAGATTAACTAGGGGTAGATTCTATAGTTAGTAAGATTGGCGAGCGACCTTGGTCGGAATTGCATTTTTCCAGTCGGCCAAATAAGTATGGGCTGGGATTGACCAAGATTGGTAAATACATGCGAAAAATTCACGGATTAGAATTTTATTTTGAAGGTGCATGATCACATGAAAGCATTAGGATTTGCAATGTGCATGATCGGAGTGTACTCGAGTTGTGCAAATGGTGGACTGCCGTTCTCAAGGGTGCTCTATGGTGGGTGATCATAGTTGAGAGTGTTTTTTACGCCTTTGTAATTTCGCCTTTCTCTTTTCCTATTGTTTCTCGACCTTGCAGAGTTGGTCAGAAATATGTACTTTGGCATCACCTTGAGTTAGTCTCCTTCTTAATAAATTAAAGCAACAATCTTGTTGCATTTCGTAAGAGAAGATACAAGAGAATTCATATCATAGCTCAGAAGAAACTCTATGCCTCCTTCACGAACAAAAGGTGTGTCTGGTTTGTGTGTCTAGACGTATGACTTGAACATGGTTATTCGATTGGTGCCCTCGGAAAAAAAATGTTTGCTTGGCGGCATGGCAATGCCTACATGTGGTGTCCACTATCCAGTTAAGCAAAAGAAGAGAAAACAATGTGCTGGCCTAGGAATGTGACTAACCTGCTCTAGGCGTCTTATTTCTTACGCCTCGTAAGTAACCTTGCACTAATTAGAACAGGTACTATAGGGTGACGTAAGGGGGCTATAAGAATTGCCACATTAAATTAATGCCTAGTTGGAGGAGAGAATAGAGGAGAGGGAAGAAAAGCGGGCTATAAACTTATAGTCGGGTGTAGCATGAGAACCAAGAACCTTTGTGAGAGAAAAGTGTTGGGAAACGTCGCATGGGAAACAAAAATTTTCCTACGCACACGCAAACCTATCCATGGTGATGAGCATCTACGAGAGGGAGAGTGGATCTACGTACCCTTGTAGATCGCTAAGCGGGAAGCGTTAAGAAACGCGGTTGGTGTAGTCGAACTTCTTCGCGATCCAAATCGCCGAGCGTCCCGCGATCCAATCACGAACCGTCCCGCGAACACATCATGATCCGTCCCGTGAACTCATCACGATCCGTCTCACGATCTTGATCACGATCTGTCCCACGAACTCATCACGATCCGTTCCGTGATCACATCACGAACCGTCTCGCGATCTCGATCACGGTCCTTCCGATCTAGCGCCGAACAGACGGCACCTCCGCGTTCAGCACACGTGCAGCTTGATGACGATCTCCACCGTCTCGATCCAGCGAGAGGAGGTGGAGAGGAGAGAGAGTTCACCGGCAGCATGACGGCGCTCCGGTGATGGTGGTGGAGCAATTCCGGCAGGGCTTCGCCTAAGCGCTGCAGAAAACCGATCTAGAGGAGAAACTATGCACCGGTGGAACGGGTAGCACGTGGCCGGAAATTCTGTCCAAAAACCACCCAATCCACTAGTATATATAGGAGGAGAGGAGAGGAGAGGCATCCAAGGCCTTTGGGTCGGCCGAAATAGGAGGTGGGAGCAATCCTACTTCACCTCCAATCCTAGTTGGAGTAGGATTGCCTCATATTGGCTGATTTTCCACTTTTTGCTTTAGGACTTTCTCTCCTGCGCCATGGGCCTTTGTGGCTGTTTTCCTAGACCACTAAGGGCTGGTTAATACTCTCCCACAGCCCATGGACCTCTTGGGGTCGAAGTACCCCTCCTGGAGGTCTCCCGGTACATTACCGGCACTCCCGGTACACTACCGATACTCCCGGTACACTACCGATGAGCCCGAAACTTTTCTGGAAACCAAACTGGGACTTCCTATATATGAATCTTTACCTCCGGAACATTCTGGAGCTCCTCGTGACGTCCGGGATCTCATCCGGGACTCCGAACAACCTTCGGTCACCACCATACATAACTCTACACTACCGAAACGTCACCGAACCTTAAGTGTGCAGACCCTGCGGGTTCGAGAACTATGTAGACATGACCGAGACACCTCTACAATCAATAACCAATGGCGGGACCTGGACGTCCACATTGGTTCCTACATATTCTATGAAGATCTTTATCGGTCGAACCTCTATGTCAAGGATTCAGTTAATCCCGTATAACGTTCCCTTTGTTCTTCGGTATGTTACTTGCCCGAGATTCGATCGTCGGTATCTCCATACCTAGTTCAACCTCGTTACCGGCAAGTCTCTTTACTCGTTCCATAATACAAGATCCCGCAACTAACAATTAGTCACATTGCTTGCAAGGCTCATTGTGATGTTGTATTACCGAGTGGGCCCTGAGATACCTCTCCATCACACGGAGTAACAAATCCCAGTCTCGATCCATGCCAACTCAACAGACACCATCGGAGATACCTGTAGAGCACCTTTATAGTCACCCAGTTACGTTGCGACGTTTGATACACACAAGGCACTCCTCCGATATCCGTGAGTTGCATGATCTCATGGTCATAGGAACATATACTTGACATGCAGAAAACAGTAGCAATAAACTGACACGATCATATGCTATGTTTGTAGTTTGGGTCTTATCCATCACATCATTCTCCTAATGATGTGATCCCGTTATCAAATGACATCTCATGTCCATGGCTAGGAAACCTTAACCATCCTTTGATCAACGAGCTAGTCCATTAGAGGCATACTAGGGACATGGTTTTGTCCATGTATCCACACATGCATTTAAGTCTCCGATCAGTACAATTATAGCATGGATAATAAACGATTATCATGAACAAGGAAATATGATAATAACTAATTTATTGTTGCCTCTAGGGCATATTTCCAACAGTCTCCCACTTGCACTAGAGTCAATAATCTAGTTCACATCACCATGTGATTCGCATTGTTATGAATCTAACACCCAATGAGTTTTGGGGCTCGATCATGCTTTGCATGTGAGAGAGGTCTTATAGTCAACGGGTCTGCGATATTCAGATCCGTGTGTACTTTGCAAATATCTATGTCAAACCGTAAACACTGCTACCACACTCCACTTGGTACTATTTCCAAATGGCTGCTCCACTATACGTATCCAGATTGCTACTACTAGTCATCCGGATAGGTGTTAAAGCTTGCATCGACGTAACTCTTTACGACGAACTCTTTATCACCTCCATAATCAAGAAACATTTCCTTAGTCCTTTGGTTACTAAGGATAATTCCGACCGCTGTCCAGTGATCCACTCCTAGACCACACTTGTACCCCTTGACAGACTCATGGCAAGGCACACACAGGTGCGGTACACAGCATGGCATACTATACAGAGCCTATGGCTAAGGCATAGGGGACGACGTTCATCCTTTCTCTTCCTTCTGCCGTGGTCGAGCTTTGAGTCTCACTCAACTTCACACCTTACAAATCAGACGAGAACTATTTCTCTGGCTGATCCATTTTGAACTCTTTCAAAATCTTGTCAAGGTATGCACTCATTGAAATTCTCATCAAGCATCTTGATCTATCTCTATAGATTTTGATGCTCAACAATTAGGTAGCTTTATCCAGGTCTTCCTTTGAAAATCACTTTTCAAACAACCATTTATGCTTTCCAAAAATTCTACATTATTTCCGATCAACAATATGTCATCCACATATACTTATCAGAAATTCTATAGTGCTCCCACTCACTTTATTGTAAATATAAGTTTCTCATAAACTTTGTATAAACATTAAAACTTTGATCACCTCATCAAAGCGTATATTCCAACTCCGAGATGCTTGCTTCAGTCCATAGAAGGATCACTAAACCTTGCAAACCTTTTAGCATCCTTAGGACTAACAAAACCATCCGGTTGTATCACATACAACCTTTCCTCAAGTTAACCGTTAAGGAAACGATGTTTTGACATCCATCTGCCACATTTCATAATTGAAAATGCAGCAACTGCTAACATAATTCCAACAGACTTTAGCATCGCTACGAATGAGAAAGTCTCATCACAGTCAACTCCTTGAACTTGTCACAAACATCTTTGCAACAAGTCGAGCTTTACAAATGGTGACAATTACCATCAGCATCTGTCTTTATTTTAAAGATCCATTTGCACTCAACGACCTGCCGTCCAACGAGCAAGTCTACCAAAGTCTATACTTGGTTTTCATACATGGATCCTATCTCGGATTTCATGGCCTCCAACCATTTGTCGGAATCCGGGCCCATCATCGCTTCTCCATAGCTCGTAGGTTCATTGTTGTCCAACAACATGACTTCCAAGACAGAGTTGTCGTACCACTTAGGAGCAGTACACATCCTTGTCGACCTACGAAGTTCGATAGTAACTTGATCCTGAAGCTTCATGATCATCATCATTAACTTCCTCTTCAACTAACGTAGGCTTCACAGAAACATCTTTCTGCGCTGTGCTACTCTCTGGTTGAACAAAGGTTTAACAACCTCATCAAGTTCTATCTTCCTCCCACTCAATTCTTTCGAGAGAAACATTTCCTTGAGAAAGGATCCGTTTAAGCAACAAACATTTTGCACTAGGATCTGAGATTGAAGGTTCACCCAACTGATCTTAGGGTATTCTATGAAGATGCAATTTGTCCGCCTTGGGCTCGACCTTATTAGGTGAAAACATTTTCCACACAAGTGTCACATCCCAAAATATTAAGAAATGACAACTTAGGTTTCTGTCAAACCATAATTCACATGGTGTCATCTCAACGAATTTAGATGGTGCCCTATTTAAAGTGAATGTAGTTGTCTCTAATGGATAACCCCAAAATTATAGTAGTAAAACGACAAGAGACATCACAGTATGCACTATATCAACAGAGCATGACTATGATGTTCGGACACGCCATCACACTATGGTGTTCCAGGTGGCGTTAGTTGTGAAACAAATTTCACATTGTCTTAAGTTGTATGCCAAACTCGTAACTCAGATATTCACCTCCACGATCATATCGCAGTCATTTTTTATCTTCTTGTCACGATGATCTTAAACTTCACTCTGAATTTGCTTGAACCTTTCAAACGATTCAGACTTGTGTTTCATTAAGTAAATATACACTATATCTACTCGAATCATCAGTGAAGGTAAGAAAATAACGATATCCACTGCACGCTACAAGACTCACTAGATTGCATACATCAACATGTATCATTTCCAATGAATCACTTGCCCGCTCCATCCAATGGGGTCCTTTAGTCATCTTGCCCAAGAGGTATGGTTCGCATGTCTCAACCGATTCGAAATCGAATGAGTCCAAATATCCATCAGCATGGAGTTTCTACATGCGCTTTATACCAATATGACATTTAGCGGTAGTGCCACAAGTATGTGGTACTATCATTATTAACTTTGTGTCTTTTGACATCAATGTTATGAACATGTGTAATACTACGATCAGGATTTCAACAAACCATTCTCACTGGGTGCATGACCATTCAAGGTATTATTCATGTAAACAGAATAACCATTATTCTCTAACTTAAATGAATAACCGTATTGCAATAAACATGATCTAATCATGTTCATGCTCAACGCAAAACACCAAATAACATTTATTTAGGTTCGTCACTAATCCTGAAGGTAGAGAGAGCGTCTGATGTTGATCACATCAACCTTGGAAACACTTCCAACACATATCGTCACCTCACCCTTAGCTAGTTCTCCGTTTATTCCGTAGCTTTTATTTCGAGTTACTAACATTTAGCAACCGAACCGGTATCCAATACCCAGGTGCTACTAAGAGTACTAGCAAGGTACACATCAATAACTCGTATATCAAATATACTTCTGTCGATGTTTCCAGCCTTCTTATCTACCAAGTATCTAGGGTTGTTCCGCTTCAGCGACCTCTCACCTCATAATAGAAGCACTTAGTCTCGGGTTTGAGTTCAACTTTGGGTTGCTTCACTGGAGCAGCAACTGACTTGCTATCCATGAAGTTTCCCTCCTTGCTCTTGCCCTTTTCGAAACTAGTGGTTTGATTAACCATCAACACTTGACGCTCCTTCTTGATTTCTACCTTCGCGGTGTCAAACATCGCGAACAGCTCAGGGATCAATACTTCTATCCCTGGTGTATTATAGTTCATCACTAAGTTCTAGTAGCTTTAGTGACAGTGACTTGGAGAACTATATCAATCACTATCTTATCTGGAAGATCAACTCCCACTTGATTCAAGCGATTGTAGTACCGAGACAATCTGAGTACATGCTCAATGATTGAGCTATTCTCCTTCATCTTACAGGCAAAGAATCTTGTTGGAGATCTCATATCTCGCAACACAGGCACGAGCCTGAGATCACAATCTCTGCTCCTAGAACATCTCATATGTTCCGTGATGTTCAAAACGTTTCCGAGCCTCAATTCTAAGCCGTAATGCATGACGCACTAAACTATCAAGTAGTCATCGAAACGTGCCTGTCAGATGTTCACAACATCTATAGACGACGCTAGAGGGGGTGGCGCACCGAGCGGTGCATTAAGGACATAAGCCTTCTGTGCAGCAATGAGGACAATCCTCAGATCACGGAACCAGTCCGCAATATTGCTACCAACATCTTTCAACTCTATTTCTCTAGGAACATATAAAAATACAAGGGAGCTACAGCGCGAGCTAGTAATCTACAACATAATTTGCAAAGACACTTTGACTATGTTCATGATAATGAGTTCAATTAATCATATTACTTAAGAACTCCCACTCAAATTGACATCCCTCGGGTCATTCGAGTGATACATGATCCAAATTCACCAACTCAAGTCCGATCATCACGTGAGTTAAGGTGGCTTCAATGGTGAACATCATTATGTTGATCATATCCACTATATGTCTCATGCTCGACCTTTCGCTCTCTTGTGTTCCGAGGCCATGTCTGTACATGCTAGGCTCGTCAAGTTTAACCCGAGTGTTCTGCGCGTGCAAATCTGGCTTGCACCCGTTGTATGTGAACGTAGAGTCTATCACACCCGATCATCACGTGGTGTCTCAACACGACGAACTTTCGCAACGGTGCACACTCAGGGAGAACACAATTTATCTTGAAATTAAGTGAGGGATCACCTTATAATGCTACCGTCGTCCTAAGCAAAACAAGGTGCATAAAAAGGATTAACATCACATGCAAATCATAAGTGACATGATATGGCCATGAACTTGTGCTTTTGATCTCCATCTAGAAAGCGCCGGCATGATCTCCATCGTCACCGGCATGACACCATGATCTCCATCAATGTGTCACCATCGGGGTTGTCACGCCCTGCATGCTTCTACTATTATTGCTACCGTAGCGATAAAGTAAAGCATTACATAGCGCTTAATGATTGACACGCAGGTCATACAATAATTAAAGACAACCCTATGGCTCCTTCCGGTTGCCGTACTCATCGACATGCAAGTCGTGATAATCTAGCAAGAACGATTCTCACCTACACATGAACCACAACGGTGATACAAAGATTGCTTTTCAACCTTCTCAAGAACCGCCTTTGTTGGATCCGATCCAACTAAAGTGAGAGAAACTGTCATCCGCAAGCCACCTAAGCAACAAGTTGCATCGAGGGAACTGGTCTCTCGTAAGCGTACGAGTAATGTTGGTCCGGGCCGCTTCATCTCACAATCCCGCTGAACCAAAATCCGACCAAGGGAGGAAGCAATCTAAGCATCAACGCCCACAAACCTTTTGTGTTCTACTCGAGATCTCATCGAACCATCAACCTAGCTCATGATGCCACTGTTGGGGAACGTCGCATGGGAAACAAAAAATTTCCTACGCACACGCAAACCTATCCATGGTGATGAGCATCTACGAGAGGGAGAGTGGATCTACGTACCCTTGTAGATCGCTAAGCGGGAAGCGTTAAGAAACGCGGTTGGTGTAGTCGAACTTCTTCGCGATCCAAATCGCCGAGCGTCCCGTGATCCAATCACGAACCGTCCCGCGAACACATCATGATCCGTCCCGTGAACTCATCACGATCCGTCTCACGATCTTGATCACGATCTGTCCCACGAACTCATCACGATCCGTTCCGTGATCACATCACGAACCGTCTCGCGATCTCGATCACGGTCCTTCCGATCTAGCGCCGAACAGACGACACCTCCGCGTTCAGCACACGTGCAGCTTGATGACGATCTCCACCGTCTCGATCCAGCGAGAGGAGGTGGAGAGGAGAGAGAGTTCACCGGCAGCATGACGGCGCTCCGGTGATGGTGGTGGAGCAATTCCGGCAGGGCTTCGCCTAAGCGCTGCAGAAAACCGATCTAGAGGAGAAACTATGCACCGGTGGAACGGGTAGCACGTGGTCGGAAATTCTGTCCAAAAACCACCCAATCCACTAGTATATATAGGAGGAGAGGAGAGGAGAGGCAGCCAAGGCCTTTGGGTCGGCCAAAATAGGAGGTGGGAGCAATCCTACTTCACCTCCAATCCTAGTTGGAGTAGGATTGCCTCCTATTGGCTGATTTTCCACTTTTTGCTTTAGGACTTTCTCTCCTGTGCCATGGGCCTTTGTGGCTGTTTTCCTAGCCCACTAAGGGCTGGTTAATACTCTCCCACAGCCCATGGACCTCTTGGGGTCGAAGTACCCCTCCCGGAGGTCTCCCGGTACATTACCGGCACTCCCGGTACACTACCGATACTCCCGGTACACTACCGATGAGCCCGAAACTTTTCCGGAAACCAAACTGGGACTTCCTATATATGAATCTTTACCTCCGGAACATTCCGGAGCTCCTCGTGATGTCCGGGATCTCATCCGGGACTCCGAACAACCTTCGGTCACCACCATACATAACTCTACACTACCGAAACGTCACCGAACCTTAAGTGTGCAGACCCTGCGGGTTCGAGAACTATGTAGACATGACCGAGACACCTCTACAGTGAATAACCAATGGCGGGACCTGGACGTCCACATTTGTTCCTACATATTCTACGAAGATCTTTATCGGTCGAACCTCTATGTCAAGGATTCAGTTAATCCCGTATAACGTTCCCTTTGTTCTTCGGTATGTTACTTGCCCGAGATTCGATCCTCGGTATCTCCATACCTAGTTCAACCTCGTTACTGGCAAGTCTCTTTACTCGTTCCATAATACAAGATCCCGCAACTAACAATTAGTCACATTGCTTGCAAGGCTCATTGTGATGTTGTATTACCGAGTGGGCCCTGAGATACCTCTCCGTCACACGGAGTAACAAATCCCAGTCTCGATCCATGCCAACTCAACAGACACCATCGGAGATACCTGTAGAGCACCTTTATAGTCACCCAGTTACGTTGCGACGTTTGATACACACAAGGCACTCCTCCGATATCCGTGAGTTGCATGATCTCATGGTCATAGGAACATATACTTGACATGCAGAAAACAGTAGCAATAAACTGACACGATCATATGCTATGTTTGTAGTTTGGGTCTTATCCATCACATCATTCTCCTAATGATGTGATCCCGTTATCAAATGACATCTCATGTCCATGGCTAGGAAACCTTAACCATCCTTTGATCAACGAGCTAGTCCATTAGAGGCATACTAGGGACATGGTTTTGTCTATGTATCCACACATGCATTTAAGTCTTCGATCAATACAATTATAGCATGGATAATAAACGATTATCATGAACAAGGAAATATGATAATAACTAATTTATTATTGCCTCTAGGGCATATTTCCAACAAAAAGGTGAGCCATATGTTAATCGTATGACATACTAGTATGACTAACTATTGTATGTGTGGGCTTGTAGATTGGCAATAAGTGACATTAGCCAACTCTTGGCTATACTATTAACCATGCTCTTAGTGGAAAATCTAGCCCAATGCCCCAATGGCTTAGGATAGGTCAACAGTGAAATTCTCCTTCAATTTTTGTTCATATAGATCCGTCCCGTCCCTGCCCCCAATAGTCAAGGACTCAAGGTACATTGTTGTCTACTAAATAATTATTATTTAAGCACTCAAAAGATGTGCACTAGACTATTCGAGCCAAGTAAAAATGTCCACATCATCCTCAAACTCCCTGCGGGCATCACTTTTCCTCATGCACGTGTTAAGAGTTCTACCCAAACAGGCTGAGAAACCACATGAAAGGAAAGAGAAAAATGAATCATGCTAAGACAAGTTTGTCAAGGGAACTCCAAAGTGACTTTTACGCTGCCTACGAAGAAAAGGTCCAATATTGCGGTCGATAGATGGGTACAACTTAAATCTAGCGGTCGATAGATGGGTACACACATTAAAAGGGCAATCTTATTATTTATTTAGAGTTTTTGTAAATCATATTTTCCATCTTTTAGTTGACATGGTTTCCAAGTTGTTACTAATAGTGGGACTGTTTTCTTTGACTATAGTTTAAGGTGGGCCATTGATCACAAATATTCATCTTGATGAATTTTCATGGGAAGAAAAACATTCAAGATAAATTTTTTTGTAAATAGAGGGGTCTCCCCCAGCCCAAACTTTTATAAAATCCAAGGTAGGATAGCCAAGTTCAACAATTGATAGGACGCGGTGGACAACTACTAAGTAGACACAACATAACCAGGGCCAAGTACAACTAGTTTTAGCCCTATTACAACAACCATCTTACATGAGCAGGGAGAGAGCGAAAGATAAACTGAACTAGCACCAAAATTACTCTCCACTGCCCAAAATAGGAACAACTACCAGGTAATCCTAAGCAATTTCCCTCTTCGGTGGTCCAAAAGTCTTAAGTACCGAATAAGAAGAGCACCCTGCACGTCCAAAGCCAACACCTTCCATTGCGTGATCAAGGAGCACACCAGACTTAAGACACACTGCAAACTTTTCCACTTCCTCCCCTGAAAAACAAATTCATTGCGAACCAGCCATAAGCCCCATACGGTAGCAGATGAGTAATATTAACAACCTCTTTAGCTTTCTTTTGCTTCCAAAAGATAACAAGATCATTAAAAGATCTAGGCATAGAAATACCACATATATCAGGGATAATTAACCAACATTCCTTAGCAACAGTGCAGTCAAAAAACAAGTGTTGAATAGATTCATGTTCAATACAAAAAACACATGACAGATCATCAACATGTCTCCTCCTTGCCATGTTTTCTCTAGTTAACCATTTATTATAATACACCAGCCAAAGAAAAATAGGAATATTAGGTGGAACTTTATTTTTCCACATGCAGTCTTTAACATCAGATGACACGCCCCCAAAATGAATTAATGTGTAGAATGATCTAACAGAGTATTTGCTAGAAGGTTCAAGAGACCAGGTAGGAGTGTCTGGTTCATTGGAAGGGATAAACCCTCTCACCAATTCATTTAGTTTAAACTAACATTCCATCAGATTATCATCTACACACCTCCTAAAGGTGAGATGTAATTGAGATCCATCCCACACCTGGGCAATAGTGGCCTCTTGTTGTTGACAAATATCAAATAGTCCCCAAAAAAGAGTTTTCAATGAGCATTCACCACTCTAGAGATCATGCCTGAAGGCAATGCTTTTACCATTCCCAGGGACCCATTTGATGAAATTTCTAGCTGCACCCAAAGCCCATGTAACACTTTTCCAGAATGGAGAGCCCAACATAGTCTTGGACCGGAAGAGATTAGGTTTCTCAACACCATATTTGTGGCAAATGAATTTCTTCCAGTATTTATCCACCCCCATCATAAAATCTTTTCCCCCAGGAGGCCAACAAGGCCATATTGAATCCTTTCAAGTTGGGAACTCCAAGCCCACCAAACTCCTTTTTCCTGGTAACTAATCTCCAATTAGACAAATGGTATTTATGAATATCACTCAAATTCCCCCAAAATAAATGAGACATCTGGGAACTAATTGCATCAATTGCCCATTTAGGAAATTTCATAATGGACATTAAGTAGGCAGGGATACTGGCAAGACAGATAACTAGGAGAATGAGTTTCCCTCTATAAGAGACATATCTCCCCAGCCACCAAACAATGCATTTGATGATCCTATAAATAATAGGTTGCAAATCCTCCCTTCTCAAATTCTTATAGTGAAGAGGAACACCTAAGTATTTAAAGGGGAAATCCCCCAAACTGGCAGCAGAAGATTTGAGCAAACTCTTTGGACATTTCCTCACTAACATGTAAGGTATGCAAGTCACTTTGATGAAAATTAATTTTGAGCGAGAGAGCTTCTCAAAGAATGTGAGGATGCATTTAAGGTTTTTAGCATATTCCACAGAATATTCCAGGAAAAGGATAGTGTCATCAGCATACTGCAAACTGACCACTCCTCCTGAAATAATATTAGGAAGCAGCCCATTAATCAGATTATGCCTAACAGCTTTGTCTAACATTTTAGTAAACACATCAGCCACAAGATTAAAAAGAAGAGGTGAGTGAGGGTCACTCTGTTTGAGACCTTTTTCCCCAATAAAATGGGGCCCATTAGAATCATTTATCCTGACCTGAAAGGTGCCTTGGAATAATGTGCTGAAGACCCAATTGACCCACTTATCCCCAAATCCCCTAGATAGGAGCATCTCTTTGAGAAAATCCCAGCTAACCCTATCATAGGCTTTCTCATAGTCAAGTTTTAAAATCAAACTCCCAAACCCAGATCTATGTACCTCAAGAATAACTTCAAGAGCCATCACAACACTTTCCAAGATAAATCTCCCTTTGATAAAAGCAGTTTGATTCAAAGAAATAAGCTTGTCACAGAGAGGATAAGCTCTGGTATTTATAGCTTTAGATAGAATGTTTCACGGGACAATTACTGAGACTAATTGGCCTAAAATAATTCATCTCCCTGGCATGAGGGGTCTTAGGAATAAGAGTAATAATGACAAAGTTTAGCCTATGGACATCTAAGCTACCAACCTCGAAGTCTTTCACCAACCACATAAAGTCACTTTTAGTGGTATCCTAAATTTTTTGATAAAAAAATAAAAGATAGCCTATCAGGCCTAGGAGTCCCACATGCATAAGAACTCATAATAGCTTGTTTAATTTCCTCCTCAGAAAAGGGTTTCTCAAGTTCCACTCGGTCTTGTTCAGAAACTAGATCATCCCGCCCCCCCAAAATTCGCACCAAGATGAATATCTGGTTTGGGTTCACATACAAAGAGGTTTTTATAAAAGTCAGTGGCTACTTTGAGCATATTCTGGGTGGAGGTGATCACCTCAGAGGGGCCTTCCAGCTCAGAGAAATGGTTTTTCCGGTGTCTATGGTTAGCAAGAGCATGAAAGTAAGCATTAATGCGATCCCCTTTTAGGATTTTCCTATCGCTAGATCTCCGCCATAAAGCAGTCTCTTCCTTCTTCCAAATATCATCAAGTTACTTTTACATATTTTTCTTTGTGTCAACATTCCCAGCAGAGAGTTTTTGGGATTCAGACAAAACATCTAGAATGTCAAACTCCATAAGGAGGGATTTCTTTTTCTTTTTAATGGAAGACTCTATGTTGATACTCCAGCCCTTCAATTTCTTCCTAGGGTTTCTGGTTTTGAGCATCCAATTGTCAATAGAGTTGCTGGATGACACAACAGAAGTCCATGCCCCCTCTACAAGCTGGTTAAACCCAGGTTGAGAGAGCCACCACTTTTCAAATCTAAACATTTTAGGACAAGAAATTTTCCTAGCACCAGTGTCAAATACTAAAGAAGTGTGGCCACTACCAACCCTAGGGAGGGCAGATAAGGAAGTGATTATCCCAGTCTACAGAAATGAACACTCTGTTCAACAAGGTAAAAAAGGATTATTTTGATTGTTAGACCAAGTATACTTCCTGTTGGCTACAAGAATTTCAAGCAACCCCCATCCGTTGATCCAATCATTAAATAGGAAAGTAACTTACTGATTAATCAGGCCATTGCTTTTATCATCCTCACCCTAACTAGATTAAAGTCTCCACAAACAAAAATAGGGTAAGTAGTAGTGCTAAGAGAATCATGGGGTTCAGATATGAAGTCCATCTTCGATTCAGGATATGCAGAACCATAGACCACTATCAAATGCCAAAGAAACCATATTTTTTACATTTGACAGTAGATTTAATAGAAAATTTGGTATTAAGAAACCCAATCACCTCAAAGGCATCTTGTTTCAGCCCCAACAAGATGCCCCCAACAGTGTTGTCAGGAGGCAAAAAATGTCAAGTAAAGACCTCAGATCTGTCCAAAGCCTTGAGGAAACCCTCGGATATAATCTCTTTCTTAGTTTCTTGAATGCCAATAAAGTCAGGATTAGTTTTAGCAATCACATCACAAAGGCACTATATTTTACCATGTTGACCTAAACCTCTGATATTCCAGATAAGACCAATCATTTAAATCAAGGTATTTTAAAAGGATGAGTTAAGCGACAAGGCTTACTTTTAGTTGGCACGACACGTGTAACCACCAACACAACAACAGTGCCATCTGTCCTCAAGGGGGAACCCCTGCCTGGAGTCCTAACTACACTCTCATGTATCAAATCCAGATTGTCAGGTAAAGCAATATTAGGGTGATCATTGTCAAAAGCCAAGCATCTTTCTTGCTCTCTAACAACTAGATCTCCCATAATATCTAATTGTGTCATATCATCCCCACCCAAAGAACAATCAACCAATGCCACTTGTTCAATCAGAAGAGAAGGAGCATTAGAGGGGAAGATTTACCTATGAATGTTCTAGGGATTTCGAGATTTTTCTTCATCTTATATGCAGCAACTTTCTCCATGATATTGATGTTGCCATGCCTTCTGGTTGCATACTTTGGTGCCAAGACAGGTCCCCACTCAGTATTCTTGACAGGTACATCTTGGGCATGATTCAGTGAATCCAGAAGGGACCTTTTCAAACTTGAATGTTGCAGGATTTGTACAGCCTCAGGGGGAAGAGTCCCCAGATCAATTTCCATTTCATCATCACCCTCTTCCTTAGATTCAAGCATGTCAACAGATTTCAGCAGAGATTCACAGTACTCCTTGTGAATAGAATCTTCCATTTTCATATTAGGCTTAAGGAAAATGTTTTTGGGGGTAGAAACCTCCACTCCAGGAAGACTTCTAGAGTTGGCAGTAGGAACAACCCCAATATTGCAAGGAAGAACAACAACAACTCCCAGACCTGGGTTGGAAGGAGGAGATTCTCCTAGACCCAAAGTAGGGCTTTGTGGGACAAAGTCAGTCACCCCAACAACCTCCATAATGAAATTCTCATGATCAAAATCAGAAGGAAACCCAGAAGGGAAGGTCTTGCCTTTACCACCAGATCCAGATGAACTCTAGTTGGTCATGTTAGCTCTATCCAATTCATCAATGGTAGTATCATCATCCACCAAGTCATCATTCATGTTACCCTTGAAATCCTCCTCCTTTCTGTTCACCAGCACCATCTTCTCCTTCATCCTCATCCTTAGATTCAATATCAATCATAGAGTCCAAACCACCCACCTGTTCAAAGCCTTCAACAGTAAATCCTAGCAAGAATAGCTTGTTCTTCATCTCAATCAATCTTCCAAACGGAATTTTGGTGGGGTCTCTACAAACAATTTTGACCCTCACATTTTCAAAGAAAGTTTTAAACATCCCTTTCCAATCAACATCAGTTAAGAAACCAAACATAGAGGCAATCTAAGCAAAAACCATCCAAGTACACCACTGAGGGGGGATCCCATCAATCAACACCCAAGCTTCAATGAGATCCCCAAAAGGGTCACACACTCCCTTCAATTTAGTCATCTTAACTAAAACCTCATGTGGCAGGCAGAAGCCTGGCAATTCAATCAAGTCTTCCACCTTTTTACAGGGAGGGGATCTAACCAGAAAAGTCTTGTGGGAGATCACCCTAATCTGCCAAGGCCAATGTTTAGCTTTGCAGAATATGTCATTGAGCAGACTAAGAAGTAGAGTCTTATCAACATCCCCTTTGGTGATATTAACCACAACACAGTTCTGAAAGTTAAGCCAGCTTGACTCATTGGCCATAGGAACATCCACATGCTAGAAACCAAGGCCCCTAGCCCCACTACCAAAGTAAGTAGCAGTAGGTTGAATTTTTGACCAAGCAGCACAGTTATTGACATTATGGTTTTGCTGACATATAACGAAGGACTTTGGCTTAACACAGTTACCCACATAATGACCTAGACCTCCACAATTAAAAAAACTCATGTCCTTATACTTAGGATCTAGTATCTACACTACTTCAATTTCAGGAGCATGTGAAGATTGAACGTGTGAAGAAGTCGTAGTAGAGGGAGTAGATTTGGTACGTCTCGGGGCCGGAGCAGTCTCCTTGGGGACTTGAGGAGCAGCCTTGCGAACCCCCCTAGAATTGGTCTTCAGGATAGAGGTTTTCGTCGGTCCTCATGTCCCAGGAACAGAGCTCCCCCCACGATGGTCCGCCATACTCCTCCCTTTCTTGACGATCTCAGCAAAGGAGAGAGTACCCGAACCTACTCTGATAATATCTATGGATTTCGAGGGATGATCAAAGGGGTGACGGATGGCAGGGTGGCAAGCAACAACAGTGAATGAGCTAGAGACCAGAAGGTCACTACAGATCCAAAACAGCGGCCCAGATGAGCGTCCGAGCAGCTGAACTTCTAGGGTTTTGTGGTGGTGGCGGGGGGGGGGGAGGATGTTGGAAATATGCCCTAGATGCAATAATAAATGGTTATTATTATATTTCCTTGTTCATGATAATTGTTTATTATCCATGCTATAATTGTATGGATTGGAAACACATTACATGTGTGGATATATAGACAACACTTTGTCCCTAGTGTGCCTCTAGTAGACTAGCTCGTTGATCAAAGATGGTCAAGGTTTCCTAGCCATTGACATGATATGTCATTTGATAACGGGATCACATCATTAGGAGAATGATGCGACAGACAAGACCCAAACTATAAACGTAGCATTTGATCGTGTCAGTTTATTGCCACAGTTTGGTGCATGTCAAGTATTTGTTCCTATGACCATGAGATCATGCAACTTAATGACACTGGAGGAGTGCCTTGTGTGTATCAAATGTCGCAACGTAACTGGGTGAATATAAAGGTTCTCTATAGATATCTCCAAGAGTGTTTGTTGAGTTGGCATGGATCAATACTGGGATTTGTTACTCCGTGTGACGGAGAGGTATCTCAGGGCCCGCTCGGTAATACAACATCACAAAAAGCCTTGCAAGCAATGTGACTAAGGTGTTAGTTATGGGATCTTGTATTACGGAATGAGTAAAGAGACTTGCCGGCAACGAGATTGAACTAGGTATACAGATACCGATGATCGAATCTCGGGCAGGTAACATACCGAAGAACAAAGGGAACAACATACGGGATTAACTGAATCCTTGACATAGAGGTTCGACCGATAAAGATTGTCGTAGAATATGTAGGAACCAATATGGACATCCAGTTCCCGCTGTTGGTTGTTGCCATAGAGGTGTCTCGGTCAGGTTTACATAGTTCTCGAACCCGCATGGTTTGCACACTTAAGGTTCAGTGACGTTTCGATAGTATAGAGTTATGTATGGTGGTGACCGAAGGCTGTTCAGAGTCCCGAATGAGACCCCGTACATCATGATGAGCTCCGGAATGGTCCGGAGGTAAAGATTGATATATAGGAAGTTCTGTTTTGGTCACCGAAAAAGGTTCAGGCTCATCGGTAGTGTACCGAGAGTGTCGGGAGGGTGCCGGGGGACCATCGGGAGGGGTATTTCGACCCAAGGGGCTACATGGGCTGTGGGAGGAGGAATACCAGCCCTTAGTAGGCTGGCTGGAGTCCCACAGAAGGCCCATGTGGCTGGGATGGAAACCCAAGGTGGAAAAAGAGGCCCAAGTGGGAAAAAGAGGAGTCCTAATCCTACTAGGAGTGGAGAAGGAGGACTCCTCCCTCCCACTTCGGCCGAACCAAGGCTGTCACATTGGGTTCAAGTCTGCTCCCTCCCCTCCTACTATATATACTAGAGGATTTGAGGGGTTTTTTTTGCTACAGAAATTTAGCCACGTGTTGCCCTCTCCTCTAGATCGGTTTTCAGCGGCGCTTAGGCGAAGCCCTGCTGGAATAGCTCCACCACCATCGCCGCAACACCTCGCGTTGCGAGAGAACTCGTCTACCTATCCGCTCCCTCTTGTTGGATCAAGGAGGCAGAGATCGTCATCGAGCGTACATGTGCTGAACGCGGAGGTGCCGTCCATTCGGCGCTAGATTGGGACGGATCCTGATTGGATCGCGGGACGCTCGGCAATTTGGATCGCGAAGATGTTCGACTACATCAACCACGTTTCTTAATGCTTCCCACTTAGCAATCTACAAGGGTATGTAGATCCACTCTCCCTCTCATAGATGCTCATCACCATGGATAGATCTTGCGTGTGCGTAGGAATTTTTTTGTTTCCCATGCAACGTTACCCTATAGTGGCATCATGAGCTAGGTCGATGTGTAGATGAGATCTCGAGTAGAACAAAAAGGAGTTTGTGGGCGTTAATGCTTAGATTTCTTCCTCCCTTGGTCGTGTTTTGGTTCAGTGGTATTGTGGGATGAAGCGGCCCGGACCAACCTTACTCGTACGCTTACGAGAGACCGGTTCCATCGACTGACGTCTAACTTCGTTGCACAAAGATGGATAGCGGGTGTCTGTTTCGCCTACTTTAGTTGGATCGGATTCAACAAAGGCGGTCCTTGAGAAGGTTGAAAAGCAACTTATGTATCACCGTTGTGGTTTTTCCATAGGTGAGAATTGTTCTTGCTAGATACCCGTAGCAGCCACGTAAAACATGCAACAACAATTATAGGACGTCTAACTGGTTTTTACAGGGTATGTTGTGATGTGATATGGCCAATTACATAACGAGATATATGTGATGTATGAGATGGTCATGTGTTGCATAGAATATCACGACTTGCATGTCGATGAGTACGGTAACCGGCAGGAGACATAGGGTTGTCTTGAATTATTGTATGACCTGTGGGTCAATCATTAAGCGCTATGTATTGCTTTACTTTATCGCTAAGTGGTAGCAATAGTAGTATGAGCATGGTGGGCGCGACAACCCCGATGGAGACACAATGATGGCGATCATGATGATGGAGATCATGGTGTTATGCCGATGATGATGGAGATCATGCCGATGCTTTCTAGATGGAGATCAAAGTCACAAGTTCATGGCCATATCATGTCACTTATGATTTGCATGTGATGTTAATCCTTTTTATGCACCTTGTTTGGCTTAGGACGATGGTAGAATTATCAGGTGATCCCTTACTTAAATTTCAAGATAAATTGTGTTCACCCCGAGTATGCAACGTTGCGAAAGTTCGTCATGTCGAGACACCACGTGATGATCAGGTGTGATAGACTCTACGTTCACATACAATGAGTGCAAGCCAGTTTTGCACGTGCAGAACACTCGTGTTAAACTCGTGCGGAACACAAGAGACCGAAAGGTCGAACATGAGTCATATAGTAGATATGATCAACATGATGATGTTCACCATTGAAACCACCTCACCTCACGTGATGATCGGACTTGAGTTGGTGAATTTGGATCATGTATCACTCAGATGGCCCGAGGGATGTCAATTTGAGTTGGAGTTTTAGTAATTTGATTAACTAAACTCATTATCTTGAACAATAGTCTTAGTAACCTTTGCTTATTTATGTTGTAGATCAATGGCTCGCGCAGTAACACCCCTGAATTTTAATGCGTTCCTTGAGAAAGCTAAGTTGAAAGATGATGGAAGTAACTTTGTGGACTCGCCCCATAATCTGAGGATTATCCTTCAGCTTCCCAGAAGGCATATCTCCTTGATGCACCGCTTGGTGACCAACCCGCTGACATGTCATCCGAAGACGTTAAGAACGCTTAGGAGGCACGTTCTGGAGATTATTCAATAGTTCAGTGAGCAATATTGTATGGCTTAGAACTGGGACTTCAAAGATGTTTTAAACATCATGGAGCATATGAGATGTTCTAGGAGTTGGAGTTTATCTTTAAGAAGATTGCACGGATCGAGAGGTATGAGACCTCCGATAAGTTATATGCTTGCAAGATGGAGGAGAACGGGTCTATCACTGAACATATACTCAGAATGTCTGGGTATTCAACCCATCTGGTGAAGTTAGGGATGCCCCTTCCGCCGGAGGCAATCACTCACAGAGTTCTTCAATCATTACCACCTAGCTACAAGAGCTTCGTGATGAACTATAACATGCATGTGATGAACAAGTCAGTCGCCAAGCTGTTTGCGATGCTGAAAGTCGCTGAGTATGAAATCCAAAAAGAACATCAAGTGTTGATGGTCAATAAAACCACTAGTTTCAAGAATAATGTCAAGGGCAAGAAGGGTGGCAAAGAAGTTGCTCCTCCTGTGAAGAAACCCAAGGCTGGACCAAAGCTAGAAACTGAGTGCTTTCATTGCAAGGGAACTAGTCACTTGAAGCGGAACTGCCACAAGTATCTGGCTGACAAGAAGGCGGCCAACAACAAACAAGGTATATATGATATACATGTTATTGATGTGTATCTTACTAGCTCTCGTTGTAGTACCTGGGTATTTGATACCGGTTCGGTTGCTCAGATTTGCAACTCCAAACAGGAATTACGGAAGAGACGAAGGCTGGCAAAGGATGAAGTGACGATGCGCATGGGAAATGGTTCGAAGGTTTATGTGATCGCCGTCGGCACGCTCTCTCTTCGATTACCATCGGGATTAGTGATGAACCTGAATAATTGTTATTTAGTGCCTGTGTTAAGCATGAACATATATCTGGATCTTGTTTATTGCGAGACGGTTACTCATTTAAATCAGAGAATAATGGTTGTTATATTTATATGAGTAATATATTTTATGGTGATGCACCCAATGTGAGGGGTTTATTCATGTTGAATCTTGATAGTGATGATACACATGTTCATAACATTGATGCCAAAAGATATATAGTTGATAGTGATAGTACCACTTTCTTGTGGCACTGCCGTTTGGGTCATATTGGTATAAAACGCATGAAGAAGCTCGACACTAATGGACTTTTGGAGTCACTTGATTTTGAATCACTTGACATATGTGAACCATGCCTCATGGGCAAGATGATTAAAATGCCGTTCTCTGGAACAATGGAACAGGCGAGTGACTTGTTGAAAATCACATATACTGATGTGTGCGGTCCGATGACCATTGACGCGCGCGGTGGATATCGTTCTTTTCTCACCTTCACTAATGTCTTAAGTAGATATGGGTATATTTACTTAATGAAACACAAGTCTGAAACATTTGAAAAGTTCAAGCAATTTCAGAGTGAAGTTGAGAATCATCGTAACAAGAAGATTAAATTCATGCGATCTGATCGAGGAGGTGAATATCTAAGTTATGAGTTTGGTAGTCACTTAAGACAGTGTGGAATTGTTTCACAATTAACACCGCTAGGAACCCCACAGTGTAATGGTGTGTTCGAACATTGTACTCGAACCTTGTTATATATGGTGCATTCTATGATGTCTCTTGTCGATTTGCCACTAGCGTTTTGGGGTTATGCATTAGAGATAGCTGCATTCAATTTAAATAGGGCACCATCAAAATCCGTTGAGACGACGCCATATGAACCGTGGTTTGGCAAGAAGCCAAAGTTGTCGTTTCTTAAAGTTTGGGGATGTGATGCTTATGTCAAAAAGCTTCAGCCTGAAAAGCTGGAACCCAAAGCAGAGAAAGGCATCTTCATAAGATACCCACAAGAGACAGTTGGGTATACCTTCTACCTCAGATCCGAAGGCCAAGTGTTTGTCCCTAAGAGCGGAACATTTCTTGAGAAAGAGTTTTTCTCGAAAGAATTGAGTGGGAGGAAAACATAACTTGATGAGGTTATTCAACCTTTACTTCAACCAGAGAGTAGCGCAACACAGAAAGATGTTTCTCTGGAGCCTACGACAGTTGAAGAGGAAGTTAATGATGATGATCATGGAACTTCAAATCAAGTTACTATTGAACCTCGTAGGTCGACAAGGGCGCGTACAGCTCCTGAGTGGTACGACAACCCTGTCTTGGAGGTGATGTTGTTAGAGAACGATGAACATACGAGCTATGAAGAAGCAATGATGGGCCCGGATTATGAGAAATGGTTAGAGGCCATGAAATCCGTGATGGGATCCATGTATGAAAACAAAGTATGGACTTTGGAAGTATTACCTGAAGGTTGAAAGGCCATTCAGAAAAAATGGATCTTTAAGAGGAAGACGGACGCGGACGGTAATGTCACCGTTTATAAAGTTCGACTTGTGGCAAAGGGTTTTTCACAAGTTCAAGGAGTTAACTACTATAAGACCTTCTCACCCGTAGCGATGCTTAAGTCTGTCAGAATCATGTTAGCAATAGCTGCATATTTCGACTATGAAGTTTGGCAGATGGATGTCAAAACAGCGTTCCTTAACGGCTTCCTTAAGGAAGAGTTGTATATGATACAACTGGAATGTTTTGTCGATCCAGAGAATGCTGACAAAGTTTGCAAACTCCAGCGATCCATTTATGTACTGGTGCAAGCATCTCGGAGTTGGAATATGCGCTTTGATGAGGTGATCAAAGCGTTCGGGTTTATACAAGTTTATGGAGAAGCTTGTATTTACTAGAAAGTGAGTGGGAGCTCTATAGCTTTCTAATATTATATGTGGATGCCATATTGCTGATTGGAAACAACATCGAAATGCTGGAAAGCATGACAGAATATTTGAACAAGAGTGTTTCAATGAAGGACCTAGGAGAAGCTGCTTGCATATTAGGCATTAAGATCTATAGAGATAGATCAAGACACTTAATAGGACATTCACAAAGCACATACCTTGATAAAGTTTTGAAGAAGTTCAAAATGGCTCAGTCCAAGAAGGGGTTCTTGCCTTTGCTACAAGGTGTGAAGTTGAGAGAAGATGAGTGTCATCCCCTATGCTTCAGCCATAGGCTCTATCACGTATGCAATCTTGTGCACAAGACCCGATGTCAGCCTTGCCATAAGTATGGCCAGAAGGTTTCAAAGTGATCTTGGAATGGAGCACTGGACAACGGTCAAGAATATCCTTAAGTACCTGAAAAGGACTAAGGAAATGTTTCTCGTTTACGAAGGTGATCAAGAGCTCGTCGTAAAGGGTTACGTCGATGCAAGCTTTGACACTAATCCAAATGACTCTAAGTCGCAAACCGGATATGTATTTATTCTCAATGGGGCAGCAGTGAGCTGGTGCAGTTCCAAGCAGAGTGTGGTAGCCGATTTTACATGCGAAGCGGAGTACATCGCAGCCTCGGAGGCAACGAATTAAGGTGTTTGGATGAAGGAGTTCATGACAGATCTTGGAGTAGTGCCTAGTGCACTCAATCTAGTGGATTTGTTCTGTGATAACACTAGTGCCATTGCCCTGGCTAAGGAAACAAGGTTTCACAAGAGGACCATACACATAAAGCGACGCTTCAATTCCATTCGCGAGTACATCAAGGAGGAGGACATAAATATTTGCAAAGTGCATACGGATCTGAATGTTGCACACCTGTTGACTAAACCTCTTCCAAGGGCTAAACATGATCACACTACTAGAAAAAAGGCTGTTAGTGACGCACCTATTTTGGCTATTAATGGCGGACTATAGGTGTGCCACTATTATCACGCCACTACTAATAAATAGTAATGGCGCACGCCTCGTGCGCCACTGTTAATCTACATAACAGTGGCGCACCACCTGGTGCGCCATTACTATCCCAGACACTAATGGCGCAGCTAAAGTGCACCATTACTAGGCCCAGAAGTGTGCCACTGCAGTTACTCGAAGGGGCCATGTGTACCTTGTGCTCTGGGTTACTAATGGCGCACTTTTAGATAATGCGCCACTGGGGTGTTTATTTATGTGCGCCACTAAAGTGCAATATGGTGCGCCACTACTAATATTTGCACAGGTTACAAAATACATTACATCATAGAACATAAACAGCACAACATATAAATAGCTGATTTATCGAATACAATAGAAGATTAGTCTCCGAATACAATTCATCATATTAGTCTCCAAATTCAAAATACCGAACAAAGTTAGAACATTACAAGTCTCGAGACCTTGAGTAGCGAGTTTGTCTTCACATTACAAGTCGATATCTAAACTACCATCACATAGAAGAGGGTTGCGGTCACGATGAGCATCATCACGATGAAACTGATCTTCATCCGGTTCCTCCTCCGCTCCCTCCTCTCTCCCACTAGATAGCGCGTGTATCTAGCTTCCGCCTCCGCCCTAGTGGTGTACCCTTTGTAACTGTTACCGCTGAAACGGTGAACCTGTCTCCGACACTCCTCCCAGTCGTCATAGACTACGGGACCTCACCCTTGTACACGACATACGGCGGCATCTCTATGCACTAGACAAACAAAACGTTAGTAGCAATTCACAGATAATATATAAGCAATATATAAGTATGCAACAAAAGCATCGGAAGAGAAAAGCAACACATTAATAGCACGATTTATGGTCCTACTAATAAATAGCATTGATTACATATAAGTTGAATGACTGTCCAAACTAAAGAGACATACAAGTTCATTAAAGTTTAATTACAACATGAGCTAATCGATATTTCAGAACTACATAGCATCAATACTTTCGACTCAACTCAGGGACCGGAGCGTGGATGAAGCCACCGTCTTTCGTGATGGTCATGAATGTGCGGTCGTTGTCAGCCTGCTTTTGTAGCGTTGTTTCTATTTCACTATTGGACGGTTGATAGTTGAGGTAGAACTGCCCCGAGGTACGAAGGACATCTTGATAGATGATTTCTGCAAACTACGACTGGATGCGAAAGAATTCTTGTCTGATGTCCTCGTCCTGGATTGCCGATAAGCGTGCGGCCCATTATTTGAGATTATTTGGTAGCATAAGGTGATGATGGTTCCGTACGATTGCCCGCATGTGATGGAGGGCGTAGTAGGCATCCTTCTGACCGCCAGGCGGCTGCTTGACGCAGGGGAACATCATTACGTGGGTGAACATGTGCTTGCCGTACCTACAAATTGGCCTCCTGAAGGTGCCTCTAGATTTGGTGTAGCCAGGGAGAGCATCATCAAGAACTTTCTTGATATTTGTGTAGTCTTTCTTCGACTGATGGTCCGAATCAAAATACGTGGCCATGGAATATTTCGGGCTTAAGAGGATGAGTGTGCAATGTGTGTCACTGCACAAAACACGGAATGTTAGAAAAGAAGAACGATCGAAATCTAAGAAATCATATGTTACGGGGCGGTGAGGGGATGACTTACTCGGAAAAGTAAGGCACGAGGAAGTTATCCTTATCTGGGTTTGCCAGAATGACGCCTTCGAGGTATGAACTCGTGACATGCCGGTCCCCAGCGCTGCCCAAGATCTTGGCACGCATGTAGAAGGGGTCGACTATCACGATGTCCGGGGTCTTGTCTCTAATGATCCGCATCTCCATACTGAGCGGAAATAGCTGAATGAAGGTGTAGTGCAGCGGATAAAGGTTAAACATAGTGAAGATGTCATCAAACCGCAGGACGATCATACGCCCGATGGTGCTGTCGACAAAGCCCTTGCCCTCTGGCACCTTGGCCATGAAAACCGGGTATGCCACATCATTCTCGAAGAGACGCCGCTTCTCCATAGAAAGAACACCGTCATGCAGACTCCGCATAGCACCGGTTGCAGCATTGAGCAGATTAGTCGGTAGCATCGGCCTACCCGCCACATGCACCCTCCTCAAGATATCCTTAGGTACTGGTGGCCCGTCCTGAGCACGGATCGTACTCGGTGCCGGCTAGCTCGCACCCTTGTTATTTTTTCGTTTCCGTCCCTTCTACTTCTTCTGTTGTAATGGGATCGAGTTCTGCTCAGAGACCACCTTCTTGAGTGTCTTGGGGCTGATAATATTTCGCACCTCAGCTATTTGAGTCTCGATGAAGGCGGCAGATAGAGGCGTCTCCTGAGAACTGAACAGACGACGCCTGTTGCAATTGGGTTTCTCCGCGGTACCAGCTAGATCACGATCGTCTTTTGCAGGGTTGGGTTCTTGAGAAGGAGGCCCCAAGAATTCCACCGTACCCATGTTCATTGATGTACTTATCGACATTGGAAAATGTACCGTCATCATCATCCGGATCCTGTGCCATATGCATGTCCGGATCAGCTGACGGCGGTAGCGTTGCGGCGGTCTTGCCATGGCTTGGCGCCGACACGACTGGCGGTGTTGTCTGTGGGGTGGTGTCCCCTGCCCCCAAACAAATCTGGCTCTTCGGCCAAAGCATGGACCAGTTTAAGCAGGCACTGAGGGTCATTACATCATCTTCGTCGGCCCCAGGGGGTCGATACGGAGGTATCATGTCGTCGCAGCCCCGTAGCACCCGAACCAGTTGAACCCTATACACGATGGGTGGCATCGGATTACCGTGGAACACGTGGTTGCTCGGTTCAACGATTTTGGCCTTGGCAACATCGATCAACTCGCCATCCACGAAGTGCAGGAGAGTGCATGGAACGTTGGCGGCGCCCTGCGAAAACATGTAGGGCGTCAGGGATGCCCAGTCAAAGGCAAGGAGATGAATTCATCGGCCGAGGCTTAGTTACCATGATGGTGTCGAGGTCGGCTAATGTCGAGGCACTGCCAACGGCGGGCATGCAAGTGATGGAGGGGCTGCTTGCTACCGAGGTGCCGGTCGGCGTATTCTTCCCACACCCAGCTGCATTGAGCTCCAATACCGGTGTCGACACCGGAGACACCAATGTCGCCTCTGCCGGAGACATCAATGCCGGCGCGTTGTGCGAGTTGCTGCCCGTGAAGCTGGGAATCGGGGGCGGCCCCTGTTGGCCGCCCGCAATCCACCCCCGCAGCCCCTCAAGCAAGGAAGGCATAATGGTGGTGATCGTCGCTCCCAGTTGGTCTCGCACTTGCTCTTGGACTATCTCCGGAATCCGCGCCACTTGTGCCTTGATTTCTTTAACCTTGCGCTCCTGGCTTTCCGAGCTGGTCTTTCTCTCCTTTTGCCCAGCCTTATAGTATTCCGACCATTTCGTGGACAAGCCTTCGCCGGTCACACGACCAGATGACGACGGCTTACTGAACTTATCCTTGTGTTTCATTACGTTCAACGCCCTATTTAAAGTGGTGGCCCAAGGGGCAGACGGGGAGCTCTGAGACCCCGCGCTACTGCTTTCAGTTTCCTGCGAAAGGAACGTGAACCATTAAGAAATATGGATTCATTAATTAGAATGCAACCATATGGAGTTAATTACGCGGGGGTGTATTCCTTACCAGAACATGCTCAATCTCCTTCACCTTCGGATCCGTGGTAAGCTCCTTTGTTACCGGGTCCACCTTGTACCGGGCCCTGACATAGTTCCTGGTCTGCTTTTCATGGTATTTATCGAAGAGGGGCGGTAGGCCTTGCTCGGCACGCTCCGCATCCTCCTTGTCCCATTTAGGTTCCGCCACTCTGTAACCGCCGGGACCGAGTTTGTGGACCCCTAAGTTCAAGTCCCGCATATCTTTCCCCCACTGACTTGATTCCACGGATGCGTTGCTCTCGCACTTGATCTTGAACTCCAGGTAGTCAGCTTCGCTGATCGAAGGATTTGTCTCCTTGATATTCTCATAACTATCACCTCTTAGAATCCTTCTCTTCACTGCGGCTCTCTAAGTAGCCAGGGCCGTGCTCATCTTCGTGAGGGCAGCACTGTTCACTTTATTCCCTGAGAGGCGTGTGTTTGTGAAGTCACCGGGGAACTTGTATCGTTCGTGCAGCTTCGTGAAAAGGAGGTTGTGTAAATTCCCTCGGTCACGATGCCTTAGGTTCTCGGTGTTGATCAAGACGGTGCTCCGGAGAATGCACCCGAGTTGTCCCGTGTACCCACTGACTCTTTCTTTGGGCGCCATTGGATGCCCACTGGAGGACACTTCAGTAAATTCCTCCTTGACGGTGCCTAGCACGTTCGGGCGCCGCTCCTTCCGTTGACTCTTCGGTTGGCTGCCATTTGTGCGTTTGCTGCCATCATCAGTGGTGGCATCCCCGGCGGCACCATCAGTGGTGTCATCCCGACCCCACTAGCGGTTGTGTAGTCGGGATCGGTGTCTTCCGCGGCGTCCTCATAGCGGTGAGGTTCTTCCTCCATCTCCTGGGACAGCTCCTAGAATGGCTTGCCCGAACCGCCGGCGTCATCGTTGTCGGCCATGTTCGCTCTAAATAGGAAAAAAGTCTACTAGAGTTATTGGATGAGATCAGGGTAGTATCTATTCTTCTCAGATTTAGAGGAAAACTCAGAATAAAACATGCAAATGATGCACACTCGTACATAAGATCTCCTTTTCTTGGTTTATTTTACTTTCCATATGATTCATACAAGTCCTTAGAAAAACTTGCTATCCCTGCATTCTGAATACCAAGCATACAAACAAAGAATTTTTCATGATAAAAAACCAAGGCAACCAATATATATATCAAACAAATAAACAAATAAAAATGAGTTATTGCTAGAACCTGATGGTTGAGCTTTCGTTAGCATGGCATATGTATGGAAGAAAAAATAGTTTGCATTTCAACTTAAGGGAAAACTATAAAAGCCACTTAGAAATATTTGCTTTGTAGAAATAACATTGTCTCTAAATGTTGTTTAATTTTTGTTTCGGTTGAGAATAGGGCACCTTCTAGGTCAAGAAAATTGGGCATGACCTTTGCTAATTTTCTTGACCTAGGAGTGCCCCATTCTCAACCGAAACGGAAATTAATCAACATTTCAGGAGAAAGGGGTAACTATTTGTCCCTCCACAAAAAAAGGCCTACATATATCCAGTGTGTAGTGCCAGGGAAATGCTGCATTATTGGCATTAATCAACATTGTATTCTTTTCGCTTGTTCACTATTCGGTCTTCATTTTTTATAATTCAGTCTTTGGTCCTGACCAAACAGACCAAATTAATTGTAGAACTCAGACTTGTATTACTTCTAGTGACAATTGTATGCAAACTACATAGACAGATCCAATGAGCCTATCCTCTGTGACATCGAGTGGAATCTGTCATATGGACTTAATGCACGTAACCAGGTCAGGTAAATGCTGATGCCAATCCCTCTACCGCCACACAACCCAATCAGTCAAACAACAGGAGTAATTGGCCAAAGGGAATCTCCTCAGCTGACCGACGGCGGCGGCTAGCGAGAAGTACTACCGGCCGTACTATTGCTTCCCCGACGACGAGGGGCTCGTGGGCATGGGAGCGGTGCCGTTTGTGGGGTCGAGGACCTTGGAGGCCAAGGGGACGGCCGCGAGGCGCGCAGGAGCTTCTCGTCGTCGGAGGCCGCGAGGGGCGAGGGATACCGTGGCGGCCAGATAGCAAAGGAGGCGGCGAGGCGGGAGGTGCAGCAGGGAGCTGGAGAGGGTGGTGGTCGGAGAGCTTGCCAAATGCCATTTTACCTTGGGTGACAACCAGCGGAACGGGAGGGGGGAGGCCATGCGCAGGTTTACCTCGGGTGATGCAGGATCCCAGGCGCGCCACCGACACCATCGGAGGAGCAGGGGTGGAGGGACACGCTGGAGGTGGAGGATGACGTAGTCGTCGGTCAGCCTCGCTGCGTGATGAAGGCACTGATGGGGACAACAGAGTCGATCTGGAGGTGAACACGGAGGCGGAGGCGGTTGGGCTCGTCAGCGGAGTTCGATCTGGGTGGCGGTGAGGTGGAGGCGGCAAGGTGGGTGGCGGCGAGGCAGGACGAGCCAGGTGGCGGCGGTGGCTGGCAAAGGAGAGACGAGTGAGGGGAGGGAATGAAAAAGGGGAAGGATTAGGATAATGCCGTAGTGGGGGGAAGGTTAGCAATGGCGCACCTTTTAGGGGTGCGCCATAAAAATTGGTATATCAATGGCGCACCTTTTAGGGGTGCGCCATAAACACCGTGATAGCAATGGCGCACCTTCTCCTGGTGTGCCATTACTAACTTTTTTTTTGGATTTTTAGTTGCATGTAATAATTTAAGATTTGAGATAAAAGAAAAGGAAAATGCAAATGGAGTGATAAAAACATTGTGCAAAGATTTAGAATTAGATGACATGGTTGAAATCAAGTGACATGAAATAACAGTCATCAAAGATTGAGCTTGCCACTGACACACACACGCGGCCGACACATCATGATTCGATCTTAGCTATCTTTTCACAATCTTCTTGCCCTTCTTTCTTGCGGTTGAATAATTTAGCCCCGGAACCCCTTGAATTCTTCTCTTGAATGGACGTCCTTTAGGTAGGGTGGTTGTGCTTCTTCTTGTGGTGTATGGTACTTCATCGTCGTCGTGATCTTCCATCTTCGGGTCGTCGTACTTGTTGAAGTCTTGCTCAGTGGCGACTCCATCCATTCCAATGATGTTCCTTTTGCCTCTCCTCACGACAACACGACTGCGCTTTGACGGGTCGGTAATGAAGAAGCATTGGTCCACTTGGCAAGCTAGTAGCCATGGCTCATATTTCGCGGTGATGTTTGCGCCCGCGGTCTTGGATTTGGCTTTGGGTATAACCATGGTGGTGAAATACCGGTCTTCTTTTAGGATGGTCTTGGCCCATCTGACACGGAACATCGGGACCTTCTCTCCAGCGTAGCTCGGCCACCAGATCTCCTCGATCCTTCTGTAGTATCTGTCCTTGCCGTTACCGGTGCAGGATTCCATCGTTACCCTGGAGTTCTGATAATCTCTCTTCATGTCCTTTTCCTCGGTGTAGAATGTGTAGCCGTTGATATCGTACGCCTCATAGGTCATTAGGTTGTGCTTGGCGCCCTGTGAGAAGGCGAATATGAGTTTTTCTTCCGCGGAAGAATCCTCATGTAAAGAGTACGACAGAAGCTTGTCATTGAACCAACGCGTGAAACATGAGTTGTGCTCTTTGATTATATCGCTGTCCGTCCTCTGTTGGCCTCGGTCATTGTATGTCTTCTCAATAAAGGTTTTGTGCTCTACCACCCAAGGATCAACCACTTCTATGTGTTGTAGTGCGACTAGGTTTTCTCTTTCAAAGTCGGTGAGTCGACCCTTGAAGTCGACATGCATTTCGCGGCGACCCCATCCAGCGATCCTGCCGAGGTGCCTGTTGATGGGCAGACCAACGGGGTTCTCGATGCCTAGATAATTTGTGCAGAAGGAGATGCACTCTTCGGTCAGAAAGCCCTTGGCTATGCTTCCATCTGGACGTGCCCTGTTGCGAACGTATCCTTTGATGAAACCAGTCATCCTTTCGAAAGACATCATGTTGTGCAGGAACGTTCACCCGAGTTGGATGATATCCTCCACGATATGGACCAGCAGATGCGCCATAACGTCAAACAATGCGGGCGGGAAGTACAACTCAAGCTCGCATAGTATCACCATGATCTCTTCCTGTAGCCTTCTGAGTTGCCTCACGCCAACGAATTCCGAGAGATGACATCGAAAAAGTTGCATTGGCCAAATAGCGTTTCACGGATGTGCGCGTCCATGATCCCACGCATTGCAACTGGAAGTATCTGCGTCATCAGCACGTGACAGTCGTGAGACTTCATCCCACTGAACTTTTGCTTTGCTGAGTCTAGGTATCTGCTTATCTTCCCCGCGTAACCGTAAGGAAGTTTTACTCCTATGAGGCAGGTGAAAAACTGCTCGATCTCCTTCTGACTTAGAGTGAAGCATGCGGGAGGGCAGTCATATTCGATCTTCTTGGCCTTGTTGACTTTGCAACGACTTTCCATGTCCTTCGCCTCATCATCATCATCATCATTAGGGCATTTTGCGTGAAGCTCCTCCGTGATGCCCATCGATTGCAAGTCTGCCTTTGCTTTTGGCCCATCTTTGGTCCTCTCTGGCATGTTGAGCAGGGTACCAAGTAGACTCTCACACACAATCTTTGTGATATGCATGACATCAAGGCTGTGAGGCACACGGAGGATCTTCCAGTACGACAAGTCCCAGAAAACAGACCTCGTTTTCCATACCTTCAGCAGCGGCTCTGGCGCCTTTCGCTTCTTTCCCGGCGGTGGGCACTCTTTCCAATTTTTCAATAGCTCGTTATTTCCTTGCCACTCCTCGTACGTGGGGGTCTTCGGGGTTCGATTTCACGATCGAATAGATCCTTGCGTTTTCTCCATGCGTCATCGTCGCGAAGCCACCTTCGATGTCCCATGAACAAGGTTTTCGAAGACCCGGGATCTCTATCTAGCTAGCGATACGTTGTGTCATCCATGCACCTGACGCACGCACAAAATCCATGGACCACCTGCCCTGCGACATATCCGTTACCGAGATAGTCGTGCACCGTCGTGAGCAGTGCGGCTCTCATAGGGAAATATTGTTTCGCTGCGGCGTCCCACGTATTGGCTGGCGTTTTCCACAGCGTGTCTAGCTCCTCTTTCAGCAGCCCCAGATACAGATTGATGTTGTTCCCTAGTCGTTTCGGCCTTTCAATTAGCATACTCATGTGAATGTACTTCCTCTTCATGCACATCCAGGGGGGAAGGTTGTACATCCACACAAGCACAAGCCAGGTGCTATGTGTGCTTCTCTGGCTGCCAGACAAATTGACTCCATCGATGCTCACGCCCAGCATGATGTTCCTTGGATCGTCCCCAAATTCTGGGTGTTCGAAGTTCAACGCTTGCCACTTGCTCGCATCCTTAGGGTGACTCAACATCTTGTCTTTTTTATTTATCTCCGGATCATTTCTATCATCTTCTCGCTTCTTCTCCTCCCTATCCGCGTGCCAACGTAGGAGCTCTGCTTTCTTAGGGTCCGCGAAATACCGCTGCAGACGAGGAGTGATCGGAAAGTACCACACCACTTTTCGAGGAGCTTTCTTCCTCTTCTTGTATTGAGTGACGTCGCACACCGGACATATGGTAGAGTCCGCGTGCTCGTCCCGATAAATGATGCAATCGTTCATGCACACATGGTATTTAACATGCGGTAAATCCGGAGGACACACGATTTTCTTCGCCTCCTAGAAACTGGTCGGGCATTTGTTCCCCTTGGGAAGAAGTTCATGCCAGAATGACATGTTCTCGTCGAAGCATGCGTCGGTCATTTTGTGTTTTACCTTCATCTCCAGAGCCATGAGCATTACTTTCAGGCGGGTATCCTTGGGCCTACATCCTTCATACAATGGTGTAACCACGTCTATCTCCAGTTGATCCAGCTTGGCTTTCTCTCGGGCGGCAACTCTTGTGTTACCCGTCTGCTTGAGAAGCAGCTCTTGAATATGAGGATCCTGCACCCAGCCCATCGATGGTCTATCGTCGTATGCTCCGGCATCTTCATCTTCATGATCATGCCCTTTGTCTTGATCTTCCTCATCATCATGTCCAGCATCTTCTACATGATGACTATGTCCTGCATCTACTTCGTGATCATGTCCTGGAGATTCTTCATCTTCTCGCCCACCCTCACCACTATTGTCTTGCTTCCCTTCCTTATTTCTTACCCGGACCCCATGGACGACTTCATAATCATCTTCATCACCTTGCCACCGATAGCCATCCATGAAACCACGCACGAGCAGGTGGTCCCGCACCTGTCTGGAATCCGGGTCCAAAAGGCTCTTCAGCTTGCATCTTCGACATGGACATATTATCTCCGTCTCGTTCTTTTGAAGCATCTCGGCCTTCGCGGAGCTCCAAAACCTATTCTCGATGCCTTCGGTCATCGTGCGGACCATGGTCGACTGCGGGGTAGAGCAAAACGATAGTTTAGAACCAAAAAAAATTGGCATGACTTTGCCTAAAAATAGGACCAAAAAGAATGCATAGTGCCAAATTCTCGCCGAAACAGAAATGAATCAACATTCCAGCGAAATATTGGCAACTATCGCATTTCAAATACCGATACCTGCAAACACAAACATATGCAACACAACAAACATACGTAGATCTAGGCCATAAATAGTGTGTACGTTGGAGGGAGAAAAAAGTAGATCTAGAACATAAAGAAAGCTTTCCCCTTACTTACCTGTCAAAAAAGGAAATTTAACCACTTAATTTGGGTGAATCTATGGTGCAAATGAGGTGAGGAGGAGGAGGCAGCCGAGACCAAGCTTGGTAGAGGTGGAGAGAATGAAGTGGGGAAAGTGAGTTTGGTAGGTGGCTGTCAAAAATATCTAGCTGCTCTCAGGTTACCAATGGCGCACCTCCTAAGAATGCACCATTGGTAACCAGGGTTACTAATGGCGCACCTGGTGTGTGGTGCGCCATTACTAGTTTTGAAAAAAAATGTTAGTAGTGGCGCATCGTGGGTGTGGTGCGCCATTACTTGTTAAAACTAGTAATGGCGCACTTTCCCCTGGTGCGCCACTCCTAAGTCTGGGAAGGGTGTGGGGCCAGGACAAAACTAGTAATGGCGCACCACACACCAGGTGCGGTATTAGTAATATGGCCATTAATAGCACACCTATATCTGGTGCGCCACTACTATATAGCAGTGGCGCACCACATACATGGTGCCCCATTAATGTCCATATTAGCTATAGCCGATTTTCTAGTAGTGTCAACACCAGAACTGTATGGGTGTTCGTTTCATTACAATGTAAATCACATAGTGATGTGAGCTAGATTATTGATTCTAGTGCAAGTGGGAGACTATTGGAAATATTCCTTAGAGGCAACAGTAAAATGGTTATTATTACATTTACTTGTTCATGATAATTGTTTATTATCCATGCTATAATTGTATTGATTGGAAACACATTGGATGTGTGGATATATAGACAACACTTTGTCCCTAGTGTGCCTCTACTAAACTAGCTCGTTGAACAAAGATGATCAAGGTTTCCTAGCCATTGACATGATATGTCATTTGATAACGGGATCACATCATTAGGAGAATGATGCAATGGACAAGTCCCAAACTATAAACGTAGCATTTGATCGTGTCAGTTTATTGGTACAGTTTTGTGCATGTCAAGTATCTGTTCTTATGACCATGAGATCATGCAACTCAGTGACACTGGAGGAGTGCCTTGTGTGTATGAAACATCGCAACATAACTGGGTGACTATAAAGGTGCTCTACAGGTATCTCCGAGAATGTCTGTTGAGATGGCATGGATCAATACTGGGATTTATTACTCCGTGTGACAGAGAGGTATCTCAGGGCTCACTCAGTAATACAGCATCACAACAAGACTTGCAAGAAATGTGACTAAAGTGTTAGTTACGAGATCTTCTATTATGGAACGAGTAAAGAGTCTTGCCGGCAACGAGATTGAATTAGGTATACAGATACCGACGATCAAATCTCAGGCAGGTAACATACCGAAGAACAAAGGGAACAACATACGGGATTAACTGAATCCTTGACATAGAGTTTCAAACGATAAAGATCTTTGTAGAAATGTAGGAACCAATATGGATATCCAGGTCCCGCTATTGGTTATTGATCGTAGAGGTGTTTCGGTCATGTCGACATAGTTCTCGAACCCGCAGGGTCTGCACACTTAAGGTTCGATGACATTTTGGTAGTATAGAGTTATGTATGTTGGTTACCGAAGGTTCTTTGGAGTCCCAGATGAGATCCCGGACGTCATGAGGAACTTTGGAATGGTCCAGAGGTAAAGATTGATTTATAGGAAGTCCTATTTTGGACACCGAAAAAGTTTCGGGCTCATCGGTAGTGTATCGAGAGTGCCGGGAGGGTGCCGGGGGACCATCGAGAGGGGTATTTCGACCCAAGAGGCTACATGGGCTGTGTCAGGAGGAATACCAGCCCTTAGTGGGCTGGCCGGAGTCCCAAGTGGGAAAATGAGGAGTCCTAATCCTACTAGGAGTGGAGGAGGACTCCTCCCTCCCACTTCGGCCGAACCAAGGCTGTCCCCTTGGGGTCAAGTCTCCTCCCTCCCCTCCTCCTATATATACTAGAGGATTTGAGGGGGGGGGGTTGCTACAGAAATTTAGCCACATTCTTCCCTCTCCTCTAGATCGTAGTTTCTCCTCTAGATCGGTTTTCAGCGGTGCTTAGGCGAAGCCCTGCTGGAATAGCTCCACCACCATCGCCGTAACGCTGTCGTGCTGCCGGAGAACTCGTCTACCTATCTGGTCCCTCTTGCTAGATCAAGAAGGCGGAGACCGTCATCGAGCCGTACATGTGCTGAACATGGAGGTGCCATCGATCCGGCTCTAGATCGCGACGGATCCTGATTGGATTGCGGGACGCTCGGCGATTTGGATCGCGAAGACGTTTGACTACAGCAACCACGTTTCTTAACGCTTTCTGCTTAGCGATCTACAAGGATATGTAGATCCACTCTCCATCCCGTAGATTCTCATCACCATGGAGAGATCTTGTGTGTGTGTAGGAAATTTTTTGTTTCCCATGCAACTTAACCAACAAAGGAATGAGCCACAACTGGCCAAAGAATTCCTCTATTTCTATATCTGATGCTTTAGGACACACCTATTTACTTCCTGCCTTCTTCCCTAGAACACGGGACCTAAAAGTGGGCCCCCTTTTGCTGGGTCTGTGTAACGAGGGGATCCCCTTAGCCAAAGCAAAGACAGCAGCGTCGGCGACCACCGACGGTTGGCATCGCGGCTCATCTAGCACCAAACCAGACGGAGGAGCATTGAGGACAACATCCGCAGAAGCAGAACCCAAATCATTAGCTACCTGAGGGAGAACCCCCAATTTCTGATTAAAATCCGCATTCCAATTTGAATTTCTAGATATTCTATCATGGTGGCCACGGAAATCAAACAGACGAAACTAGTGAGAGATCGGGATACCTTCATCTCCAGGCCAAGGAGGAGGGTCAGCACCTCGCCGAAGTCTCAAACGTTGTGCCGCGGTGGGAGAACCCCCGGCAGAAGCACTCCCGATGTCAACCTAGCGAGCGCATCCACTCGCGGCAGCCTGATGTTGAGCCTTGAGGAGTTCGTCGTGCGGTAGAACACCCACCGTGCCGCCTGCACTGGATCTGGCGTTCGGCCTCTTGGATTGCCCAGAACAGCAGCTCCACGTCCATGTAGCCATCATCACTGAGAAATCTCGCCATCTTGGTGAAGGTCTTGTAGCAGATGATCCCGATGTGGATATCTTCCCACTTGCTCCGATCAGGAAAGCGCTCCAGCACCACCCGTCGCATCTCCGCCCTAGCTTCCGGTGAATCGACATCAATGAGGGGCAGTGGAGAAATTGCCGGTGTGGTAAATGCCACCGGCCCCACCACCCTTCTCCGTGGGGCCAGCCGACGGATCTTGAGCCATCGTCGTGAACCAGTCATCTTCGGGTATGGCGCGCGCGAGATGCAGAGGGTGTGCGGTAGGAGAGAGGCGGCGGGGGATGGGAGAAATGGTCGTTGCCGATGTATTTCCCGAGGAGGTGGAGGGGCGTGGGGGAGGGTGAGACATTTTCTCCTTCGACCATTCAAGCTAAAATATCTACTTTAACCGCATCTCAACCAGTATTGAGTTCACAACTGATTGAGTTGGTTACCTACTCGATCAAATAACGTCTGCTGATGCCAGCCTTCTAGAGAGAAACACACGCCAAAACAAAAAGAATGACATACACTAAGAGAACTACTCTCAAAATGTACCCTAAGTGATTGTTAAGCTTCTCACAAAAAGTTGCGTTGTGGTAGAAGAACTACCCATGTCATTTTTAGCTTATTACCGAAAAGGTCCCTGGTCGCTTTAATAGAAGATTCTTGCCTTAAATGCAGCTATATATAAATGAGTACATTACAAGGTCACCATCATAGTCACCCTGTACACTTTTGTGAGGGGTCATATTCACCCTCGTTAATTTGAGATGGTTTACAACATGATATTAATAGGATGGCTCATCTAATTTCACTATATAGTTTAGGGTGGCCATTGATGAGGATATGTACCTAGGGTAGGGTCTTAGGCCTGACCTACATACCCTACCTAACGACACTATATTGGAGAACTTAAAGATTATAAGATTACAAGGAAGACTCCGACTGAAGTCATCATGGTGCATGAGTCACTCGACAGTAAAGACACTCGGAGGTTTCTCCCTACATTCGACAGTCGCCTTTCACTCAGAAGAACCAAAAGTCAATCGACCGCAGAAGACCAGAGGCCACTCCAGGGAGGCCACAGGATAGGTGTTCGACTAGTCGCCACAAGTAGCATTTATTGCATATGTTATCAGTAACGTTCACCTTTATTACGACGATCGAAACCTTGGTTGACTGGTATTCATGAGGGGCAGCGCACTCTATATAAGCCACCCCTCTCCTCGGGCACATCAGTTCGCACCCCCTGTAATTCATACATTCCACACGACAGAAGCTTCCGAGAAGTGAGACGTAGGGCTATTACCTCCAAGAGAGGGGCCTGAACTCATACATCAGTGTGTACAATCTCGCCGTAGCTAGGACTCTGCCCTCTCCCTACATACCCCTACCTTCTACTGTCATGCTCATTCCCACGACAGTTGGCACCCATCATGGGGCAGACGTCTAAGCGACTTCCGGCGAGTTTGCAATTTTCTTCTTCGTCTTGTCTTCCGGGGCGGTTTGTTCCTTGGCCACGAGATCCGTCTTGATGTGCTCACCTTCGTCGCTGATGACTCGGCATGACTTTAGGAAGCGCCTCTAGACATTGAGGCGCTCCCGATCCGCGGGGCGGCACACTTTCGTACAAGCTCCTATGGCATTCTTCTTTGGCAGCCCTTGACTCCGTACTTGTCGGCTCTGGCATTGTTTGCTCTCCCTGTTGTTCGTCGCCGCAAGAGATCTGGTCGCTTGCAGCTCCAGCATTGGGTGAGGCATGCAGCGGCTCACCAAGTATCATTCTTACATATTGCAGCTATCGAGCCCGCCGAATCACTTCACAGCGTGTTCAACTCGGCGTCGGAGCAACGTGACGTTCCTCCCGAGTGCGAGAGCTGTGGTCCAGCGGCTGAGGTTCTTATGGCAGGTTCACATCAAAGCCCGCATGGGTTCAGCCGCGGCGGATGCGAGGTTGGATGACCGTCGAATGAGCAACAACACCTAGTTGAGGAGATTTTCCATACGCCCATCGTCGGTGCGACTACCGAGGCCCAAGCCTTGCAGGCCACGCTTCGTCGGCTCAAAGAGATGCAGAAGGCACTCGACGAGCGTACCCACCAACGTCCACCAGTTTTCAGTCGACATCAATGATAGTTGTTTCCGAGTGGATCTCTGAACAACGTCCAGGTATTCCGTACTTTAGTTTTGAATGTTGCAGCCGCTGCTAGGATTGCAGACTCCATTCAGCCATCACGTTCAAAGGATGGCAGAGGTTTGCAGGAGATCCGAGCATTTCTTGGAGTAGCGCAATAGTTGAATTTGGCTATTTCTCAGTCGCGCAACAGGTTACACAGTAATTCAGTCAAGGAGGACACAGTTCAGTCGGCTCACAGCCCGAGGTCACCTCTGCATCGCATGGGCGGAGGTTTCCGTGAAGATCATGGAAGGTATCAGCTTGCTCCTCGTTATCACCATGATGACCACCGTCGAGTGCATTCCCGTCCGCGGGGTTGTTCATATGTGCCCCAACACTATGATGATCTCCACCAGTTCAATGATGAGCGGGTTCCTGGGTTTGGCACGAGGTCTATCCTCGTTCAGAATTTGGTTGATGGGGGCAGGGTTCACAGGGATGGTAATGACAGAGATCATTCGAGTCGAAGTGGTGCGATTGTCTCTGGGCCCGAGTGTTTCAGTAGAGTCACTCGATCCATTGAGATTCCCCCTAACTTCAGGTTGGCGGCTGGAATAAGCAAGTTCACTAGTGAGTCAAAGCCAGAAACATGACTAGAAAATTACCGAGTGGAGGTGCAGATTGGTGGAGGAAATGACAACATAGCCATGAAGCATTTGTCTTTGATGTTGGATGGTTCGGCCCGAGCGTGGCTAAAGCGGTTGGCTCCTTCTAGCATCTATTGCTCGGAGGATCTTGCCTGAGTATTCATCAGAACTTTCTAGGGCACATGCAAGCGTCCTACTGGTTTGATTGATCTGTAGCATTGTGTGCAGAAACCGAATGAAACTTTGACGGATTACATTTAGCATTGGACCACCCTCCATCACACATTGGAAAATGTTTCTGACCATCAAGCCATCTATGCCTTCAAGGCCAGTGTTAAGTACAGAGAGCTCTATCTAAATTTTGGTCAGACATGAGATATATCCCTAAGCAAAATGATGGAGATTGCCACTCCATATGCCAATGGCGAAGAGGAGGACCGCCTCTGCAGCGGCAAGGGAAAGGCAGTCGACAATGATGCTGGCGGCGGCAATTCTAGTTGGAAGCAGAAGCCCAAAGCTGATGGTCCTGCCCAGGCAGAGGCAGCGCTCTGGCGGTGCAAGGAAATAATAAGGGGAAACCCGAAGGGTAGTTTACCCCCAAGAAATCAAAGAATCTGTCAGGCACATACGTCATGGACTTGCTGTGTGCAATCCGCACGAAGAAGGATGAAGAGGGAAATCTGATATTGCCGAAGCACACCACCCGACAGTGCAGATTACTGATCCAACAGTTCAAGGAAGGAAAGTCGAGTGGGATGTCTCCTGAAAAGAAAGATGATGAAGTTGAAGAAGATTTTTCTGAGATCAATGCCAATTTGATAATTTTTGCCGATGTACAAAGCAAAAGTTGACTGAAAGTTATCAACGGGGAGGTCAACATGGCAGTTCCTGCCACCCCCACATACCTCAAGTGGTCTCAAACTCCTATCACCTTCGACTGGTCACACCGCTCTGATCATGTTGCTACCCCCGGTCGGCAAGCTGTTGTGGTGGATCCTGTTGTTGGAGGCACTCGACTCCACAAATTTGTCATGGAGGGAGGGAGTAGATTGAACCTCTTATATGCAAATACCCTCAAGGGGATGGGCATTCCGATGTCCCGACTCAGTGAGAGCAACATGCAGTTCCATGGAGTCATCCCTAGGAAGAAAGCCATGTCACTCGGTCAGATTGCATTGGATGTGGTGTTCGACCCCGACATGAATTTTTGCAAAGAAAAGTTGACTTTTGAAGTTGTAGACTTCCAGAGCGCATATCACGCCATCATTGGCCGACCGACTTATGCCCATTTCGTGGCCTGTCCATATTATGTATACCTCAAGCTGACGATGCCGAGGCCCAAGGGCATGATCCCAGTCATAGGGAATCAACAGAGAGATGAGGAGTTCCTTCATCAAGGTTCCAAGATTGCCGACCATCAAATGGTAGTGTTCAAGTTGGAAGAATAAAAGAGGAATGCTCATCCATCTGACCTGCAGCGTTCCAAGACGCCAGCCTCTGAGTCTGTGCTACTTCTCGAGCATGTGTTGGTTTCCCGTGAAGAGGAATGGTTTGATGCAGCAAAGTAGATAAGTATTTCCCTCAGTTTTTGAGAACCGTAGGAGACACAAGCGAGTCACCAATAGATGTACCTGCACAAAGAATCAAACTCTTGCACCCAACGCTATAAAGGCGTTGTCAATCCCTTCACAGTTACTTGCAAGGATGAGATCTAATAGAAATAGATGTAATAGGATGCTTGAACGGAAAGTAAAAATAGAACAACAAGTATTTTTAGTATTTTTTGTTTTATCTCTGAAAGTATAATATGGAAAATAGACCCGGGGGCCATGGGTTTCACTAGATGGCTTCTCTCATGATGGCAAGTATTACGGTGGGTGAACAAATTACTGTCAAGCAATTGATAGAAAAGCGAATGGTTATGAAGATATCCAAGGCAATCATTATGCATATAGGCATCATGTCTGTGACAAGTAGAACAGAACGATTCTACATCTACTACTACTACTCCACACATCGACCGACTCTTGCCTGCATCTAGATTATTAAGTTCATGAAGAACAGAGTAACACATTAAGTAAGATGACATGATGTAGAGGGATAAACTCAAGCAATATGATGAAAACCCCATCTTTTTACCCTTGCTGGCAACAATACAATACGTGTCTCGCTACCCCTACTTTGTCACTGGGTGAGGACACCGCAAGATTGAAACCAAAACTAAGCACTTCTCCTATTGCAAGAATTACCAATCTAGTTAGCCAAACCAAACCAATAACTCGACGAGACTTGCAAGGATATGAAATCATGCATATAATAATTTAGAGAAGACTCAAATAATATTCATGGATAATCTGAACATAAACCCACAATTCATTGGATCTCGACAAACACACCGCAAAAGAGTATTACATCGGATAGTTCTCCATGAAGATCATGAAGAACATGGTATTGAGAAGCAAAGACTGAGAAGAAGCCATCTAGATACTAGCTGTGGACTCGTATGTCTTTGGTGAACTACTCACGCATCATCGGAAGGGCAATGGAGTTGATGTAGATGCCCTCCGTGATCGAATCTCTCTCCGGGAGACTATCGGAAAAGCTCCAAGATTGGATCTCTCGGGAGCGGAGGCTTCTGGCGGCGGAAAAGTGTTTTCATGGATCTCTACAATAATATGGAATATTTGTGAATTTATAGGCCAAAGATTATGGTTAGGGGAGTTGCCAGGGGCCCACAAGCCTGCCCGACGAGGGGTACCCCCTGGCCGCGGCAAGCGAGCTTGTGGTCCCGTGGCAGCTGCTCTGCCTTGGTTCTCAAGTCGCGTCCCTTCCTTTTATTGTAGAAAAAATCATTCCGGAGGTTTTATTCCGTTTGGACTCCGTTTAATATTCCTTATCTGCGAAACTCAAAAACAAGGAAAAACAGAAATTAGCACTAGGCTCTAGATTAATAGGTTAGTCCCAAAAATAATATAAAATAACATATTAATGCATATAAAACATCCAAAACAGATAATATAATAGCATGGAACAATCAAAAATTAGAGATACGTTGGAGACATATCAGCATCCCCAAGCTTAATTCCTGCTCGTCCTAGAGTAGGTAAATGAGAAAAACAGAATTTTTGATGTCGAATACTACCAACATATTTATCCATGTAATATTCTTTATTGTGGCATGAATATTCAGATCCGTAAGATTCAACACAACAGTCTAATATTGACATAAAAACAGTAATACTTCGAGCACACCAACAACGTAGTCTTATCCTTTCGAAATAACATGGCCTTAGAAAGTCATCTGTACATATGGTCTGGCTATGCTCCATCTTCCGCACACAAAGTATCTAAATCATGCACAACCCCGATGAACAAGTCAAGCAATTGTTTCACACTTTTGGTGTTTTCAAACCTTTTCAACTGTCACTCAATACATAAGCGTGAGCCATGGATATAGCATTATAGGTGGAATAGAATATGGAGGAGGTGAAAGGGAAAAAAGGAGAAGATAGTCTAACATCAACTAGGCGTATCAATGGGCTATGGAGACGCCCGTCAATAGATATCGATGTGAGTGTGTAGGGATTGCCATGCAACAAATTCACTTAGAGCTATAAGTGTATGAAAGCTCAAAAAGAAAACTAAGTGGCCGTGCATAATGAATATCCACTAGTTATAGGAAAGTGACGGAGTAGGAGACTCTCTATGATGAAGATCATGGTGCTACTTTGAAGCACAAGTGTGGAAAAAGGTAGTGGCAATTGTCCCTTCTCTCTTTGTATCATTTTTTTAGTTTTTTTCTCTTTTTTTATTTTGTTGGGCTTCTTTGGCCTCTTTTTTTTGTTTATGCTTCGCTGGCTTCTTTTATTTTTTGTAAAGTCCGGATACTCATCCCAACTTGTGAGGGAGTCATAGCTTCCATCATCCTTTTCTCTCACGGGACAATGCTCTATTAATGAAAAATTATCACGCTTTTATTTACTTATAACTCAAACAAAAATAAATTACAACTCGATTCCTATGACAAAATATGACTCTATATGCAATATGAAGTGATGATGTAAGTCATAGAAAAATAAATGGTGGAAGTTGCATGGCAATATATCTCGGAATGGCTATGGAAATGCCATGATAGGTAGGTATGGTGGCTGTTTTGAGGAATATATGGTGGCTGTTTTGCGGAAAGAGGGTTTGGGGTACCGGCGAAAGTTGCGTGGTACTAGAGAGGCTAGCTAAGGTGGAAGGGTGAGAGTGTGTATAATCCATGGACTCCTCATTAGTCATAAAGAACTCACATGCTTATTGCAAAATTCTATTAGTTATCAAACAAAGCATTAGATGCATGCTCCTAGGGGAGAGATTGGTAGGAGTTAACCATCGCGCACTCTCGACCCTCACACAAAGGTGGAGAATCATTAAAGTAATCATGCTACGACTTTGTTACATAAAGTTTCACCATACGTGCATGCTACGGGAATCACAAGCTTTAACACATGTATCTCTTCCAATTCACAACTACTCACTAGCATGACTCTCATATTACCATCCCTATTATCCTAAAACTATATGCAAGGAATCAAACTTCTCCTATTTTTTAATGCACTTAATATGAAAGTTTTATTATATCCCTCTTGGATGCCATTATATTAGGACTAAAATCATAACCTAAAAAAATTACCATGCTGTTTTAAGAAACTCTCAAAATAATATACATGAGCAATGAGAGTTCGATAATTTCTACAAAATATAACACCGCCATGCTCTTCAAAGATATAAGTGAAGCACTAGAGCAACATTGCCTCACTCAAAAGATATAAGTGAAGCACATAGAGTATTCTAATAAATTCACGATTCAGCGTGTCTCTCTCTAAAGATGTCTGCAGCAAGGATGATTGTGGCAAACTAAAAAGAAAAGACTCATATAATACAACACGCTCCAAGAAAAAGACATATCATGTGGTGAATAAAAATATAGCCTCAAGTAAATTTACCAACGGATTGAAGATGAAAGAGGATATGCCTTCTAGGGCATCCCTAAGCTTAGGATTTTTTGTATCCTTGAATATGACTTGGGATGCCTTGGGCATCCCCAAGCTTATGATCTTGGCACTCTTTATTGTTGGAAATATGCCCTAGAGGCAATAATAAATTAGTTATTATCATACTTCCTTGTTCATGATAATCGTTTATTATCCATGCTAGAATTGTGTTGATCGGAAAGTCAGGTACATGTGTGGATACATAGACAACACCATGTCCCTAGTATGCCTCTGATGGACTAGCTCGTTGATCAAATATGCTTAAGGTTTCCTAGCCATGGACTTGAGATATCATTTGATAACGGGGTCACATCATTAGGAGAATGATGTGATGGACAAGACCCAAACTATAAATATAGCATATGATCATGTCAGTTTATTGCTACAGTTTTCTGCATGTCAAGTATCTGTTCCTATGACCATGACATCATGCAAATCACTGACACCGGAGGAGTGCCTTGTGTGTATCAAACATCGCAACATAACTGGGTGATTATAAAGGTGATCTACAGGTATCTTCGAGGGTGTCTGTTAGGTTGGCATGGATCAAGATTGGGATTTGTTACTCTGTGTGATGAAGAGGTATCTTAGGGCCACTCGGTAATACAACATCACAATAAGCCTTGCAAGCAGTGTGACTAACTGTTAGCCACGAGATCTTGTATTACGGAACGAGTAAAGAGACTTGCCGGTAACGGGATTGAACTAGGTATGGAGATACCGACTATGGAATCTCGGGCAAGTAACATACCGAAGAACAAAGGGAACAACATACGGGATTAACTGAATCCTTGACAGAGAGGTTCGGCCGATAAAGATCTTCTTAGACTATGTAGGAACCAATATGGGCATCCAGGTCACGCTATCGGTTATTGACCCTAGAGGTGTCTCAGTGATGTCTACATCATTCTCGAACCCGCAGGGTTTTCACACTTAAGGTTCGGTGGCGTTTTGGTAGTATAGAGTTATGTATGGTGGTGAACGAAGGTTTATTCGGAGTCCCGGATGAGATCCCGGATGTCGCGAGGAGATCCGAAAGTAAAGATTGATATATGGGATAATAATGTTTGGTCTCCGGAAGGGTTCCGGAATTCACTGGAAATAGTTTCGGATGTTTCCCGAAATGTTCGGGGTACATGGGCAATTTATTTGGGCCAAGAGGTAAAGTCCATGAGCCTTTAGGAAGGTGCAAAAGAAGTTTTGCGGAGGCCAGGGGCCAGACGCCAGGGACCCTGGCGTCTAGAGCCAAATGCCGAGGACCTTGGTGTCTGGCCCTGGAGTCCGAGGAGGACTCTGGCCTTGTGGAAAAACCGACCTTGAGGAGGATTTTTCTCCAAGTTTCGACCCCAGGGTTCATTATATAAATAAAGGCACGGGGCTAGCACTTGGGACACATCAAGAAACCCTAAGCCACATGCTGCCTCTCCTCTAGTTCGTAGTTTCTCCTCTATATCGGTTTCAGCAGTGCTTAGGCGAAGCCCTGCTGGAATTGCTCCACCACCATTGTTGCAATGCCGTCGTGCTGCTGGAGAACTTGTCTACTTCTCCGCTCTCTCTTGCTGGATTAAGAAGGCGGAGATCGTCATCGAGCTGTACGTGTGCTGAACGCGGAGGTGCCATCCGTTTGGTGCTAGATCGGAAGGACCATGATCAAGATCACGAGACGATTCGTGATTGGATCGCAGGACGAATCGTGATGAGATCGCCGGACGGATCGTGATTGAATCACGGGACGGATCATGATGGGATCGCGGGATGCTCGGCGATTTGGATCGCGAAGACGTTCGACTAAATCAACCATGTTTCTTAACGCTTCTCTCTTTGCGATCTACAAGGGTATGTAGATCCACTCCCCCTCTCATAGATGCCCATGACCATGGATAGATCTTGAGTGTGCATAGGAAAAATTTTGTTTCCCATGCAACGTTCCCCAATAGTGGCATCATGAGCTAGGTCTATGTGTAGATGAGATCTCGAGTAGAACACAAAGAGTTTGCGGGAGTTAATGCTTAGATTGCTTCCTCCCTTGGTCGTGTTTTGGTTCAGCGGTATTGTGGGATGAAGCGGCCCAGACCAACCTTAGTCGTATGCTTACAAGAGACCGGTTCCATCGACTAATGTGTAACTTCGTTACACAAAGATGGCTGGCAGGTGCCTGTTTCTCCTACTTAAGTTGGATCGGATTCGACAAAGGCGGTTCTTGAGAAGGTTGAAGGGCAACTTATGTATCACCGTTGTGGTTCTACATAGGTGAGAATTGTTCTTGCTAGATACACGTAGCAGCCACGTAAAACTTGCAACAACAATTAGAGGATGTCTAACTTGTTTTTGCAGTGTATGTTGTGATGTGATATGGCCAATTACATGATGATATATATGTAATGTATGAGATGATCATGTGTTGTATAGAATATCACGAATTGCATGTCGATGAATACGGCAACTGGCAGGATCCATAGGGTTGTCTTTAGTTATTGTATGACCTGCTTGTCAATCATTAAGCGCTATGTAATGCTTTACTTTATCGCTAAGCGGTAGCAATAGTAGTAGAAGCATGGTGGGCGCGACAACGCCAGTGGCGACATGTTGATGAAGATCAAGATGATGGAGATCATGGTGTCATGCCGGTGATGATGGAGATCATGCTGGTGCTTTCAAGATGGAGATCAAAAGCACAAGTTCATGGCCATATCATGTCACTTATGATTTGCGTGTGATGTTAATCCTTTTATGCACCTTGTTTTTCTTAAGATGAAGGTAGCATTATAAGGTGATCCCTCACTTAAATTTCAAGATCAATTGTGCTTTCCTCGAGTGTACACCTTTGCGAAAGTTCGTCGTGGCAAGACACCACGTGATGATCGGGTGTGATAGACTCTACATTCACATACAACGGGTGCAAGCCAGTGTTGCACATGCAGAACACTCGGGTTAAACTTGACGACCCTAGCATGTACAGACATAAACTTGGAACACAAGAGACCGAAAGGTCGAACATGATTCATATAGTAGATATGATCAACATGATGATGTTCACCATTGAAACCAGCTCAACTCACGTGATGATCAGACTTCAGTAGGTGAATTTGGATCATGTATCACTCGAATGACTGAAGGGATGTCAATTTGAGTGGGAGTGCTTAAGTAATATTATTAGTTGAACTCATTATCATGAACATAGTCAGTAGTGTCTTTGCAAATTATGTTGTAGCTCACGATGTAGCTCCCTTGAATTTTTATATGTTGCTTGAGAAATAGAGTTGAAAGATGATGGTAGCAATATTGCGGACTGGGTCCATGATCTGAGGATTGTCCTCATTGCTGCATAGAAGCCTTATGTACTTAATGCACCGCTCGGTGTGCCACCCCCTCTAGCGTCGTCTGTAGATGTTGTGAACATCTGATAGGCACGTTCCGATGACTACTTGATAGTATAGTGCATCATGTATTACGGCGTAGAGTAGAGGCTCCAAAACGTTTTGAACGTCACGGAACATATGAGATGTTCTAAGAGTTGAAATTGGGATCTCAGGATCGTGCCCGTATTGTTCGATATGAGAACTCCAACAAGCTTCTTTGCCTGCAAGATGAAGGAGAATAGCTGAATCGTTGACCATTTGCTTAGATTGTTTGGGTGCTACAATCGCTTGAATCGAGTGGGAATTGATCTTCCAAATAAGATAGTGATTGATATAATTCTCTGAGTCACTATCACTAAGCTTCTAGAACTTCGTGATGAACTATAATTATGCTAGGCATGAAAATGATGATCCCCGAGTTGTTCGCGATATTTGCCCCGCGAAGGTAGAAACCAAGAAGGAGCATCAAGTGTTGATGGTTAGTAAAACCACTAGTTTCGAGAAGGGCAAGGGCAAGGAGGGAAACTTCATGGATGGCAAGTTAGTTGCTGCTCCAGTGAATCAACCCACAGTTGAAACCAAACCCAAGACTAAGTGCCTCTATTATGAGGAGAGCGGTCGCTGAAGCGGAACAACCCTAGCTACTTGGTAGATAAGAAGGCTGGCAACGTCCACAAAAGTATATTTGATATACGTGTTATTGATGTGTACATTGTGAGTACTCCTAGTAGCACCTGGCTATTGGATACTGGTTCGGTTGCTAAATGTTAGTAACTCGAAATAAAAAGTACGGAATAAACGGAGACTAGCTAAGGGTGAGGTGATGATGTGTGTTGGAAATGTTTCCAAGGTTGATGTGATCAACATCGCATGCTCTCTCTACCTTCGGGATTAGTGACGAACCTAAATAAATGTTATTTGGTGTTTGCGTTGAGCATGAACGTGATTAGATCTTGTTTATTGCAATACAGTTATTCATTTAAGTCAGAGAATATGGTTATTCTGTTTACATGAATAATACCTTCATTGGCCATGCACCCAATGAATGGTTTGTCGAATCTTGATCGTAGTAGTACACATGTTCATAACATAGATGCCAAAAGATACAAAGTTAATAATGATAGTACCACATACATGTGGCACTGCCACTAAATGTCATATTGGTGTAAAGCGCATGAAGAAACTCCATGCTGATGGATCTTTGGACTCATTCGATTTCGAATCGGTTGAGACATGCGAACCATGCCTCTTGGGAAAGATGACTAAGGACCATGTTTTCCAATTTGATGGAGCAGGCAAGTGACTTATTGGAAATGATACATATTCATGTATATGGTCCAATGATTGTTGTAGCATGCAGTGGATATCGTTATTTTCTTATCTTCACTGATGATTCGACTAGATATAGTGTATATTTACTTAATGAAACACAAGTCTGAATCATTTGAAAAGTTCAAACAAATTCAGAGTGAAGTTTAAGATCATCGTGACAAGAAGATAAAAATATCTATGATATGATCGTGGAGGTGAATGTCTGAGTTATGAGTTTGGTATACAACTTAAGACATTATGAAAAGTTGTTTCACAACTCACGTCTCCTGGAACGCCATAGTGTGATGGTGTGTCCAAACGTCATAGTCGTGCTCTACTGGATATGGTGTGTGCTATGATGTCTCTTATCATTTTGCTACTATAGTTTTGGAGTTATGCATTAGAGACAACAACATTCACTTTTAATAGGGCACCATCTAAATCTGTTGAGATGACATCGTGTGAATTATGGTTTGATAGAAACCTAAGCTGTCATTTCATAATGTTTGGGGTTGCGACGCTTGTGTGAAAAATGTTTTCACCTAATAAGCTCGAACCCAAAGCGGACAAATGCATCTTCATAGAATACCCTAAGTACAGTTGGGTGAACCTTCTATCTCAGATCCAAGCATAAAGTGTTTGTTGCTAAAACTGGGTCCTTTCTCGAGAAAAAGTTTCTCTCAAAAGAATTGAGTGGGAGGAAGACAGAACTTGATGAGGTTGTTAAATCTTTGTTTCAACTAGAGAGTAGCGCAACGCAGAAAGATGTTTCTGTGGATCCTACGTTAGTTGAAGAGGAAGTTAATGATGATGATCATGAAGCTTCGGATCAAGTTACTATCGAACATCGTAGGTCGACAAGGACGCGTACTGCTCTTGAGTGGTACGACAACCCTGTCTTGGAGGTCATGTTGTTGGACAATGATGAACCTACAAAGCTATGGAGAAGCGATGATGGGCCCGGATTCCGACAAATTGTTAGAGGCCATGAAATCCTAGAAAGGATCCATGTATGAAAACCAAGTATATACTTTGGTAGACTTACTCGTTGGACGGCAGGTCGTTGAGTACGAATGGACCTTTAAGATGAAGACAAACGCTGATGGTAAATGTCACCATTTATAAAGCTCAACATCTCACAAAGAAGTACCCAACAAGTTCAAGGAGTTGACTGCGATGAGACTTTCTCACTCGTAGCGATGCTTAAGTCTGTTGGAATTATGTTAGTAGTTGTTGCATTTTTCAATTATGAAATCTGGCAGATGGATGTCAAACATCGTTTCCTTAACAGTTTACTTGAGGAAAGGTTGTATGTGTTACAACTAGAAGGTTTTGTCAGTCCTATGGATGCTAAAAGGTGTGCGAGGTCTAGTAATCCTTCATGAGCTGGAGTAAGCATCTCGGAGTTGGAATGTACGCTTTGATGAGGTGATCAAAGTTTTTGAGTCTATACAAAGTTTATAAGAAACTTGTATTTAAAATAAAGTGAGTGGGAGCACTATAGAGTTTCTGATAAGCATATGTGGATGACATATTGTTGATTGGAAATGATGTAGAATTTCTGGAAAGCATAAACGGTTGTTTGAAAAGAGTTTTCAAAGGAAGACATGGATGAAGCTAATTAATTGTTGGGCATCGAGATCTATAGAGATATATCAAGACACCTGATGAGACTTTCAATGAGTACATACCTTGACAGGATTTTGAAAGAGTTCAAAATGGATCAGTCAAAGAAGAGTTCTGGCCTGATTTGTAAGGTTTGAAGTTGAGTGAGACTCAAAGCTCGACCATGGAAGAAGAAAGAGTAAGGACGAAGGTCGTCCCCTATGCTTTATTCATAGGCTCTATATAGTATGCCATGCTGTGTACCGCACCTGTGTGTGCCTTGCCATGAGACAGCGGTCAAGATTAACCTTAGTAACTTAAAGACTAAGGAAATGTTTCTTGATCATGGAGGTGATAAAGAGTTTCTCGTAAAGAGTTACGTTGATGCAAGCTTTAAAACCAATCCAGATGAATCTTAGTAGCAATCCGGATACATATAGTGGAGCAGCCATTTGGAATAGCTCCAAGTGGAGTGTGGTAGCAATGTCTACAGTATGACATAGAGATTTGCAAAGTACACACGGATCTGAATGTCACAGACCCATTGACTAAAAGACCTCTCTCAAATGCAAAGCATGATCAAATCCCAGAACTCATTAGGTGTTAGATTCATAACGATGCGAATCACATGGTGATGTGAACTAGATTATTGACTCTAGTGCAAGTGGGAGACTATTGGAAATATTCCCTAGAGGCAATAATAAATAAGTTATTATCAGATTTACTTGATCATGATAATCGTTTCTTATCCATGCTAGAATTGTATTGATCAGAAACTTAGATACATGTGTGGATACATAGACAACACCATGTCCCTAGTATGCCTCTAATAGACTAGCTTGTTGATCAAAGATGGTCAAGGTTTCCTAGCCATGGACATGAGATGTCATTTGATAACGGGATCACATCGTTAGGAGAACGATGTGATGGACAAGACCCAAAGTATAAACGTAGCATATGATCGTGTCAGTTTATTTCTATTGTTTTCTACATGTCAAGTATCTGTTCCTATGACCATGAGATCATGCAACTCACTGACACCGGAGGAGTGGCTTGTGTGTATCAAACGTTGCAACGTAACTGGGTGACCATAAAGGTGCTCTACAGGTATCTCCGAGGGTGTCTGTTGGGTTGGCATGGATCAAGACTGGGTTTGTTACTCTGTGTGATGGAGAGGTATCTCAGGGCCCACTCGATAATACAACATCACAATAAGCCTTGAAAGCAGTGTGACTAAGTGTTAGCCACGGGATCTTGTATTACGAAATGAGTAAAGAGACTTGCCGGTAACGGGATTGAACTAGGTATGGAGATACCGACGATGGAATCTCAGGCAAGTAACATACCAAAGAACAAAAGGAACATCATACGGGATTAACTGAATCCAAGCTTGTCAGAATCGCGATTCTGTTATGCAATTCTACAAATTTATGATCCAAATTAACCCCTCTGATTCTATGATTTTACTTCATATAATCTACGTTTCTATGATCCAGATAGTGAAGATTTAACGATTTGCGATCCTACCATCAGAGTTCCGATCCGATTCAAAATCACGATTCTAACAACCTTGACTGAAGCCTTGACATAGAGATTCGACTGATAAAGATCTTCATAGAATATGGAGGAACCAATATGGGCATCCAGGGCCCGCTATTGTTTATTGACCATAGAGGTGTCTCGGTCATGTCTACATCGTTCTCGAACCCACAGGGTCTGCACACTTAAGGTTCGGTGATGTTTCGGTAGTATAGAGTTATGTATGGTGGTGACCGAAGGTTGTTCGGAGTCTCGAATGAGATCACGGATGTCACGAGGAGCTCTGGAATGGTCCGGAGGTTAAGATATATGGCATAATAGTGTTTGGTCTCCGGAAGGGTTTCGGAATTCACCGGAAATAGTTTCGGATGTTTCCCGAAATGTTTGGGGTACAAGGACACTTTGTATGGGCCAAGGGTAAAGCCCATGAGGCTTTAGGAAGGTGCAGAAGAAGTTTTGCAGAGGCCAGGGGCCAGACGCCAGGGACCCTGGCGTCTGGAGGCAAACGCCGAGGACCTTGGCGTCTGGTCCTGGAGTCCGAGGAGGACTCTGGCCTTGTGGGCAAACCGACCTTGAGGAGAATTTTTCTCCAAGTTTCGACCCCGGGGTTCAGTATATAAATAAAAAAAGGGCGGGTATAGCACTTGGGACACATCAAGAAACCCTAAGCCATGTGTTGCCTCTCCTCTAGTTCGTAGTTTCTCCTCTAGATAGGTTTCAGCGATGCTTAGGCGAAGCCCTGCTGGAATTGCTCCACCACCATCGCCGCAACGCCGTCGGGCTACTAGAGAACTCGTCTACCTCTCTGCTCCCTCTTGCTGGATCAAGAAGGAGGAGACCATCATCGAGCTATACGTGTGCCGAATGCGGAGGTGTCGTCCGTTCGGTGCTACATCGGAAGGACCGTGATGAAGATCGCGAGACGATTCGTGATTGGATCGCGGGACATATCGTGATGAGATCGCGGGACGGATCGTGATTGAATCGTGGGGTAGATCATGATGGGCTCGCTGGACGCTCGGCAATTTGGATCGCGAAGACGTTCGACTAAATCAACCGCATTTCATAACGCTTCTCGCTTAGCGATCTACAAGGATATGTAGATCCACCCTCCCTCTCATAGATGCTCATCACCATGGATAGATATTGCGTGTGCGTAGGAATTTTTTTGTTTCCCATGCAATGTTCCCCAACATTTATTCCATAGTCCATCGAATCTTCACCCAAAACATGAAAACTTCACAACACAAAACTCAACAGAAAACTCATGAGATCCGTAGTATAAAAACATAAATCAAAACTTTAGGTACTTTTGTGAACTCCTTCTTTAGTTGTACTTGTGTAATACCTACTGTATTCTAACTTTTCCATGACTCATACTCCACGATACGACTCATAGATACATCAAAATAAGCAAACAACACAAAGAAAACATAATCTGTCAAAAACGGAACAGTCTGTAGCAATCTGTAAACTTAGAATACTTCTGGAACACTAAAAATTCTGAACAATTAGAAGAACCATGGAAATTTTTATATAAATCTTTTGTAAAAATTTCAGATTAATTCGACACTCTAAAAATTTGGAAAATTCCGGTACTGAGCTCAAAAGTTTCAGTTTTTCAGCAAGATCAAATCAACAACTACCATAGATCACCCCAAAGGCTTTACTTGGCTCAAACACTTAAACACAAAAACACAATTACTACAGACGTAATAATGTGCCAAACACACCAAAATATAAGCAAAAAGCGGAAAGCAAAATAAAATTGGGTTGCCTCCCAACAAGCGCTATTGTTTAACGCCCCTAACTAGGAAAAATGCAGTAGATCTAGGTATTGTCATCTTTGGTATGCAATCTATAAGTAGCTCTGATGGTAGATTCATAAGGTAATTTTATTTTCTTCCTAGGAAAGTGTTCCATGCATGCCCTTAATGGCAATTGGAATCTAATGTTCCCTTCCTTCATATCAATAATTGCACCAATTGTTCCAAGGAAAGGTCTACTAAGAATAATAGGACATATAGGATGGCAATCTATATAAGGAACAATGAAATCTATGGGTACATAATTCCTATTTGCAACAATAAGAACATCATTAATTCTTACCATAGGTTTCTTTATATAGGAATCCGCAAGATGCAAATTTAAGGAACAATCATCAAATCCACGGAAACCTAACACGTCACATAAAGTTTTTGGAATAGTGGAAACGCTAGCACCCAAATCACACAAAGCAAGGCACTCATAATCTTTAATTTTAATCTTAATAGTATGTTCCCACTCATCATAAAGCTTTCTAGGTATAGAAACTTCCAACTCAAGTTTTTCTTCAAAAGCTATCATCATAGCATCAACAATATGTTTAGTAAAAGGCTTGTTTTGATTATAAGCATGAGGAGAATTCAAACTGGATTGCAACAAGGAAATACAATCAATCAAATAGAAGCCACCATGATTAAAGTCTTTGAAAACCAAAAGAGTGGGTTCATTGCTATTTAAAGTTTTCACCTCTTCAATCCCACTTTTATCTATCTTAGCATCAAGATCTAAAAACTCCAAATTATTGGGACGCCTGTTAACTAAAGTTGACTCATATCTAGTCCCATAATTATCAAGATTAACATTGTAAAACAAAGATTCAATAGGATTTACATCAATCACTTTAAGATCTTCATCAATATTATCTAGGAGTTACCGTAATAACAGGGAATCTTATTACATGAATCAATCACTCCAAATATTGCACGCTAATGAATACTTTGACAATACTCTCAAAATAAGAGGGAATCTTATTATAATTTCCATAATAATTTCTGTAGGAATTACCGTAATTATTAGAGGAATTACTAGGAAACGGCCTAGCATTGAAACTACCTCTATAAGTGTTATTACCAAAATTGTTCCTACCAACAAAATTAACATCCATAGATTCATTATTATTTCCAATCAAGGAAGACAAAGGCATATCCTTTGGATCAATAGGAACATACTTACTAGCAAACAATTTCATCAATTCATCCATCTTTCCACTCAAAGTATTAATCTCTTCAATAGCATCCACTTTCTTACTAGTAGGAGATCTTTCGGTGTGCCATTGAGAGTAGTTTTCCATAATATTATCTAGGAGTTTAGTAGCTTATCCTAATGTGATTTCCATAAAAGTACCACCCGCGGCGGAATCTAAGAGATTCCTAGAAGCAAAATTCAGCCCAACATAGAAAATTTGTATAATCATCCATAAATTCAAACCATGAGCGGGGCAATTCCTAATCATAAGTTTCATCCTCTCCCAAGATTGTGCAAAATTTTCATGATCAAGTTGCTTAAAATTCATTATATCATTCCTAAGGGAGATAATCTTAGCGGGCGGAAAGTACTTCGAAATAAAAGCATCTTTACACTTATTCCATCAATCAATACTATTTTTAGGCAAAGATGAAAACCAAGTTTTAGCATGATCTCGTAGTGAGAACAGGAATAGCTTCAATTTAACAATATCATTATACACATCTTTCTTGTTTTGCGTATCACACAACTCAACGAAAGTATTTTGATGGGATGCAACATCTTCATTAGCAAGGCCGGAAGATTGAGCAAAGCAGCATTGATTTCATAAGATTCTGCACTAGTGATGGGAGCACTATAAGTACTAATAAAATCATTATTGTTAGTATTGGAAAAGTCAAAAAACTTGGTATTCTCTTGATTCATCGCGACAAAGCAAGCAATCAAGCAGACAAACAAGCAAAAAGCGGATGAACGAACAAGGGCGAATAGAAAGGCAAATCTTTTTGGTATTTTCTGAAAATCGATTTAGAAGTGGGGGAGAGGAAAAAAACAGGCAAATGGCAAATATTGTAAATGCAAGAGATGAGTTTGTGATGCGTACTTGGTATCCTTGACTTGCTATGTATCTCCCCGGCAACAGCGCCAGAAATCCTTCTTGCTACTTCTCGAGCATGCGTTGGTTTCCCGTGAAGAGGAACTGTTTGATGCAGCAAAGTAGGTAAGTATTTCCCTTAGTTTTTGAGAACCAAGGTATCAATATAGTAGGATACACAAGCGATTCACCAATAGATGTACCAACACAAAGAATCAAACTCTTGCACCCAACGCTACAAATGGGTTGTCAATCTCTTTACGGCTACTTGCAAGGATGAGATCTAATAGAGATAGATGTAATAGGATTCTTCAACGGAAAGTAAAAATAGGGCATCAGGTATTTTTGGTATTTTTGGTTTTAGATCTGAAAGTATAATATGGAAAATAGACCCGGGGGTCATAGGTTTCACCAGATGGCTTCTCTCATGATGGCAAGTATTATGGTGGGTCAACAAATTACTTTCAAGCAATTGATAGAAAAGCAAATAATTATGAAGATATCCAAGGCAATGATTATGCATATAGGCATCACGTCCATGACAAGTAGACCGAAACGATTCTACATCTACTGCTATTACTCCACACATCGACCGACTCCTGCCTGCATCTAGAGTATTAAGTTCATGAAGAACAGAGTAACGCATTAAGTAAGATGACAGGATGTAGAGGGATAAACTCAAGCAATATTATGAGAACCCTATCTTTTTACCCTTGATGGCAACAATACAATACGTGCCTCGCTACCCCAACTTTATCGCTGGATGAGGACACCGCAAGATTGAACCCAAAACTAAGCACTTCTCCTATTGCAAGAATTACCAATCTAGTTGGCCAAACCAAACCAATAACTCGAAGAGACTTGCAAAGATATGAAATCATGCATATAAGAATTCAAATAATACTCAAATAATATTCATGGATAATCTGAACATAGACCCACAATTCATCGGATCTTGACAAACACACCGCAAAAGAGTATTACATCGGATAGATCTCCATGCACATCATGAAGAACATGGTATTGAGAAGCAAAGTGAGAGAAGAAGCCATCTAGATACTAGCTATGGACCCGTAGGTCTATGGTGATGTACTCACGCATCATCGGAGGGGTAATGGAGTTGATGTAGATGCCCTCTGTGACAGAACCCCCCTCCGATAGATTACCGGATAAGGCTCCAAGATTGGATCTCTCGAAAACGGAGGCTTCTGGCGGCGGAAAAGTGTTTTCGTGTCTCTCTTCGATAATAATGGAATATTTGGGAATTTATAGGCCGAAGATTAGGGTTAGGGGAGTTTCCAGGGGCCCACAAGCCTGCCCGGCGCGGGGTACCCCCTGGCCACGGCAAGCGAGCTTGTGGCCCTGTGGCAGCTCCTCTGCCTTGGTTCTCAAGTATGATGGCTTCCTTTTATTCTAGAAAAAATCATTCTTGAGGTTTTATTCCGTTTGGACACCATTTCATATTCCTTATCTGCGAAACTCAAAAACAAGGAAAAAGCAGAAACTGGTACTAGGCTCTAGATTAATAGGTTAGTCCCAAAAATAATATAAAATAGCATATTAATGCATATAGAACATCCAAAATAGATAATATAATAGCATGGAACAATCAAAAATTATAGATACATTGGAGACGTATCAGTCTTTTTTTCAGTCGGTAGGCGAAGTGAAGCAAGTGCACATTCACCCGACAGATCCTAATGCTGCCCCGACCAACATCTCGACGACATTCGACAGCAAATAGGAAGCCGTGCTCACCGAGTTCCTCCGTCAGCACTGGGACATCCTCGCATGGAAGCCTGCTGACATGTCGGGTGTGCCCAGGGAATTGGCTGAGCACCAACCGAGAGTTGACCTGAACACCAAGCCTCTCAAAGAGCAATTGCGTCGGTCGGCAGCAGAGAAGCGGAAGGCTTTCGGCAAGGAGGTGGCTCGACTCTTGGTGGCTAAGTTCATACGCGAGATTTACCACTCCGGGTGGCTCTCGAACGCCGTCATGGTCCCCAAGAAGGACAAGTCACTCCGCATGTGTATTGACTTTAAACATATCAATCGGGTCTGCCCAAAAGATCATTTTCCGCTCCCCCGCATCGTTCAGATTGTCGACTCAACTGTGGGGTGTGAGAGTTTATCTTTTCTCGATGCATACTCTGGTTACCATCAGATCTGTCTGTTTGGTCTAGATGAAATAAAGACGGCCTTCATCACCCCTTTCGGGTGTTTGTGTTATATCACCATGCCATTTGGTCTGAAAAATGACGGCGCTACTTTCATGCATATGATTCAGAAATGCCTGCTCGAGCAAATCCCTCAGAATGTCGAGTCTTATATGGATGATATTGTAGTCAAGTCTCGTAGAGGTTCTGACCTGTTGATTGACTTGGCAGAAACTTTCGCCAACCTAAGGAAATATGATATGAAGTTAAACCCGTCCAAGTGCACTTTTGGAGTTCGTGGTGGCAAATTGCTCGGTTTCCTTGTTTCCGAACAGGGGATAGACATCAATCTCAAGAAGATTGATGCCATCATCCGAATGAAAAGCTTGAGCGTGTGCATGATGTCCAGAAGCTCACAGGTTGCCTGGCAGCGTTGAGTAGATTTATTTCTCATCTCGGTGAGAAGGCATTGCCTTTATACTGACTAATGAAGAAGTATGATATGTTCGAGTGGACTCCTGAAGCAGAAGCAGCTTTTGTCGAGCTCAAAGCCCTGCTTTCCACCCAGCCGGTGCTTGCTGCTCCGCACAGCAAAGAACCCCTGCTTCTGTACATTGCAGCCACTAACCAAGTTTTTGGTACGGTTCTCACTGTCGAGAGAGAAGAAGAGGGCAAGGCTTATAAAGTCCAACATCTAGTTTACTATATATCTAAAGTGTTGACCCCTTAAAAGCAAAGGTACCCTCATTACCAGAAGCTCGTCTATAGTATATGTCTAGCAGCGAAGAAGGTGGCACACTACTTCCAAGATCACTCAATCTCAGTCATTAGTGACGCTCCAGTGTCTGAGATCCTCAACAATCGAGATGCGACTGGTCGAGTGGCCAAATGGGCTATTGAGCTCCTCTACTTTGATATCAAGTTTGAAGCAAAAAAGGCAATCAAATTTCAAGCACTTGGTGACTTCATGGCCGAGTGGATAGAACAGCAGCAGCCAACTCAAATCCACTCGGCACACTGGACCATGTTCTTTGATGGCTCTAAGATGCTGAATGGGTCTGGTGCTGGTGTAGTATTGGTATCTCCAAAGGGTGACAAGGTCAGCTATGTTCTCCAGATTCACTTTGATTCCTCCAATAATGAAGCTGAATTAGAAACACTCCTCTACGGGTTACGTATGGCCATATCACTCGGCGTCCGGCGCCTGCTGGTATACAGTGACTCACATTTGGTGGTTAATCGGGTGATGAAGGAGTAGGATGTCAGGAACCCTGCCATGACTAGATATTGCCATGCAGTGAGAAAGCTTGAGAAGAAATTTGAATGTTTGGAACTCCACCATATTCCCCGAGCAAAGAATCAGGCAGCCGATGATTTAGCAAAGATCGGATCCACTCGAAGGCAGGTACCTAGAAATGTGTTTCTGGAACACCTACATTCTCCTTTGGTGCAAGAAGATCCCTTCACTAAAGACCCCCTGCAAGCAATAAGAGCCTCCAATCCGACTGAGGTTGATGTCTCGGCAGCCATAGATCTGGTCATGGAGATTCTGGTGATTACGCCCGATTGGATGGTGCCATATATTGCATACATACTGAGGTAAGAACTCCCAAAAGATGAGGTTGAAGCTCGACAGATCGTCTGGAGGTCCAAAGCCTTTACTGTGGTGGATGGATAGCTTTACAGAGAAAGCATGACTGGCGTAACTCAACGGTGTATTTCTCCTGAGGAAGGTCGACTGATTCTGGAGGAAATTCAGTCGGGGACATCTGGTCATCATGCGTCCTCTCGGATGATTGTTGCCAAAGCATACCGAGCTGGTTTCTTCTGGCCGTGTGCCAATGAAATGTCTAAGGATATTGTTCAGCACTGCGAAGGATGCCAGTTTTACGCAAACATGTCACACCAGCATGCGTCTGCCTTGAAGACTATTCCACTCGTCTGGCCATTCGCTGTATAGGGTTTGGATATGGTCGGCCCTTTCCAAACAGGCCAGAGTGTATTCATGCATCTGCTTGTAGCAGTCGACAAGTTCACCAAGTGGATTGAGGCTAAGCCCATAAAGAATCTGAATTCACACACTGCTATCAAGTTCATGACAGAGATAACATTCCGTTATGGAGTCCCCCAGATTATCATTACAGACAATGGTTCAAACTTTGACTTGGAAGAGTTCAAACACTTTTTCTCCGCCCAGGGCACTCGGGTGGACTACGCATCCATTGCGCACCCCCAAACTAATGGTCAAGTTGAGCGAGCGAATGACCTTATCCTTCAAGGGCTGAAGCCTCGACTCATGCGGGATCTTGAACATGCAGCTGGAGCTTGAGTTACTGAATTACCATTTGTTTTGTGGGGCGTGAAGACGACTCCTAATCGGTCAACGGGGGACACTCCTTTCTTCATGGTGTATGGAACCGAAGCAGTTTTGCCGAGTGATCTCCTTCACAATTCTCCCCATGTAGATCTTTACTCAGAGGCAGAGGTTGAACAAGCACGGCAAGATGGTGTAGATTGATACTTCTCCAACGTATCTATAATTTTTGATTGTTCCATGCTATTATATTATTTGTTTTGGATGTTTTGTATGCATTAATATGCTATTTGATGTTATTTTTGGGACTAACCTATTAATCGAGAGCCCAGTGACAGTTTCTGTTTTTTCCTTGTTTTTGAGTTTCGCAGATAAGGAATATTAAATGGAGTCCAAACGGAATAAAACCTCCCAAAAGATTTTTTTCTGGAAAATATGGAAGCCACGAGACTTTACAACCAAGGCAGAGGGGCTGCCACGGGGCCACAAGCCCGCTTGTGGTGGCCAAGGGAGTACCCCACGCCGGGCAGGCTTGTGGGCCCCTGGTAGCACCCTTAACCCTAATCTTCGGCCTATAAGTTCCCAAATATTCCATCATTATCGGAGAGAGCCATGAAAACACTGTTACGTCGTCAGAAGCCTCCGTTCCCGAGAGATCCAATCTTGGAGCCTTTTCCGGTAATCCGCCAGAGGGAGATTCGATCACGGAGGGCATCTACATCAACACCATTGCCCCTCCGATGATGCGTGAGTAGTTCACCACAGACCTACGGGTCCATAGCTAGTAACTAGATGGCTTCTTCTCTCTCTTTGCTTCTCAATACCATGTTCTTCATGATCTTCATGGAGATCTATCCGATGTAATACTCTTTTGCGATGTGTTTGTTGAGATCCGATGAATTGTGGGTTTATGATCAGATTATCCATGAATATTATTTGAGTATTTTCTGAATTCTTATATGCATGATTTGATATCTTTGCAAGTCTCTTCGATTTATTGGTTTGGGTTGGCCAACTAGATTGGTAATTCTTGCAATAGGAGAAGTGCTTAGGTTTGGGTTCAATCTTGCGGTGTCGTAAGCCAGTGACAAAGTAGGGGTAGCGAGGCACGTATTGTATTGTTGCCATCAAGGGTAAAAAATTGGGTTTTCATCATATTGCTTGAGTTTATCCCTCTACATCATGTCATCTTACTTAATGCATTACTCTGTTCTTCATGAACTTAGTACTCTAGATGCAGGCAGGAGTCGGTCGATGTGTGGACTAATAGTAGTAGATGCAGAATCGTTTTGGTCTACTTGTCATGGACGTGATGCCTATATGCATAATCATTGCCTTGGATATTTTCATAATTATTCGCTTTTCTATCAATTGCTTGAGAGTAATTTTTTCACCCACCATAATACTTGCCATCATGAGAGAAGCCATCTAGTGAAACCTATGGCCCCTGGGTCTATTTTCCATATTATACTTTCAGATCTAAAACCAAAAATACCAAAAATAGTCGTTGCCCTATTTTTACTTTCCGTTCAATCATCCTATTATATCTATCTCTATTAGATCTCATCCTTGCAAGTAACCGTGAAGGGATTGACAACCCCTTTATAGCGTTGGGTGCAAGAGTTTGATTCTTTGTGCAGGTACATCTATTGGCGACTCGCTTGTATCTCCTACTGGATTGATGCCTTGGTTCTCAAAAACTGAGGGAAATACTTATCTACTTTGCTGCATCAACCTGTTCCTCTTCACAGGAAACCAACCCATGCCCGAGAAGTAGCAAGAAGGATTTCTGGCGCCGTTGCCGGGGAGATACATAACAAGTCAAGGATACTAAGTACCCATCACAAACTCATCTCTTGCATTTACATTATTTCCCATTTGCCTCTCGTTTTCCTCTCCCCCACTTCTAAAACGATTTACAAAAAGATTTGCCTTTCGGCCTTTTTTGTTCGTCTTCTCGTTCGCTCTTTGCTTGCTTGTGTGTCAAATTGGTTGGTCATATGGCCCAATCCAACGGCCTTGATCCTCATCTTAGGAAGTTGGCAAATATTGAGTATAACGTTAAAAGCTTCATGGTGCTTCAATATGATCCCAATAGTTTTTTGAAGACTGAACTTAAAGAACAAAAACTATGTGGGAATACATGAATAAGGAACTTGATGATATGTCCACAGAGTTTTATGTTTTGAAATCTCAATTCATTCACCTTGAAAACTTAGTAGGCCAAATCTCCGATAAACAAGCTACTTTAGTCAATAAGATGGACGCAAAGCCAGAATCTCTGAATATTGATGAACACCTTAAAGTGATTGATGTAACTCCTATTGAATCTTTGTTTTCCAATGTTAATCTTGATAATGATGGGACTGGAGATGAGTCAACTTTAGTTAACAGGTGTCCCAATGATTCGGAGTTTTTAGATCTTGATGCTAAGATTGATAATAGTGGGATTGAAGAGGTCAAAACTTTAAAAAGCAATGAACCCACTCTTTTGGATTTCAAAGAATTTAATCATTGTAGCTGCTCTTTGATTGATTGTATTTCCTTGTTGCAATCCATGTTGAATTCTCCTCATGCTTATAACCAAAACAAGGCTTTTACTAAACATATTGTTGATGCTATGATAAAGGCTTTTGAAGAAAAACTTGAGTTGGAAGTTTCTATACCTAGAAAGATTTATGATGAGTGGGAACCTACTATTAAGATTAATTTTAAAGATTATGAGTGCCTTGCTTTGTGTGATGTGGGTGCTAGCATTTCCACTATTCCAAAAACTTTATGTGACGTGTTAGGTTTCCTTGAATTTGATGATTGTTCCTTAAATTTGCGTCTTGTGGATTCCACAATAAATAAAGATACGGGAAGAATTAATGATGGTCTTATTGTTGCAAATAGGAATTATGTGCTCATAGATTTCATCGTTCTTGATATAGATTGCAATCCTACATGTCCTATTATTCTTGGTAGACCTTTCCTTAGAACGATTGGTGCAATTATTGATATGAAGGAAGGGAATATTAGATTCAAATTCCCATTATGGAAGGGTATGGAACACTTTCCTAGAAAGAAAATAAAATTACCTTATGAAACGATCATCAGAGCTACTTATGGATTGCATACCAAAGATGACAATACCTAGATCTATTGCGTTTTGCCTAGCTAAGTGCGTTAAACAATAGCGCTTGTGGGGAGGAAACCCAATTTTATTTTGCTTTATGCTTTTTGCTTCTGTTTTGGTGTGTTTTTCACATTATTACTTCTGTAGTAATTGTGGTTTTGTGTTTAAATTAGAGTTTGAGCCAAGTAAAACCTTTGGGGTAATCTATGGTAGTTATTGATTTGATCTTGATGAAAAACAGAAACTTTTGCGCACAGTCCAGGAATTTTCTGAATTTTTGAGAACGTCTAATTGATCTGCAATTTTTACACAAGATTTATATACGAATTTCTATAGTTTTCCTAATGTTTCAGAATTTTTAGAGTTGCAGAAGTATTCAAAGTTTACAGATTGCTAAAGACTGTTCTGTTTTTGACATATTCTGTTTTCTTTGTGTTGTTTGCTTATTTTGATGCATATATGGGTCGTATCAGGGGGTATGAGTCATGTAAAAGTTAGAATACAGTAGGTATTACACAAATAAAATAAATAATGAGTTCACAATAGTACCTAAAGTGGTGATTTATCTTTTTATACTAACGGATCTCGTGAGTTTTCTGTTGAGTTTTGTGTTGTGAAGTTTTCAAGTTTTGGGTGAAGATTCGATGGACTATGGAATAAAGAGTGGCAAGAGCCTAAGCTTGGGGATTACCAAGGCATCCCAAGTCATATTAAAGGATACCTGGGACGCCCCGGAAGGCATCCCCTCTTTCGTCTTCAATCCATCTGTAAATTTACTTGAAGCTATATTTTTGTTCACCACATGATATGTGTTTTGCTTGGAGCGTCTTGTATGATATGAGTATTTCCTTTTTATTTTGCAACAATAATATTTGCTGCACACATATTTAGAGAGAGACACGCTGAATCGTGAATTTATTAGAATGCTCTATGTGCTTCACTTATATCTTTTTAGCTAGGCAATGTTGCAGTAGTGCTTCACTTATATCTTTATAGAGCATGGTGGTGTTATATTTTATAGAAATTATTGAACTCTAGTTCCTCACTTATATTATTTTTAGAGTTTCTTAAAACAGCATGGTTATTTCTTTAGGTTATGAATTTAGTCCTAATATAATGGCATCCAAGAGGGATATAATAAAAACTTCCATATTAAGTGCATTAAAAACTATGAGAAGTTTGATTCCTTGCATATAGTTTTGAGATAATAGGGATGGTAATATGAGAGTCATTCTATTGAGTAGTTGTGAAATAAAGAGATATGTGTGTTAAAGCTTGTGATTCCCATAGCATGCACATCTGGTGAACCGTTATGTAACGAAGTCGGAGCATGACTTGTTTAATGATTGTCGACGTTTGTGTGAGGGTTGGGAGCACGCAATGGTTAACTCCTACCAACCTCTCCCCTAGGAGCATGCGTCTAATGCTTTGTTTGATAACTAGTCGACTTTTGCAATAAGTATGTGAGTTCTTTATGAATAATGTTGAGTCCATGGATTATACGCACTCTCACCCTTCCACCTTTGCTAGCCTCTCTAGTACTGCCCAACTTTCGCCGGTACACCAAACGCTCCTTCCTCAAAACAGACACCATATATTCCTCAAAACAGCTATCATACCTACCTGTCATGGAATTTCCATAGCCATTTCAAGATATATTGCCATGCAACTTCCATCATGCAGTTTTTCTATGACTTGCATCATCACTTTCATATTGCATATGGAGTTATATCTTGTCATAGGAATCGAGTTGTAATTTCTTTTTCTTTGAGTTATAAGTAAATAAAGTGTGATTATTTTTCATTAATAGATCATTGTATCGTGAGAGAAAAGGAATATGGAAGCTATGACTCCCTCACAAGTTGGGATGAGTATCCGGACTTCACAAAAAATAAAAGAGGCCAGCGAAGCCGAAACAAAAAAAGAGGCCAAAGAAGCCCACCAAAATAAAAAATAAAAAATATGAGAGAATGAGAGAAGGGACAATTGCTACTACCTTTTCCCACACTTGTGCTTCAAAATAGCACCATGATCTTCATGATAGAGAGTCTCCTATTTTGTCACTTTCATATAACTAGTGGATATTCATTATGCATGACCACTTATTTTTGTTTTTTAGCTTTCATACACTTATAGCTCTAAGTGCATTTGTGGCATGGCAATCCCTTCTCACTCACATTGATATCTATTTATGGGCATCTCCATAGCCCGTTGATACGCCTAGTTGATGTGAGACTATCTTCTCCTTTTTCCCTTGCACCTCCTCCATATTATATTCCACCTATAATGCTATATCCATGGCTCGCGCCCATGTACTGCGTGAGAGTTGAAAAGGTTTGAGAACACCAAAAGTGTGAAACAATTGCTTGACTTGTCATCGGGGTTGTGCATGATATATTTACTTTGTGTGGGGAAGATGGAGCATAGCCAGACCATATGATTTTGTAGGGATAACTCTCTAAGGACATGTAATTTTGAAAGGACACGACTACCTTGTTGGTGTGCTCGAAGTATTACTGTTTTTATGTCAATATTAGACTATTGTTTTGAATCTTACGGATCTGAATATTCATGCCACAATAAAGAATATTACATGGATAAATATGTTCGGTAGCATTCCACATCAAAAAATTGTTTTTATCATTTACCTACTCGAGGAGGAGCATGAATTAAGCTTGGGGATGCTGATATGTCTCCAACGTATCTATAATTTTTTATTGTTCCATGCTATTATATTATCTGTTTTGGATGTTTTATATGCATTAATCTGCTATTTTATATTATTTTTGGGACTAACCTATTAATCTAGAGCCTAGTGCTAGTTTCTATTTTTTCCTTGTTTTTGAGTTTCACAGATAAGGAATATTAAACGGAGTCCAAATGGAATAAATGTACAAGAAGATTTTTTATGGAAAATATGGAAGCCATGAGACTTGAAAACAAAGGCAGAGGGGCTGCCGCGGCCATGGGGGTACCCCGCGCCAGGCAGGCTTGTGGGCCCCTAGCAACTCCCCTAACCCTAATATTCGGCCTATAAATTCCCAAATATTCCATCATTATCGGAGAGAGCCAAGAAAACACTTTTCCGCTGCCAGAAGCCTCCATTACCGAGAGATCCAATCTTGGAGCCTTTTCCGGTAATCTGTCGAAAGGGGATTCGATCATGGAGGGCATCTACATCAACTCCATTGCCCTTCCGAAGATGCGTGAGTAGTTCACCATAGACCTACGGGTCCATAGCTAGTAGCTAGATGGCTTATTCTCTCTCTTTGCTTCTCAATACTATGTTCTTCATGATCTTCATGGATATCTATCCGATGTAATACACTTTTGCGGTGTGTTTGTTGAGATCTGATGAATTGTGGGTTTATGTTCAGATTATCCGTGCATATTATTTGAGTCTTTTCTGAATTCTTATATGCATGATTTCATATGTTTGCAAGTCTCTTCGAGTTATTGGCTTGGTTTGGCCAACTAGATTGGTAATTCTTGCAATAGGAGAAGTCCTTAGTGTTGGGTTCAATCTTGCGGTGTCCTCACCCAGTAACAAAGTAGGGGTAGCGAGGCACGTATTGTATTGTTTCCATCAAGGGTAAAAACATGGGGTTTTCATCATATTTCTTGAGTTTATCCCTCTACATCATGTCATCTTACTTAATGCGTTACTCTGTTCTTCATGAACTTAATACTCTAGATGCAGGCAAGAGTCGGTCGATGTGTGGAGTAATAGTAGTAGATGTAGAATCGCTTCCGTCTACTTTTCATGGAAGTAATGCCTATATGCATAATCATTGCCTTGGATATCTTCATAATTATTTGCTTTTCTATCAATTGCTTGACAGTAATTTGTTCACCCACCGTAGTACTTGCCATCATGGGAGAAGCCATCTAGTGAAACCTATGGCCCTCGGGTCTATTTTCCATATTATAATTTCAGATCTCAAACCAAAAATACCAAAAATACTTGTTGCCCTATTTTTACTTTCCGTTCAAGCATCCTGTTATATCTATCTCTATTAGATCTCATCCTTGCACGTAACCGTGAAGGGATTGACAACCCCTTTATAGCGTTGGGTGCGAGAGTTTGATTCTTTGTGCAGGTACATCTATTGGTGACTCGCTTGTATCTCCTACTGGATTGATACCTTGGTTCTCAAAAACCGAGAGAAATACTTATCTACTTTGTTGCATCAAACCGTTCCTCTTCACGGGAAACCAACATATGCTCGAGAAGTAGCATAGATCTCATGGAAGAAGAACGGGAAATGGCTCTGATTTAGTTGATGGTAGGGATGGCACCCGCAGGGTATGGGTACGGGTGGAGCCTCCCCATACCCTTACCCATCCTGTCTGAGCTTACCCATCACCCGTACCCATACTTGTCAATGGGTATAATTTTTGCCCATACCCGTTACCTGATAGGGTAGAGTGGTACCCGCGGTTAAAATTACCCATATTTGTAAAGCATCAATTTCAATAACTTATAGTCATAAACTGCATCATATAATATAGTTTAAAAAATAGATTACAACAACAACATATACTTATAAACAACATCATATAGTCATAAACAACAACACATAGACATACATTTTCAGTTCACAAATTCTTCACATAGTGTAGATTGTAGAGATAATTTTGAGTTTACTATATTTTATACGGGTACATGGGTATGTGGGTATGGGTTATATGATCCCATACCCGTACCCGCTCTACCCGATGGGTTTCAGATTTTCCTATTTATATACCCATGGGTAAATTTTTGTCCCATACCCTTACCCTAATAGGGTTTTTACCCACAAGGTACATGGGTAATGGGTACCCATTGCCATCCCTAGTTGACGGTGTACCAGCAAGATCTGCGTCGCTTGCATGCAAGGCACATCAAGAGTTGGTCGTTCCATGAAGGTGATCTTATGCTCCGAATGGATCAGCAGCGGCCTCACAAGCTCGCCCCAGCATGGGAAGGTCCTTTCGTCATCACCAAAGTATTGAACAATGGATCCTACCACCTTTACAACCTCAAAAAGAATATTGACGAACTACATGCCTGGAATGCAGATTTACTTCTACGTTTTTATACCTGATGATTGAGTTGTTTGATGTAATAAGAGTACTCTAGACAGTGTCGTTTATCAAAGTTATGACTCATGCAGTCTTTTGTCGATTCCGATCGCGCAATCTCGTATTCGAAAACACTCCTAGTGACGAGTGACCCTCTCACTTGGGGGCTTAGCTGCCAAACAGTTTTCGCCTTAGTTAAAAACCCTGCCGAGTGGACAGCATCCTATTCACTCGTAAACTTAGGTACGAATCAGTCTTCGTCTAAGTTGAAAACACTCCGAGTGACAAACGACCCTCTCGCTTGGGGGCTTAGCTACGAACCAGTTTTCGCCGAAGTTAAAACCCTGCCGAGTGGATAGCATCCAATTCACTCGGAAACTTTGTTGTGAATCAGTCTTCGTCTAAGTTGAAAATCCACCGAGTGGTGAGCGATCCTCTCACTCGAGGGCTTGGCTGCGAAGCAGTTTTCGCCTAAGTTAAAAACGCTACCGGGTGGATAGCATCCTATTCACTCGGAAACTTAGCTGCGAATCAGTCTTCGTCTAAGTTGAAAACACTCCGAGTGATGAGCAACCCTCTCACTCGAGGGATTAGCTGCGGACTAGTTTTCGCCTAAGTTAAAAACCCTACCGACTGGATAGCATCTTATTCACTCAGAAACTTAGATGCGAATCAGTCTTTGTCTAAGTTGAAAACTCCTCCGAGTGATGAGCAATCTCTCACCCGGGGGCTTAGCTGCGAACCAGTTTTCGCCTAAGTTAAAAAAAACTGCCGAGTGGATAGCATCCCATTCACTCGGAAACTTAGATGTGAATCAGTCTTCATCTAAGTTGAAAACTCCTTTGAGTGATGAGCAATCCTCTCACTCGGGGGCTTAGTTGCAAACCAGTTTTCGCCTAAGTTAAAAAACCATGCCGAGTGGATAACATCTCATTCACTCTGAAACTTAGCTACGAGTAAGTCCTCATCTAAGTTGAGAACACTCTGAGTGACGAGCGAGCCTCTCACTTGGGGGCTTAGCTGCGAACCAGTTTTTGCCTAAGTTAAAAACACTCTCGAGTGAATAGCATCCTATTCACTTGGAAGCTTAGCTGCGAACCAGTCTTCGTCTAAGTTGAAAACTCCTTCAAGTGGAGAGCGACCCTCTCACTCGGGGACTTAGCCGCAAACCAGTTTTCTCCTAAGTTAAACATTCCGCCAAGAGAATAGCATCCTATTCACATGGAGACTTAGTTGCGAACCAATTTTTTGCCAAAGTCAAAATTCTTCCGAGTAAGGAGCATCCAACTCATTCGGAAATCAAAAAAACTTAGCCAAGGGAGGATTGGAAAGCAAAATGCAGATAGATCCAGAATCCCTAGCGTGGATAAAAGTCGCCTACGCAAACAGAAGTACTCAGGCTTAAGGCATGAATGAAGTTTTTATTGGTTACACCATCACTCGGCATACCGAGGCAAATAAAGTTTCAACTGCAAGCAAAGTGTCTCTTAATCACCGGTGGGGCTCGCGGGCTCGACGGTGGTGTCTAGATCAATCCTATCGGTGATCCGAGTGGTTGCTTCGATGAAGGTCTCCATGTAGTCTTCGAATTGAAGTTTCTTCGTGTTGGCCACTTGAAGGGTCTTCAGATTGTCCTCCTTGGCCTCCTTGCAATGGACCCGGACGAGTGAAAGCACCATGTCAGCTCCGCAGTGAGCAACCGAATTTTTTCCATGCATGTACTCGACCGGGAATCTCGTTGAGACTGGTCATCATCGACTCGAGGTCAGTTTGGAGGATGTCTTCTGGCCATAGTTCTTTGTTGATCTTCTCCAGCGCACCCTTCAGTCGAGATATACTCTTGAACACTTCTGAGACGAACATCAAGCCAAAACATGTCCATGGCCACAACATCCCTGACGGGTGACTTGGTTGGGTCCAGATTTGGCTCGGTCTCCTCAGTCTCCTTATCAATGTCTTGGCAGAATTCTACAAGAAGGGAGAATGAAGGGTTGGTTATGCTACTGTTCTGAAGAAATTAAGGAAATTCACTCGACGGAAGAAAGTTACCTTCAAGCATGCCGAACATCTTCTTCGCGAAGTCTCCCAAGTATTTCTCTAGACACTTGCTTCTCTTGGTCAGTTTTTCAGCCTTTTTCATCCAATCAACCCGCTCTTGCTTGATTTTGGTGTTCTCTTCTTCCAACTTACTAGCTGCGGCAAGCTTCCTCTCACCGGCCTCGGTTTTCTCTCTCGCCACCTTCTTAGCATCAGCGAGTGCCTTCTCTTTATCTTCAAGTGCCTTCTTCATGATATCTAAAGAAATAACATTGTTGAGTTGCCCTTGAAGTCGGCGGTTATCACCACGCACGTCTGTTCGACTAAGGCCACTCGGTTCAAAGGATAGAAAATAAAAGTGATGGTGCAATTGGTCGACAAGCATTACCTCCCAAGGTCTTCAGTTCGGTGTGTACACGGTCTTGGTTCCTCTTGGCCACCTCCAGATCAGTTGAAGTTGGTTTTTCTCCTTCTCCAGGTCGACATACTGAGTCCCAAGCTCACAAGAGCTTTCTCAAATCAGCAAAGAAGTAGTTCAATCAGTACTCCCAAGTGGAAAAGATAAGTAAACTGGATGGCGGCCCGCTGCCCCACCCCACACCCCTGCAATGCAGCATATCATGGTTGATGGAAATGATGTCCATTAAACGTGCATGGTAGGTCTTGCCAGTTCGGATGTTTCCATCCCTAAGACAAGCATTCAGAGGTGGAGACACTAAGGAAAAGAACTCACTCGATAGATAGAGTGACAAACGTACTCCAAGTACGAAAAAAGACCGTGAGTCCAAGTTCTTAAGACTACTGCCCATCATAAATAGTCGACAGTAGTCTCGGGGACTACACCTAGTGGGTGCACTCAGCATGCCCCCACTGGATAAGACACCACTTGACCAGGTCCGACCTGTACGAGTTAAAAAAAGGGAGCAAACATGCAAACAATGTCTCTATCAGACCCCCCTCCAATGCAAACACTCGACGGCGGTCTTGGGGACTACACCGTGGGTGCACTCAGCGTGCCCCCACTAGACCTACTATCACTCGACCTTTCTAGTGACAAGCGACTATCAAAACAAATCTAAGGCACTTGCCGATGTCACCACCATTTGACAGCGGTCTCGAGAACTACACCTCATGGGTACACTCAGCGTGCCCCCACTGGACCAGAGACCACTCGACTAAGACCTGATCAACTCGAGGGGAAACGAAGCAAGTATGCATCAAAATAAAACACCCAATGGGTGTTGAGTCAAGACGAACAAGAATTCAATCGGAAATGAACTTACAATCGCACTTACTTGGACATCCGTGCAAAGTGCTGAGCTGGCATCATAAGCCAACTTGCTGGCCTCATATGCCTCCTTCGTACGTAGCATCATTTGCTCAGCCTGGATCATGGCCTCTTTGCCAGCTCGAGTCTGATCCTCTGGGATGCGGTACAGAGGGAATTCAGACATCGTATGGGTCGGTGTTGTAGCTGAAGTCACAAGGGTTTCTGGATGTTGCCCAATTGGCACTGACACCACAAGAGTTGATGTTGCTGGCATGGCACTTGACAGCGGAACCACAAGTTCAGTTCTCGATCGGGAAGAGTCATCGAGTTCTTGGGACGATGCAGCAGTCGACCCACGAGGTGCATACCCTGATGATATCCTCCTAGGGCGCACGCGTGGGGGTTTCCAAGGTCACACCTTCACCCTTCGCACCCTGTTGTGGCTCCTCATTGTCTTCCACATGGATTATGTCCGCAGCTACAAATCGACAACGTTAACTTATTCAATCAACGAATCATCTTCAAAAAATAGAGTAGAGTGGAGATTAGTTATACCTCGTTGAGAGGTGGCCACGTCAGCATTGTCCACTTCCATGTGTTCTTCTTCATCTCTCGGGGGTGATGTCACCGAGGTAGCAGCTCTGGCAAACAAATTCCACTCAATCGGCAAAAACATGAAGTTCCACAATGATACGCCTCCAACGTATCTATAATTTTTGATGATGTCATGCTATTATATTATCTGTTTTGGTGTTTTATATGCATTAATATGCTATTTTATAATATTTTTGGGACTAACCTATTAATCTAGAGCCTAGTGACAGTTTCTGTTTTTCCTTGTTTTTGAGTTTTGCAAATATAGAATATTAAACGGAGTCCAAACGAAATAAAACCTTCGGAATGATTTTTTTCTGGCAGGAAAGAGATCCACGGGACTTGGAGTGCACGCCAGGGGATCTACTAGGAGATCACAAGCCTGGTAGGCACGGCCACCCCCTTGGCCGTGCTTGGCAGGCTTGCCTTCTCCTGGCAGGTCTCCTAACCCTATTCTTTGTCCTATAAATGCCCAAATATTCCCCCAACACCAAAGGGAGCCACACAAATACTTTTCCGCTCTCAGAATCCTCCGTTCCGGAGAGATCCAATCTTGGAACCTTTTCCCGTAATCTACCAGAGGGGGTTTAGATCTCAGAGGGCATCTACATTAACTCCATTGCCCCTCTGATGATGCGTGAGTAGTCCACCAAAGACCTACGGGTCGATAGCTAGTAGCTAGATGGCTTCTTCTCTCTGTTTGATCTTCAATACCATGTTCTTCATGATCTTCACTGATATCTATCCGATGTAATACTCTTTTGAGGTGTGTTTGTCAAGATCCAATGAATTGTGGATTTATGTTTAGATTGTTTCAGATCTTTGCAAGTCTCTTCGAGTTACTGATTTGGTTTGGCCAACTAGATTTGTAATTCTTGCAATGGGAGAAGTGCTTTGTTTTGGCTTCAATCTTGCGGTGTCCTCACCCAGTGACAAAGTAGGGGTAGCGAGGCACGTATTGTATTGATGCCATCAACTGTAAAAATATGGGGTTTTCATCATATTGCTTGAGTTTATCCCGCTACATCATGTCTTCTTACCTAAAGCGTTACTCTGGTCTTCATGAAGTTAATACTCTAGATGAAGGCAGGAGTCGGTCGATGTGTGGAGTAATAGTAGTAGATGCAAAATCGTTTCGGTCTACTTGACATAGATGTGATGCCTATATGCATGATCATTGCCTTGGATATCTACATGATTACTCACTTTTCTATCAATTGTTTGACAGTAATTTGTTTACCCATCATGATATTTTCCTTCAAGAGAGAAGCCTCTAGTGAAACCTATGGCCCCCGGGTTTACTTTCCATAATATATTTTCAGATATATAAACCAAAAATACTTTGCTGCAATTTATTTATCTTTTACTTTCCGTTTTTGTTTACATCTATTTCTATTATATCTAACCCTTGCGAATAACCATGAAGGGATTGACAACCCCGTTACAACGTTGGGTACAAGAGTTTGATTGTTTGTGTAGGTGCATCCATTGGTGACATGCATGTTCCTCCTACTGGATTGATACCTTGGTTCTCAATAACTGAGGGAAATACTTGTCTACTTTGCTGCATCACCCTTTCCTCTTCAAGGAAATACCAACGCAAGCTCAAGAGGTAGCAAGAAGGATTTGTGGCGCCGTTGGCGGGGAGGATACATAGCAAATCAAGCCTACCAAGTACCCAGCACAAACTCATCTCTTGCATTTACATTATTTTCCATTTGCCTCTCGTTTTCCTCTCCCCCACTTCTAAAACGATTTTCAGAAAATACCAAAAATATTTGCCTTTTTATTCACACTTCTTTCGTTTGCTTATGTGCTTGATTGCTTGCTTTGTCACGATGTCTGAAAATACAAGGTTGTGTGTATTTTCCAATACTAATCAAAATGATTTTATTAGTACTCCAATTGCTCCCGCCACTAGTGCGGAATCTTATGAAATCAATGCTGCTTTGCTAAATCTTGTTATGAAATAACATTTATTGGCCTTCCTAGTGAAGATGCCGCATCCCATCTAAATACTTTCATTGAGTTGTGTGATATGCAAAAGAACAAAGATGTTGATGAAGATATTATTAAATTGAAGCTATTTCCATTTTCACTATGAGATCGTGCTAAAAATAGTATTAATTCATGGAATAAGTGTAAAGATGCTTTTATTTCCAAGTATTTTCTGCCCGCTAAGAACATCTACCTTAGGAACGATATAATGAATTTTAAGAAACTTGATCATGAGCATGTTGCACAATCTTGGGAGACAATGAAATTAATGATTAGATATTGTACCGCGCATGGTTTGAGTTTATGGATGATTATACAATTTTTTATGCGGCATTGAACTTTGCATCTAGGTATCTTTTAGATTCCGCAGCGGGTGGTACTTTTATGGAAATCATATTAGGAGAGGCTACTAAACTCCTAGATAACATTATGACAAACTACTCTCAATGGCATACCGAAAGATCTCCTACTAGTAAAAAGGTGCATGATATTGAAGAAATAAATACTTTGAGTGAAGAGATGGATGAATTGATGAAATTGTTTGCTAGTACGAGTGCTCCCATTGATCCCAATGATATGCATTTGTCTTCTTTGATTGTAAGTAATAATGAATCTATGGATGTGAACTTTGTTGGTAGGAACAATTTTGGTAATAATGCGTATAGAGGTAATTTCAACCCTAGGCCGTTTCGTAGTAATTCCTCTAATAAGTATGGTTATTCCTACAATAATTCTTATGGAAATTATAATAAGATTCCCTCTGATCTTGAGAACATTGTTAAAGAATTTATTGGTTCACAAAAGGTTTTTAATGCTACTATTGAAGAAGAAGTGCTCAAGATTGATGATTTGGCTAGGAACGTTGATAGAATTTTGCTTGAGAATGATTCTTTGAAAGTCAGATCTACTCTACCCAAGCATGATATTAATGAGCCTTGAAAAGCTGTGAGAATTTCTACTGACAAAAGTAAGGAAAGAACCACTAGAATTCGTGCTAAGCGTGAATGGCTTGAAAATGTATGTTATCATGATAAATTTTGATTGATGTGGATCCTATTGAATCTTTGTTTTCCAATATAAATTTTGATAAGGATGGTACTGGATATAAGTCAACTTTAGTTAAAAGGCGTCCCGGTGATTCGGAGTCTATAGATCTTAGTGCTAAGATTGATAAAAGTGGGATAGAAGATGTCAAAACTTTAAATAGCAATGAACCCATTATTTTGGATTTAAAGGACTTTAATTATTATATCTTCTACTTGATTGATTGTATTTCCTTGTTTCAATCCATGATGAATTCTCCACATGCTTATAATCACAATAAGGCTTTTACTAAACATATGGTTGATGCTATGATGAAATCTTTTGAAGAAAAACTTGAGTTAGAAGCCTCTATCCATAGAAAGATTAATGTTAAGTGGGAACCTACTATTAATATTGAAATCAAAGATTATCAGTGCCATGCTTTGTGTGATTTGGGTGCTAGTTTTTCCATGATTCCGAAAACTTTATGTGATGTGCTAGGTTACCATGATCTTGATGATTGCTCTTTGAATTTGCACCTTGCGGATTCCACTACTAAGAAACCTATGGGAAGGATTTATAATGTTATTATTGTTGCAAATAGGAATTATATGCCCATAGATTTCATTGTTCTTGATACAGATTGCAATCCTACATGTCCTATTATTCTTGGTAGACCTTTCCTTAGAACGATTGGTGCAATTATTGACATGAAAGAAGGAAACATTAGATTCTAATTTCCATTAAGGAAAGGCATGTAACACTTTACTAGAAATAAAATAATATTACCTTATCAATCTATTATGATAGCTACTTTTGTATTGCATACCAAAGATGACAATATCTAGATCTATTGTGTTTTGCCTAGCTCGGGGCGTTAAACAATAGCGTTTGTTGGGAGGCAACCCAATTTTATTTTTGTGTTCTTTTTTTGTTTCTGTTCTTGAGTGTTTACCACATTATTAATTCTGTAGTAATTGTGTTTTGGTGTTCTAATGAGTGTTTGATCCAAGTAAAACCTTTGGGGTGATCTATGGTGGTTGTTGATTTGATCTTGCTGAAAAACAGAAACTTTTGCACTCAGTCCGGGAATTTTATAAACAATTCAGAGGGTCAAATGGACCTGGAAATTATAAAAAAATATTTATATATAAATTTCCCATGTTTTTCTAATTTTTCAGAATGTTTTAAGTTACATAAGTGTACAAAGTTTTCAGATTGCTATAGATTCTATTTTTTGACAGATTCTGTTTTCTTCGAGTTGTTTGCCTATTTTGATGAATCTATGGGTTGTATCGTGAGGTATGAACCATGGAGAAGTTAGAATAAAGTAGGTATTAAACAAATATAAATAAAGAATGAGTTCACAACAGTACCTAAAGTGGTGATTTATTTTCTTATACTAACGGATCTCACAAGTTTTCTGTTAAGTTTTGTGTTGTGAAGTTTTGAAGTTTTGGGTAAAGATTTGATGGACTATGGAATAAGGAGTGGCAAGAGCCTAAGCTTGGCGATGCCCAAGGAACCCAAGTCATATTCAAGGATGCCAAAGAGCCTAAGCTTGGGGATGCCCCGGAAGGCATCCCCTCTTTCGACTTCAATCTATCGGTAAATTTACTTGAGGCTATATTTTTATTCACCACATGATATGTGTTTTGCTTGGAGCGTCTTGTATGATATTAGTCTTCGCTTATTATTTTGCCAATATCATCCTTGATGCACACATAATTTGACAGACACACGCTGAATCGTGAATTTATTAGAATACTCTATGTGCTTCACTTATATCTTTTGAGATAGGCAATTTTGCTCTATGTGCTTCACTTATATTTTTTAGAGCACGGTGGTGTTTGCGTTTTATAGAAATAATTAAACTCTATTAAATCACTTATATTATTTTGAGAGTCTATAAACAGCATGGTAATTGGTCTAGGTTATGAATTTAGTCCTAATATGATAGACATCCAAGAGGGATATAATAAAAACTTCCATATTAAGTGCATTGAATACTAGTAGAAGTTTGATTCCTTGCATATAGTTTTGAGATATAAAGATAGTAATGTTAAGAGACATGTTAGGAAGTAATTGTGATTCGGAAAAAATAATCGTGTAAAGGTTTGTGATTCCCATAGCATGCACGTATGGTGAACCGTTATGTAAGAAAGTCGGAGCATGATTTTTTTATAGATTGTTTACCTTTGTGTGAGGGTCGGGAGCGCGCGATGGTTAACTCCTGCCAACCTCTCCCCTAGGAGAATGTGTTTAATACTTTGCCTCAATGACTAATAGACTTTTGCAATACGTATGTGAGTCCTTTATGACTAATGTTGAGTCCATGGATTATACGCACTCTCACCCTTCCATCTTTGCTAGCCTCTCTAGTACTACGCAACTCTCGCCGGTACAACAAATACTCCTTCCTCAAAACTGACACCATATACCTTCCTCAAAACAGCCACCATACCTACCTATTATGGCATTTCCATAGACATACCGAGATATATTGCCATGCAACTTCCACCGTTTCCTTGTATGACATGCACCATCACATCCATATTGCATATAGAGTCATATTTCAAGTTGTAACTTTCTTTTGAGTTGTAAGTAAATAAAAGTGTGATGATTACCATTATTAGAGTATGTCCCATGTGAGGAAAGGATGATGGAAGCTATGATTCCCTCACAAGTGGGGATGAGATTCTGGACTTTATGAAAAATAAAAGAGGCCAACGAAGCCCAAATAAAAATAAAATAAATGAGGCCTTAGATGCCCACGAAAAAAGGAAAAAATGAGAGAAAAGAGAGAAGGGACATTGCTACTATCTTTCTCCACACTTCTGCTTCAAAGTAACACCATGATCTTCATGATAGAGAGTCTCCTATTTTGTCACTTCATATACTAGTGGGTATTTTCTTTATATAACTTGGCTTGTATATTCTAATAATGGGCTTCCTCAAATTGCCCTAGGTGTTCATGAGCAAGCAAGTTGGATGCACACCCACTTAGTGCATCCGTTGCATGGCAATCCCTAGTCACTCACATTGATATCTATTAATGGGCATCTCCATAGCCCGTTGATATGCCCAGTTGATGTGAGACTATCTTCTCCCTTTCCTTGACAACCTCCACCATATTCTATTCCACCTATAGTGTTATATCCATGGCTCACACTCATGTATTGCGTGAGAGTTGAAAAACTTTGAGAAAATAAAAGTGTGAAAACAATTGCTTGACTTTTCATCGGGGTTGTGCATAATATAAATACTTTGTATGGGGAAGATGGAGCATAGCTAGACCATATGATATTGTAGGGATAACTTTCTTTTGCCATTATATTTTGAAGAGATACAATTGCTTTGCTAGTATGCTTGAAATGTTATTGTTTTTATCTCAATATTACTGTTCAAGATATCCCCCGATATGTCGATAAATCGGCTGATTTATCGCTTACAGTTGTATGACCGATAAGATAAATCGGCTGATAAAATGGCCGATATGCCGATAAAACACCCGATTTACCCCTTATCCAGGGTTGACCTATAAATTCCCGATAAGCGATATCCCCAACATTGATCAATATTAAACTTTTGTTTTGAGTCTTATGAATCTGAATATTCATGCCACGGTAGAGAATATTACATGGATAAATATGTTAAGTAGCACTCCACATCAAAAATTCTGTTTTTATCATTTACCTACTTGATGACGAGTAGGAATTAAGCTTGGGGATGCTGATACGTCTCCAACGTATCTATAATTTTTACTGATGCCATGCTATTATATTATCTGTTTTGGATGGTTTATATGCATTAATATGTTATTTTATATTTTTTTGGGAGTAACCTATTAATCTAGAGCCTAGTGCCAGTTTCTATTTTTTCCTTGTTTTTGAGTTTTGTAGATATGGAATATTAAACGGAGTCCAAACGAAATAAAACCTTTGGAATGATTTTTTTGGAAGCAAAGAGATCCATGGGACTTGGAGTGCACGCTAGGGGATCTACCAGGATATCACAAGCCTCGTAGGCGCGGCCACCCCCCTTGGCCGCGCCTGCCTGGCTTGTCGTCTCCTGGCAGGTCTCCTAACCCTATTATTTGTTCTATAAATACCCAAATATTCTCCCAACAGAAAAGACTACAAGGGAAAATACTAGTAGTAGCACGAGTTTGATGCCTACTAGTAGTGCGGGTGCCCGCACTACTAGTAAGGCGCTACAACTATTGCTTAGGAGTAGATCTGGTTACTCGCGCTACTACTAAGACGTATAGCGGTAGTGTGTATAATTACAAGCGCTACTGCTAAGAAAACTATTGGTAGAGTCCTTCCAACCAAGCATTACTAGTATTTTTTTATTTTTTTATTTTTAGAGTATTTGTCTGTCATTATATAAATTTTGATACAGTACCAATTCAACTTTTGGTCACTTTTGATCCATCCACATGGATTAGATTCATTTGGATGAATCAAAAGTGATCAAAAGTTGAATTAGGACGACGATCCTACTAATTCAACTTTTGGTCACTTTTGATCCATCCACATGAATCTGATCCGCGTTCCTGTCACCAATGATATAATAACTAATCATGATCATAATAACAAATCATCATCATATTAATATAAAAATCATCATAGTCATAGTGTATCTATCTCATCACCACCAACACTAGCTAATAATAATCATTATAATCATTACCACCAACACTAGTTATTTAATCATCATAGTCATCACCACCAACACTAGCTATTTAATAATCATAGTCATTACCACCAATACTAGCTAGCTAATCACTTTTACTACTCTCTTAGGTAAAATAGCATAAAACATGTGTAGTACTCCTGCTTCATCATATTGGAGCATGCAGATGAACGTGTCTTCTAAATGTGGATTGCGCTTCTGATTGCTGCCCCCTAGTACTTCTCTGCGATCCTTCACATTTTTTCTCCAGTCTTTGACTATTAAGACTTGCTCGCTTTGAGAAATGTGGAATGCACTCATGTGCATTGTAGGATGTCTTGGCCGTAAGCTAATCATTCTTATGTGACCTATATGCTCAATCCAACGAGGCACAACATTCATCGGGAGTCCCTGTTGAAGAACATCATAGTAACATACCTAGCAAAGAAGTTTAGCTTAAAAAATAATGTATGCAAAAGATGCACTGAAGACAAATAGTAAAAATCTTACCATCTTTCCTAGATAGATGTGACCGTAGTTCAATATGCACACTAGTGGTCGCACGTATCGAGTACTAATATCACGAAGTCTAGGAAAATAATTTGTCTTGACAAGAACAAGATCCTCAAGCCATGAAACACAATGACTTATCTCCTTGCAGTTTAGTTCAGCCCCGGGACAGTAGTAGGTGTTGTCTACCAAGAGCCGGACATGTTTGCTTGAATGGAAATAAGTTGTCAATAGAAATTAGTTGTCAACTATTTTCAAATAAACAATATAATTTACTTAATAAACATGGTTGATAAATTCACATAGAGGTAGAACTGGAGGCGTCTGCACATCGAGCCAGATGTCGATATTACCTTCATATTCATCTTCAGGACGAATACCAAAGGTTATAAGCATATTACCTTCATATTCAAGTGGATGACCTAAGGTTTATTAATCCATGATAGGTGTAGGATGAAGATGGTCTCTCTCAAGCAACCCTGCAACCAAATAACATAGAGTCTCTTGTGTCCTCAACACACCCAATACAATGGTAAATTATATAGGTACACTAGTTCGGCGAAGAGATGGTGATACAAGTGCAATATGTACGGTAGATATAGGTTTTTCTAATCTGAAATTATAAAAACAGCAAGGTAGCAAGTGAAAAAAGTGATCAAAACGGTATTGCAATGCTTGAAAACAAGGCCTAGGGTCCATACTTTCACTAGTGCAATTTCTCTCAACAATATTGACATAGTTGAATCATATGTAAGTACCTCTCGTGCAACAAAGAGTTCACTCCAAAGTCACAAATAGCGCAGAACTAATGGAGAAATTATTGTAGGGTACGAAACCACCTCAAAGTTATCTTTTCTAATCAATCTTATGAGCTATCCCTATAAGTGTCACAAACAGCCCTAGAGTTTGTACTAAAATAACACCTTAAGATACACATCAACCAAAACCCTAATGTCACCTAGATACTCCAATGTCACCACAAGTACCCATGGGCTTGATTATACGATATGCATCACAGAATTTCAGATTCATCATGTTCAATCCAACACAAAGAACTTCAAAAAGTGCCCCAAAGTTTCTACCGGGAAGTCAAGACAAAAACGTGTGCCAACCCCTATGCATAGATTCCCAAGGTCACGGAACCTGCAAGTTGATCACCAAAACATGCATCAAGTGTTCTCAAATCAATAGAACATCCCATTGTCACCACGGATATCCCATCGCAAGACGTACATCAAGTGTTCTCAAATCCTTAAAGACTCATTCCGATAAGAAAACTTCAAGGGAAAACTCAATTCATCACAAGAAAATAGAGAGGGGAAAACTCCATATGATTCAATCTATATCAATAAAGCTCGCGGTACATCAAGATCGTGCCATCTCAAGAACACGAGAGAGAGAGAGATCAAACACATAGCTACTGGTACATACCCTCAGCCCCGAGGGTGAACTACTCCCTCCTCATCATGGAGACCGCCGGGATGATGAAGATGGCCTCCGGTGATGGTTTCCCCCTCCGGTAGGGTGCCGGAACGGGCTCCCGGTTGGTTTTTCATGGCTCTGGAGGTTTGCGACGGCGGAACTCCTGATCTAGGTTCTGTGTTGGGGTTAATATTTGAGGATTTATAGAGCTGAGAGGGAGTTCAGTGGACTCCCGAGGGGCCCACAAACCCGTGGGGCGCGCCCAGGGGGGTGCCGCGCCCTTGAGGCTTGTGGCCTCCTCAGGAATCTTATGGCTTCATTTCCAAGCTCCGTGGGTGTCTTCTAGTCCATTAAAAATCACCGTAAATTTTTATTCCGTTTGGACTCCGTTTGATATTCCTTTTATGTAAAATTCAAAAACAAGGAAAAAAATTGGCACTGGGCTCTAGGTTAATAGGTTAGTCCCAAAAATAATATAAAGTTGTAGTAAAATGATTGTAAAACATCCAAGAATGATAATATAACAGCATGGAATAAGCAAAAATTATAGATACGTTGGAGACGTATTATCGGCCACCCCGCGCCACCATACGCCTCGCCGCCAAGGAGCAACGCCGCCACCTCGCCCGCCGCCGGCCACCACCCAGGGAGACAGCGCAGTGGAGGGAGGGGGGAGGAGGGGCCTGACGAGGAGTAGGCGAAGCGTGCCGCCCCGACCACCTCCTAGGGAGGCAGCGCAGCGGCGGGATCGGGAGAGGAGTGAGGGGTCAGAGAGCCGGGTGAGCGCGGCCAATGGCTGCGGGAGGGCGTCGGCAGCGAAAGGCGGAGAGTGGGGGGGACCCTTGTTGTCTGTTTTTTTTTCTGCCATAACATTCACATTGCAGAAATAGCATTATTGTAGATACACAAAGCAATTTTCCTAACAAAAATATACCACAAATAGCATTATTGTGTGGTATTTTATTGAGGCAATTTCAGCTTTTGTTGCTCGCACAGAAGGAATAACCAAATAAAGAGTTAAAGACAAATAACCAGGGAGAAGCAAATACAAAGTTAAGCTCAATCCACAATTTCAACAAAACTCAGCCCGCTTTAGGCCCAAATACTAAGGGGCTGTTTATAATGGGCCACCGCCTCAATGCTCTAATGGTCAACTTAATCAATTGGGTGCATATGAAGGAAGCACATTAGAGCATGACTTTGCAAATCCGACCCCTTAAATGCACGAACAGTGACCGGTCAACCCTTCAATAATGCAATCTATAACCGGAGACTATTACATGCAACGTAAATCTAATAATAGGTGGAGCCGACTCCCCATGTCCATTTATGGCGTCGGCTGCGCCCCTCGTAGCGCTGGTCCTGTTACCGGCAAGGTAGAATAAGACATAAGACACTAGTCGGCTCACGGGAGTCGAGCTCTCGCCATCTCCCATGCCCTACTCTTGCTCGTTGGAGCCCGCAACTTGGATGGTGCCAGTTGACTTGAGATCGATGATGGAACCCTTTTGGAAGAACCCGGTGTCCATCATGACGCGGTTGCGCCGCCCGCGCTCCTTCACCATACGGGATGCTGGAGAATGCGACTCCGCCTCGCCAACGTCCACCGCCGCGAGGGGCAACCCGCGCCATGTTTGCGTCAAAGAAGACCCATACTGTGCGTCCTCCAACTTGGCGCACCAACGGAGGGCTTGGGCGTCGCCCACCATGTTTGGACGCCACATATACAGCATCGCCTCCGGTGAGTAGATGCAATGCGTCGGTTGGGTAGATGCAATCTATTCTCGACGAAAGGAATCCAAGCGCTGCCAGCGGGCCATTGGCGGAGCGCAAGCTGGACAATCATCTCCTCCTCGGGACGCATGGGATGTGCTCATGATCGACGGATCTAGAGGTGTAGAACTTGGCTCCGCAATCCACCATGCCAGAGAAGGCCGGAGATCGTCGCACGTGAGCTTGGTAATGGAGTGGAGTGGAGGCGAGTGGCAAGGGTTTGATCCGAGGAGGGAATCGGAATGAGTATATGTAGGGTCGGGTGGGCCAACGTGTGCCGGGTCCGATGTGATGGACGCGCCCGGTCACGTCCGGACCTCCCTATATTCGTCAGGGTGTTTAATGATGGTTTGAGATGTCCATTTAAGTCGCATTTTTATAACTGGTCATTGACCGGACCGTCCGTAGATATGAAGTGCTCGTCTTTAGATCCTCTTACAATATATTGTCAATTGTGTAGGTCGAATGAGAGGACCCCGTTCGAGTTCATAGGGCATGCAGCATGCAATCTACTATTGTGACATTGTCTATGCATGCATCTTCTTATTGTTCAGTGATTCCGTGACTCCGATATACATTCATGAGATGATTAGGGGTGTTGGTAAAAACTAAACTGAGATTATTTTTTCAATTTCATTTATTCAACGCCCATCGTTTTATAATTTAAACCATGGGTTCAATTTTCGAACCGTTTGCATTGTTGGATTCCTCACGACCAGATCTTCAAAACTAGATCATATTTTAATAAGTTTTGACGAACTTTTTTAAAAAAATGGCAAAAAACCGAACCGGGAGCACGTTTTTTCCCATTCCGAGGAGGCACGCGTTATTTACCTTTTCCGAAAGGCAAGACTTTGCGCCTTCACGAGAAGTAAATATGTGCCTCTTGCAAAACGAAAAAAAGTGTTTTCTGTTCCCTTTTTCGATACGCATGATTGTGCCTTTCGCGGAAGCGGATCAGTGCCTCCACCAAAAGTAAATATGTTGCTCTCGCAGAAGAAGAAAAAAACACATTTTTTTTCCTTTTCCGAGAGACACGACTATGTCTCTCGCGGAAGCAAATACGTAACTTCATGAGAAGTAAATATCTGCCTCTCGAGAAACAGAAAAAAACGCATTTTTCTTTTCTTTTCTGAGGGGCACGATTGTGCCTCTCGCGGAAACAAATTCATGCCTCCACAAGACGTAATTTATGCCTCTTGCAGAGTAAAAAAACGTGTTTTTTGCACATTTTTTGGGTCCAAAACCTAAAAAAAACGGAAGAGGGGGACCGAAAAGCCCAAAGATCCAAAAAATCATATAAAAGCCGAAAAAACTTACAAAAAATTAAAGAAAAAATACGGAAGAAACATCCAGAACACGACACATGATGGTGGTTACCAACACGCCAAATGGCACATTATCAGCCCATCAAAACTGGCCCTTACAGGCCTCCCGAAGGAGTACTCCTTCCTATTTCTGGCACAGAAGGAATGACCAAATAAAGACGAATAACAAGAGAGAAACGTATACAAAGTTAAGCCTAATCCACTATTTAAACAAAACTCAGCCCGCTGCTAGGCCCAAATAATAAGGGCATGTTTTAAATCGGCCACCGCCCACCGGTAGTTTGCTCATATACTTGAACTAAATACCAGTGGGCACAAAACGATTACATCTTTTCCAAGCCGGATATAAAGAGACCTCCTATTTGCCGACCATGAGCGGCAAATGGTTAGGCTTTCGCTGAAGGCAGAGGTGAATGGGACGGCCCATTTAGAAGAAACTGGTCCAAGACGCGTGCTGTTGTTTTTTAAAGAACTCAATAATGTTTACAAATCATGAATAAATTGCGAAATTCGATCAATTTTTCTAAAAAGTGAAAGAATATAGAAAACATGAACAAATTTTGAAATTTCAAATGATTAACAATATTTCAATACACATAAAGCATTTTGTCATATCTGTTGAACAGCTTTTGCATATACTCTGAACAGATATACGCTGAACAAATATTTCACACACTGAATATTTTCTGATATATGTTGGATAATATTTAGATACCTCACTGAACATTTTTATGTATATATGTTGAATGATTTTAAAAAGCATGAGAAAATGTTTTCAAAATATGCTGAGCAATATTGAAATACCCACTGAACATTTTTCAATATATGTATGTCGAACAGTTTTAGAATACACATTGAACATTTGTGTAATGTACATTGAACAATTTTCTAAAAGACATTGAACATTTTGTGTAATATACTCTTATTTGTTTTGAAATACAAAGTGAACGTTTGTAGTATATGCGACTGATTTGTTTTAATTTTCATTCTCATTTTTATCAGTATATTTGTTTTATTCATGTATGTATTCCATTTTCTATTTATTTTACTTATTGATTATTTTTATATGATCATTTTTTATGTATCCAATTTTTCTAATAAACGTATAAAAATATATTTGTATACATAAATGTTCCTATAAATATTTAAAAAATAAAATTATGTAAAAATCGTATTCATATACTTTTTGTAGACATTTTCTTTTGCATGCCTGAACATTTTTGTTCTTTTTATTGCGGGTACTACAATGTTTTTTTTTCATGGTCAAGATCGATGTTTGCAGCAATATTATCTAAAACTATAAAGAAAAGAATAATCCCATTTGTAGCTAGTAAGAATTTGAAAGTGTAATAAATAACTATAGGCCAAAGGACACCGTTGGGGCATAGAGCTTGGGCAAAACATTGGAAAAGCCACGCTTGTGTTTCCCTCTTTGTCCTTGAAGTGTATTATGTAGGTGTTCCACTTATTTTTATACATGAATGTTTTCTAAAATATCTGGGAATTTGTTGAAATAAGTAAAACTTTGGCATATTAATATATGTTTTGTAGACATGACACATGATGAACCTTTTATGTCAAATATATAGAATATTTTTTAAAGATATGAACTATTTATAAAAACATGTACACTTTTAATACAAGATATTTTTATACATGACCATTTTCGTAAATATGTGATGAACATTTTATTATTATTCTTATATATATCACATTTTTTGAATTTCATATTTTTTCAAACATTATATGTAACAACAGTTTAAATGAATATCATATTTTTATGAATACCTGAACATTTTGTTCTATATGTGTTCGTAATCAAAATGGATTCTTTCAACAACATAATTTAAACTATCAAGAAAAGAATAATCCCATTTGTGGCTGGTAAGAAGTTGCCACTCTAAATAGCCGGTGGCGGGCCCACCATTGGAGCGAGCTGGGGCGGACGCCTCGGGTTGCCGACGGCGAAGGGTCGCCCCCACCTACTTATCTTTCCTCCGGCAGGCCAGAATTGAGAAACCTAGCGACGTTGTTCTGTTTTTCTATGTGTGCAGCAACGATTGAAGGGAGGTCCTATCCGTCGCGTTCTGCGTCAACTTGGCGGCCGCACCCACAGGATGCGGTTCGAATGGGCCGGCCCACGTAGTCAGTGAGCAGTGTAAAAATTGAATGCAAACGCAATGCCCGAGCTAGGATACGATCTCGCTACCGCACGGCTGTAGGGCGACTTGGCTAACCACTACACGCGATGCAATTTGGTGGTTACAATGCAATGCGAGCCCCTTAGAACTAGTACCATCGGTAGATGGGAGTATTTTTTTTCTTTTTTTGATCTTTTTTTGTACATTCTGAATATAACTTTTTTAAAGTCCTTACGTTTTTGACCGAACACACACGTGTTCTCAAAAAATGGTAGCAATTTTGAAACCAAACCGCGAACATTTTTTGAAATATGAATAAATTTTGAAACATGAAAAAAAGTTCAAATTCATGAAAAAAATTACAAATTTATGAACATCTTTCAAATGTGAACAAATTTTGAAACCGCGAACATTTTTCAAATTGTGAACAAATTTTGAACCCTCAACAAAGTTCAAAGTTCGTGAACCAAATTACAAAAATCTGAACAAATTTTGAAACATGAACAAATTTTGAAACGTGAACAAATTTTAAATTCGTGAAAAAAATTGTCAAATTGTGAACATTTTTCGAATTGTGATTTTTACGAAACCGTGATTTTTTTTCAAAATGTGAACAAAATTTTAAATATGATTTTTTTATTCAAATTCGCGAACAAAATTAGGAAATTATTAACATTTTCGAATTTGAATAAATTTTGAAACTGCGAACATTTTTCAAATTGTGAACAAATTTTGAAAGCTGAACAAATTTCAAAATTCGTGAACCATATAACAAAATTCAGAACAAATTTTGAAACATGAACAAATTTTAAATTCGTGGACAAAATTGTAAAATTCTGAACATTTTTCGAATTGTGAACAAAATTTTAAACCTTAAACATTTTATGAATTGTGAACAAATTGTGAAACATGAACAAATTTCAAATTCGTAGAACACAACCAATTTTTGGGGAACGTGAACATTTTTTGAAACTTTCAAACCAGCCCAGGACCACTATGGAGACTGCATACAAGGTTTGATCTTTTTCGTTACCGACTCGTAGCGCAGCGGAAGTAGAGTCGATGACGATCGGCGGTGCAGATCCCCGCAGCTCGGATTTACAACCTCCCAACTGCGAGGATGTATACCCTCATCTGCCCCTCGGACAGCCCTCCGGGAGGCTGTCAGACAGTCCCCCGAACGGTGTCGCGGACAGCCCTTCGGGAGGACCTCCAAAACTTGGACTGTCACTCGGACAGCCCTTCGGGAGGACCTTCGAAACTCAGACGGTCACACGGACAGCCCTTCGGGAGGCACTCTCGAACTAAGACCGAAACTACGATCTCTCTACAGAGTTGCACACATACGGTGTCATCTATCCGGCACACATACTAGTTCCTATCGGAACCCAGACAGCCTTTCTGCTCTACGATTTCGCTGGGAGGGAGAGAAGAAGCCAGATCATTGCAATGGCACTTGTATGTGAGAAGGAGTGAGTTTTGGGCTGCCCCCTCCACCTCTATTTATAGGAGAAGGAGGGGTGGAGGGGCTGAAATTTCAGCCACATCCATCCATGTCATCTCCAAGATATTTTGGAGCAAAAGCCCAAAAAGGTGGCTTTCCAAAAAGTAACCATAAAGCTGATTTCACTATTCACGACCACATTTTTCAGCGTCTGGTCGAAATGAAAATATTTATGTGGGCTTAGAACATTTCCAGTACCCACTAAAATAATTTTCAACACTTTTCGAAACAATTCCGGTTTAGTGATTTTCATCTCCGAAAAGCATCTGAAGCGGTTCCGGCAGCTTCGGAACATTTCCGTTTTTCCTCCGGAAAATTCCCAAAAGTTTCCAGAATGATTCTGGCACCCTCCAAGAATTATCAGGCATGTGCCGAAACCAATTTGACTTAATGGTATCCCCTAAAACAACTTTTCAGTTTTACCAAAACTGTTCTGGTGTTCTCCCTGCGGAACTTTTCCGCTGTCCGAAACTTTTCCGGTGTCCGAAACTTTTTCCGTGATTTTCTCTCACACTCCCTGTCTAGTATTCAGCAGATAGATGACCCTTAAGCGTGTGACCCTATAGGTTCGGTGAAGCATAGACATGACCCGTAACTCCTTCCGATCAATGATCAACATCGGAGCCGTGGACACCCATATTGACCCCTATACCCACACGAATGAATATTCGAGTGAACCTCCAGTTGTCGTGTGCTATTCCTGTTGCTTCGCGATATGTTACAAATACCCGAGGTGAGACATGTTGGCATCCACGTGGATCAACAACTTGTCCACTATGCCAGTTACCTCGTTGCCGGTATTGTTCTCTTTTCTCATTCCCGTGTTCCGGCATCCCCGTGATCAAATCACAAAATGTCTGGCCAGACGATGATGGATACCATACCACCGAGAGGGCCCAGAGATATCTCTCCATCGTCGGAGGAGCAAATCCCAATCTTGAGCTATCAAGTTACTTGACATACTTTTCCATGAACCCATAAGCCGCCATAATAGCCACCCATTTACGGATGACGTTTAACAAACCCCAAAGTTCATGAAGCAAGCATGAAGAAACTCGATACTCTCATGGTCTAAGGAATTATGCAAACATTAACTTCTCTGTGTTATTTACCATTAACTTATGACGAATGTATCTCATAGCATAACATCAATTCGGGTCGATTCAACACAAATGTTCTTCTACCATTGTGCCCTCAAAATTGCCGGCATAGCCATGCCCATGATCAGGAAAACAGGATCATCATGCAATACTTGAGCCAGTCTTAGAGGCCAGACTAGGAATACAATTTATCGTTTATTATTCCACACGTGCATATGAGTCTTCCTTCAAGCCTCGTGGTTATTGTAGACTCAAGAACCATAGCAGTTATAGCATGGAACATAAATCTAATTATGAACAGGGAGATAATCAATAACATTTATTATTGCCTCTAGGGCATATCTCCTACATCGCTGGGCTACGTTGTATACGTGACCAAACAGACGACCTGTCGCCCCTTTCCTCGTCAAACGGAAAAACAAATCCCCATGTCCTATCGATCCTGAAATCGCATTAAGCCGTCGCCAGCCAGAGTCGCGTTGTTCTGCCGTCCCGCCGCCAGAGGTGTTGCACCGCCACTCGCCGCCCGCCGCCAGATGTGTTGCGCTGCCGCGAGAGGCTTGACTCGCTAGAGGCCTCACGCGCCCACAATGAGGTGTTGCGCTACCGACAATGTCTCACGCGCTCACTGTTGCGGGCATGCGGTGTTGTGTCGCCACCACCAGAGGCCACTGCCGGAGCCCTGGGTGTTGGTGATGGATTCCGAGGAAGAGGTGGATTGGATAGGGATAGTTGCGGCTATCAAAATCGAAGAAGCTAAGGCTAAGGCTGCTGCTGTCGAAGAAGCATTGGTTGTGGTAGGGATAGTAGCTTCGGCGCCCAGATTGGCGGTAGCTTCGGCGCCCAGATGATGGACGAAGCCTCTGTTGATTTCTACTACGCTTTTGTGTTGCAAGAAATATAATCGTGCACAATATGGATGATAACATTTCAGCAAGGGGTTACCCAAGTAGATAACGCAAAATGGTAACTTGTCTCCATCATTACAAAGTAACTATATTCACCGAGGTGTTGGTTAGAAACATAGTTGAGATGAACAATCGATTTAGTGAAACTTCTACACACTTTTTGAAGTGCATTACTTGCATGTATCCTAGAGAGTCATTTAGCAACTTTGATCATGATAAGCTAGTTGAGCTTGCAAATATTTACTCTATAGATTTCTCTTCACTAGAGAGCTATATGTTACTGATCAACTCAACATATATATTGATGTGATGAAAAAAAGTACTGAATTCTTGGCTTGCGATAGTTTGAGTTTTGTTGCTCTCAACTTGGTTCAAAGTAGACAACATCTGGTGTTTCCATTGGTCTATTGCCTCATCATACTTGCAATTACATTACCAGTGGCAACTGCATCAGTTGAGAGGGTTCTCTCAACCATGAATATTATAAAGATAGATCTTCGAAACAAGAACGGTGATGATTGGCTTAATGATTTGATGGTTTGTTTTGTTGAGCGTGAGATATTTACTAAAATTAGTGATAAACATATTATGGTTCATTTTCATGACTTGAAGAGTTGTTGAGGTCATCTACCTCCACAACCCCATGTTCATTGTGTAAGTACATCTTAAAGGTATACTACCACCCAATTACCATCATATGATATATCAAAATATACAAGTCTTATCACACTTGTGCTAATGCATTTATAATTTTGTAGGTCGCGTTTGAAAATTGGAATTATGGGATCATATTGTGGCATAAGTGAGCATTTCAAGTGAGAAGAGTCCATGTTAGCAGTTTAGTAGTTTTTAAGAGCCTTTTTATTCTTTTGTTGTTGAATGCTACGAGTTTTGGTTGAATAGAGTTGCATTTGTACCGGAAAAAATTAGATATTAAATGTTCACTCCAGCTAACTTTAATTCCTGTATCCGCCACTACAAATAAATATTGTCCAAAGTACACCATTGGTGCATATAGCCCTGGCAAAATAATGGAAATGCCACACTTGTGTTTCCCTAGATATCTTTGAAGTGTTGTATTGCCTTTTCATGAAAATATAAGATGATTGTCTTATATTTTGGTACATAAGGAATACGTAGGTGTTGCACTTGTTATTGGAGGCCTCTATCACTATAATTTTGTATCGGGGAAGAGCAAGGACGTATCATCAGTGGTTGTTCTATCAGCCAAGAGAGACGCAAGCATCAAACCAGAAGATCATTATTTGTAGTAGCTGGTCTTTAGAAAGTCAAGGATCATCGTAAAAGTTCCAAAAACTTGCCCCATCCTCACTACATGGCTTGCTTTTAAAATATGGTTCAGGATTAAAATTGATCATTGATATAGAGTTAACCAACTACGTGCGCACCACCACCACGTTGTTATCTCAAAAGAAAATAAGGGATCTTGTTATCCTCGAACATTTAGTTGTTCCACTTAATCTACCAAACTACTAAGTTCTTACCCTCATTCTGCCGGAATACCAAGGTCGACCCGACTATGCAGTAGGAGGTCCAGAGCCAGGTCGACTCATCATCTACAACTCAGCATCATACATATACATATGGATGGTTTGATACAAAGTTATATCAGTTACTACATCTTAGAGCATCTATAGTTGGACTGGGAAAATATGTCCCCCTAAACGTTCGTGGACACGTTTGAACGCGTTACAGGACTGTGTCGGCTTGCCCCTCATTTGTTAGTCTAGATAGCCGCATCCCTCATATTCAAACTATCATATTCATGCAAACACATGCACATAGAGCATATAGCACAAAACAATTCAATAAACTAAAATAAAACACGATTCAACAATTTAACACATGCCAAAATAGAATTCAACATATACGATACATAAATGAATCAATGGCTTCCATATTTTTGCTCGTTGATCTTCTTGTTCTTGTTGACAAACCACCTCTTGCCTTCCTTATCCAAGAGGCTATTGTCTTGCAACATGACCATCAACTCTTCCGTGTTCCTTGCAAGGCTGAACTTTGCTTTCCCAAGCTCATTTGCCTCCAATGTCTTCACCTCTTCAAGCTCCCATTTTTTCCATTTCTCTTGCTTCGCCATGTCGATCTTCTCCAACTCAATGAACAATGTCCTCCTTTGTACATCCAAGAAGAGATGCACACATGGAATGGGAAATAAATATGCACCAAGTAAAATGTCCAAACACTCTATTGTATTCATTGATAACTGGTAGATGTATATCAGTAGAAGGTCCAATGACTGCAGCACCGAAAGAAGAGAATGAATGAGAGTCACATGGCACATGATCGGTGTGACAAACAACATTCAATAGATCATTACTAGGAGTGGAGTCTGTAATGTTCTTTGAGTTACAGTAACAGGGTTATGTTAGGAACAAGAGACAGAACTTATGTACATGTAACTTTTGGGCAACATAACTTGAGGAAAAAGAAATAAATAATTCTAGAAAATCATGGGAATTTAGAATCACCTATTATAATGATCAGTGTATCCCAAGAAAATTGGTTATGACATCCTTACCAAATCTTCTGAAAAAGCAGATTGATAAATGTCTAAACATGTGGAGAAGCAGATGACGAGTGCAATACATTAACATCCAAATCGGTCACGCAGACATGAGGTAGAACATATGGTAAAGAAGGGTTTACATTAAATAATCTGAAGTCCACAAATAGAAAAGAAAAATATGGTAGGTACAAAGATTTGAGAGGCCATGGTGAATAAGTAAAAAAAATAGCAAAAATTAAAGAGTAAAAGCAAATTTACCTGTTGAATTGTAACTTTAATCTATCAAACTCTGCTCGGAAAGAACTCATATGGGTAGGGGAAAAAATAATCGTAGCAGGTCAAGTGTCAAAGAAGAGAATTTGTGGGAACCGACAGCGAACAAAAAGGATGAGATCAGATAACATCCAAGGATACACGGGGACAGAAGGAAGAGGAGTTCGTCCGACACTAAGAATGAGGCAACTCAACAAAGAAGATGAACAAGAAGCAAAGAGACAAACATGTAAGGTCCAGCATGTAGTTCAATTGGAGAAAATAGGGTGTAACGTACGAAGCATCTGTACAAGTGCAAGGTATATATTGGAACATATTCATAGTGTACGGACTTTACATGTGATTTTCAGGCATTGTCGGGTGCAAAGGGGTGCACGAATCATGACCCAAGCGAATCTCTACTCCTAATGGAGCAGTTGGTATGTAGTTCGTTGGTTTTCCTCGTCCACCTCCCCTTGGCAAAATGCAGGACCGTTGGAAAGAAAAACCCCAACCGACGAGATAATTGCATCTATCATCTCGGAAGTTGGCGGTGAGGTCCGCTTCACTCCTGGAAGTCGAGAACTGCTCCAATATGGTCCTGGTACATGGATATACGTTATCAATACAATCCTGGATCTTGGACATCCAGTCCCCGCTCTACGCGCCAGCTACGTATGGCGAATACGTCCGTATGACACGTCACCGCATGGCCCACCCGTCAGACCGGACCCCACCCGTCAGCGCAGAGCGGTGGTAATTTTGCACTCATCCCCTTTTCTCCCTGTGTTCTCGATCATTCCCCTTCCCCTCTGTTCCCCGATTGAAAACAGAGGAGAAAGCGGCGGCGTATGATCGGCGACCCAGCGACTTTAGTTCCTGCGATAGCGGAAGCGACAACGACGGTGCCGCAACCCATGGGGCAGAGTTTGTCAACAATGGACGGCCCTCGACGGCGGCCCGACGGCGAGGCGGCTCCAACCTACGGTATGATTCGTTGATAGCACATTGTAGGCACGTTTTTCGGCACAAAAATCTACATCTTTTCTATCGATTAGGTCATCTGCATAGATTATGTGATTGGTACATGTCGATTTGATGTTTTTCGTGCGGAATTGTGTTAGGGTTTAGGCACTGTACGACATAAAGTCTGAACATTTACTGATTTTTTTTCTTGCAGCAAAGCAGAGTGGTCATTTCCCTGTTGAAGTGATTCATCGTGGGTTTTTCTTTGGTAGTGGGCAGAGTAGGTGCTATTTGGATGGCCAGAAGGTTTTCTATGATTATTGTCATGTGGAAAGGGCATACTATAGAATGTTTGAAGAAATAGTTGAGCATTTGGGGTATGAAAAGGATGGAAGAATTGATATTTATTGGCTGCCCCCTGGTTGTCAGATCAATGAAGGTGCTGCAATTCTTGTGTCCAATGATGCTGACTTAGATGCTATGTATCTTAAGATCAATCTAGGGCATAATTTCCAAATGATATACCTTGATCATTTGGATAGCCATATTTCTAGTGGAGGAGCTGAATGGGATGATGTTGTGGCTAATCCAGTAGCAGAATTTCCTATTGTTTTCAGTCCCATGAAGAAGCCAAGCAGTGCAAATGAAAACAATACATCTTGTAGTGTTGTGGATGAAACTCATGAAATTCAAAGTGATGACCAAGAGTTCTCTCATGACCAATTCTTTGTGAGAATGAGACGAAGAGCACATAAGTTAGAAGAGGAGGAAGAACAAGTTGCAGATTCAGAATCATCTGACAGTGATTATATTCCTAATATTATTGACAGTGATTATGACTTGGAGGATGGGGATGAAGATTTGTTGCAGGAGCAGCTGCACCCAGTGCAAGACAAGAAAGGGAAGAAGGTGGTTGAAGAATGCAACTCTGAAGAAGAGGAATTGGATGGTCCAGATTCTGATGAAGATGAAATGAAATTAAGTTTCAAACCATTTACAGCTGTAGACATGCATGAGCCTAAGTTTCATGCAGGCCAATTGTTCTCTTCAGTGGAGCTTTTGAGGAAAGTAGTGAGAGAGTACAGTTGGAAAGAGAGGGTGAACATCAAATTCCCAAAGAATGGCAAAATAAGGCTTGGTGCAAAGTGTGAGAAAGGATGCCAATGGTATCTATATGCATCTTGGGACAATAGGACAAATGCAGTAATGGTGAAGACATTCAATGGTCAGCACACTTGTGAGAAGAAGTGGCAAGTTACAACCTTTACAGCTAGGTACATTGCTCTCAAATATGTGGACAAGATTAGGGCATGTGAGAAGATTTCATTAAAGGCTTTAGCAGATTTTGTGCAAGAAGATTGGAACATGACAATTAAAAGGGGAAAACTTGGAAGAGCTAGGAAGATGGCATATGATATTATATATGGAGATGAGATTGCACAATACAACTTGTTGTGGGATTATGCAAATGAACTGAGGAGATCAAATCCTAGAAGTACTTTCTTTGTTGAGCTTTCAGATGAGGGGCAGTTTCAGAAGTGTTATTTCTCATTTGATGCATGCAAGAGGGGGTTCTTATCTGCTTGTAGACCTATTATTTTCCTAGATGGTTGCCACTTGAAGACACAATATGGTGGTGTTCTATTAAGTGCAGTTGGAATGGACCCAAATGATTGCATATTTCTTGTGGCTCATGCAGTAGTCCAAAGTGAAGACACAAAAGCTTGGAGGTGGTTTTTGACTGCATTGAAGCAAGATCTTGTATGGACTACAGTGTGGACACAAGAATGGAGAAGTGCAGCTGCAAAAGATGGAACTTGTCTGGTATCCCATGTTCTCATGGAGTCTCTGCTCTCAGATATGACAAAATACCACCAGAATCAAGGGTGAACTCTTGTTATTCCATTGAAACACATTGCAAGGCATATGAGCACATTATTATGCCTTTCCAAGATGTGAGTGAGTGGGCAAAGATGAATGGCACAAAAATCATACCACCACCACTTCAGAAAAAGAAAGGAAGAAGGGCAAGGAATAGGAGACAACAACCTGAAGAGAAAGAGGGGAAAAGAGGTGTGCAAATCACCAAGGCAGGTACAGTCATCCATTGTGGATATTGTGGTACTGGTGGTCATAACATAACTGGATGCTTGGACTGGAAGTTAGGGCTGAAACCTAAGAAAAAATCTAGAAGGCAAAGAGTTAGAGCAGAGCCAGATGTGTCCTCTTCAAATGAAGAAACTGTAGGTCACACTCAGGTCAGATGTCACTATTCTTCTCAGTATATCTTCAGATGAGCTATAAATATTAATGTTCTCACATTATCTATGCAGGAGATCAATCTTCAAATATCAGGGGTAATTAACCATGAACAACCATTATACCAGCCAGAGATAGTAGCCTCTTTAACACAGGAAGTATGTTACTATCATTGTATTAGCCAGAGATATTGCTATATCAAATTAAGTTGCACATACTCTTACAGGTGTTACTTTGCAAATGCAGAGAGAGGCAAGGCTCAGAGAGGAGATTGTGCAAGGGCCACTGCTAGAGAATGCTTTCATACAGCAGCAGCAAGCCCTATCACAGCCTGCAATTGAAACTACTACAGCAACAAAAACAGGAGATGTACATAGGAAGAGAGAAGTTATTGCACTAGCTAGACTTAGAGCTGCAGCTGAGACAAGAGAGATAACAGATCATGCCAAATTTGATGTAGCTATTGCAAAATAAAAGACGAAGAGGAGAAAATCAAGTTGTCTGCTGAGAAGAAGAAACAAGAACTTCTAGCAAAGAAACAAGTTGCAGAGGAGAAAAAGAAAGATGCATTAGAAGAAAAAAGAATTGTATCAGAAGAGAGGAAGAAAGCTAGTGAGGAAAAGAAACAAAAGGCCCTACAGGAAAAACTTGCCATGGCAGACAAAAGGAGAGAAGCAATGGAGAGAAGGAGAAAGGAGACAGAAGAGGCAAAACAATTGAAGGCACAAGAGAGACAAAGAATTGCTGAAGAGAAAAAAAGAGTTTGCAAGACTAAATTTGCTGCAGAGGAGGCAATGTTTCTTATACATCAAGCAGATGAGATGGATAGACAACAATCATTTCTACAAACACATGAGATAGCAAGGCAAAGAGCTTGGGAGCAACAAACAGTTCAACAGGAGGGTGCAGCAGTGCAGGAAGAACTTCAGCAGAAAAAATTATCGGGGCACAACAAACTAGAGAAGCAAAGGTTAAGCAGGAGAGGATGAATGAATGTTAGCAAAAAACAACACGAAAGAGAACTGCAGCAAGCTCTAGTCAAAACATGAGAGGATTTAAGAAACCAAGCAAAGTGAACATGTTTGATGAGCTAAGGGGTGGATGAAGGGACTCTGTGGTTTCATTAAGTGTTCAGCTAGCTTTTGTTCATTATCATGTTCCAGCACTTCTTATTGATCATCTTGTGTTCATGATCATGTTCCAAATAGTGTACTGAATAGCTTTTGTAATATGCTATGTGCACTGAGTGGTAATGTCTGGAAGATATGATATTTTGTAATATGTAATCCAGTGCACTAAGGTTGTCTCCTTTTTGCAATACATGGTCTCGAGTGCACTAAGGTTGTCTCCTTGTCTCTTATGTGCTGCAGATACAATCTATATGCCAGCACACATTTTCATTTTCATAATAATCATCGCATTGCAACATACCAATAATTCATTTCATCCATACATTGAAAGTCTGACAATCAGTGAATTACATTCTATGTTCACAAAAGAGGCACTACATTAATGATAAACTAAACAATATAGATAGAACTAGGGCACTACAGAAACTACACCATAGTTAGTACACATAGATCAATCGTCATTGCCATCCACAATGCTGAATTTGTGTGTGCGCGTCAGGTCCTCCCCTTCATTTGGCAGCCATTCATCAGGCAGGTCTTCGGCTAGCAGAGGACCACGATCAATCACCTTTTGAAGTGACAGATGACAGGATAGACCAACGTCTTCTTCTTCTTCGGCGAGGACGGCCCGTACGACGATGCAATTTCACGTGCCACAAACTCCTCGAGTGATTCTGGAGGAGGATATGTACATAGTGCAAGCTTAGGCTCCGGTATCTCCACATCCAGCACCTTGGGAACCTTGGATGGGTCACAGAGCCATTCCAGTACCTTGAGCTGACGCCGATTCTTCGACGGTACCATCTCTATCAGGTCACCACCCAACTCCTTGAGAACACCCTTAACTGACTGCATCGAACAAGCTTGATCTGGAAGCCCTTCGAAACTTAACTTCGTCTTGTACTCCAGGCCAGTCGGAGTGGCTCAAATGTCTCTGACCCAGCACTGAAATTGGATCCACCAGCGATAGCACTTGAACTTCATTGATGATTGCAGCACTAGCGTGCACTTCTCCTCCGTTGAGAAAAACAACCACAGGTCATGCGGGGGGCATGCTACCTTGATGCTCACCTCCGACCGCAGCATGCCGCAGCATGCCTCGATGGTGCCCAGGAGATCTGCCGGCGTCACAACCTCCTGGCCATCTCCAACTGCAGTGGCTAGAAGAATGAACTCACGGTAGCGAGCCTCCAGCGCATCCATCGATGGCGTCCATGCCAGTAGGACACGACTCCTCTCTGGGCGGAGACACGGCTCACCACGATGCCAAACCTCCTGTGGGTAAGCCCTCTCGAGCAAGCTGCAGCTGGATCCATCACCGGCACCGACCGCCACCGTCGTGCTTCGGCCTTCTTCGCTCTCCACGTCAAGGGAAATGGTGGTGGAGGACACGCTCGAGCCAACCATCGCCGTAGGAGAAAACTAGGGATTGCACGGGTTGGATTTGGGGATTTTTTCCCCTCGAGTGGGCTCACCTCCTTATCCACTCCGCACTGACATGTGGGCTATGCGTTGATGGGTGGGGTCCAGTCTGACGGGTGGGCCATGTGGTGACGTGTCATACGGATGTATTCGCGAGACGTACCTGGCGCGTAGAGCGGGGACTGGATGTCCAAGATCCAGGACTATATTGATAACGTATATCAGTGTACCAGCATCGTATTGGAGCAGTTCTCGACTTTCAGGACTAAAGCGGACATCGCCGCCAACTTCCGGGATGATAGATGCAATTATCTCCCTAACCGATCGGTATGCACGTCCTCACTCCCTTAATCCCTAGCGATTCGCCGCTCGTCTCCCTTCTTCTTCCGACAGCCACCGCTACACCCCCATTCCCCACCGCCTTTCTTCCCTCCCTGCCTACCTTCTCCCCTACCGTTGTTCCTCCACTCCGGCTCCTAACCTTTATGTGTTGCTGGCCCAAGCACGCCGCATGATCTCCACGCCTCCACGCGACGCCACCACCACGTGAAAGAGGAGGCGGCTCGCCTGCCGCCCCAATCCTTGCATCGGGGAATAGCTCATGTTAGGTGAGATCCGTCGCTACCCGTCGATTTCACCGTCCGACGCACCGAGGAACTGAATAACCGCCAAAGGTCTTAGTTCTTTGCCCGGTCCTGTCGAAGGGTGCTGAGTGTCGAGGATGCGCCGTAGGGGATGTGTGTGCATGAGGGAGTTGCCGCCGCTCATTCCATCGCAGCCTCATTCGTACCTATGCTTAGATATGTTTTCATGTTGTTTTCTTGGGCCTTCGTGCCTGGTTCTTGGGCGTTGCTCTTTATAGCCCCTCTCTGAGCCTTTTGATTGACTAGGTAGCATGAACTATGGGTGGAGATGTTGGACCCAAACAGCTGGGTCAATAGCTCCTGTGCGACATCTTTCGTGGGAATTGGAAGGAGTGTGATGTCTTTCGTCTGAATTGCCTTGGTGCGACACTTTTGAGCGAGGAAATAGCCCAGACACGACATGGCCCTTAATCTGAACTGATGCCCTCATTAGCTGTTAGGGGCTGGACCCACAACTTATCCACGTAAGCGTAGGATCCATCACTTGTACACTAGCATGGGACCCATCTCTTCGCTGCTAGAAGAGACAACCGCCTGTGCCCGTCCGCCCGCCGCTGTCCATTGCTTCCCCTTTCCCCATTCTTCCTCTTCTCCGGTGACCTAGTGCAGATGTCTAGCTCCTCCGCCACGCACTCAAGATGGCGTCGGTATGGCCCGGTGCCGCTCACAAGGTGTCCTGGCTGCCCACGCCCAGAGCCTTTGAAATGGTTGGTCACTAGGACTGATGATAATGGAAATCTTGGGCGGGAATTTGTGAAGTGCTTGAGCAAAACAATGGCCGGAAGTGATGGCAAGGTTAGATCTCGATTCTTAGCCCGTTCTTTCATCGCCGTTTGCTCTGATTTCTTCATATTTTGTTTTGTTCCTCGAATTTTGAATTTAGGGTTCATATTGTTGTTTTCAGATCCTGAAGAAATGCACCCATTTCGAGTGGATGGATGAATATGTTGAGAGGATTCAGTTCAAGGGCTACAGCGATTCGAGCGGGGCCGCTACCTGGGAGCTCAATTTGGGCGGGGTACCGCATATGGAAAATTTGGGTAGCTCGGACAGAGGGGCGGCAAGAGTCGTGTCGATGGCAAGGTCTGCGCGCAATGCTGAACTGCACTTGGAGTCTGAACTGACCGGGGAACTGAAGAAGATCAAGAAAAATCTAATGGAAATGATTGATTTGCAAAAGCAAGCAAATTTCATGGCAGGGGGTTCTATTGTTGTATCATTGCTCTATTTTTGTTTTACTTGTTGTTCATCCGTCATTAGAGGGGGCATTTAGGTCTGTCAGGGCAGAGGATGCGATCTGTACGTCATGCCAAGTTCATGTAATTGAATCAAAGCAGAAATATTCAGTGTTCATGCTTTGTTCTTGTTCTTCGGTTAACATAGTGCGCACACCCCAAATTTAGTTTGTAGTAAAAATAATCCTGCTGCCGAATAGATGTTGGGCCGTGAGAAAATAACAAGGCCCAAATAGTGATCAGCTCACCCGCGTAGGGGCACCATCCCTGTTTTATAGCAATGAGGCACCCATGTTTAAAAAAAATGCTTCGACTAAAATAAAATGTTGCTTCGGCAAATAAACCTCTAACAAACATATACTTATTTACTTGTTTTTACTTTGGCCAAATTTTTATGTCGAATAAATGTTGGGCCGTATGTATTGTAACTTATTTTGTTTTGCTTTACATTTTTGTTGCTTGTCCACAGGGGCGATTTTACCGTCCGTTCACCCCGAGCACGTGCCCAAACTCGATTCCCGTGCGTACTTGTTCTGTGGCGAGCTCGCAAAGCTACCAGAGTCGTAGAGATGGTCAAGAATGAGAATTGATAGCGAAAAAATGATTCATTTTTTAACCAGGCCAATTATAACGCATGGGCCTTACTCCATAGCCACATGCGCACTTTGTTTCCTCTTTGGGCCGCCGTAGCAGGCCATTGCCTGGCTGAAGTCACGAGGTGGTGGAGTTTTATTATTGCTAAAAAAAGAACGAGGTGCTCAATACAAGTCGATCGCTGTTGGTTGTTCGTGTACTCCAAATCACAAGCGTGAGACGGCCAGCGCATGCACCCAGCTTGGGCGAGAGTGAAAACAAAACTTTTAAATTTTTTTAAAAAGAAATCCATGTCACATATTTGGTAAATATGTAAATTTTCAAACACAAATTCAATTTCGTTTGGAATCTATACAAAAAATTGGCATTATTGTTAGTAATTTCATATTATCACATCTTTTACTTTTTAGATACTGGATTTAGTTTTGCACACTGTTGTCCAAACATGTTTTTTTATTGTTTTCATGCATGTCTACGGTTCCATGAAACACAAATTAAATGGGGATATATGAAAGCCTCGGAAATCATTTTTGGAAACACGAAAATAATAAGATAAGATAAGTAGTAGCATTGCATAGATAAGATAAGTAGTGGCATTGCATAGTACCACATTAAAACTAACATACATAAGATAAAACATGACAATAATAGTACCCAAGCACGACAAACATGGTATCATTACAACTTATATAGATAAAGCACCCTAGATAAGATAAAACACCACCGTCTTGCTTCCTTGCTCCAAGGCCAACTCCTCCATGGCCAACTCCTCTGGGTGTCGTTCACTACTCCTCCGGGATGTTGTCGATGGGGTACGGCAGAGTGTGCATGCGCCCCGCGGTGGGGAAGATATTGTCGTAGTCCATGAAGATGTTATGGGTGGTGAAAGCGCTGAACTCGCAGCCACACTAGTACACACAGCCAAGGAGGTAGAACGCGTCGATGGAATTGGTGAAGTGGGCAAGGATAGCAACCACAACCCCGTTGTGGATAACCTCCTCGACTCGGTACATCCTTGGAGATCCCCGGGGGAGGTGGCCGAAGGCGAGCGCAAGGAAGGCGTTGGTGAACTGCCTTGCGCCCCTCCATATTGACATCGACCACACACGGAGTGTCCTCTCGACGTACACCTCAGCGGGGTAGAGCCTCTCCGACACGATGGGGGGAAAGCGGAAGGTTGGCCCGGTGTAGTAGTTCATGGCTGCGGCGGAAGGTTTTGGGTTGCTTGTGGCTTGTGGTGGTGAGAAGAGACCCAAGAAGAGGATGTAGATGGGAGAGGATGGGTGAGGAGGAAGATGATAGGTGGCTTAAATAGCCCTAGGGCGACGTATTTACACTGGGTGGAAGTATTGAGCGGGCGGTGGTGAGTGGCATCGGGGGAGGGAAGCGTGCATATGTGTACACGCATGGGAAACCGAAAGCAGCATCAATAGCTAGGCTGCGATGTTTCAGCGCTGCAAACTCTGTGCCGTCAGTCGGGGTTCACGCCTACTCGTTCTGCATGTGTGCCGCCCGTGCATGCAAGCGCAAGCTCTGTGCCGTCGGTCAGGGTTCACGCCTGCTCGTTCTGTGCGTGTGCTGCCCGTACATGCAAGTGTGGCATCGTGGTAGTACTGCCAACAGCTCGCATAGCACACTGGCCATTAAAACGCATGGAAAGATGATCTCGATGACATGCATGCAACGGCTACGCTGCGAGGGCGGGCGGCGCAGGGCTGCGCACACATGCATGCATGCTTTTCAGGCCTGCTCAAATTGGATCAGCATGGTGTCCATCGGTCCAATGGGTGGGCCGCTTTAATTAAGCCCAACAATACATGGCCAGCCTGCTTAATCTTATCCAACGTAAAAAATGACCAGCCAATGAACTAACATCCCATGGATCTGTGATGTGGCTCCCGATCTAGACCATTGCTTCTGATCACATCCATCCAATGGTCCAGGATGTTGCATTTTCGAATCAGCCAATCAGAGTGCAGCCCGCAGATCGCTGACGTAGCCCTAGTGTCTGATCCAGACCGTCTATTCACAGCGACCCAATGTCCCAGAGGGGTGCGGGGTTTTGATGGGGTTTTGAGGGGTTTTGAGGGGTTTTGAGAGGTTTTCAACGATTGGGGTTGAGCATAACTAATTAAAAAAATCAAAAAAAATAAAATTGTGCCGATCATTGTTCTATGTGACTAAGTATCTAGGAAAAATAAGAAACTTGGACTACGGATTTTTTTTGCATGAAAAACCTTCACAAAAGATGGCTAGTTGTGGAGTATTCAAGAGAAGTGAGCTAGGGTTAAGTGTTAAACATGTCATAATTTATTGAAACGATCCAATCTCAGGATGGACTCTTATATACACACACTACATGTCAAGTTTCCTTTTTTGACTCATTTAGAGAAGATCGAAAAAAACTTGCTTACAAATGGGTCTGCTTTCCCTAGCTTTTGAGGGGTTTGGAGCTCATGTGGAGCATATTTTTCATGTCCAGAGTTTCACATAATAAAATTGCTCCGATTAATGAACTAACATGAATAATAGTCCAGAAATCATTGTAACGCAAATAGCACATACCAAATAACTTCAAATTTGAATTTTGGCTCAAATTTGATTTTTTTTCTCAAAGTTGAATAGTATTACACAAATACATATCATATCAAAGTAATACACAAGTTTTAACAAATACCCATCAAAGTTTGAATAGAGTTACACAAATACCAGGCAAGTTTTTTATTCAGACAAGAACAATACTTCACTTCTACTTCTTCTTACCACTCGATTTCTTCTTCTTTTTCTTGGCACTTGTTGATCCTACGACGGGTACGACACCCAGTTCACTCAATCTCTTGGTTTTCTTCACTGGACCATCTAGGACAGCTTTACTTGGCACCACAACATCTAAATGAGGCTTACTTTGCACAACATCATCTAAAACAGCTTCAATTTGTAACACAACTTCCAATATAGGTTCGGTTTGCACATGAACTGCATCAACTTCAGTTATAGTTTGCACCACATTCTGCTAATTTTGCTCATCTTGCACCACAACATCATCCAAAATTTGCTCATCTTGCACCACAACATCATTCAAGTTTGGCTCATCTTGCACCATAACATCATCCAAGTTTGGCTCATCTTGCACCACAACATCATCCAAGTTTGGCTCAGCTTGCACCACAACATCATCCAAGTTTGGCTTGGCTTGCACCACAACATCATCCAAGTTTGGCTCAGCTTGCACCACAACATAATCCAAGTTTGGCTCTTCTTGCACCACAACATCATCCAAGTTTGTCTCATCTTGCACACTTTCACCAAAACTTCTCTTTTTTCTACAACCATTGATTCTTGCCTTTTTGATTGCCCAACAATCTTCAACAACAAGGGGTGGACCTCCACGCTTCCTCCTGGAAAACAAATCTTGTAATTTGGCTAGTAACTAACATAAACAACATCCAAATAAAAAACAAACTAACATAAACATACTTTGGCCTTTCAGGAGTGTAACGACATTTTGGAGATCCTTTTCGGTGCCCATGTTCCTGGCACAACTTGCATCTATTTTTGTTACCTTTTTGTGGCATTTTTGGCTTTCCATCCTTCTTTCCCTTGCCCTTTTTACTACTCCCACCTTTCTCAAACCATGCCTTGAATCTACTCTCTTTAGGCCTGCCAGCCTTTCTTTTTGTTAGGGAAGGACACATGGAAAATTCAATTTCCACTTCAGGCCACTGAGACTGATCTGTAAGTGCTGGAATTGGAGTTGCATATGAAGCCTTGAATCTTGCTACTGAGTAATATTCGTGCAAATATGGGTGCATGTTTATCTTCGGTCGGGAGGCCAAGAAAAGTATGGCATGATCACATGGTTTCCTAGTGTGTTGCCACTCCAAACATGTGCAATCATGCATTTCAGTGTTAACAACATGCCTTCTACCAGTTTTGGTATCTCTAACTTCAGCACCCCAAACAGAAGATTTTTTTAACGGATAAATGCGTAAGATTTCTGCTCCTGTTGACCACCTATTGTACCACCACAGGAAGCTTATCCCCTTGTAGACAATCTTCAATCCTTATTCTCAATTCCCACAAGCGCACGATGATGATCCTGATTGGGTCAACCATGTCATGCACAGGCAAAAAAATTAACTGCTTCACCTTGTTGTTAAAACTTTCTGCCAAGTTGTTGTTGATATGATCACACTTGACAGTGTTAAATCCTGACCTATACCATAATAGAGAATGGTAGGTGTTCACCCATGGACCAAACTCAGGGCATGTTGTCATTATCTTACCAAGATGATATGAATGTGTCTGTTTAGTGTAAGATCTTGCTGCTGGCCACATGCGACCAAATTCTTCACCTCTGAATTTTTTGATCAAATTCATCCACATATGGCTGAAGTACTCCCTCTTCTCACAATGAGGGAAAACATTCTTCACTGCGTTCTCTAGCCCTTTGCATACATCTGTGTGGACTGCCAAAGGTGACACTGGCCCTATGCATCTTTTCAACTTCATCATGAACCATGTCCACGAGACCTCAGTCTCAGACTGAAACAAGCCAATAGCAACAAGGAACATCCAGTTGTGTCCATCCAAAGCATTGCAAGCTGCCAATTGACCATTCCACTTGCCAGTCAAAAATGATGAGTCTATGCTCAAATATGGACGACACCCTGCCTTGAAGCCGTCAATGCAAGGCTTTAAAGCCATAAAAAACTTAGAGAAAAAGACTCTTCCATCCTTTGTTACCTTGGTATCTATCTCCACAACACTGCCAGGTGACCTCTTCTCCACCTCTGCTTTGAAATTATAAAGCATCCTAAAAGTATTTTCCCAGTCACCATATAATTGTTTCATTTCCCTTTGTTTTGCCTTCCACGCCGTGTTATACTTCACCTTAATGGGATATTGCTTTTCCAAGTCTACTTTAAGTTTCTTTGCAGTAGTGTTTGGTTTCTTGGCTAAAATAGGAGTGATCTTTTCTGCAATCCAAAGTTATGATGTCATGGTTGATACTCTTTGTGAACTTGTAATACAAGTATGTTGGTGTGGGATTTGATTCACCCTAATGGTACTTCCATCAGATTGGCGTCTAGCAGATATGTAGCACTCGCAAGGCTTGACACTTCCATCAAAACCTCTACATCTTGCATAAAACTTCTTTCTATCAGTCCACTTAGTCTTGGCATCAAACTCATGTTTGACTGCATAAGTCTTGAAACACATCATAAACTCATCCATGTTTGGGAACAACTTTCCCACTGCAATAACAGGGTTTTCCTTGTCATACACATTTACCAACTCATCATCATGTGCATCATCTACATCATCTACAGCATCTTCCATCAGCTGTCCATCCACATCTTCAGTTCTATCTCTGGTAGCATCAGTATCAGTAGGCATACTAGATTCACCAACCTTCTCCTCCTTATCTTCATCAGCTACTGGAATGCCAAAAAATTGGCCATCTTAGTGTCATCCATTGGTGCAATGACTAAATTAGTTGGGTCATTTAATTCTATTGAATTTCAATCAACAGAAACAACCCTTGAAACGACATCAAAGCCCTCTTCTGCATCAACCCCCTCAAGTAATACTGTCACTTCACCTGTACACATGGGCATTATCTGCCTCTCTGAAGCCCAATCATCATCTACCATCTGTGAAGCTAACTTTGAGGGCACATATTCAACCTTAGAATCTGATTTCAGATCAACAAGCTCTGCATGAAACATAGTCTGTTTGGTTGTCCAGCCATCTTGTCGATCGATTTCATCAACCATCTCTTCACCATCCTCAATTCTCACATACTCTCCTTTCCAATTACCAAACTGTAACAATGCTACCTCTTGCTCTGGACCCCAAAAAATGCTCTCCCCAATTTTTTCCACCACGTTCTTCACGGCCTTCTCTTCCATGCTCTGTAGTTCTTGTGGATCAATCTCTGTAAAATCAATCTCCCACTTCACAATTGTATCTCTCTCTATGTCCCGCATGCTACCATCACCTAGCTTCGCCTTAGAAGGAAGAAATTTCACACTGAATTCGAACGTCCGAGCACCACCACCCCTGTTTGTCAATGGCGGGGCAGTGTGAGGTGAGCTAGCGGAAGCAGACGAGGCACAAATCGCATAGGTTGGAAAGGATGTTGTTGTCTCTGGCGGCTCCATCGCGGTCAGCCCCCCTCCCCCCATCCAAATCTGGATCAAATTGACAAAAAACAAAGGGAAACACAGGCGATGTGGTGAGATCTAACTAGACATGGAGGAGAACAGGACAAGGTTCCGGATTAACTTACCAGAGCCGCCGCCGTCGCCGAGAACAAAAGCTCCGCCGCTGCTATCACCCAGAACAAAATCTCTACCGTCGGCTCGCCGCCGGGAACGAAGAGGAGGAAGAAACATAGGTTCAAAAAGGGGTACCCGTTCGGACAGGCACGGGGAAACGATTCACCCGATGAACTGACAAGTGGGGACCGTAACTAGATGCACTACCAAGTAGGGCCCGCATGTCTTAAACATAACCTCACTCCCGTTGACGATCATTTAAAACGTCCGAGTGGGCCTTGGCTATTTGGGCTTCTGAAACGTCTCGCGAGAGCCATTTTCGTCAACTACGTCGCATTCTTTCCAATTCACCTCAAAGGTGTCGCATAGGAGCTATTGACCCCAAACAGCTGTAGCAACAGAGATAGATGGGTGTCAACCACTTCAATTTGTTGACAAGGTATAAGCCGGCTACACTGATTTTTTATTTATTGTTAACACCAAATTAGTTGATCGTGTTAATTACCTATGTTTTTAATGGCTACAAAAGTTACAACTTAATAATATGAGATTGTTATCCATGACGTTTACTGCCTGTGTGTTGTTGAAGACACAAACCAGGAACATCGTATGAAAAAGAGAGGACCAAACAAGTGAAACAATGCATTACAGATTTCAGAATGCAGAAAACAAGATGAATAATACAGTCTCATCATCTCATGTCTGTGGGAGCATAGATGGAGCTATATGCCTTGACCAATTTCCTAATAACACAATTTTCCTAAGTATTATAGCATCACAATTAATAAAAGTGATGTCTGCAGTCGGATCTGGAACAAACAGGATTCACAATAGGTGTTCTACTGTGCAAGGAAACTGATTTCAGAAACCAGAATTTTCATGCTGTCAATATATGTGGTCAGGCAAGATAGCATCAAAACGATCTAAAAGTTAGTGCATTCTTTATCCTGAATCATACATGTTGACCAGTCTGTTTTGATGTTGCTAGATTTCCTACCTAAATCTGTATAGTTCGTTTCAGTTAGCTAAGCGTCAATATGCTAGATGATGTCATGGAGATGGCCACCGAGAGGGGGTCCGTCCATCTGTCGCTGCCGCTGGAGATGCAATGCCAAAGTCGAAGGTGGCCATCGCCATGACCTGCCAGGACCTCCTGACCTTTCCCAACACTCAAAGAGGCAACACATGTTGGAGGAGGAGACCACCGGGCTAACCGTAAGCATCAACTATTTGTTAGCTATCAATCTTGTCCTTTGAGCATACATACTTTATTTCTTAAACCATTATGCGTGAGGTGATTTGGATGAGTGGACCGAGGACGACATGAGCAGGTATTTCCCTTACGTGACACGTCAATTTCATTCCATTCGATCCTACCCAAAATGATAATGTATACCCTCACTTAACATGATGGCTCTTCTACTCTGCTAACATAACATGCATGTGCTTGTGTGGAGTTTGTGCAAAATTAATAGCTCAAGTCTCTCAACACGTGGATGTGGAAAGGCATCTCCTAGCGGTCATTGCAATTGTGATATGCATTTCCTTGCTCTCGCCCCTGACCAAATTTGTAGCGTCTGGGAATGTGCATACAAAAATTCACACGTAATAGTATTGTAATGTGATTTGCTTGTTATATTTTTTTCACACTGGTTTCTAGAGATGTTCAAGTTATCTCACATACTCTATTGAATTATAAAGGATAAGTTAGTGTACATGCTGATTTAAAGATCCTTTTCTCCATAGCACGGACATGTTAGCTGACCTGAAGGATGAACTTACAATGATATTTTGTAATGACAAATTTAGATATGTAAACTTTTACCTGTTACAAAAGCCACCTCTACGGAAAACTTGAAACAAGAGCAACATTCATTTATGAAGTTGTGTGTATAGCTAGGATTTCTTCCTACTCATGTTTTTCCCAGGACAAATCTTGCACTCTACATACTTGACTAATCTGGGGTGTATATTCAAGGATCATGTGATTTAAATATAAATCTTAGTAATCCTCAAGTGTGTATCAGGACATAACTTTTTATAGGTATAGGAGGACATACTATTGTGTAACTTCGGAACCCTGTCGAGCACCAGCCTGCAAATATATATTGTTTCGCGGCTAACATGGGAGTTGTCGTCGTCCGCCACAACACTGGGAGGTGAATAGACGTGTGGCATCATCCCACTGTGTTTTTAGCCGCCATTGCTTTGGTTTGGTTCTTGACATTGATTGTACGGGCAGGTACTTCAATAAATTCCTGGCCCTAGATGAGTTCTCAGGCGAGGTCTCTGCTGGTTTGATTCGGATGTTATTCTAGCGATAAATGTTAATCAGTTTCCTTCCTTATCCGAATTTTCTGCATGCAGTTAACATTTCTGCTCTGGATGGGTTTCCCGACCATCCGCATCAGGGTATCAAGACCGTCACCTGCATGCTCGAGGTATGCATGCAATCCTACTGCTGTTTCTGTGCACTTCGTGCTTAATTTGCTTAGGAGTTTGACAGATACATTGATAGAGTTATGTGCTTAAGAGTTTGGAGGAAAGGTAGATTTAATTTCAGTACACTCTAAGCCAAGAAGCACTCTTATTTTCCTGTCATATACATATTACTGCAAGACCATAGCGGACCATTACAATGCGGCAAGTCAAATTTCAATATTCAGGACTCTTCTATGAGGATTAGTTAGTTGTTTATCTTACTCTCACTTTTAAATTGCTTGTTGAAGACACTTCATTCACTTTGTGCATGTTACTTTAATCTTGCTAAGTGCATACAAAAAAGTTCTACTTGCCCCTTGTCATGCCCAAAATCGAATAAACAATGCAAATTAGTTTACACGAGATCTGATCCTGTAGTTCAAAATTATTTGGTCTAAGAAATGAGATGAAGTTTCTCCCTAGAACAAAACCAAAGATGTGGCAATTCAAACCCCCAAAAGAATTACTTGCATACCTTGTTGAGATGATCTTCTTGGAAGTTTCTTCCTTTACCTGCTTGGTGAGTGAATCATTCGAGCTCATGTCACTCCAACTGACTTCTTACTCCTGAAAGTAAACAGAATTGAAGGTCACATAGCATACACAGGAATAAACACATCATTCATCTACTTTATATTCCCTAGATTCAGTGAAGTACAAAGTTATAACTAACAAAAAATGTGGTGAGTCAAGAAGAAATGCAGATAAAGATAATAGTAAAAGAGATAGCTTGTGTAAGAAGACCAAAGGGAGAGCTACTTGGACGGCAGCTTGGCCACTAGCTACACACCCTTCCAGGCGGCCAAACAGAGATTCTTCGCCTCGATGAGCGCCTTGGCCAGGATCTACACCCGGTCGTCGTCACCGAGCAGCGTTGATCTATGTGATACCGATGATGTTGGTTGTGGGGCGAGACCATGCCGGGGCTGCACGTCGATCTATGTGATATCAACAGTGTTGGTTGTGGGGCAAGACCATGCCTGGGCGGCGCGAGGCCATGATGGGGAGAGAACACGGGCAGGGTTGTAGTTGTCAAAACCAGCGAGAGCACTCGAGCTAGAACACAGAACGCGCGAGAGATAGTTTTTGCGTCGCCAAACTCTGCGACTTTTCTGTTATTTCTTCCTCTGTATATCGGCGATTACAAAGAGCTTAACAAACCTGCTAACTAACTCCCGGCTGGCCGCCCACGATCCGCACATCGCTGCGCCATCCCACAGCTACGAGTCATGCGCTAAGCCACCGGGAGAACAAATCAAACAAGAGGAAAAACAGGAACGTGCATGGAGCACTTCCTGAACCTATCTACGTGCATGCAGTTGTCACGTCCATCATGCATGCATTATTACAACAGAAAAACAAAGTCTAACCTGGTGATGAGCTTAGCTAGGTTCGACAAGGGTGAGGCCGTGGAGGCTGGCAGAGAAGCGACTTGTGTGAGCGTGTGCTGTGCGGTGAGGGGGAGTGCCTTTTTCGACAATCCGGTCAGGGGGAGTGGCTGATGTGCCTGTCCGGCGAGAAAAGTGGCTGCATTTTCTTTTTCTTTTCTTTTGTCCTGATCATATTGGAGTCGCTACCTAGACGGTGAGAGCAGTGCTAAATACGCACAACAAGTGATCTAGACGTACCACATGCCATTTGTGGCCGACTATCCAAGTTAATTTGATGAGTATTTGATGAAAGTGATCTGGACATGAGCCCATGTACATAAGATCCATGGCGACTAGAGGAGATGCGCTTGCGTGCCGTTCTTCTCCCATCGTCCTAAACTTTGTTTCTTATACTTGCCCCAGTAACATGTGAATGAATCTAAGACATTTATTCTTGATGTTGTATGAGAATATCTTAAGCTCATCAAGTAGGCCTTAGTTTGTAAGAGGTAATTAGTTAAATCATTGCTCTCTACACATAGATTGTCGAATTACACTTTTTGTGGAAATGCATTTCAAGTGACGTGGGTTTTAGTTGTTTTTTCACTATTTGTAGCTATCGTTTCTATACATGTGAGATTTAACATGCATTATGTTTATACTTACACCAAATAAAAATTTAAATGACCACGTCAATGTAGGGGCATTCAAGTCAAAACTAAGAAAAGTCTAATAAATTTTCTTTATATAGCAAGGTACTCCCTCGTTCCCTTATGAAAGGTGTATTATTTTTGGCAGGGTGACCAATGCACATAGTGATAGAAAAGTTAGGATGAAATTACCCTTGGCAAATTTATTGTTTAGTGACAAGTAAATCAGTTAATTCAGAAAACTAAGAGATACATGCAATATACATAGAGATACTTTCCTTCTTTTGCAACAAGAGATACAGACAATCGGGAGAGATACTTATTGTGATTTTTGCATGATGTCATGGTTCTTCCTTGGATTGTGGGGTTTTCCTCTGTGACTGCAACCGAGGTTGCCTTTGTTGCCACTCGAAGTGGGGCACTGCATTTTGTTCCTTATTTCGGTGAGAAGGTGATCATAGTTCTTCTATTTTGATTAATCGTGTTACGATAAATACAAGGAAACTCATCAACGAAGATTTTAATTGTTTTTGGTGTGTATCAATGAAACAAGTATGCAATCCCGCTAACCACGATAAAGTTTGACAACTTAGGTTGTAGGAGAAATATGACAACCATCTGAGGGATTATAAATGGTTGAGATAGCAAAATATGCACATCCTATATTGATTCGGTTTTCTATGAAAGAATTTCCCATTCACCGGCTCCCCTGCTTGGTGAAAGTTGTGGTGTCAACGGGAAGGGCAAGGAGCATGAGCATATGTGAGAGAAATGGGGGAGTGCAGAAAGTAGGGCATGGATGCTCCGTCATGAAGTTGTTTCATAATAGCGCTAAAAGGACGATGATGCATACAATCAGTTGCATAACAAAATACAAATATGTTGTACGAGTCATCAATTCAAGTGAGAAGAATATCTTTCATGTGATTTTTATGGACAAAAGAGGAAACAAATTGTTCTTATAACAGCAAATTCGACAACACAAATGCTACACATTGATCATACCATTCTAGCTATTTTACTTTCTATGGGTGATTTTAATCCTGGGGTAGGAGGGTTCATATGAGTGGAACTATCAACGCTCATGTAATGCTTAAAAAGGAAAAAAAAATAGAGCAATTTGAGATTTTTTATGTATATCATTGTAAAATTGAATGAATTTTTTTCAATTTATTAGAACTTAAGGGAGTGGATGGCGAATGTTGGAAGACATTCAAAGTTAAGATGACGGGAATGACTATGGCAATTTGGCGAATTTGAAAAAACATATGCAAATTTGAGTTGGGTGACAATGTAGAGCTGAAGCGACGCCACTCCTATTCATATGTTAGTCCATGTGTTAGGGACGACGAGACTCAACAAGTTGATAGACTTGGAGAGAGCACGAATTTGGAATGGGATGACAACATAGCGAAGTTGAGTGGCTCGTGATCTGCGTTTTGGTTTTTGGTTTGTGGAATTTTTCGCCCCAGGCCGAGATGGCCGAATTTTGGCCATTTTCGAAAAATTTGGACGAAATTTGACCAAAATTTTACTAAAATTTGGTTGAAATTTGACCAAAATTTGAGAAAAATCTATTTTTTCGCTGAAAGGTATTTCTCGCCCTAGGCTGAGATGGCCGAAATTCAGTCAAAATCCACTTTTTGTGGCCGAAATTCAAAACACAGCTTGTGATAGACCTATTTGTTGGCCCGCGGCAAGCGCACGGGCATTGTACTAGTAGTCAAGAAAGGCCGAGGAGGTGGGTGACCCTACTAATTTTTTACGTGTCTCCTGAAAAACTGATGTGTGAAAATTGACCATGGGCGCAACAGATCTAATAAATGAAATAGCATGAATATCAATGTGAAGCTTCCACTATCCATCCGCCCAACCTGCCCAGCCGCATATCCTTTACTGAATAAGAAAAATGACTTGGGTGGGCAATGGAGTGGTGATGGGGACGCCGGGGTGTGAGGAGGAAATCTGCGAGCAATCTCGAGGGTGCGTCATGGATCTGTACGGAGGAAATAGCAGGCAAGGTGGTGTAGCCGGGGAGGAGATGCACAGCAGCAGGCGGAGCTGGGTGGACGGCGAGCGCTAGGCAGACGGAACCTTGACGGGAGAAGAGAGATATTGAGAGGATGGCTCGCGAGCTCAAGGGTGTACAAAGTCAATACTGTTGATCTGAACAAACTGATTATTGGGTAGGTAGTTACCTCGCAGGATGTCGGTTGCAATCTTTTCCTTGACAAATGTGGCACATTTCCGAAAAAAACGCTCGAGCGCTCCCAGGGCACCAATTCCTGGGAGCTTAGAAACTGTACAGATGTTCTCGTGCATGCAGTAGTCCACCAGGTGTACATGGCAGTAGGTATATCCTTATTACATGGCATGCCAATATCATGGAAATAAGAATTAGAAACAAGTAACGCCTGCACAACATCCACTTGACTATTATTGGAGGCTTCCTGAAATTTATCTGTCCGCTGTTAAAAAAGTTAGGTCGAGCTTTCTCATCATCTACGGTTTCATCGGGGGCTGGCGGTCATAGGCAAGAACTTTATGATTTTGCCTCCAAAGATGAGAGTATAGGAATATGATTTGCCACGATAGATGCCACTATTATCATATTGTCAAGGTCGGCCCAATGATAAAGAACACACTTGTATAGGTGTGATGTCGCAATGAACATAATCATTCTATAAATCAAGTGTAAAACGCACTCTCACACAACATGTTACCTTGCTAATAACATGCTATAACACGATATAGCACGCTAATAGCATATATTATTGGGGAGGGGGGCGCTATTTCACCATAGCACGCTATTTTTTCGTTGCTTAAAATTTAGATGTAATCTGGAGGGGGGTGTCGTAGTGGTAAGGGAGAGCTTCCTTACCATTCATATGCTCGCCAAATTATTGAGGCTTCCGCCATCAATGATCAAACAAACATAATGCTTGTGAACGCTCTTTGTAGTTAGTATTTGGAATGCCGAGGAAGTTGATCAATGCGTTTCATCGTGGAGTGATGAGAGTGCGGCAGCAACAAAAACAAACAAAAAAAGGAGACGAGGTTCAAAGTAGCTCAGTTCACACTTGGAGGTTCAGATGGAAATCATGATGACCCAAGTTGTCAAGGAGCGTTTCATCATTACTGGTGTGGGGTGTAGAACGATCTATATTCGGAGTAGAAATTTCTAAAAATGTGTTTACCTAATTATGTATAACAAGACATTATTGAAAAAATAGATGATACACTTTAAAGATCTCTGCCATGATATTAAAATCTTAAAAGATACAAGAACATATATGCACATACACACATTATATATGTATGGACAATAATCACGTAATCATCAAAATCAATTCAAAGGGAACTTTTCTTATAAGATATAATTAAAAGAATTTTTTGCAACTGTATAACACACATTAATAACGAAATATAATTTCATAAGTAACAAACATTTGTATTATTTAAGAATTGTAATGTAATACAAATAAATTAAAAAATGTAAAAATTTAGTATAAATTTATTTGACTTCCTTTGGATCCAAATTTTGTAATGACCCGACATTACAGGAAATGAAGTGGCCCTTTTACCATAAGTGTGATCACGAGCATGAACACATATAAACTGTGAGAGAGAAATAACTGAGATATCTCGAATACGTATTGGTATTCAAACTAAAAGCGAATAGTGTTATTATAGTCTTGGTTTCTGATCATTACTTTTTTTTTCTCGAATACGTATAGCATGCGTATCATTGAATATAGATAGGAGAAAGGGCAGAAAGAGCCCTCCACCAGTGTGACAAGTACATATTACATGTTACAAGTTACCCCTCCACCGCGGCACACAAGTGTGCATAACCTATACAGGGTACTACTCACGTCTAGCCCACCTGCTCAATCTACCCAAGAAACCCTCGATGTTGCCCCTAAACAGCCCTACAGTCGACCACACGCGTCCCTCCTGCTCGACTCGGCGCATGACCATGGCAATCTCCGGCGTCGCTCCATCAAAAACCACCACGTTTATGTGCTTCCACAACTCCCATAAGCCAAGAAGGATGATTGCCCGCGCGGTTCTAGGGCTGATCCCCTGCTTCTCCCTGCTGGGACACCACTCTGCCAGCATAGCTTCATGGTCCGGCACCCACTCCGGCACTCCCAAAGCCGTGCATATGTGGGACCAAATCTCTCGAGAAAATACACAAGTGAGCAGGATGTGGTTTATAGTCTCTGCTGCCTGGCTGCAGAAGGGGCATGAGGCCTGGTGCGGAAGCCCTCTGCGTGCAAGCCTATCCGAGGTCCAGCACCTGTTGCGGAGGGCGAGCCATGAGAAGAAACGACACTACAACGGAGCCCTAGACTTCCAAGAAAATTCTGCGGTGGGCAGGACCGTATGGCCAGCAAACATCACCGCATACGCCGATCTGACAGAGAACTCTCCACTCCGCTCCCAAGACCATGTGAAGACGTCGGTATGTTCGCATGTAGCTCAATCTCACTGACTCTCGTCCACAGCTGCAGGTACTGCATAATGGTGTCAATGTGTAAGTCAGGGCCCAAATCCCTCGCCCAGGCATTGCCCTGGAGCGTGTCCGCCATAGTCCTCGTTCTCCACTGCCTAGCCGGGACGATGGCATGCATCAGGAGCGCAATTTCCCCAAGGCAGAACCCATCCATCCACCAGTCCTCCCAGAACAAGGCCCGCTGACAATTCCCCACCTGAACTCGTGTCGCTGCCTGGTTTAACTGCAGAGATGCCTTTGGTACTGTGTTCTTGAACTCTTGCCAACATCTAGTTCCGTTCGGCGCTGTAGCCAAGGCCACCTTGCCTGCATAGCCGTGTTCAACCATTTTAGATCGGGGATACAGAGACCTCTTGCCCACTTTGGCATGCACACTGCTGACCACACAACCAAGCAATTGCTGCCCCTCGCTTCCTTCTTTCCACACCACAGAAAAGGATGATTTTGTTCAGCTCATTCAGTCTCTTTGCTGGTAGATCAATGGCGAACATCGCATGGAGAGGCATTGCGTTGAGCACTGAAAGCACCAAGAGGAGGCAACCACTCTTTGGCAAAGCCGCGGCGCGCCAGGATGGCAGACACGCGGCCAGCTTCTCCACCAAGTACTGGAGCTGGGCTGCAGATTGCTTGTGAAGCGTTAATGGCAGCTCGAGATATCTGCAAGTGACACTCCATATGGCACAGCCCAGGACCTCACCCACTCAAATGATCTCCTCCTGCGAGCAGCGAATCGGGATGGCCGAGCTCTTCCTCATGTTAACATGTAGTCCAGATGCCACCCCAAACAAATCGAGCAAGAGGCCACAGCCCTGAAAATACATCTGCCCTGGCTTCAAAAAAATCATGACGTCATCGGCAAATATAGACATCCGCTATTCTCATCCACGCGCAGCTAGAGGGGTGAGAACTCCATCCGTTCCTTCCTTCTCGAATAGCTTGTACAGCGGCTCCATGGCCAGGATAAAGAGCATGGGCGACAGGGGGCCTCCCTGGCGAAGGCCACGGCAGCTCCGGATTGGCTTTCCAGGGACCCCATTCACCATAATGCGGGTGGACGATGTGGCAAGCGACCCACAGACCCAAGATATCCAACGCCGGCCAAACCCCATTCGCTGCAAAACCTCGATCACAAAAGGCCACTAAACCGAGTCAAAGGCTCTAGAGATATCCAGCTTGAGCAAAACAGTTGATTCTTTCAAAACGTGCAATCTCCTAGACATGCTCTGCACGAAGATGAAGTTGTCTTGCAGCGATCTCCTTCTCACAAACGCACTCTGGTGCTTTCCCACGAGCCTTGGCAGGTCCTTAGTCAGCTGAACTGTCATCACTTTGTCAAAAATCTTCACCGCCCCATGCATCAGACTAACCGGGCGGAAATCCCTTAGCTCCTCAGCTCCATCCATCTTCAGAAGAAGGGCAACCAGCGCCCTGTTGATGAAATCCAAAGTTCACGTGTCTTCATGGTAAAACGCCTCCATGGCCCTTATGAAATCATGTTTTATTATGTGCCAGCACATCGCATAAAAACGGCCCGTAAAGCCATCCGGCCCAGGGGCCTTGTCGAGGGGCATGACCTTGACAATCTTTGCAACCTCCTCCTCCATAAACGGCCTCTCTAGGTGTGACAGCTCCAAGTGCGGCAGGTCTAGGGCGTCCAAATTTATGGCATACTGGCGCTCCGGGGAAGAGCCAAAGAAGTTCTCGTAGAACTCATCAACAGCCGCAGCAATAGAATTGTGACTGGTTCACGGGGTAATTACCCCTAGGTAGGTCAAAGCAACGGGGTTCTCCCCATTTCCGCTTCAAAGAAAACTACGTGGCCGACTGTCCATGGCCAGCTGGAGGACGGCCGGCTCGACATGTTGTCGGCTGGCGACACGGGCGGATGGTCGTCCAACCGGCTCGGCCACTGGCCGGCTGCCTTCCGGGCCACCTCCTCCGTTGACCCAGGGGCGGACGTGCGACGTCCCATCCCCCTGGGCACGGGTACGACGACAAGACGTGACCGCCACAACAGGCGGTCCTATGGCCACAGTGGCCGCTGACGCAATGGGGCGCATGGCTACAGTCCGGTCGTCCAGGCCGCTGACCTTGGCGAGCGTGTCCGGGCAGGGAAACAGTGCCGGCACGCCCTCACCCACTTGATTACCTGCCCCGGCGTGGCTACACTGCAGCCGGCCGTACCGGAGACTTCGACCGGGTGGCGATAGACGACGCCTCCCGGGCGACCGGTGACGCGGCAGGTGGGCGAGGGACAATCGCAGAGCCGGCTGGCGGGCACCAGCGAAAGATGGGGCCACTCATCCGGTGGACCCTACAGACAACGAGATGGCACAAAGGGCGGGACCCCCTGGCCAGCTGGAGAGACTGCCAGCCCGGTCCCCCCACCCCTGTACTTTAGAACATATTGTAGTGCCGGGGGGTTGGCCTATAAAAACCCCTGAGCCCCCCATGCAACGGGGACGGACGATCATTCGCATACACCCACATAGAACCTTCCTCTCATACCATCGCTAGCAATGGAGGAGGACGAGCCGGCTGCTCCTTCTTCCTCCTCTAGACACAGCTCTAGGAGCACCCTTGTAAACACAACTATCCATCCAAGTAGAACAAGCAGGACTAGGCGTATTACCTCCCTCAGAGGGCCGTGAACCTGGTTACATCGTGTGTCGCCACCGCTTGTGCCCAATCTCGCACCCGGAGCCCGTCGGCATCCTTCGGCCCCAACCACCTAGGATAAGCCTACCTATGGCATCTGTCGTGAGAAAACAACGACAGTTGGCGCCCAGCATGGGGCCGTACGCGGCACCGGCCGGATTCATGCTCCGGGTAGGACCCCTCGCCATCCCCCACCGCCGCCGCACGTCCAGGCGAAACCGCGGGCTCGTGGGGCTTGCTCCGGCACGCCCTACGGGCGACCCCGTCGGCCTCGCGGCCGATATCGACGCGCTCACCGAGCGCTTCTACAGGCTCAGCCTCGCCGAGGCTCCGGCCATGGACGAGTACCCCGGGCAGGTGCTTGTCTGCGCTGATCCACCCACGGCCGTGGGCGCACTTGCTGCGACCCAATCGAGCAGCTCCCATGATCGCGTGGGGGCAATGGCCATCATCTCCTCCACCTCCTCCAGGCGTGCGCGGGCCGGGCTGACGCCACCGCGGCCCACGTCGGCACTTCCGACCCGCTCGGTGCGGCCCTCCGGGGCTTGAGCACCCCTATCGCCCCGACGGCGAACCCCGACATCGCCACGGCTGACCTCGAGATGGCTCTCCGCATCCTGTTCGAGGACACTACCGCCCTCGCGGCCACATTGCGCCGCATGGAGGCTATCCAACGGGAATACACTTCCGCCTACAGTCTCACCCCGGCTTGCGTCGAGCCCAGCCGGCGTGGGGCTGTGCGCGACCGCAGCCGCGTGGTCGCCAAAATCTTAGGCGGCAAGATGCCCGTCTACGACACCCCCCGCACCCAACCTATGGGCCCTCAAGGTAGCCTACGAGGACTTCTCTACCTTGGAGGGCGAAGAACATGCCGCCCACGAGCGTCACATCAAGGACCTCATTGATGCCGCTGACGCGCAGCAGCATCTGCTCGCGTCAGGCGGCGCCATCTCCCGATGCCCCCGGCTCGAGCGCGAGGGCACGGGGACTGCAGGTCATCAGCCGGCTCAGCACTCCTCCTCCCCTCGCGCCTCCGGCTGCTGGACCGAAACAAACAACCCCCAACCCTCTCAGCTACCGAGGAGCGAGCAGACGACTGTTAGCAGCCGGCGCACCAACAACCCGCCTCACAGCGGCCGCCACCAAGAAGTGCCAGCAACCGACAGCCGGCGCAGCCACGGGCACACACCACCCCCGCGGCGTGAGCCGGAATGATCGGTTCCACCCGTCATCCGCCCCGAGCTCTCGGCCCGAATCGGGCCACGCATCCCCTGTAGCGAGAACAACGCCCGCAACCGCATCGACCACCTCGCGCAGTCGGCCCTCCTCGAAGAGGAGGGCTCGATCGGCCCGGCCTGTTTTGGTCCCCGGATCTACAACGAGTCGTTCCCAACCGGCTTCACTCTCCCCCAAGACACCCCTAAGTATAACGGGGCCGCCAAGCCCGAGGACTGGTTGATCGACTACACCACCGCGGTCGGCATCGCCATGGGAAACAAGCGCGTAGCCATTCACTACACCCCCCCCCCCCGCCCCCTCATGTTGATCGGCTCGGCCCGCACCTAGCTCAACAGCCTGGCGGCCGGCAGCATCAACACCCGGACGAACTTCAAGGAGGCCTTCGTCCACAACTTAACCGGCACCTACAAGCGGCCCGGCCGTTCCCGTGAACTCGCCATGTGCGTTCAGGGGCCGGACGAGTCCCTCCCTGACTACCTCACACGGTGGACCGATCTCCGCAACTCATGTGAGGGGGTGCACGAGGTGCAAGCAGTGCAGTACTTCATCGAAGGCTGTTGAGATGGCACTCCCCTCAAGCACAAGCTGTTGTGCTCCGAGCCAGCCACGCTTGCCGAGCTCATGACCAAGGCGGACAAATACGCCATGGCTGATTCAGCCATCCGGGTCAAGACAACCCTGCCCGCCAAGACAACGACAGCACCGGCAACGTCCTGGTCAGCTACCGACCAGCGGCAGCCGCAGAACAACAAACGCAAGAACGACCAGCCGGATCCTTGCTAAGGGAACCGGCAGGTCAACACCATTGAGGAGCAGGAGCCGGCTGTCTAGCCTTCCAGTCAGTGCCAGCGCACTGGCAAGGCTGCCTGGCAGCCAAAGCTCACCTTCGAGAAGATGCTCGACCTCCCCTACAAGAACCACTCGGGGGCCAAACCCTCTACGCACACGCTCCGGCAGTGCAGCTTCTCACAGCGATTGGCCCAAAGGGACGGCCTTCCGGCTCCTCCCGCCCCGCCTGCCCACGCGCCGGCCCCGTCCCAAGCTGCCGCCCCAACACCGGCTCCGGCACCGGCCCAGAACGACGGTTGTCTGATCGACCAGTTCCCTAACCAAGACGGTTGTTACGTCATCTTCACCAGCGAAGAGACGAGCAAACACGCTCAGCGTCGGCTCCACCGTGAGGTGAACGCCAGCATGCCGGCAACTCCCCAGTTCATGCACTGGTCGGAGAAGCCGGTCACCTAGAGCCAGGCGGATCATCCCACTGTAATGCCAAATCCCTGCAACTACGCCCTGGTCCTCAACCCACCATCGCCATCGAGAAGCGCACTTGCCGCTTCAAGCGGGTGCTGGTTAATGGTGGCAGCAGCATCAACATCCTGTACCTCGACACGATGCACAAGCTGGGGCTGAAGATAGAAGACCTACAGGCGAGCCGGATGGTCTTCCATGGCATCGTGCCTGGAAAGTCCTGCTCCCCTGTTGGCAAGATCAGGCTCGACGTCCTCTTTGGCGGACCTGACCACTTCCGCCGTGAGCCAATACTGTTTGAGGTCATGGACCTCGCGAGCCCCTACCACGCGCTGCTAGGCCGACCGGCCCTTGTCAAATTCATGGCGGTCCCCCATTACGCCTACCTCAATCTCAAGATGTCGGGCCCCAAGGGAATCATCACCATCACGGGCGACTACAAGATGTCGATCGAGTGCGCTCGAGACGGCAACCGGCTGGCCGAGGCTCTGGAAATCGCCGACGAGAAGCGGCAGCTCGACCGGCTCGTGGCCTTTGCTACCAGCGAGTCGGCCATTTCGGCTCCCTCCTCGCAGTCTGCCAGCGAGGCCTCCTTCCAGTCGTCCAAGGACACCAAGCAAATCCAGCTCGACCCGGCCAACCCGATTCAGTGCGTCACCATCGGCTCCCGCCTCGATAGCAAATAGGAAGCCGAGCTCGTCGACTTCCTCCGTGAGAATCGGGACATCTTCGTATGGTCCCCCAAGGACATGCCGGGTGTTCCGAGGAAGTTCGTCGAGCACAAACTACACGTCCGTCCGGACGTCAAGCCGGTCAAGCAACCCCTGCGCCTCTTCTTCGAGGAGAAACAACGTACCATAGGAGAAGAGATCGCCTGGCTGCTCACAGCTGGGTTCATCATGGAAGTGTTCCACCTGGACTAGCTGGCCAACCCAGTCCTGGTGCTGGAGAAGAACAAGACCTGGCGCATGTTCATCGACTACACTAGCCCGAACAAGGCATGTCCCAAGGACCCATTCGCCCTGCCACGGATCGATCAAGTCATCGACTCCATGGCCGACTACGACTTGCTCTCCTTCCTGGACGCCTACTCCGGCTACCACCAGATCAAGCTGGACCCGGAAGATCGGCTCAAGACCTCTTTCATCATGCGCTTTGGGGCCTACTGCTACATCACCATGTCCTTCGGCCTGAAGAATGCAGGCGCCACCTTCCAGCGGTGCATGCAGAAGTGCCTCTTGCCTTAGATAGGCAGGAACGTCCACATCTACGTGGACAACATCATCATCAGAACCAAGAAGCACTTTAGCCTCCTCGATGATCTCCTGGAGACCTTCGCGAACCTGCGCGAGTACAAGATCAAGCTCAACCCAGAGAAGTGTGTCTTCGGCGTCCCAGCCGACCAACACCTGGGTTTCTTTGTGTCCGCTTGCGGCATCGAAGCAAAACCCGAGAAGATCAGTGCGATCGAGTGCATGTCCAAGCCGACCCAGCTCCATGACGTCCAGAAGTTCATCGACTGCCTTGCCTCGCTCAGCCGGTTCATCAGCCGGCTGGGGGAGAAGGCCCTGCCCCTCTACAGGCTCCTTTGCAAGACGGCTCTGGTCGATCCGGGTCACACCAAGAAACTAGGCTTGTTCGATTGGCCCGACAAGGCGGACGAGGCTTTCCGGGGCCTCAAGAAGGCTCTCACCTACACGCCCATCCTGGCCGCGTCGGCTGAGAAGGAACCACTGCTCGCCTACATCACGGCGACCACCCGCGTCATCAGCATCGTCCTGGTGGTCGAGCGGCCGGAGGAGGGCAAGTCCCTACCGGTCCAGTGGCCCGTCTACTACCTCAGGGAGGTCCTCTCCGCATCCAAGCAAAACTACCCCCACTACCAAAATATGTGCTACGGCATATACTTCGCCGCCAAGAAGTTCAAGCAATACTTCCGGGAGCGTACCATTACCGTCGTGAGGATGGCCCTACTCAGCGAGATCATGAGTGGCCGGGATTCCACCGGCCGGATCGCCAAATGGGTCATCGCCCTCGCCGATCATGAGATCTGGTACGAGCCAAGAACCGCCATCAAGTCACAGGCGTTGGCTGACTTCCTCATCCACTGGGCAGAGACGGAGTTTGTGCCGCCTCCCCCAGACTCCACGCATTGGCATATGCATTTCGACGGCTCGAAAATGAGGACAGGCCTGGGTGCCGGCATAGTCCTCTCCTCCCTGAAAGGTGACCAGCTCAAGTACGCCCTCCAGATCCACTTCGCCGCCTCCAACAACGTGGACGAGTACGAGGCCATTGTCCATGGCCTCCGGCTTGCCAAGGAGATCGGCATCAGGCGCATCCTATGATTCGGCGACTCCGACCTCGTGGTGCAGCAAGTCTTTGGCGAATGGGACGCCAGGGACGCCAACATGGCCAGCTACCGCTTCCTCGTACAACAGCTCACCAGCTCCTTCGAGGGATGTGAGTTTCATCACGTCCCACGGGCGGACAACGAGGCGGCTAACGCGCTAGCGAAGATCGGCTCCACCCGACAGGCCATCCCAGCTGGCGTCTCCCTCAAGCGGCTGCTCAATCCATCGATCAAGTCTTCCCAAAAATCGGAGTCGATCCTCATACCGGCAGATGTTGCCGGCCCGTCGGTGGCTCCGGCTGTCCCTTCGGCGTCTTCACCACCGGCTCCCGCAACCTGGCCACCCTGCCGGCACCAGTTGAGCCGGCTGCGTCCGAAATGGTTGGCTCCAACGTCGCGGCCGTCATGATGGCAATCGACCAGCCAGCCTTGGGGACTGGCGAGCCGGCCCCAGGGACTGGCAAACCGGCCCCGGGGGCTGGCGAGCCGGTCCCGGGGGCTGATCATCCAGTCCCGGGGGCTCCCGAGCCAGCCCCCTCATGGGTCCAACCTATCCTGACGTTCCTTCTATGAGGCGAGCTCCCCCTAGACGAGGCCTTGGCAAGGCAAATCCAACGTCGGGCCCTGGCGTACAACATCATCAATAGCGAGCTCGTCCATCGATGCACCACCGGCGTCTTCCAATGATGCGTCGAGCCGGAAAAGGGCCTGGAGATCCTCCTCGACATCCACCAGGGTGAGTGTGGGCATCATGCCGCCTCCAGGACCCTGGTGGCAAAGGCTTTCCGCCACAGCTTCTACTGGCCCACCGCCCTCGAGGCGGCCAAGAAGTTGGTCGACGAGTGCAAGGGCTGTCAGCGCTTCAGCATGCAGAGCCACCTGCCGGCATCAGCCCTCCAAACTATCCCCCTCTCGTGGACCTTCGCCGTCTGGGGGCTGGACATGGTGGGCCCCTTCAAGACCGCATGAGGCGGCATGACACACTTGCTAGTGGTCGTCGACAAATTCACCAAGTGGATCGAGGCACGACCGATCATGAAGCTAGATGGCCCCATGGCCGTCTAGTTCATCGACGACATCATAGTTCGCTACGGCGTCCCCCACAGCATCATCACCAACAACGGCATGAACTTCGCCAAGGGCACGCTCGCGCGTTACTGCTCCAAGCAAGGAATCCGGCTTGACCTGGCCTCCGTCGCTCATCCGCAGTCAAATGGCTAGGTCGAGAGGGCAAACGGCCTCATCCTGCCCGGCATCAAGCCTCGGCTCGTGACGCCGCTAGTAAGGTCAATCGGCTGCTAGATCGACGAGCTGCCGGCCATCCTTTGGAGTCTCAGGACCACCCCCAACCGATCAACCGGCTACACTCCCTTCTTCCTTGTGTATGGGTTCGAGGCGATCATCCCCACCGACATCAAGTTCAACTTGCCTCGAGTCGCCCTTTACACCGAGAAAGACGCAAAGGAGGCAAGAGAAGACGGCATCGACCTACTCGAGGAAGCTTGCGAACTAGCCTTGAGCCGGACGACAATCTACCAGCAGAAGCTCCGGCACTACCATAGCAAGCGGATCCGACCACTCTCTTTCCGCGAAGGGGACCTGGTCCTCAGGCGGATCCAGCGGACAGCCGGACAACACAAGTTGTCCTCCCCATGAGAGGGCCCGTTCATCATCAGCAAGGCGCTGCACAACAATGCATACTACCTAATAGACGCCCAGAAGCCGCAGAAGCGCAAAAGAGATGCCTCCGGCGAGGAGACGGAGTGCCCATGGAACGTGGCACTCCTCCGCCCATTTTACTGTTGAAAACACCAATGTATGTATGTATCCCTACCCTTTTGGGCTTATGATTGCAGAGGGTGCCCCAGGCCGGCTCCTGGGGCACGCCCTGTTTCGCTTCCCTCAAAGGTTTCCTCGCTCACCGGCTCCTGGGCCCGGGGGCTCGCCGGCTGGTCCTAGGTTGCTTTACTCAAAAATTGGCTGAGTAGTGTGAGTCGGGCAAACCCTCCCATCCCTCCCAGCTACAGATCCGGCTCCCGCTGTCCGGCTAACGGGGCTTCGGGGCGGCAAGGCTTAGCTCACACGACAGATCGATTGAAAGGAGATACCCACTAGGCCCAGCCGGACCACCGCCTCGCCTCTGCCACTCTACTTATCCCGAAAGGCCCTCGCGGTTCCTAAGTTCCAAACCGGCTCCCTCGAGGCGAACACCCCGACCCAGCTACAGACCAATTCCCAGCTGTCGGGCTGGCGGGGCCGAAACCAAAGGGGAAAATGGGGGGAGGATTGAAAAGAACCAAGAGGGCAAAAAAGGATAAGGACAAGTTGGCACGAGCAATAAGGCAAACACAAATATTCACAATGCAAACGTTAAGACAAAAGTGGCCCACGGCCAGCATGGTTCATTACATAACACCCCCAGTGGGAGTGGGTAGACTCGAGCATAACTTGCAGGAAATAAAAAGAAAGATAAAGGCGCCCGGGGGCTCAGGCCACCGGCGCGTCGCCAGCCGGCGTGCCTCTAGCTGGCGCGTTGCTGTGCGGCTCGACTCTCACCTCGGAGGTGGTCGCGGCCTTCGGGTCGGCCTTCTTGGCCTTCGAGGTGGCCTCCGCGGTTCCGGCCATCTCACCGCTCGAGTCGGTGCTCTCGTCGGCAACCTCCTCGTCCGTTGGGCCTTGGGGGATGCCGAAGGAGTCTTTAGGCACCGGCTCATCGTCCTCGCCAAGGGCCAGCAGGAACTCGTCCACGTCGACGTACGATGCGAGCTCGTTGGCTCAATGGACAAGGGCCGGCTCACGGGCCTCCCGCTCCTCGACCGGCTCATCCCGCATGGTGGCCTGCCGGCCCAAGTACATGTCGCGGTACCACGACATGACGAACCGGAGCGCCATCTGTGCGCCGGCTCAGGCTGCTGATGCCTTCCAGGCCTCGAGCCGGGCCACGCCTTGCTCCAGCCACAAGGCCACGCGGTTCGCCAGACCTCCCCCGCGGCCCGGCCATAGAATGGCAATGATCTCTTTCCCGGCCGTCTTCAGCCGCTCCAGGCTCCGCTCGAGGTGGGTCAACCGGTACTCGATGGTGACCCAAGATCATCCACGTCCCACGCGGCGTCCTCCTCGATGGAGCGTCCGTGCTCCCGAAGGTATTCTCGGTGCTCCTGGACGGCGCGCTCAGCGCGGCGCTGAGTTTTCGGGAAGCACCCTAGGAGAAAGGCAAATCAAACACAAGAACCATCAAAGGAAAAAGCAACCGGCTGGAGAAGGGAAAAATAGACACTTACCTTTGATGGCGTCGTCCACCCCGATGGGGAAGTTGAGCGTCACCTTCCGCTCCAACGCCAGCGTCGCCTCCGATGCAGCAAGGGAGCCCCTAACCACCTCGAGTGACCTCTCGAGGCGGGTCACCTCGTCTTGAAGGCCCGCGGTCCTCCAGGCGGCGTCAGTCGCCTCCTTGACGGCCATCTCCTTGGCTGCCACCTCCTTCTCCAAGGCGGTCCTAGGCCGCCTCCCCGTCCATCAGCAGCGCGGCTAGCCGGTCTTTCTCCTGCGCGGCCGCCTGGACATCCTGGGCCAGCCGGTCCCGCTCGGAGACGAGCCCAGTCTTCTCGTCTCAGAGGGCGGTCAGATCGCCTGCAAGACAAGGCAGGCATCAGCCGGCTCTCGGGGGCTCCATACCCCTCCCGCAAAACTCAACTTACCTTGCACACGCTCCAGCTCCTCCTCCAGGCGGTAGAAGTCGTGCTTGCCGCGGTCGTGGATGGCGACCGCTTCCTCAAACAGTTTCTGGCGCAAGGAGTTCCCCTCCTGTCACGCAGAGCCAAAAATCAAGACATGCTAAAAAGACATCCGACCCGGCTGCCCGTCAGCCGGTCAGTCGGCCCGCATCTCGGGGGATACACCTAGTGGGTGCACTTGCGCGCCCCCACTGAAAAATCTAAGACAAGGGCAATCGTGCTTACCTTCGCACGTTGCAGGGTGGCGTCTGCCGCCTCTGCGAACCGGGCCAGCTCCTGCCGGCACCGGTCCAGGACGCTCCCCAAGTCCCCGAACAAGGGGACCGGGCCGCCTACCTGGGGAGCCGGTAGGGCTGTCACGCACGCCAGTGCCTGCCGGTCCTGGAGCACCTCCTACATGGTCTGCAGGGTCCTTTGGGCCCGGCCGCCGTTGTCGCCCAGGCTCACCATAGTATCGGCCGGCGACAGCGGGTCAACAACGGCGAGGGTCCAGGTGTCTCCCCCCGCCGACCCTCCGCCCGACGCCGTCGCCGCCTCCACCTCCTGCCGCTCCGACGCGACGTTCGAGACGGAGGGCACCTCCACCTACATGGTCGCCACCTCCGGCGCCGCCTCTAATGCCGCCCCCGGGGCCTCCGGCACGTCGACCCGGGCCGGCTCGGCCGCGGGCAGTGTCACGTCTGGCACCTCCGGCCGGGTCGCCTCAAGAAGCCGGCTCCGCTGCCGCTGCCCTCGCTTGGGCTGCCTCCTCCGCGGATGGAGGTGTAGGTGGGTCCATGGCCGCTCCGCGTGGCTCGCTCGATGGAGGCCTCGACACATGGGTTGATTCCACCGCCGAGTCCGATGCTCGCGCGGGGTCCGCGGACCTCCTCCACAGCCCGCCGCTCGAAGTCCCAGAATGCAAGGCCTCGCCTCGCGTTCTGAACTTTGAGGCTCGCAGCTCCATGAGCCTCCTCTTCTCCTCCAGCTGGCGGCATCCGTCGGGTCCCCCGTCGCCTCCCCCTCGTGAAGCTCGATGGGGTCCTTGCAGCGCACGAAGGCCGGTCACCCACCGGCTCGTGACCCGGAAGAAAACACACGCAAGATGCGAAAAAAAGACTTACCCGATGACAAGGGGCAAGGCCCGCTTGGCGCACGCCGGCGGCTTCCGCACTGCCACCTTCACCCGCTTGGGGACTGGTGGCCGGGCCGCCGGCCCCTCCTGAGCCGGCCTCTTCGCCCAGCCGGTGGCTCCGGGCGCCGGGGCTTGAGCCGGCCGCTCCTCGCTCCGCCGACCCTGACGCGCTGAGGGAGGAGGCTCGTTCAGAATCATTATGTCATCATCGTCGTCGTCATCATCGTCGTCCTTCCAGTCCATGATCGTGGGGGAAAGAAGGAACTCACCCGCTCCTCTAGGCTCCCCGGCTGCGCCGGATCCTCCGGCCCCACTGGGGTCGCTGGCTCGCGGGTCCGCTGGCTCATCGACTCCTCCCGAGGAGTCAACCCCCTCCTCCGGCGGGCCTCCCCGCTCATAGTCTTCGGGGTCGGAGTGTTCGTGCTCCGTCTCGAAGATCTGGGGGTGTGGGCCGTCCGGCGTGTTCTGTCGCACCAAGAGCTGCGGTCATCATGGCAAAGTGACGTCTGCAGCCGGCTGCCGGCTGGAAAGAATCAAACGAAGAAAAGTCGTCTCGTCAGAAGACTTACCAGGGGCGGTTGATGCGGTCGTACGGCTCCATGCCGAAGAACCACGACTCGGACTTCAGCTTGAACGTCGTGAGGGCGTTCACCTGCTTTGCCACTTGAGCCTGTGTCAGGTCGATGGTGGACAACTGGCAGGGGTCACGGCGGCCGGACATATCGCAGATCTGGTGCGGCCTCATCTGGAGAGGCAACACCCGGCGCGAGATGAAAGCCACCACCAGATCGGCGGCGGCCAGCCCCTCGGAGCTCTTCAGTTGCATGAGCCGGCCGAGTTCCGCCAGGGCCACGCCGCGCGGGGTGTTCCCCTACTAGTTTACCTGGGTGGACTGCGCGTCGACGAACGACGGCAACCGGATGAAGTCCAAACTTGGGTTGGCATTCTTCACGTAGAAGAACGTCCGACGCCACCCCTTGACGGAGTCGATGAGAGAAAGTGGTGGGAAGCGTGCGGTGCTGCGACAACACACCATCGTGCCCCCACAGGCGCTGCTCTTCAGCGGCTTGAGATAAAAGAGGGCGTTGAAGAGCTCGAGGAAAGGAAGGACCCCGAGATATCCCTCGCACAGCGTCACGAATGCGGCGAGGTACAAGACCGCGTTGGGGCTGAGGTGATGCGGCTGGAGGTCGAAGGTGTCAAGGAGTAGGCGGAAGAAGTGGCTTACGAGGAGCCCAAAGCCACGGGCGAAGTGCCAGAGGAACACGACATGTTCCCCCGGGTGTGGCGCCAGTGCCACCTCGTCACCAGGCGCGCGTGCAACCACCCGCTCCGCCGGCGGCAACATCCACGCGCGGCGAAGCTCCGCAATGTCTCCCTCGACAACGACAGAGCCAGCCCAGCTCCCTCCACGTCCGTCAGCGATTACGACGACGGGGCGGCGTGCGGGCGCGGTTGCGGGCTCGTGCGTGGTGTTGCGCGAGGGAGCGATGAGGACGAAGAAGGCAAGAAGGCAAGGCAGCAGGGGAGCAAGCGGGATGCGGGTATTTCCCCCCTGCCCTTCCTTCCCCTTTTATAGGGGAGGCCATGACCAGGGGAAGTGGGATAAATTGCGCCCATTCTCCCGGAAACTCCGAGCGTGCGTGACTGGCCCTGGATCGTAACGGCCGCTTCGGGGCGCAAAGGATCCCAGTCTGTGCCCCGAGGCCTACTGGGCTATGTCTGGGGAATAGGCCCAGGCCGACGTCCTGTCTCCCCGTGTGCGCGGGGCCTGTCGCATCATTACTCGCAACGTGGCGTGCGGCGGGCTAGCGCGGGTCCCGGGGCGACATGCCGGTACCCAAGGCGTTGGGTCCAACGGCCGACCCGGCTGCCCCTTCGGCTTCACGCCGGAGGCAGGTACCGCTGAGGGGAAGCTACCGTCTCCCATCCGTCTGCAGGACGCGGGCCCCCGCTAGCTTCGAGGACTACTAACGGGGTTATTACCCCTAGGTAGGCCAAAGAAACAGGGTTCTCCCCCCTTCTGCTTCGAAGAAAACTACGTGGCCGGCTGTCCATGGCCAGCTGGAGGACGGCCGGCTCGATGTGCTGCCGGCTGGCGACACGGGCAGCTGGTCGTGCAACCGGCTCGGCCACCGGCCGGCTGGGTGCGACCGGATGCCTTCCGGGCCGCCTCCTTCATTGACCTAGGGGCAGACGTGCGACGTCCCATCCCCTTGGTCACGGGTACGACGACAAGACATGACCGCCACGACGGGCGGTCCTGTGGCCACAATGGTCACTGACGCACTGGGGCGCATGGCTACAGTCCGGCCGTCCAGGCCGCTAACCTTGGCGAGCATGACCGAGCAGGGAAACAGTGCCGGCATGCCCTCGCCCACTCGATTACTTGCCCCGGCGTGGCTACAGTGCAGCCGGCTGTACCGGATACTTCGGCCGGTTGGCGCTAGACAATGCCTCCCGGGCGACCCGTGCCGCGACAGCTGGACGAGGGCCAATCGCAGAGCCGGCTGGCGGGCCCCAGCGGAAGACGGGACCGCTCGGTCGGTGGACCCTACAGACGACGAGACGTCACAAAGGGCTGAGGGATCACTAGAAGAGTGTCTAGAGGGGGGTCAATAGACTACTAACAGAAATTTAAAACCTAACCTTTTCCCAAGTTAATTGGTTGGCAGATTTTAACAGTTTTAGCAAAGCTAGCAAGTCTAACAGCCCTACACATGCATGTCAATAAATATGGCAGCGGAAAGTAAAGACATTGCATATGAAGTAAAGAGTTGGGATAGGTAGATCAAACGCAGTTGAAGACACGATGATTTTTCCCGTAGTTCCGATAGGTGGCGCTATCGTACATCCACGTTTATTGAGTCTTGAGGATTACGGTCGCGAGAGTCCACGGAGGGCTCCACCCAAAAGGGTCCACAAAGTAGCAACCTTGACTATTCCATACCGCCTCCGTCCACGAAGGACTAGCCTCACTATGGGTAGATCTTCATGAAGTAGGCGATCTCCTTGCCCTTACAAACTTCTTGGTTCACTCCACAACATGAAGTAGGATGCTCCCAAGCGACACCTAACCAATCTAAGAGGCACCACCCTCCAAAAGGTAATAGGCTCGGTAATGATGATGAACTCCTTGCTCTTGTGCTTCAAGATGATAGACTCCTCAACACACAATCTCTCTCTCATGGGTTTGGCTTGGTAGAAGAGATAGGATTGGTGGAAAGCAACTTGGGGAGGCTAGAAATCAAGATCCATATGATTGGAGTGGAAGATCTTGACCTCAACACAAGGGTAGGTGGTTCTCTCTCAGACAATCTGATAGGATATGTATGGAATAATTCTGAGTGCTTCTCTTTCGAGTGAGTGGTGGTGAAGGGGTATATATAGGCATCCCCAAAAATCCAACTGTTACACACAAAATGACCAACTCGGTGATACCGATGTGTTAATGTCGGTGGTACCGAAGTGATCAAAAGGTGGCAACTTTTGAATCTCGGAGGGACCGATATACAATTCTCGGTTGCTCCGATAAGGTGACGAACGGTCAGATTTCCAATCTCGGTGACGCCAATACAACATTCTCGGTGGAACCGAAAATGTAAATTTGCGTAACAAAAAGTTGGCAACATAAACTCGGTGGCACCGGTATGGAATCGGTTGCACCGAAGTGGCTAGGGTTTGGCAGAGTCTGTCTAGGTACTAGAATCGGTGGCACCAAAGTGGGATAGTTGGTTGCACCGATTTTGAGTGTTGGGTATAGAACAGACTTTGGTGAGAGAGTTTTGTGGATGTTTTTGGCAACTATCACTTGTGCACGTTTGAGTATATTGTTCACCAACAAAACCTTACCCCCTTTTAATAGTATTGGCTGTCCTATGGACTCAAAGTGATTTCTCACAAATATAAAATGTAGAGTCCTCTTGCTTGAAGCTTGGCCAACCTATTTCCTTGCATCTTGGGGTTTCTCCACAATCTCCTTTTTGCCAATCCTCTCATAGAACATTTCCTGAAATATACTTAGTGGAAACATTAGTTCAAGAGGCAATGTATGTTGTCATGAATTATCAAAACCACCAAGGGAGCATGTTGTGCTTTCAAGGGCGGGACCCCCTGGCCAGCCGGAGAGACTGCCAGCCGGGTCCCCCCACCCCTGTACTTTTGAACATATTGTAGAGCCGGGGGGTTGGCCTACAAAAAACCCCGAGCCCCCCATGCAACGGGGATGTACGATCATTCGCATACACCCACATAGAACCTTCCTATCATACCATCGCTAGCAACGGAGGAGGACGAGCCGGCTGCTCCTTCTTCCTCCTTTAGACACAGCTCTAGGAGCACCCTTGTAAACACAACTATCCATCCAACTAGACCAAGCAGGACTAGGGGTATTACCTCCCTCGGAGGGCCCTGAACCTGGGTACATCGTGTGTCGCCACCGCTTGTGCCCAATCTTGCACCTGGAGCCCGTCGGCGTCCTTCGGCCCCAACCACCTATGATAAGCCTACCCATGGCATCTGTCGTGAGAAAACGACGACACTGGTCAAGAACTCTACATCCTGCTTGATTGCCGAAATCATATTCCTACGTTGCCTCTGCCTCGCATGCCGAAAGAAGAATTTCGTGCACGCATTTCCCTCCTTCAAGTATAGTAATCTTGACTTCTGCGTAGCAATCATCCTCTCAAGCGAGCATAGCCCCAGCAGCTTCCGCTTGAGGGCTCTTCTCTGCTCATGCTCCGCATGAGACAACTGCCTTGACTCTAAGGCCACGTCGAGGCGCAAGATGCCTTCAATCGCTATTGAGATCTGTAGCTTCACATTGCCAATCCACCTGTCGCTCCACGCCTACAGCCTCTTGGTCGTGGCACGCGGCTTTGCGTCAAGGACCAGAAAAGGGTCCCCAGAGGTGGGAACCGAGTTCCATGCGAGAGACACCATGTCCATGAAACCATCAGCCCTGGGCCAGAATGACTCAAATCTAAAGCACCTTCCCATGTTGAAATCCGCGTGTAGATCCATGACTAGCGGGCAATGGTCCGAAATTGTCGAGGCAACCGCGGAGAGGAAGCAAGCAGGGTAGAGATCCTCCCAGTCTGATGAGGTGAACACATGATCAATATTCTCCAAAGTTGCATTCTCCCTCTCATTGGACCACGTGTACTTCCTCCCATTCAGGTACATCTCCTTGATCTCAAGGCAATTCAACTTAGACTAGAAGCAAGACAACATCCTCCTATTAATGGATGTGTTGTTCTTATCCTCAGGATTGACCAGGAGGTTGAAATCCCCAACCACTGTTGAAAGGACGTGGATGTCGCCTAGAGGGGGGTGAATAGGCGCTTTAAAATAATTACGGTTTAGGCTTGAACAAATGCGGAATAAAACTATCGTTTAATTAGTCAAGCACAAAACCTAAAACAAGTAGGCTCACCTATGTGCACCAACAACTTATGCTAAGCAAGATATACAACTAGGTGATAGCAAGATATATAACAAGAAACAATATGGCTATCACAAAGTAAAGTGCATAAGTAAAGGGGCTCGGGTAAGAGATAACCGAGGCACACGGAGATGACGATGTATCCCGAAGTTCACACCCTTGCGGATGCTAATCTCCGTTTGGAGCGGTGTGGAGGCACAATGCTCCCAAAGAAGCCACTAGGTCCACCGTAATCTCCTCATGCCCTCGCACAATGCAAGATGTCGCGATTCCACTAAGGGACCCTTGAGGGCGATCACCGAACCCGTACAAACTAGGTTGGGACAATCTCCAAACCTTAATTGGAGGCTCCCAACGACACCACAAAGCTTCACCATAATAGACTGTGGCTCCAAGGTGACCACAAATGCTCGGGGCTATCTCGACAACCTAATTGGAGACCCCGACGCTTGCCCGGAGCTTTGCACCACAATGATTGAGCTCCGAGGCACCACCAACCGTCTAGGGCGCCAAGGCACCCAAGAGGAACAAGCTCTAGGTTTCTCAAACACCCAAGAGTAATAAGCTTCTCAACTTCTCACTTCCACGTATCATCATGGAGAACTCAAACCTATGCACCAAATGCAATGGCAAGGGCACACGGAGTGCCCAAGTCCTTCTCTCCCAAATCCCACCAAAGCAACTAATGCTAGGGAGGAAATGAGAGGAAGAACAAAGAAGAACACGAAGAACTCCAAGATCTAGATCCAAGGGGTTCCCCTCACTTAGAGGAGAAAGTGATTGGTGGAAATGTGGATCTAGATCTCCTCTCTCTTTTCCCTCAAGAACTAGAAAGAATCATTGGAGGGATTGAGAGTTAGAAAGCTCGAAGAAGGTCAACAATAGGGTAAGAACACGAGATCAAGAGATAAGGTTCAATGGCGAAGAAGACCCCCTTTTATAGGTGGGGAAAATCCAATTGTTATGCTCACAGCCCGCACAGAGCGGTACTACCGCTAGGGCGGTAGTAGCCATATGAAAAACAACAGCAAGGAGGCAAAAGGCCAATAGAACCGCCGGAGCGGTACTACCGCTCTTCCTCACGGTACTACCGCTAGGGATAGCGGTACTACCGCAAAGGGTAGTGGTACTACTGCTTGCGAGTGGTACTAAAAAAATACATCCGTGCCTACCACCGGTGAACAAAACACGAGATTTTGGTCCGGAGCGGCAGTACCGCTCTTGGAGCCGTGGTAGTACCGCTTCGGAGCTGTAGTAAAAAATTACATCTGCTCTAGCCGTGGTAGTACCGCTGCGGCCTTTTAAGAACACCAAACTGCCACAACTTTTGCAAACGATCTCCGAATTCAACCAAACAAAGTTTGTTCGAAATCAAATGACATGGGCTAACGCAATATTGAATGAAATATCAATAAGAAGCAAACGATAAAAGGCTCATAAGAAAATGGTGAGAACCCTTCCTCGAATAAGACCGGTAAAACCTCCAACACCGAAAACGCCATAGACGAAGCATATGATGTACTAGAGCTTGTCACGAAGATAAAAACAAGCTCAAGAACCCACATAGAGAAAAGCCAACCAAAACCAAGAAAGATGATGATGCCAAGAATGCAATGGTTTGAGCTCTCAATGAACGATACGCTCAAGCTACTCACTTGAGAGCCCCCTTGATAGTACGGCAATCGATCCTATAACTCGGTCTCTCAAATACCACCATGACACCGGTAAAATAGAAAACCCTATCAAGGTCAAACCTTAGCCTTGCGCATAGTCCACTTGATCTAGATGATGACGATCTTGACTTCCTCAAGATGGACCACCTTTCTTGATTGCATTGGCTTGATGAAGACTAGATGATTGCTCCCCCATACTCCACTACGGGTGAGCCACTCTCTGGCACATCTTCACAAGTACATTGTCACCACAATGAATGGCGATCCTCAAGCACGATCTCTCTGTGATGCTTCACTTGAGCTTGCACATCGCAACCTTGATGACGATATCCACTTGATGTCATCTTACATGGGATGTATGGGATCTGCCTCTTGATGCAAGCCCATGGAAATATACCCAACCCCACAAATAACTCTCACACAGACCATGGGTTAGCACAGAAAGCATAATGGGCAATGCTTACCAGACCATGGGATCACTTGATCCCTCTCGGTACATCTTGTATGCTTTCTGTGTTGATCAACTTGATTCACTTTTTGACTTAGTCTTGATCAACCTTGTATCTTAGCTTCTCTCTTCATAAAGATGATGTCTTGAAGGTAAACATGAATGCTTACATAATCTTCTTCTTCAAGACATGCTTGCAATAATCTCAACTCCCACATGACCAATCTTTGGATAAACCTTGAATACCACCTTGGTCACCATATAAACTCCTTGAAACCAACAGATGGACTCCAAGAAGTACCTACGGACAAATCCTTGTAATATAACTCAAGGCAACCATTAGTCCATAGGGATTCTCATCAATTACCCAAAACCACACATGGAGAAATGTGCTCTTACAATCTCCCCCATTTTGGTAATTGATGACAACCACTTTCAAGAGAGTTTATATAAGGAAATAAGCACAATCAAGCACACACAAATGCAAATCAATGCATGTATGTGATATGCAAATGCTTAAGCAATAAAAGCAAAAACTCTCTAAGCTTTCCAAACTAAACTCTCTAAACTTCTCCCCCATTGGCATCAATTGCTAAAATGGGCGAAAAGCTTAGAAAGCCAATATAATAGGTTTTCCTCCAAAAGGTTTGTATTTCTGAAAATACGTGTGCAAAGAAATACACAAATCCAATGATAAGTAGTTGGAGGAAGACAAACTATATTAAGAACCCAAAGATTGCAAAAAGGATCGTATGGCACAAAGACATACACCGGAGTGAAGCAAGCAATCATAGGATACTAATTGGAACAAACAATCACATGGACCTATGAGCCACATGAGTAAAAGATATTATGATATGGTCAAAAGAGTGTTCATAAAGAAACTAGAGGAGCTCCCCATGATTTGTGCCCAATTAAGAATTTTTGTATTTGAATGTAAGTGCACAAAATAGGATCATGACTCCCCAAAATCAATATAAACACACAACAAAGTGCAAGCAAGTAGATAAGCCAATAAGCATAGTACTTGCACCAAACATATGGTTGAGAAACGAGTAGAAGAGGTTAAAGAATAGGCTCAAACAAAATGATGTGTGTGAGTCATGGAAAAGCACTTGAGAAGACTAGTATAAGGATGAGCATAAAGCGTCAACATAGTCTTGAAGAAATGAGACACAATGTGCAAACCATATCCTTCCCACACACAAACCACTAGCAAAAGGGTTCACAAGCTTACTAATAGGGAAATTAAAAAAACTTGTCACAAACCCTAGTGAAGATAGGAAATGATAGCCTTGTCAAGAGGAGAGATACCAATTGAAAACCCTCGTGAAGACATGCATGAGGAAAATAATCTTCACCACCAAGGAGTGCATCAAAATGCAAGGATATAAGATCCGCACTCAAGACAGATTCTTTGAAGAAACCACCAACTAAATAAAAAGGAGATGCAATGGTGGACGTGAAAGAAAACAGGATATCAAATAGAGATGTAACTTCTCTCATGTGTATAAGATTATAGGTAGAGGGCAATCATGGTGATATATCCACAAAGAATAATGTACACACAAAATAGTTACAAGAAGGAACAAACACGATATCCAAAAGGAAATCATAAATATACCAATAAGATCTTTGCTTGAAAGCATAACACATAGCCTAATATTTGCTTATTGTACATATATGAACTCCCAATACACGAACATCAAAGACATCACAACTAGCAATATGACATCATCGTTGAGACGCTTTGAGAAAGGAAACAAGTACCACAAGAATGACTCGAGAAATTCATGCCATGATGCAACCTATAAAAGGTTGAATGCGAGAAATGTATGCATGAAGAAGATACTTGTTACCGAGATAGCATTGTATTGATGTAGTAGACAGTGGATCTTCGATCATCCTAGCATGGCTCCAATAAGCACATGGTGTCAACACCTTCCTTATAAGTGAGCCGAGTGTCCAATGTATCTCCAATTGTTCCTAGAATAACACCACAAACAAATTGGTACCCAACCTCATTGGGACCAAAAAGTTAGTGAACCAACAATACATAGGACAAAACTCCACATAAATATGTGCATATAGATATGAAATTGAATTTCATGCACACTTTAGCCAATTTATGTCATAGTGGAGTCTCCCCTACATATTGGGTCAAGGAGAGAGAACATGCCAACGAAAGTGCATGCAGAAAATATGCATGCTCAAGGCTTTTAGGAATCAAATCAACACACGGTTGATAAGATACCGAAAGATAGGGTATCAAGTGAAAATAAGATACCAAACGAAAAAAAATATCACTTCACGGATAAGAACTAAAAGATACATCAAGGAATGAGATATCCATTGACACATGCCAAATAGAAGGAAACAAGATACCAATTGAAGGAAAACAAGAGGTATCAAGTTCCGAAAAGAGAGCTAGGTTCCACAAACCACACCCTCCACAAATTTTCATGTTGGCACAATGTACCATAGAGAAAAGGCTTGCCTCCCTCCAACACACACTTGATGAGGATCAAAAGATTTTATGATAAACACATAAAGAGAGTGTTCTAAAGAAAATAGGAGGGCTCCCCCAAGAGATGTGCATTATAGAATTTGCATTTGGATACAACATGCACATGATGGGATCATCACTTTCCCTATATCTATAGAAACACTAGACATGCTCAAAAAGATCCACAGGAGACAAGGAAGACAAACTATAAACAAAATACAATGTAAATATGATTAGCAATTTCTACCATGAAAGGGTACCAAATGTCGAAGGACAAGAAGTAATTCGAAATATTTCCTATTGGTAGATTGCAAAGAAATCCAACATCATCTTTACACGTAAATCATAAGCAAATGACACTTGTAGAGCTAACATGCCACCTAGGAACAAGATAAATTATAATATCAAATCTAAGTGGCAATATCTCAAATGTACACATTCTCTGGGATTGTAATATGCACATAGCATATTACTCCCCCATAATGTGGTAACCCAACAATAATAACAAGTGGCAAATGAAATACAACAAGAGATGATTAATGGACCTTTTAGAATTTGAATTTCTCATGAGAAGACATACCGCATAGAAGCTAGATAATCTTGTAATATCAATACTAAGTGGTATTCCTCATGTACACGCATTTTTAGGATTGTGAAGTGCACAAAGCACATCACTCCCCCAAAATGGGACAATCCATTAATCACTCAAGAGAGCCAACTAAGATAAGACAAGATGCAAAAAGGCTCAACATAAGACTAACACATACATGATGTGCAACCCATCATACATACTCGATTTCTCAAGATAAACAAATAGGAAGCACAACATATACAAACACATGCAAGGTACAAAACCACAACATGCAAAGGGGCAAGTAACTAACAATGTATTCAATTTAAGTACAAGTTACCGCAAGGAGGAACATTGGATATAAGATAGAAATTGATAATCCACATGACTTGGCTTGAGATAATATGAATGATGAAGATCCCTTAATTCTTCATAATGTATCCAAGTCACCAATGCCCTCCAACGATACCTATTGATCAAGTTTGAGCTTGTTGGTCCCCAACCAAATTGGGTCCTAAGAGGTTAGTCACAATAGGATTGGCTACCCAAATGGTTCTTTTCTTGACACCACCTTGAGTACCAACAATCTTGCCAAACACATTGCCAACCTTATCCTTACCAAGAGAATAGATATCATCAATAATGATTGGGTTGGATAAGTTACCGTTAGTGCATGAAGAAGCAAAGTGTCCCTTCTCACGACATAAGTAGCAACATTTACCCTTTACTTTATTTTCAATTGATTTCTCAACTTGAGGAGCGTTGACTTGGTTATTCTTGGCAAGTGGCCTTTCTTCAACTTGACGTTGAGCATGAGATTGAACTTGTGGCCGCTTCCCTTGTTGCTTGTCACTATGGGGCTTCTTCTTCAATGGGCAAGATCTAACATGGTGCCCTTCTATTTTGCACTTGAAGCAAACAATCTTGGCCGAGTTCTTGACTTGTTCTTGGCCCTTCTTGTTGTTTCTCTTGGACTTCTTCTTCTTATTGGAGTTGAATCCAAGTCCACCTTTGTCATTTGGGGATTTTTGCCCACACAAGATATTGTTGAGTGTGGACTTCCCTTCATGACTCTTTTCCAAGTCTTCTTCAAAGAAGTGACTTGGGCTTTGAGCTCTTTGATTTCCTCTACATGGTTAGTATCAATACAAGTACTAGAGGAAGTATAAGCTTCATCATTAGAGCAACAAGGCAAGGATAGTAATTCATCACAAGATGTACCAACATTATGAGTAGATGAACTACGAGGACTAGCACAAGGTAATAAAGAATTTCTACTACATGTAGTGCTAATGTCCACATGAGGCTCACTAGATGTTACCTTAGTAGTACTAGCCTTGTGAGCTATCTTTAGCACATTATGCGATACTAGAAGATCGCCATGAGAGCTAGAAAGCTTTTCATGACTTTCTTCCAATTTCCCATAATTGCTAGATAGCAACTCAAGTTGAGCACTTAGCTCAACATTCTCCTTTAATATGGATGCTTCACAAGAAATAGAGTTAGTAGTACAAGCATCATCATTAATAACAAGAGGAGAAGGCAACTTGGCAAGCTCTTTAGCATATGAAACTTTAAGTTGAGCATGAGACTCAGTGAGTTCAATGAGTGAACTCTTAACGAACCTTGAGCCATTTTCGAGGTGATCAAAGTCCTCAAGGAGTTTAGCATGTGCACCTTCAAGCTTATCATTTTTATTTATAAAATCATTAGCCACCTTGAGAGCTCTTTCATGGGATTCCTTTAATCTAGATAATTCTAGAGCAAAGATCTCCTCAAGAGATTCCTTGGTGGTTTGTTCATTTTCAAGAGCTTGAGATAGCTCCACGATCTCATTAGCGTAATCACGTTCATGACCTTCCATCATCTCAATGGTGGCCTCATGCTCCTCGAGATGAGATTCCAACTCCTCAATATATTTCTTGCCCTCAATGGCAATAGACATGATTTCCATGAAGTTGGAACGAGCAATATTATTCTTATGAAGAGCTTTAAAAACCATTTATCCCTTGAGTTTTAAGGAAGCAATATTATCACTCTCTTCATCATTATCATCAACATCATCATCGTGAGATATATTGAGACTCAAAGTAGGAGATACCTTTGAAACCTTAGCCATAAGGCAAAAGTGAGAAACTATAGATAATGATGTCGGATCCCTTGAAGCACCATTCAAGACCACATCTTGTTCCATGGAGTGTTGGGTGTCCTCTACATTTTTAGCACAACAACTCGAGGACATATATACATTTTTACCATGGCAACAAGATATAGCAAGCATATCATCATGATATTTAGTCAAGCAATTTGTACATGATATGCAAGGACTATCAACACAAGCATGTGAAACATTTAAAGTGCTCGAGGTGTTAAAGTCCAAAGATGAAGCATTGCAGTAAGATAGTGAATAAGAATTATCAACAATAAGCCCACTATCAATATTACAATGATCATCACTGCTCACCATATAATTACCTTGTGGCAATCCACATGTAGGTGAAGTAGATGAAGTTGAGAAGACAACACGACCGGAGGTAGAGGGAGAACAATCGTCCCTGCAAATCTTGGACTCACCAAATTTATCTTGAAGCTTTGTCCACAACTCATGAGCATCCCGAAACGGCATGAGTTCAAATATAACTACATTGCTCAAAGCATCAAAAAGCACATTAGAAACTTGAGCATTGAGATAAGAGTTTTTCTCATCCTCTAAAGATATGTGTTGAGAATCATTTGGAGGAGAAAAACCCATATCTACAATTCGCTCTAAATTTGGGTCCATGACCCTAAAGAGATTAAGCATGCGAATTACCCAAACATCAAAAATTGTGCCATCGAAACTAAGTGTGTTAGAGAATCCTAATCCCCTAGTCAACATCCTTACTCTCTAGGTGGTTAAACCTAATAATAAGAGACCTAGCTCTGATACCAATTGAGAGGACGTGGATGTCGCCTAGAGGGGGGTGAATAGGCACTTTAAAATAATTACGGTTTAAGCTTGAACAAATGCAGAATAAAACTATCGTTTAATTAGTCAAGCAGAAAACCTAAAACAACTAGGCTCACCTATGTGCACGAACAACTTATGCTAAGCAAGATATACAACTAGGTGATAGCAAGATATATAACAAGAAACAATATGGCTATCACAAAGTAAAGTGCATAAGCAAAGGGGCTCGGGTAAGAGATAACCGAGGCACACGGAGACGACGATGTATCCCAAAGTTCACACCCTTGCGGATGCTAATCTCTGTTCGGAGCCATGTGGAGGCACAATGCTCCCCAAGAAGCCACTAGGGCCACCGTAATCTCCTCACGCCCTCGCACAATGCAAGATGCCATGATTCCACTAAGGGACCCTTGAGGGAGATCACCGAACCCGTACAAACTAGGTTGGGGCAATCTCCACAACTTAATTGGAGGCTCCCAGTGACACCACGAAGCTTCACCACAATGGACTGCGGCTCCAAGGTGACCTCAAATGCTCGGGGCAATCTCCACAAACTAATTGGAGACCCCGACGCTTGCCCGGAGCTTTGCACCACAATGATTGAGCTCCTAGGCACCACCAACCGTCTAGGGCACCAAAGCAACCAAAAGGAACAAGCTCTAGGGTGCTCAAACACCTAAGAGTAATAAGCTTCTCAACTTCTCACTTCCACGTATCACCATGGAGAACTCAAACCTATGCACCAAATGCAATGGCAAGGGCACACGGAGTGCCCAAGAGTGCCCAAGTCCTTCTCTCCCAAATACCACCAAAGCAAATAATGCTAGGGAGGAAATGAGAGGAAGAACGAAGAAGAACATGAAGAACTGCAAGATCTAGATCCAAGGGGTTCCCCTCACTTAGAGGAGAAACTGATTGGTGGAAATGTGGATCTAGATCTCCTCTCTCTTTTCCCTCAAGAACTAGCAAGAATCATTGGAGGGATTGAGAGTTAGAAAGCTCGAAGAAGGTCAACAATAGGGGAAGAACACGAGCTCAAAAGATAAGGTTCAATGGGAAAGAAGACCCCCTTTTATAGGTGGGAAAAAATCCAACCGTTATGCTCACAGCCCGCACAGAGCGGTACTACCGCTCCAAGGAGCGGTACTACCGCTAGGGAGGTAGTAGCCATATGAAAAACAACAGCGAGGAGGCAAAAGGCCAGTAGCACCGCCGGAGAGTTACTACCGCTCGTCCTCACGGTACTACCGCTAGGGATAGCGGTACTACCGCAAAGGGTAGCGGTACTACTGCTTGCGAGCGGTACTAAAAAATACATCCGTGCCTACCACCGGTGGACAAAACACGAGATTTTGGTCCGGAGCGGTAGTGCCACTCTTGGAGCCGCGGTAGTACCGCTCCGGAGCGGTAGTAAAAAATAACATCCGCTCTAGCCGCGGTAGTACCGCTGCAGCCTTTTAAGAACACCAAACCGCACAACTTTTGCAAACGGACTCCGAATTCAACGAAACAAAACTTGTTGGAAAGCTAATGACATGGGCTAACACAATATTGATTGAAATAGCAATAAGAGGCAAATGATAAAAGGCTCATAAGAAAAGGGTGAGAACCCTTCCTCGAATAAGACCGGTAAAACCTCCAACTCCGAAAACGCAGTAGACGAAGCATATGAAATCCGTTTTTGATGTACTAGAGCTTGTCACGAAGATAAAAACAAGCTCAAGAACCCACATAGAGAAAAGCCAACCAAGAACCAAGAAAGATGATGATGCCAAGAATGCAATGGTTTGAGCTCTCAACGAACGATACGATCAAGCTACTCACTTGAGAGCCCCCCTTGATAGTACGGCAATCGATCCTATAACCCGGTCTCTCAAATACCACCATGAGACTGGTAAAATAGAAAACCCTATCATGGTCAAACCTTAGCCTTGCGCATAGTCCACTTGATCTAGATGATGACGATCTTGACTTCCTCAAGATGGACCACCTTTCTTGATTGCATTGGCTTGATGAAGACTAGATGATTGCTCCCCCATACTCCACTACGGGTGAACCACTCTCTGGTACATCTTCACAAGTACATTGTCACCACAATGAATGGCGATCCTCAAGCATGATCTCTTTGTGATGCTTCACTTGAGCTTGCACATCGCAACCTTGATGACGATCTCCACTTGATGTCATCTTACATGGGATATATGGGATCTGCCTCTTGATGCAAGCCCATGGAAATATACCTAACCCCACAAATAACTCTCACGTAGACCATGGGTTAGCACAGAAAGCGTAATGGACAATGCTTACCACACCATGGGATCATTTGATCCCTCTCGGTACATCTTGTATGCTTTGTGTGTTGATCAACTTGATTCACTTTTTGACTTAGTCTTGATCAACCTTGTATCTTAGCTTCTCTCTTCATAAAGATGATGTCTTGAAGGTAAACATGAATGCTTACACAATCTTCTTCTTCAAGACATGCTTGCAATAAGCTCAACTCCCACATGACCAATCTTTGGATAAACCTTGAATACCACCCTGGTCACCATATAAACTCCTTGAAACCCACAGATGGACTCCAAGAAGTACCTACGGACAAATCCTTCGAATATAAGTCAAGGCAACCATTAGTCCATAGGGATTGCTATCAATTATCCAAAACCACACATGGAGAAATGTGCTCTTACAACCGTCCACGGCTCGACGTGCAAGTCCCGTATCTCCACAAGCTCCTCCAAGAACTCCACCTTGTCTGCATCCAATTGAGGCATGTACACCTCGGAGATCCACCATTCCGGTGCTCCAACCGGCTTGGCCAATGCAGTCAACGTGTTACACATGCGATGTGGGTGCGAAAGCGACACAATCGATGCATCCCAAGCTATGAGGATGCCCCTGCAGGTGCCCACCGCGGGCAAAAAGTAGAAATTCTCGTATCTATTTCCCAGGCAATGCCGTACAATTTCCACCATGATGGCCTCCAATTTGGTCTCCTAAAGACATACTATACTAGGATTAGCCGCCACTACAACTTGAAAGACCGTACTGCATCGTGCAGGGGAGTTCAGGCCCCGCACGTTTCACACCAGAACCTTGAGAGGGTGTGCAGCCATGTGAGTTTCCCACCAAAACAGCCAGCCAGGAAGCGGCTCAACAATTCACGGCCATAGCGGCGACAGCACAGACGGCTCCCATCCGAAGAGGGCAAGCACGGCTGCTATGTGCGTCTCGGATAGCGGGTTCTCGAACAGCCGCACGTAGGCCTATAGTGTCTCCTCGCCAATCACCTTGCCTTCGCTCGCAAGACAGAGCTTCCTGATAAGCACCTGTTGCTGCTTCGTGGCCGCCGATCCACGTCCTCTGATCTTTGCAATACGGATGCTCCGACGAGGGGTGACATCCAGATTTCTCTTCATGCGAGGCCGCCTTGTCTTGGCCTTGCGAGAAGTGGCGTGAGCGTGCGCCTAACCTCTTGGCAGAACGAGCCCAGACGTTTTGCCTGAGGGCTTGAGTGCGTGCCCAGGCTTGGGCGGTCAGAAAGAGCCGTGGAAATTTCCCTCGAAAGACTCACCAAAAACATGTCCCAGCCCGGCCTAGCTGTCGGTGTACGTTCCGTAGCCACCTGCATGGAGTCCGTCTTGACGCAATCCACAGCCGCCACGCGGCCGGTCAGGGACAGCTGCATGGAATCCGTCCCATCCAGCAGATCCCGTGGCGCAGCCGCATGCAAACGTGCGTGGGGTGACTCCTCCAGAACTGGCAGCTCCACCAAACCAATCCGTACGCATCTCACCACCTGCAAAAGCTCCTGATCCGGTGGGTCCAACACCGCTGCAAGCCCAGGTCCCAGCAGCCGCCAGCGTGGTAAAGAGACCGACCCCGGTGATCCTGTCGGCTCGATCGCCAACAAGCTGCCTTGTCCCGACGCATAGGACGACGCACAGGCCCGACCAGACCAGACGGATCAGCCCTGCTCGCATCCGCTTCCACACAATCCTCCTGGCCCTCCTGGCTGCCAGCCGCCGCGTGTCCAACGGCCAACGGCTGCACTCCATCTATGGTCAAAAGCAGTCCCATGGCGCTTTGACAGGGATAAGTCTCATCCTGACTGCTGACGTCGCTGCCTACTTTACTTTGAACTTGCTCGCCCTCACCCAGCGGCGCCGACGCCGAGAAGGAAGCCGCTCCGGCCGACGGCGGCGGCCCCACATCATCTCCATGACCAGGACCCTCCGGTGCCGCGCCACGCCTGCCGGGGGCATCGACATCATCCTCAAAGCGCGGCGACGGCGATGGCGGGGAACGCGGCGGGGAGGGCATCCCGGGATCATCCTCCTCATCCACGACCGACGGCGCAAGCCTGGCGATTCTGACAGTGTACCACAGTGCCGACAGCCGGGCGGCACGGGAATGACCTGTGTTTGTTAACCGCCGGGGTTCCTCAATGAATAGCCGCCGGCGCTCCGACACACGGTCAGGCGCATCCGTACGCAACCACACCTTGAAGTAGGACATGTCATGTCGCCTTGTCGTGCTCTCCGCAACGCCCACCACCAGCCCGAGACCGCGGAGAACCGAGTCGGCCGTCCTCCTGGTCCACGCATGCGCCGGCACTCCGACGAGAGCGAGCGGCACCAGGTACGACAGAGATGCTGCGGTGGCCTGCGCCTGCCTGATCCACGGCCGCAGAGTCACCGAGAAGCCTGCCGACGAAGGAGAGGAGAAGCCTCCCTGCCGCACCATCCGGTCCCGCGTGCTCTGCCTCTTGCAAAGCACCAAGAAGTACTCCGGCTGGAAAGCCCTGATCGACATATCCTCCGGCCCGATGCCGAAGTTCACATGCAGCGACGCCGCAACCGTTGCCAGGTCCACCTCAGGCCAGGTGCCCGTGATCGTGACCAGAACCGCCCTGGACAGCTCGGCCTCCATCTGCCACAGGTCCTCTGCCTCCTCCAAGTAGCAGCAGTCCACGCCCTCCTCCACCGCGGCGCGGCAGTCCACCCGCGGCAGCGACGGCGCGGCCGCAAACGGGACGGAGAAACTCGGCCCGACGACGGACTCCACAGTACCAGCCCGCGCCACTTGGCACCAAGACTGCAGCCGCCGTGCACCGGGCGGCGGCGGCCCCGGGGGTGGAGGGGGAAGCTCCGCAGTCGGCGGCGGTGGGGGAGGGGACGTCGCGGGGCGGCGCAGGGCCAGGGCAGGCCGGCGCGGCTGGTCCAGCGGGGACGGGCTGCGGGGGCGCGTGCATCCACGGGCAATATGACCATCGCCCCCACAACGGATCGCAGCTCAACATGGCAACAACTTCAGTTTCAGCAACACAGGCCTTGGCTCATGTGCACATATTAATCAAGTCAAAACATACATTTAGAGAAGCATTGAAATAGTGACCTAGAACGTCTTACTATAAAAGTTTACAAAGGTAGAACAAAAAATGATGAATTTAGGTTAAAGAAATATTTAATGTGCTCCAGTTTTCTGCCCTATCACTACAGATGCTATTGTCATCATCTGACGAGTACAACGAATACTTGCAATAGATAAGGTACGTAATTGTTGAGTGCTTACTTCCATAATTCACAATGGGCATCTATGTATTTCTACTGGAGGCTTCATAGCCGTAGCTGCAGGCTTAGGCCTTGTACAATGGGCGATGCTTATGTACAGGTGCTTAAGGAGAGAGACTATGCTTGCTTCCTAGAAAAAAATGATACCTACAATGGGTGATGCCTTCATACAGGTGCTTAGGCTGGATTAGTACAAGTGATTACGGAGGGAGAGTATATTTATTTATCACCAAAACACTGAAGCATCAGTTGGCACCGGAAGCAAACTCTGGCTTCCGTTGCCTCTCTGAAGCACCTGGTCAAGCGCCCAGGAGCAAAAAAAACCGGTTTTTTCTTTCAAGCACCGGTGGAGGCACCTGCATTGTACAGGGCCTTAGCTGGATTGAAGCCTTAATTATTGGCGGAAAACGATCAACTGAAACCGAATGAATTTCCATTCGCGTAAACCGTGCGCTGCGCGTCCTGTTGCAGGCCTTCCGGAGCTAACGTGGAACTGCTCGATTTTTCATCCCGCGCCATTGCGTGCTGTGTCCGTCATGGCTCCATCCTACTGCTGCGTGAGACCACACACCGGTGCTGCCGTCGCCGTGACGCGTCCGCCATGGCTTCTGCAGCCCACTGCTACGTGAGACCACAGGTCGGTACTGTTGGCGTTGCACTGCAATGTGGCACGTCGGCGGTTGTCGATGTAGCATTCAACGGTGCTGCGGGCGCTTTGACGCGGAGGTTTGTCGTCGGCTGTCAGCGGGGGCGGAGCCAAGATTTAAACATAGGTGGAGGGGAGGGAAGCCTAGTTGATAAAAATTTCGGTCTAAGGACAACTATCGTGATATATTGTAATAATGTACCGCTTTGATGCTATACAAATATGCTTACATTTCTATTAGTTTGAAATTGCCGATTGCTAATAAGATAAATAAGATGTTTTCAAAGGAGAACTTACCTGCTATAATTCACTTCCAATCTACCCCGTCCGTTCTTAAATATAAGTCATTTAAGAGATTTCATCATAGACTACATACGAAGCAGAATGAGTGAACCTATAATTTGAAAGACGTTTATATACATCCAAATTTAATCTCTATAGTGAAATTTTAAAAATACTCATATTTGGGAACGAACGGAGTAGATGATATCATGTAGGGCCAAAGCAAGTTGCATTCCCTTTTACTCCGAATGATGTTTAGTGCTGCTTTCTCTTCATAACTGCAAGTTTCAGATTTCGGATCACAGATTTCGAATTGTGACAATGTATGATGATATTTTTCTTAATACCGTTTGGCCATGCGTGGCAAATTTTGTAATGAGTGATTGTATTAACGTTTAAAATTAATTAATATATGATAAGGTTTTTCAAAAAACAAATATGCAAACATTGGCTAGTTGGATGGAGAACTGACCATCGGGACAGGCCCAGCCACCAGCCGTTGCCCTTCCTTCTTGATGTTGCCGACCGTAGCCGCGGTTGCAACGCGCTTCCGGACAGCGCCAGCATCCTTCCTGATATAGGCATTCCCGACGACTTCCTGGGGTGGATGGGCAATTGCTTCGCCTCACGACGAAGGCTTCGCCCTGATCTTCCACGAATCGATCACCAGAAACTGCACAAAGGGCAGGAGGCGGCTGGACAACAACTCTAATTGTCTAACCCATTGACAGTTAATCACGGGAAGAATGCTTAATGCCACGAGTCCACGACTTAGGAACGCATGAGGCCATGTGTGGGCTTTATTACGGGCCTTCTCTCGCAAAAAATATATATTACGGGCCTTCTCAATTTTTCAGATTTTCGTTCGAGTTGGAGGGGGCCGAGTATACTAATCCCCTTGGGAAGCAACTAGTTAGCGAGCACTCTTTCGAAAGCATTTCATCGATCACTCCCACGCGTCACCACTTGACGCGCTATCAGCCGCCGTCATGTGTCGCGCTCAGAGCGTTGCCAAGGCCAAAAACGCGTGCGGAAAAAAAACGAAATCCGAAGAAAACGCTCAAAGCTTAGAACGGTACAATATTACGATAGTTGTCATTAGACCGAATTTTTTATCAACTAGGCTTGCCCCCCCCCCCCCTCCTCCTATGTTCAAATTCTGGCTCCGGCCCCTGGGGCCTTTAGAAACAAGTGAGTGTCTTCTCATTTTCATTGTTGGTTGCACCCAGATTCATTTATAAGATGACAATGCCTCGTCAATCCAACCTGAATTTCAGTTTCGTGTATGGATAAACTCCATGTAATAACAATGATCCTACCACGTTCCAAGATTTAGCAACGGGTCTGGTTTGTGGCTGTAAACAATTGTTTACAATTATTTTCAAGTGCCCTCCCAATTGCAGAGGTGAAGATCCCTGAGGACCTGGCTGGCAATGTTCCCCGATCGCTGAGATACGAGATCAGCAAGGGCTTCGCTAGCTTGAGGGCGATTGGTCAAGGACATTCCTCAGCCAAGCTTGACATGCTATGGTCGTTGTCAGTGGGGATCGGGCACTCTAGCAAGCTCCAGCAGGGAGCACGGCGGCTGTCCTCAGCGTACTCGCTCAATAACGTCGTCATGGCCAATTCGGGCGACTTGTCATCGCTAGTGGCATCGCTGTCAGATCAAGTGATTCCTTTTTGTGATGACAATGTCTGGCCCGTGCATCTGAAGATCTTCTCGAACACGAATCTAGGACGCACATCACATGGACTATTCTCTGAATGAAAGTCCCATGATTGGAAGTAGAGAGAGGTTGCGACGCATCAGAGGTGGACAGAACAAAACATGTGGGTGAAAATATCGAAAAACGGAGAAACACAACCTCCCTTTATTATAGGATGTAGGAGAAGAAGAATCAGGTTTACAAATTTAAAAAATCTGAAAAATAACAATGGTTTATTATTAGAAGCGTATAAAGAATTCTATATAGTGCTACTATATATGAAAGCAATTATCTAGTACAGTAGTAGTTGTTGTTTATCTCTCGTACCGTAGTAGGTGCGACGAAAGCAATTATCTATCTAGAGTAGTAATTATTTGAGTCTCCCTCAGTAGTAGTAGCCCTGACCACATGAAAAGCAACAGGCACAACAGCGAAGATCAAAACTAGTCACCGAGTAGGTGCGACGGAAGAGGTATTCATCCGGTTGATTCCGAGGGACGACGAGATGGTCGCCGCATTGCCGCATCTCCTCCTCGAGGCGATCCAGCTCCCGATCGTAGGACCGCCCCCCGTCGACCAGGGTGCCGTTGACCCCCTAGCCGGGAGCGGGAGGGCAGCCCCATGCGAGCCATAGCCTGGCGCAGCCGTACGCGTAGCCGCCCGCCTCCGCGCGCCTGGCGGCGATGATGGCTGTCTCGCCGACGACGGCCTCGTTCGCCCAGTACTCGTCGGACCACGAAGGATCATACGAGACTTGCGCCGTTTCCCGCGGAAAGCAGAGGAGGACGACGGCTAGGGCGAGCAGGCCGGGGCGGTGCACGGAGGTCGACATACTACGCTAGTTTCAATCTGGGCACGGGGAGGTTCTCTTTTTCTACGATTATTTCAATCTGGAGACGACAAAATCCCCAAAAATGTGTCTGGTCGTTCCTCTATCTCTCACCCGGTCGATCGCCACACGCCCCGAAAGGCCGAAACCGGGCCCAGTCCCCTACTTCCCGATCGGCTCGCAACCCCAGATTTTGTAACCTTTGCCGCCGCCCTCCTCTCCTCTTGCGTTCGATCGGTGCGTCCCGTACTTCCCGTTCACCAGCTTATTGCTTGTCCACGAGGAGGAGCAGGTGTATCCGGTGGTCCGGAGACCGGAGCCATCCAAGTTATTGTGTCTGATTGATGAAACCAATTACTAAACGTTCTCGCATTTGTCTGACGGTGTCATGTCTCTTTGGACACCGCACTGGACCCTTTGAGATCGAGGGCGTCCATCAACAAGCTGCCCGGTCGAGGTCAGGATGATCGAGGAGTTCAGTGCAACCGGAACGCCGTCGGTGATTTCTCCATCAGGATGTTGGCGGTGGCCCACCACACACATGACGCACGTGGACTGGTTTCTGTGGCTGACGTGCGGGGCCTTGAATTAAATAGGACCGGTGGGAACTTGTTGGCCCATGCACGGGTCCAAGGTTGACACCTCTCATGTCCATGTGGATGTCAATTGGGTCAAAATATTGAACGAAAATACGTCCAAAGGGACATAAAACAAAAAATTGTGTCTAACTCAGATCATGATTTTTCGCATTTTTTTTAAGATCCAGCATAGCTGGCATTCATTGCTGATAGCAAACAGCAACGGGAAAAACAAAGTGATGAAGGTCCTAGGACCAAAAGATCCAAAGATCAAAGAAAAAGAAGAAAGAAAAACGGCAGTCCTAATAGTTGCATCGCAACACTCCATACAATTCATAGTGGACAGCACAGCTCCGATTCCAACGATGAACTACGAAAGAACTAGGCGAGGTTGGCGTCACGGAGGATGGCCGAACGAACCACCAGTCACGTGTCATCGTATACCACCGGCCCCTCACCGTGGCTTTGACTTCACAGCAACGGACAGTCGAGGCTCTCCCATAGACACGCTAGAGAAGAAGCCGACTACCACGACCAAGACCACGCCTTCCACATTGCTCACCGCCATCATTGTTGCCACAAAAGCCACCGTGCACGTCCAGACGTGAAAGCACCAGAGGGATCAAAGTCTTCAAGACGGTGCCCTAAAGAGGGGAACAACGTTGAAGACGACGCCACCACCCAATCCTACAGCAGGATCTAGGCTTTCATCCGAAGAAATTGATCCGCGAACAAAAGCTATGAAAATACCCAACGATGCCTTCAAGGAATATAAACGACGTCCATAAATGCCGTCACGGCCGGCCGGTGTTGGCCGGCCAGGCTTTCATCCGAAACAACCACTCCCACACATCAGGCCAAGGTCGACCCGTGCCTCCACTGGACCACGCACCCTCCCACACACACAGCAAACGCGTCATCGTGGTGCAGGGCCACCAGCTAGCCTCCTCGACGACGACGGGCCTGCAGAGATGAGATCGGGCCTTGCACCCAGTATCCAACCACGGCCGGAGCCTCGCTGCACCAGCAAGCAAGCGGCATCCGTCCACCACCACCACCCAGTCGTACCCCTCGCGGGCCGCCAGCCATGGACAACCTGCCAAGCAACCAAGCAGCCGCGCCACACCCACCACAACGACCGTCGTCGCCCTGCTGAACCGCCACCACCGCTCGTGCTCGCGAACTAGCCACGGTCATCACGCTACAGATCCGCGCTGTCTGAAGCTTCCCCGCCCAGCAGGCCTCCTGCGCGCCAGATCCACTCTTACCGGAGCTCCACGCGCGCCTCCCCTGACCGGCACGCCGCAAGTCCATGTGGGAGCGGCGTCTGAGCACGGTCCCCGGGAACTGGCCGCCGCGCCAAATCGTAGCCAACGCTCGCCGCGGTCCCGTGCAAACGAGCGCACCCACGCGCACCCGTCACCTCCGCCGGCGCCAGCTCGCCGCGCCCAGCCTCCGTGAGCACGCGCGCGTCGGCATGTGCACGCAGCACCCCAGATCTGGCCGCCGCTCCATGTCGCGAGCTCCCATACGCCGCGCGCCCCTGCTGAGGAGTGCACCAGCGAGACACATCCAGCCGCGTGCCAACACGAGCCCCCGGCCGCCCGTGTCCTCGGCCGGCGCCCGCTCAGCACGCCCAGTTTCTCTAGATCAGGCATTGGAGATTCAGACTTTGACCAGTTTCAGACTTTGCATTGGAGATTTTGTCTCTGTTTCTCTGGATCAGGCATTGGAGATTCAAACTATGCATATCTGGAAAATCAAGACCTAGATCTGCTTAACAAGAGGCACTAATTTGATGTATCGTTTGCATGGTGTGGATTTTTTGTTTTCTTGCTATGGTCCAAGGACAGACTGTTCTATGCATTTCAGCAAAAAAGCTTGGGAGTTCACGGGACTGCTTTTTTATTCTGGTTACAATTGAAGAGTGATGAGTTAGTCTAATCAGTTTCCATGTCCTAAGATAGGGTTCGGGATGTTATAAGAGTGAACGAGTTGTAAGTTGGTGCGGTTTGGAGAACAAATGTTGTGTTGTTGCTATTGGGCTTCTGGTTCTCATAACTCACAAGTTTAATTATTACATTGATCTGAAAATTCTAGTGTTGATTGATGTTGTGTATCCTTTTGTTGATCATGAAAGTTGCTTATTGTCTAATAATGCTTATGTGGGAGTAGGAATACTAGACTACTAGTCAACTCATTATCCTAGAGGTTCTATCTGATGGGAGTCGCCCTTGCACTTTGTTTTCCGGGTTTGATTTGGTTCTGGTAGCACACCAGGATTGCCTGAATTCAAGATCAAAACCAAGCCACTGACAGCTACGCCAACTGACACTTTGGTGTAGTTATCATCTATGTGCATCCACATCATGTACTTGGCAACCCCATTGATGAAATATCTCCTCATTGTATAGACAAAAATAAACAAGAGGGTTTAGGGCGCTAGTCTCAGCATGTAGTTGTCTATTCTTTGTCCTTGCATGTCCATTCTTCATGGAGTCGTTGACACTTCGGTAGACATCAGTTCTGACTTATGAGATGCAAGTATTCGGTACCGGGAAAATCTCTGAATAACTCTGAATTAATCAAGTTCCACTGAACTGAGATAATGAAGTGGTCTTTTGCTTTCCAAAGTAACAGAAACATCGGCATGGGGTATAGGGAAAAAATCCCCACGCTAAAAGAGGAATTTGATGTTGAGATGAAGAACATAACATGCATGATGATTACCACATCCGAAGATAGACAAGTAAGAAGCAAGATAATAGTCGGTCATTACAGAAATGCACATGACTAGTACGTGGATGTCCCAGCGTTACAAAACTTTTGAGGCCTAACCAAAATTGAACTGTACAAGGCTCTTCTTGGCAATTGCATGCCAAGTTTCTACTGCACAAGCAAATGAGGCACATTATATCAAATACATAAGTTATTGACAGTAACTAGGACTGACTGAAACTCCCAAAAGCGACAAGACCAATTGTCGGACACCAATGAAATGAACAATCATGCGTCCTTCAGTCTTCACTACAGGAGGATTTGAACATGTCCGCATTTCAGTAGAGAGCCAGATGTTTTTGAGGCCGAGAAACCATCCGCGGAGATGGGGGAAAAGCTCCATGTATTTTTCAAAGCCAACCACTGACGTTTCTATGACCTTGTCTCCTTACATGAAAGCTGAGAAGCCTGGGCAAATATAGTTTGTGCCCCGACCACACAAGCGTTCAATGCCAGATTCCGTTCTTCTGATAATGCTATCCTGCAAAATATATGCATTTGGTTACCAATTTTTTTTAAAATGGAAGCATTCAGAGTAATCAAATTAGACGATTACAGAACCTAGACTAAAATTGGTTAGAACGATAATTTGTTTGAAGATGTCTCCTCAGTTTCCACGATTATGGTCTTGAGCTAGTTTTCTCTCTGCTCATAGTCCAATTCTAATTTAGATTTCTAAATCCAACGATCAAGTTAAGATTTATCCCTGTCTGAATTCATATTGGAGTTATCTTTGACATTATAGTCAACTAGGGACCAAAGATGAAGAATTGCCCTTGTCAAAACTGGAGGCCAAGGATTGTCAACCCATAGCACAAAAGAACATCTTCCGTTTCCCTAAAAAAATCAATTCATAATTATAAGTGAATGAATCGGTTAATTAAACAAAGTGGATGAATCGATGTCAGATGAGGTGTCAAGAAAGAGTCTGAGAAATTACATATTCTATTGTGAACTTATGTATATTTCGCCAGCAATCGATGTTCATAGGAGACCATGTGAGAAAACATTAGTCCTATTTATTTTGGTCAAAAGTATTAGTAACATTTTCCTAAGTTTTCCTAAGAAAATGAGGCAGCAACTTTGTTAGAATAAAAAGACACTTGGAAACTTGTAAATCCCTGAAGTCTAACTCTGTCAAGTTCCACTTAATAAAATTCAATAGGAGTAGATATTTTGAAGGAAAGATAGAACTCCATTCATTAAGAACAATTCCCTAAGAATAGGAAACATCATTAAAGGACGTCTGTACTGAAGTATCACATTCCGACAAGATTTCATTTGCTCTCTATCCACTTTCATGATCCAGTCTTATTATATTTCAGCACTAAAATTTGTAGAAAGTATAATTAAATAATTTATGATATGAACTACTACCTCTGTTCCAAAATATAAGACGTTTTAGTAGGCTAAACTATAGCAGCTGGTAGCAGATCAGAGGAGCAGTAGTACTTAGTTGAGTGGCAATCACACCATGGGACAGCGGCTGCACGGCGTCAACAGGAGGATCAGAGGAGCTAGTACAACATGTATGCACCTACATGTAGTGGGCGGGAAGGTTGCCGGCGGCAGGCTGTAAGGTATCCGGCATACGGCGGAGAACAGCAATTCAATTAATTGGATATGCAAGCAATCCCTGTGCAACGATTTGTGTTGAATACCAAAACAAGAAAGTGCAGAGCAGGAACTGAACTGGGGAATGATTAACTCTTGGAAAGAGAACAAATTTTGGTGTTTTCCAATCGTTCATTAATCAGAGTTGAAGAAACATATTTTCCAGGAATCAATCAAGAACAAGAAAAGGGCTGTGAGGGAGACTAACCTGGATGGGAGTCTGGCCGCAGGGGTAAGGGAAGAGGCCGAACCCGTTCCACGCCTTTCCGGCGAAGCTCCCGATGGCGGCGTACAGGGCCGGCCGATAGGCAGATTGGATGCGCCGCGACGTAGGGCCTGCAGGACCGACAACAGGGTCCTGTGATGTAGAGAGCAGGGCCTGCAGGAGCGCCGCGACCTAAGACCTGCACGCGGAATCTTGTTCGCAGGAGCCAGAACAAGGTCGCGGACTGCTGCTTCTCGTCGGGATTGGGGCCGCCGCCTGGGGGGTGATCCGAACGGCGCACGAGAGGGGTGGGCGGCGGTGGCGGCTATGCGAGGGGAATCCGGCTCATTCGTGCGTGGGGATGGCCTCTGAACGTCTGTGAGGAATAGAAAGTACCATTATACCCTTTTAGAACGGAAAAAAAACCATTAAGTGATTTTCCCAGATCTAATGATCAGACAAATTTAGAGATGGAGTTACATGAAATTACAAATCGTAACTCGCCAATCACCATAAAAGAGCTCTAATAAGTTATCTCTTCTGGGTATAGCAATCAAAGAAAATGCTGCAAGGCCAAAAAAAAAGTGACAGTTGAAAGGAAATACAATGACAGCAAACAGGTAAACACAAGTGCCAATAACAGGTAGTAATTATTCAAGCACGCCGTCTTTCTGGAGCTTGCTAACTTCCCTAAAGACATGTATCTATTTCTCTTTCCATTTCATCTTGGTGTTTCCCAGCGGAGTATTCAACCAACCCATTCCTAGCACCAGGATAAAACAGTAGTGTTCAAACCACTTTCTGATTACGGATCTCTTTTTTTTTTTTGGCGGGAAAAAATCATTCTGATTACTGATCTTGCAACTCGGCATGGCAGCAACATTCCTGTGGGCGTATGATCTCGGCAACCACAATCACTGCTCGTGGTGGGTCTTGCAAGACAATAGTCCACAAGCCCGTAAACCAGGCCATATGCATCGCCCAAAGAAATTGCCATTCCTGTGCTCCACATCATTGCAGCAGCAACCATGTAAATCACGATATTCTTACTGTTGCTAGTCCACAAGCAAGTTACATTTTCAAGATCATCACCTATATATGTTCCTTTGCACAACGAGGGATAACTCCATCCATACAGTCTAGCAATGATATACAAGTCCATAAATAAAATTGGGAAACTACGACAGAATTTTGACAAAAAACTGACAGTGCCCAGGGCAGAGTGTCGCCATGCCTCTTGGAAAACAAATACACTGACATGATCGTAGGTAAATAGGGGTGGCAAAATACAAGTACTTACTATTCAAACATCTATTTCTGGTAACAGAATGATAGCCAATAGTATTATAGGAGCGCTTTTGGATTACTGGTCTCCGGTTCCAGTGGGCGTCTTGCACGACAATAGTTCCACTCCAAGTGATCTCTCCTCCCCATCTTCTTGTGCTGGATGGATTCTGCAAAGAAACATCACATTTTACAACCCCGCCAGCATATTCTTGCAAAAAGGAAGAACGATTAAAGGGTTCCAGCAGTGGAGGCATGTTTATGGATCACCAACCTGCATGACAACTTCGGTACTGGTATTCCCGTGATTCTCTAATCTCTACGGATGGCATATGGCCATGTCTTCGGTTTCAACAGGATTGGGATAGGCCTTGATGCATCTGCAAAGATTAATAATGTAGAAACTTACGCTCAGAGGAACATCAACAAATTACGAAATGACGAATTTAGGTTAAAGGAACCTTTAGTTTGACTCCAATTTTCTGTCGTACTACTAGCGATGCTATTATCATTTTCCAACTAGCAAATTTAATACTCACTAGTAAAGTAGTAAGGAGTAACAGAAAAGTTAATTGTTGTGTGCTTACCTTCATAATAATGGGCATCTATGTTTTTCTTCTGGATGTTGGGCAGCCGTTTATGCAGGCTTGCGGGGAGTGTCTTAATACCAGGGCAGGATCTAAATGTAAGACGCTGAAGTTATGAGTATGCCTGCGGCCCATCCGGTAGGGAAGCCAGGGAATTGCAACTCTTAAGTATGAGGCGCTCCAACGATGAGAGCTCTCCCGACCGAGATTGCAGAGATGTCAACCCACCGCAGTTAACAATGTATAGAACCTTGAGGGGCAAGGGAAGATGGAGGGCCCCTTTTAAGCTATGACACTCAACTATTTTTAGTTTTTCTAAGTTCTCCATGCAATCTCCGGGTGGTGATGATGATGACACCTCTGCTATACTAGATGGCCCTTGATGAATCGATGATGCTGACTGTCCCTGCTGCAGCCTCCTGCCGGATATAGACTCAAGCTTCTTGCAATACTTAATTTCCATTACCGTGAGAGACGCAGGGACATTGAAGACCTCAACCAAGCTTTCACATTCCGATAGCACTAGTACGTCTAGACGTGGAAAAAGCTGACTCGTTTCTGATGATGTTGATGGCTTGGTAGAATCTTGTGCATATCCAGTCAGATTCTTGCATTGGCGAATCATAAGCTTCCTCAAGGATACCAATCCTTCAAACTCTTTTTCTGGCCAGTGGAGGAGTGCATGACACCTACAAAATGACAAATCTTGCAGGTGTACAAAACAGGAACACAACTCCGTTACACCTAGCTGAAAATCTCGTAACACCAAAACTGTCAGAGGAAAATCATGATCACTCCATTTGTCCATGCCATCCACTAATTCCCTCAAACAATGCTCAGCGGCCACCGAGGTTGTTTCTGTACTGTCCACAATGCTATGCAGTTCTAGGTTGGTCAATGAAGTCGTATGCCTGGCTACCCACTGGAACAACTGTACATCACGTCCTTCCATCTTTAATACACTGAGCTTTGGTGATTCAACTCTAGTTGTCAACTCTGGACATCTCTCGATACAAGTGTTCTGGAGGTTAGGGAAGGTCGGTTGCCCTGGCAATGCAGTCAACTTTTCACAATGACTAATACACAGCTTTTCAAGACGAGGAAACATGATCACTTGTCTTTGCATTCCATTATCTGTTTCCCACCATCTCTCAAAACAGACAAGCTCTTGCAACGTCAGCTCCTTCAGATTTGCAAATGCAAAGGATGTAATAGTGCCACCGCTAAAGAACCATTGCAGTTTGTTACAACCAGACAGATGGACCACAACAATGTTTTGCAACATAGCTGTCCATGTTGGAAAGGTGGTGGCTCCATAGGCGTGTATCCTTATAGCATGCAGCCCATCATGAGGTTTAAGTTCCTCCAGCATTTTTGCATCATGCCGACTGCTAGGTTCATCAACAACGTTATACGATCCAACAGTCCATTTTAATGTCAGTTCTGTTAGTTCCTTCTTCATCACGAGGTTTGCAGCTTTTGCAGCTTCTTCCGTCACGTTCTCTAGATGATTTAACTCTAGTTGACCACCGAGGTTTAAATTCCCGAGCTCTCCAACATTGCTACAATTAGAGCCACTGCTTGCTACAAAACATGTAAGTGTCTGTAGGGATGTGAGTTTTCTTAGGTCTCCAGGCATGCCTTTCAGCTACAAAACAGGATGCAGATGTTTTGGTTTCAGCGGAAATGATCCCAACAAACAGAGCTTTAATGCTCGCAAAGAGCTGTATTTTGATAGATGCTGCAATGATGAATTTTCCATACGACTATCACACAGAAGTGTTCGGATAGCTGGAGAGCTGTTATCCAGAGAACTATTCAATTCTTTTTCTGGTTCCTTGCATGACAAAAATAAATGTTGAGTAGTGTCTGGAAGCCACTCACTCTGACTTGGTCCCGTAGTTGTAGCAACAGCATCAATTTTGCCAGGTTTCTCAGTTGCCAAGGCACATTCCTTCTCCATTACAGAAAGTGCAACATCATGCATAAGATCATGGATTTTGCATGTAATTCTGGAATAACATGCCCCGTCATGTTCAATTTCACTGGATGCGGCTTGGACTTGTTGTTTCACATCCTGAAAGAATGACCTTGAGACCAGCTCATCAAAAATCTGTTTGCCAATGGTTTCAAGACAAACTTGCTTTTCCTGGATAATAAAGCCATGTGCGATCCATAGTCGGATCAGCTTGTCCACATCAATCTCGTAACCTTTGGGAAACATGGCACAAAAAGCAAAGCATTGCTTCATATGAGACGGCAAGTCGTTGTAACTGAGCTTGAGTATTGGTAAGATACCAGTCTCCTCGGTGCAAATGCTGTTTCTACCTCGCTTGTCTTGGTATGCAGTACAGAGCCCAGTGCTGTTGCAGCTAAAGGAGAGCCAACACATGTCTTCACAAGCTCATCAACCATATTCACCAACACGGCAGGCCTTTCCTCTTCATTCTGAAAACGTCTGAATGCTCTTGTCTCGATAATTTCCTTTATGAATTCATCCTCCACAGCTGTGAGATTATAAGCTTCAACAGTACCCATTGTTTCAGCCACTCCTTCATCATGAGTTGTTGTCAAGACAGCACTACCCCTGCCACCATGTTGTAGGCAGGCCTTGAGATCTGCCCACATATCATCCTTTCGTTCCCAAACATCATCCAGTACAAGGAGGTATCTCTGCCCACTCGATAATTTCTGAAGCTTGTTCTTGGAAGTACCTGCTGCTTCTGTACCATACTTGTCCTTCCCAGAGTCTGCTTTTCTCCTATCATTCTTCCTCACGGAACCTGCTTCTATATCATCATTATTCGTCCCGTGAGCTGCTTCCGTAGTATCATTATTCTTCCCGGAAACTTCTTTTGTACCATCATTCTTCTTCTTGGAAGCTGCTTCAACTATACTTTGAGCCAGAGAATCCACATCAAAGCAGTCAGAGACACACACCCATACAGTCAAATTGAAATGTTTCTGAATTTCAGGTTCATTGTAGACTAGTTGTGCTAACGTCCCCATTCCAACGATGGGAACAACCGTGAGATCTGCATTGTTAGCTTGACCAACTAGCATATCAACAAGTTGGTCCTTATCTTTGTCTCTCGACCTGCTGGTGATTTTCTTTGGGTCGGAGATAACATGATCCGTCTGCCGCAACTGACTGGATACCGACAGTTGCTGTTGATACTTAAAGCCAAATGCATTCATCTCAGTCACAAGGACATCGATGGCTCGCACAATCTTGCGGAGCTTTCTTCCCATCCTGTTACGGAATATGAAACGGTTGTGGGTGGGAAAGAGCTTTACCACACCGAAGCCAAGCTCCTTGTAGTGTCCCTCCTTTTTGGCCTTGCGACGAAGCGCCTCCTACTTGAACTCGTCCAAGACTTCATTCGCCTGGTAAGTCACCTTCTTGATGGCCTGGAGCCAGGCCGCTGCCCCTTCCCTGCTCGGCGTCCGCAATGACGTCGAGGATGGCGGGCAGCCTGCGCTTGAGGATCTCACGCTGCTCCTCCATGCCCTTCATCACCTTGTACTTGTCGAGGAGGTAGTTGGACGCCTTGTCCATCACGACCGTGACCAGTGGTTGGACCACGACGTTGACCACCGTCGAGGCCGCCATTGGAACACGGCGTAATAATAACACAGATGGTGTGAGCAAAAAATGTGTTTGCTTGCTTGGTGAGGGGCATGTAAGAAAACAATGCCTAGTATATGTGTGGAAGCAAATAGCAACCGACGGCCCTTAACCTGTGGCATCAGCACTGTTCATCTTCTGAACACAAGTACAGATAACAAGAAGAGGTGGAGAACAAAGTGACGGTCTGAGCAACATGGTGGGGCTTCTTCAGTGGCTTCTCGGCGAATCCTATGGCCATAGGACGTGGCGTTCTCCCCCAAATATGCCTGTTTTGGCTCCATTAGAGCTTTGCAATGGTGGAGAGTACAATCATGGCCCGAGCACACGTCAAAAAAAAAAAACAGTCATGGCCCGAGCAGCTTTCAAATAGGATGAATCTAGCAGCTTTGTGTCGAACGCGCTCATGTGCTTGATTGATCGTGAGGAAAATGGAAGCAAAACAACGCTTACTGCTCATGTGGATCTGGAATGGATGCTCGCTTCCTCCCTCTGCTCCCGGCTACCTCCTCCCCTTGGCGCTCCGCCGCCAGTCTCGAAAAGTGCCAGCTTGCATTGGTCGCTCGATCCTCCACCCCGACGGGCGACGGCCGCCGGGACGCTTCAGCGATGTTCGGCGCAGGAGGAGGAGGAGGAGGACGATGGTTCCGGTGCTCGCTAGAAGCCAGGAAACACGTCGCAGGCGGCGGCGGCGGCGGATTCCGGCCGGCGTCCCGTGTGATTGAGGGGTCGACCATTGTAGACGACGAGGAGGCAGCGTCTTTTTTTTTCCTTCTTCTTTAAGGGGAAGACAAGGAGGAACTGTCCAGGCTCACCAGGCCCAGGTCCACAACTCCTTTTTCTGAACGCTAGGTGTCCCCTCTATGATCTCATCTAAATCTCCTAAAAAAATGTAGTCTCATATAAAAACTAAGAACCCTTCAAAAAAAAAGGGTAAGAATCCCTAAAAAAATCTGAAAAATAAAAGTTTCTCAAAAGAAAATCTAAAAAATAAGAACCCCTTAGGAAAAAAAAGATTCCTAATGAAATACTCCCTTCGTCCTGAATTACTTGTCGTAGAAATGTATAGAAATAGATATAGCTAGAACTAAAAATATAAATATGTCACATCAATTTCCGTGACAAGTAATTCGGGACGAAGGGAGTACAATACTAATAATATAGAAATCAGTGAAAATCTGGTTAACACGGTTAAAATTGGCGTAGAAGTGGGATGACGAAGTGTACAATTCTAAAAGAAAGCTACCGCGTAAACAAGATCGAGAACAACATAATTTTAAATAAAAGGTGATGTCCAAGCAAAACAAACCTCCAAAGGCGGAACCGAGACGACGATAAGAAAAGCATACGCTTACACCCACATAATTGGTATCAATAGAGAAATGTGACAGTGAGAGAAGAACAATTGAGAAATGATGTTTGCGGAAATTATCTCCAACAAAAAGAAAAACAGCTGGACATGAAAATAAGCATGTATACGTTTAAATCTAAGAAAACTCTCTTCAAGGACATACATAGATGCAATTTCTTTATTTTTCAGCAAGCCTTGTCATATCGAACTATTATGGTTAATGGATCTGGTGGCCCTTTTTTGGGGGGCAAAAAGAAAAAATAAATTATAACACGTACACAGAATCACAAAAACTGATCAACAGCTTGGGAGAATGCCAACATGAAACAACAGGTTTCAAAATGATTCGAGGCGCGTAATGAACCAAAGTTTGGGTTCAGAATGATTGGAAGCACACATCTTTCTTGCTCGCTCGGTCCTCGCCATCTTCAGAAGGGTCGAAAGTACTCCCTCTGTAAACAAATATAAGAGCATTTAGATCATTACTTTAGTGGTGTAAACGCTCTTATGCTTCTTTACTAAGGGAGTAGTAGACATCTTCCTTGTTTTGTTCTTGCCATCTCTCCATGTGCACCACATATTAAACTGCCAGGAGAAACAAGAGCACATATCAGACTTTCCTATCATTTTGGTTTGATGGTCAAGCTAGCCACTCCTCACTTACAAGCAAATATCACAATGGAAGCACACGACGGAATCAACAATACAGTTTCACCACCTGAGAGCCAGATGGTAAGGTGAAAGTAGTAGTATGTTTTTGGATGGGTTAAGGAGTGTCAAAGAAGCAGCCAACTTTAGCCAACTTTGTCGTGGATTGCCGTCGTCCAGTACTAAAAGACAAAAAAAAATCTATAATTTGTCAAGCCAGCCATGCAAGAAGAATAAAAAGGAAAAGCTCCAGTCTCTGGAGCAACAAATCTATCAATTTCTTCCAGACAAATGTGACCATTTTAGCTCTGGCACGGATGTATTCACTAGCATGTTCTTCATCAGACACAGATGTACCTATGATGTCAATATCACATAAAGCAACTACATGCCAGATGAGGTCCTTGGTCCTTTTTGGAATTTAATTCCTCTATTCCTAGCGAAGAAGCTTCCTTGCTACCACTATGAACCAGATAAGCATTCTGGGATTGTGTTTTCCCATAGAGTGCAACATGCCGATAGTATAGTTCAAGCTCCTTTTCAGATACTACAATGAAACGACGAACTGTCACCAGCTATTGTTCATATTTCGATTTTTCAAGTGCCTGGAGATACAAAGAAGATATGTATCAGTGGGCACTTGAAAAGATGTGCACATATATAGAGTCAGCCTGATGGCCAATGATCCGAACCAAGTGCTGCCATGAGTTGCGTTTATGGACATATGAACTGGAAACAGGCTGCTGGTAGGTACTGTACTGACATATGGACGTTAACTGTCAAACCATGTTCAGGTTTATAATGTCGAGCATCTTCCAATTTACGATCTAAACACTGTAAAGTACTCCCTCCGTCCCATAATATAAGAGCGTCTTTGACACTACACTAGTGTCAAAAACACTCTTATATTGTAGCAATTAGCAATTCCCATACCTAATATAGAAAATGCAAGCAAACAACTTGTGAAGGAAACCACACTGTCAAAATGTTTCAATGAGGAAGTAACCAAGCAAACCAAATAGCAAAAGAGAAAACAAGGCTAACTTGTTGATACCTTCTCCATCTTATATTTGAGTCAAGCTTCAACTGTAGGAAATTTCTGTTTTCCTTTTTTTCCTTTGGGTCATCTGATATTGCCGTGGATCATTTTTATTGGACTCCTTCCTCTTCCACTTTTCCCGCTTCCTCTGAAGCTTCAAATGCCTCTTTGTCGACTACATCCCCTTATAGAGGGCTCCACCTCCTCAATCTCAAACTTGGGTTTCCTATCTTTAGACAAAACAAGATTCACAGAATCATAGGTAGCCCATCTAACACCCCATGAATTCACAAATGGGTAAAAGGGGTTTAGGCGTTCACTAAATTAAGTCCAGCGATAAATCATAGGGAAAATGCAACCATAGAATTATGCCAAGAAGCTGCAACTGGTAAATTATGGCACATCATGAACAAGCAGATAAACTAGAAATTCTGGTCGTTTCACTACCCGAGGGACGGACGGGAAGGTCGAAGTCGTATCTTTCGGATGGATTTGAATAATGAGTATGAAAGAAGCAGACAACTTTCTCAAAGTTTCCGGTGATTGCCATTGTCAAGTACTCTTCTGATGATGCATTACAAAAATTCCTAAAATATCAATACAGGCCTGCAAGAAGAATTAAAAAGAAAATCAATCTCTTACTTTCTTGGATAATACACAAATAGTTCAAGTCACAAAATGTAATGAATAAATGTCCAGCCACTTTTAGTTGTAATAAATGCACTCTATGCAGAGGCAAGACCCAGGACTAACTTGCAACTTTAAATAATACAGATGCATGTAACTCAACATTCAGCACAACACATAGTGCATGGTTTACGGTATCCAAAGAAAACTTGATTTCTACCAAACTCGGAACTATCTGTTGTTCAAACATTTGATTAGCAGAAACACAAGGTGAAATTTTTCACACAATCATGGAATTTTGACAAAAAACCGACCAGTCAATCAGAATATTATTAATAGATCAGGATCGAAGTTTCAGAAATAATATGGAAACTTGAGCATTGTATGCTATTCCTCTTAGCACAAGGGGTTGTTACAAACCTCAAATCTCTACAGCTATACACACCACATGAGTACATATATGAAGGAAACCTATTTCTTTAGTGTTTCCATAGATATGCACAAAAGTCAGGGCATGTATGCTGGCTACTGAACTTCTGCCATGTACCAAGTGCCTCTCAGAACATCACTGAAATCATTGAATCGAACAGCAATAGCTTCCTCCAGTACATTGCACAACAAGTAGTGCAATCAACATCTTTTGCAAGTGTTATATAATCTGGTAGGTTCCACCAGAGAGTTATTCAGAGAGCGAGAAAACACTAATAGCCACGGAACGTATTATGTTCCATACCAAGGGCATGACAACACACCAAGGTTCTTTTGAGTATTCTATACACGTTTTGTCAATAAAACCAGCAGTTCTAATGTAAAACCTAATGTATCATGCGGATGAGCTTCAGGTCATTCCCAGTACATAATTCAACAAGCTAAGAAAAACTTAGAAACTGAATGATTGATTATATTTGCCTGGACGAGAAGCACAAGGAATAAGCTAAGAGCGACCACATCTCTTGAATTGAATATCATCAAAATAAACATACTAGAGAAATAATCTGATCAAAATTCAGGATTATGGCCATGTGGTAATCACAGAGCATTGAATTGAGGACTGGAAGAGGTAAGAATCAAAATACCTGAGAGTCAGATGCAAGGTGAAAGTAGCATGTTGGGATGGGTTAAGGAGTGTGAAAGAAGCAGCTAACTTTCACACTTTTTTGTCGTGATAGTCGACGGATTGTCATTGTCCAGAACTCGTTTGACGATGTATTACCAAGTTTACGAAAATATCAAGACAGGCCTGCAAGAAAAATGACAAAGAAAAGCTCCAGTCTCTGAAACAGCAAAACTATCAATTTCTTCCAGATAAATGTGAGCAGTTTAGCTCTGGCATGATGATCAGCACATGCCGCATGATCTCAACTTGGAAACTGAATGATTGACAATATTTTTGCAGAAGAGAAGCGCAAGGAATAAGCGACCACATCACTTGAATCGATACTGATACTGAACATCATCAAAATAGGGGGACATACTAGAAGAACAATCAGAACAAACGTCTCTAGGCACTAGGATCTCACTCAGTAGAAACAAGCCAAAATCTCACCAACAAGCAAGCACGGTCTATGAAGCGTAAATGAACATACAAGAGCACTTATGGCAGCCCAAACAGGTAACAAAAATTCACTTTTATCTGCTCGCAGAAAGCGCAAGCATGGGAGATATCATCCCCTGGATCTCCTGTAGCGTGTGTTGTATCTTAATCTCCTCCACGACCATCCGTTTAAGGTTCCTGACGCACCCGCTCAGCTTCCCCCCATCCTCGCTTACGATATCCTCCGCGCGCATCTCCAGCACCTTGTTCGCCACCCCAAGCAACAGCCTTGCGTACCTCGGCAGGGTCGCGTTGCGATGCAGGAAGTCGAGGAGAAGCCTGAGCTCGGCCACGTCCAGATTCCCGATGCATCTCACCAGCTTCCTCCTCGCGACCAGCTCCTCCATTACCGCCACGACGCTCCTCGGATTGTTCTTGGCTAATGCTGAAACCAGAGCTTCCTTGTGCCTGAACTTCCTCAACAGCTTGTCGTGCTCTGCGAACTTCACCTTCTTGGGCCTTGAGATCACGAAGTCGCCCTGCTTGGCCTTTTCATTCTGGCCGCGGAGGAAGTATCTGTAGTAGCTCGGCTTGAGCGCCCGCTTCTCTGGCTTGGGCATCGTCCAAGCGAATTCGCTGCTGACAACCTCCTCTTCCTCCTCCTCTGCTGCATTCTTCTTCCTTCTGCGCACAAAGACGTCTCCCGTTGAAGACCCGGCAACAAGCACCGTCCCACACGGCGAGCAAGCCACAGACAGCAACTCCTTGGGGTACCGCATAGAGTGTGTCATTTTGAGCTCCCCATAATCAAAGCTCTTGACATACCCATCGCTCCCTGCGCTAAGCAGCCGGGTTTCCCCGGTGGTGCCCATCTTCCCGAGCGCAAGCGCAAAAATTGTCTTGACATGGCTCTCCACCGAGTGCACAAGCCGTCCACCACCAATCACATCCCAAATCTTCACCGTGGTACCTCCGGCCGTGGCAAGCAACCCGCCGGACGGCAGGAAGAGCACGCACTCCACCGAGGCGCCATGGGAGAAGGACAAAGCAGGGGCCTTCCCCGTGCGGGCGTCCCACAGCTTGACGCTTTGGTCATAGGAGCCGGTGGCGAAGAGGTGGTGGTCGACGGGGGACGGCGCGCCGGCGCGGATGTAGTCCCGGTGCGCGGCGGGGACGGTGAAGACGGGCGTCTCGGAGGGGACGTCCCAGTAGACGAGCAGCGCGTCGTCCCCGGCGGTGAGGAGGTGGACCTTGTCGCCGCCGGCCTCCGGGTAGCGGACCACGCGGGTCTCGGCGGTGTGGGCGGAGAGGGTCCGGAGCGGGCCCGCGGTGGGCTTGTCGACGCGGAATACGCGGACGACGCCCTTCTTGTCGCCGGCGGCGAGCAGCGCCCCGTCGCAGCGGAAGGAGGGAGAGAACGCGGCGTCGTCCTTGGAGACGGTCACCTTGGGGCGCGGTGCGAGGGGGTCACCGGTGAAGAGGTGAACGTAGGAGGACCAGGCGGCGGCGAGCGTGGGCTTGGCGTGCGCCGGGGAGAAAGCGAGGTGGGTGACGGAGTAGGGGGAGCTCGTCTCGAGCTTGGAGGAGCGGAAGTTGCGCCAGTAGTAGGCCTCCGGCGAGAGGCGGTTGGGGTTGCCGTGGGACGGGAGGAGGGAGGTGTGCGGCGCGGCGGGGAAGAGGGGCTTCGTGGTGTCGGCGGCCATGGCGGCGGCGGCGGGTGGACGGGCGGGCGGCGGCCAGGCGGGAGAGAAAAACCCTAACTGGATGGGAACGGTGGGGATGGAGGGTTTATGGGTTCTGTGATGGGCCGCGTTGGAAAAAGGCTTTCTTGCTCCTCCTCGACAAATTCAACCCAGTAGAACGAACTGTATAGATTCTCACAAAAAAAAAGGTAGAACGAACTGTACAAGGCTGAAAACAAAATGAAAAAAATATGAACAAAATAATTTTGAAACTTCAAAAAATCTACAGAAACTGTGAAATGTTTAAATGTAAATATTCATGGATTCGTCGGCATAGATGGTCTTTTATGCAAAAAGTTCCGGTGGTTCCTCAATGCTTTAAGATTCATGTGTAGTACTAGCAGTTTTTTTAGTTCCGCCATATACTCCCTCCGTTCCTAAACATAAGTCTTTTTAAAGATTTCCACTACGAACTATATACGGATGTGTAGATTCACTCATTTTGTTCCATATGTAGTCCGTAATAGAATCTTCAAAAATACTTATATTAATGAACGGAGGGAGTATATACTAATGTGTATACACTTTATTCAGAAATATAAGAAAATACATTATACCAATTATCTTCAATGCATATTTTCTGAAAGACTCCAAAAAGTACAGACTTCTCACTTGCTTAGCTTGTCTCCCTACTCCATTCACGCACTTAGCATTTTTTTTCCACATTCCTCTATTGCTATCTTATAAAAAGTCGGTTATCTTTTCCTACTTGGTAAAGTTTGTTAAATAAAAAATTGTTCACCGATTTACAAAAAATATATTAAAAATATGCTGCAAACTAAAAAAGTGAATTTAACACATTTTGTAAAATTTATAAAATATTCATTAATTAAATATAATAAATCTTTTTAAACAAATATTCAGACTCTTTAAAAAAAACTCTAGATATATTCCCTAATTTTTCAAAATCAATATTTTTTAAAAATATGATTTTTCCAAAACATTTGATAATTTTATAAAATGTTCATAATCTTTGAAAATAGTGCTGACTATTTTATATAAATGTCATGGATAAAAATTTGAAAATAAATTTACAAAAGATAATTGAAAAAACATGAACCTGGACCAACGACAGACACCCTTACAACTAGGGCCAGTGACCCCATAGTTTCCAATGCACCAGGAGGCTCCAAATCCAGGGAGTTTTGAATTATTTAATATTTGACGATTTTAGAAAATGTTTACAGTTTAAATAAATTTCATAGATTAAATGTGAGAATAGAATAGAAATAAAATAAAAGTGATGAAGGAAAAAACGAATAAGAACCTCGACGAACGGCACACATCCTTACCGACAGGGTCAGCGACCCCATAGCCTCGATGCACCAAGCTCCAAATTTAGAGAGCTTAGTATCTTATTAATTACTATGATAGATTGTAGTAGTCTCAACAGAGAAACTTAGGACAACTAAGATGTGAGTATGGCTGCGTGGGATGGTTCTAAAGACTCCCTTTATCGACACTTGTTTCGTACAAGGTGATAGTTCTGCTACATTTGTAGATAAAATAAAGGTACTTCATGATTAAACAATCTTGTAATGCTTTTTGAGCGTCATCAAGAGCTCGGTAATAATTCATCAAAGTGGGATTATTTTGAACAGACTTACATATTGCATAAATATCATGTTTGTTTTGAAATCACAACTGGTGGTTGGCTAAAAACGATAGTTGGATTTCTAATGGTTAGTTAGTTCATAGCTTTGTGTGCAAAACAAGTATACTTCGAAGACTTGCAAAGTTGAAATGCTAAAATTACATGAAATTCGAACTTTTCCAAGAATGGAGCAACATCTAGAAGGCATGTAAATTGAGTATCCTTGCCATTTTACCCGTATAAGTCAACCCCAACATCATGGTCTTCATATAAACAAACTCATGAGGCTTTCCTAAGCAATGTGGCCTTCTAAACAATGCCATTAAACTCATGTGAATGCGATGGGGGAAACTTAGCATTGGGGTGGATGTAATTGCTTGTCATTTGAGAAGAAAAAGCATGTGGGCTTAGAGGGATGGTCACGACGCAAATCAATAGTGAAATTGGTGGAGATAAGGCAGTGGGACATGACAGTAACACTAGGCACAGGTGGCAGAGGACGACGCTTGGGTTGGTCCTGGCAGGATCATCATCCACGAGCAGATTCGACAACGATGGAGATTAATATCACAGTTGCGAAGTCACAAGAGATGGGGAAGATACATGGGCATTCTAGTGTTGTTGCAATTGGAATCTACCGTGCGGGAACACCCCTGCAAACAACCATTCTACCAAGTTGTATTTGTCATTCTCTTCATTTTTTCTTTCTATAAACTCTTCATTTCTTTTAAGGGACCACAATTGTATTCAACTAAAATGTGTCACCAGCACACAAGGTCAATACAAAACACGGTAGATGGCCAAAGCACACCTCACGATCACCATCACCTAACAGATCGTCGCACACAACAAGTTCATGAGCTACTAAATTACATGATCTTGATACATCAAATATTCGGAAGTTTTCAGAATCAACACATAAGATGGCTTGTATTCCTCTAAATAGAACACCTAGCGGCGCTAGATCATGATCACTTGACGTAATATATTTCTTAGGACTATCAAATCTATCTCTAGAACCACCTGATTACACCCCCCTTACTGTAACGTGATTTGCACCGCCTTAGGAAGAGCTCGGCTTCACCTCCTCCATGTCGCATCACATTTTTTCTGACAGAATATTGCTACTCCCATCGGTCCAAATTAATTGACGCAGCTTTAGTACTGCACAAAGGGATCATGGAAGCTCTTTTTTTTTTTAGTTCCTCTTCAAACAGATACGAAATTCAGCCTAACCCATAGTTCGACAGAGATCCAGCCCACCTAAGCACCGGGTCCCATTTACAGGCCCAAACATACCCAAACGTTATCCTCCTGCTGCTCCGCTCTCCACTTTTCTCGTCGCCACGGACCCAACCCACCCGAGAGCATGGCAGCAGCGGCTGCGACGGCGGTGCCGCCGCCGGCGGTCGCCACCGCGCTCTCCGCGCTCCTCCTACGCGGTGCGAACCGAAGCCACTCCCTCCGGATCTCTCGCCCCAGGTGCGTCTCCTCGGACGCGGTCGCGGAGCCTGCGCCGGCCCTGGGCCGGAGGGGAGGCCACGCCGGGACCCGCCTGGAGGAGGCCGTGCCGGCCGCCGAGGGGCGGTCGCGCGTAGACGCGTGGATCTCCGCGCGGCTGGGTGGCGGGGGCGTCAGCCGCGCGCGCGTGCAGGCCAGCATCCGCGCCGGCCTCGTCGCCGTCAACGGCCGCCTCGTCTCCAAGGTGCCGCCATCTCTTCGGAGTCCACATATTTTTGCCGTTGCAATATTCAGCTAGGAAGCTTCTTATGCATTTCTTGTCTGTTAATTGTTCGGTTAAACTAGTGTGCTATTATATATTGGAAAACAACAACTGTGAGCACAAACTAGAAATCTTCATGCTAAACTAGAAATCTCCTGTATACAATGCATTGCATTATACAGAAATAGTGCAAGTTTCAGTGCAGATGCCATTTGTTGTTAACATTTGCAGATTTGCTGGTACTCTAAGGCTGGTTTGCTTTGTGCTTCTGCACATAGTAGGTTTCACACACGGTGAAGGGAGGGGACAAGGTCAGCTGCACCGTGTCGGAGCTACAGCCACTGAGAGCAGAGGCGGAGGATATCCCGCTGGACATTGTTTACGAGGACGAACATCTTCTCGTAGTGAACAAACCGGCTCATATGGTAAGCACTGTCTTTTGTAGTGATATGGGAGAGTGAGATTTACTTGCCTAGTTTCCTTGTTCCTAGGAATGTCTCGCATAAGGTTTTATGTACATTAGTTTGTGTACCTCTGTACTACATTGCTGGATATTCAGCATGAGACTTGTGAGCCTAATTTGGTTATCTAGGTAAACAAGAAAAAAAAAGATTCAAAAAATATCCACTGGATTGCCAGTGCCGCACATATAGTTGGCGAGAAGTCTCTGGCTATATGTAAAATACAAAAATCAGTGTATAGCGAAAGGTATCTTCCGTTCCACTTCAAATTTTGAGGCTTGTTCTATTCAGCGTTTTGCCTGTTGGTATTACATCGACATTCGAGTCGGATATTGGTTGTACTGTCCTATTAGTGACCTTTTCTACAAAACATTTTTCCTATCATAATTCTAGTTAGTTTATTAAACTCTTGCTTGAAGTTTTTTTCTACTGGTAGGGAGAATAATTATTCTTGCATTCTCTATGTTTTGACTTTTAGGTTGTTCACCCAGCACCAGGGAATGCAAATGGCACCTTAGTCAATGCTATACTTCACCACTGCAAGATTTCAACTTTTACCTGTTTAGCACGTAACTCAATTGATGATGATGAGTGCCCTGAATCTTCAGATGATGATGTCGACGTATTTGATGTCGACCAATTTACTATTGGTGAAGTAAGTTCAGAGGTCCGTGAAGCTATTGTACGCCCTGGTATTGTGCATAGGCTTGATAAGGGGACAAGCGGACTTCTTGTTGTAGCTAAGGTACTGCCCAGTTTGTTCTATACCAAAATATAGAACTAATAGGTAGTAATAGTTTCCCATAGGACCTGCACTTGAAAATAAAATTGTTACTGCTTACCTATTAACATTGGTCTCTCTTATTTGTTGTATCAAGTTAGTTTACGGACTTACTTTGGAATCAACTTGTTGACAGGATGAACATTCACATGCTCAATTAGCAGAACAATTCAAGCTGCATACAATAAATAGGGTATACATCAGTCTTACTTGTGGTGTACCTAGCCCAAATTCTGCCAGAATTGAAGTTCCCATATCTCGTGATCCTAACAACCGGATACGTATGGTTGCTGCTCCTGGATCAGGCCACAGATATGCAAAGCATGCTGCTAGTAGGTGATTCATGCTTTTGACTTGTGCCTTCTCTTTTGTGGACTTGTGGTTCCATATATGATGCTACTTCTCCAAAGCTGTTTAGTTTAAATATAAATACTTACTAGGACAGCCAAGCTTGCATACTAAAATAATGTTTCTGAATAAATAATTCATGATTTTATATTTAAAGAAAAGTCTTTCTAGTTAAAATGATCTGTTGTAACTAAAGCCAAGTTCTTCTTGATGAAACCAGCCTGATGTCATTGTCATACAGGCACGGTGACCAAATGGTTCATGCTGTTCAGATTATTATGCTGACTGGTGTGAAGAGAGATTAATTCAACTTAATTCCCTGCCTTTGACTTACTCCTAGCATTAGCTGTGCCGGTGAAGTTTCATGAAGTTTAACCTTGCTGTTTCCTTTTAATTATACATAGCTTGCTCACAAGGGTGAAACTTCTCTATATAAATACCTCCCCATCATTTTATTTTGAAATACTATATTGCTTATTCAACTTTCAAATGCTTTCAGGCTTGGTTGCTTAGTTTTTTTTTCTCAAGACCAGGAATTTATGTCTCTGCTATTTCAAGAAATTTTACAGGTATAAAGTAAGAGAGGTCTTTTGTGGTGGTGGATCTGCACTTGTAGAGTGGAGATTGGAGACAGGGCGCACTCACCAGGTAATTATGTTACGCGATAGTCTCATATTCTGAGAAGGGGGCATCACAATTGCAGTATTTGAGTTTGTTGTGGCTTAAAAAGTATTCCAGATAATAGTTGGAATTTTGAATTGTATACAGTGTACATCTCAATGTTGGGAAATGATACTCAAATACAACCGCTTTTATCTTGTTAATGATCTTGCACCTATTGGTTTTCAGATCCGAGCACATGCAAAATATCTAGGGAACCCCCTGCTTGGTGATGAAACTTATGGAGGTACCAAAAGCATGGCATTGTCACTTTTGAGACCCAGAACTCCTTCAAGATATCATGACGATCTTGCAAATCTGGTATCAAAGATAGATAGGCCATGTCTCCATGCTGCATTGCTTGGGTAGGTATTATGTAAGATGCATCTTACGGACAATTTATATTGTCTCATTTTCCTTTTAGGACATTTTTCTTGCAATTGACTTTGGTAATTGTTCCCTTTTCAGATTCAAGCATCCTCATTCAGGAAAGGCACTTGAATTCTCATGTCCCCCTCCAGATGATTTTACCGAGGTACTTGATGAACTGCGTCGTGTTACACCGGCAAATGAAGACCAAGATAGTGACAGTGCTGCTCAAGTGTGATTAATGCAAATGGAGAAAACATAAAATGCTGCTTGGGATATGTGATGTTTGACCTGAAGGTGTTTGGACTTGGGGCATCTCTGAGTGAGTGGCCAAACTGATGCAGTGGTCGTCAAGCATTTCGGCATGTTCAGCGAGAGATCAGCGCTGGACCAAGAAAGAAGCTTCAGGAATTTTGACAAGACTTGGAGACATATTTTTAGTGCTCTTTTCTATGTTTAAGTAACCTAGAAAGAATGCATGGTTAATGCAGTGTGTTAAAACCATTTTAGCACATTTTGATGTGTGTGCACTGTACGGAGATGTAAAATACACTGAAACACAATGTTCTGGTGAAATGGAATTTTTTGGCTTACATCAATACCTGCTGTTTGTTGGAGATCAAGTGCTTGGTACCACACTAGACCGAAAACGAAGAACAAATAACTTTATACCAACACCAAAAAGAGCCTTCCATGCATGAATCTTGGAGCAAGAAGTATGCTAATATTAAATTTGATTTTTTGCATTCTCAATCTTATGAATGTGCAAATAATGTGAGATGTAAATTCAGGGCATTAGAATTGCAAGTATATCATTTGTGGAACCAGTGGCAGATCTAGGCCCGAGGAGGGAGGCCCAAATCTTGCGCGTACTGTAGCGTGCAATTGCTACAGTATACAAAGGGGGCTTGCTGGGATTCGCCCCTGTGTGGAACTATGGAATATGTAAATATATAATTAGTCCCAAGCTCAAACAAAAGAAATAAAGAGATTACAAGGTAGACGTACACACTCACGCCACCTACTGAAGACGGAAGACCATGTCAAAGTTGCGGAGCTTTGAGAGGATTCTTGCTGAAGGAATAATTCGCATTCATGAGACATCAAAACATGAAACCTGTGATTTAATCTTAGATCGGCTCTCCCCCTGAAAGGCTAAGAAAGGCAAAAGAAAAAAAATAAGGACTGGACTTCCACCTCCCTCCCAGGCGCTCCCGGGACTCCGGGAGGCAACCCTAGCTTCGCCGCCTCCCCTCCCCTCCTCCTCCCCCTCCCGCCGCTGCCGCCAGGGAGCGCGCGCGGGCGAAGCCCGTGTGTCGCCGGCGGTGACATGCTTCTTCGTCTCCTCGCTTGGGGGGGGGGGGGGGGAGGGGGGGGTGCAGCGCGGGCCGTCCCTCGCGGCCGGGGGGCTGCGCTAGTGGCCGGGCGCGACACCACATCGACCCTCCGGTGCGGGCCGGCGTCGGAGGCGTGGCGGTGGTGCGACGGGTGGCTCAGTGGTGGTGCAAGCCAGTTGGTGGTGATGGCGGCGGTTCCGTGCGTCCAGATCCGCCTTTGACGTTGTGGGTCACGGGCGGCCTGGGCCGCAGGCGGCTTCTTTCGCCGTGGCGTGCTGGTGTGGGGGCGGCGCGGTAGCGGTGTATGTGGGTGCTCCCGTTCAGTCGGGCCCTTGTGGCTGGACGACGGCGCTCGGCGCGGGGGGGGGGGGGGGGCTCCTTGATGCACTACCTCGGTCGCGGCTATAGGTCGATCTGGTCTCCCTTGTCGTGTGTGTGTGTGGGGGGGGTGTCGGTGTCAAAACCGGCGTATCTCGTAGTAGGGGTCCTAAGCTAGGCGTCTTGGAGCGATGGTAGCATGGACACATGATTTTACCCAGGTTCGAGCTCTCTCAAGGAGATAATACCCTACATCCTGCTTTTGATTGTATTGATATGGGGATAGTACATAGTACAAGTATCTACCACGAGATTGTAGTAATGAATATGAGATTGTCTATCGACTAGCCTGGCCTCGGTTTATATATGCACCATATGTCTAGGGTTTAGAGGAGTTCTTGTCTTGTGCGCCAAGTCTCGTGGAATCTCCCTTGTATGCGTCATGGGGTGCCCGAAGTGGCCCATTAGTGAATCATCATGAGGGTCCTCGGCCCGACCCACTGGTCAGGAGATGACGTGGTGAGTACCCCCTAGTCGAGGACACCATGAGTAGTCCCCTGAACCGGTCTTCAAGTTGGGGACGCTCCTCGGTTCTTCCGAACTGTTCTTCATCTTCAGTCGTTGGTCTTGAAAACTGGTTCAATAAATTTTCCTATCTCCGATCTTGAGGATCACCAAGGTGAATCCGAATAGCTTACATGTCGGGCATCCGAGGAGCCCCTTTAAGTTATCGTCCTTTATCAATGTCTTGTAATTTTTTATGCCACACCTGGGGTTTGAAGTGTTTCCTGTGCGGCGGCGTCCTCTTGCGTCCGAGCTCCAACACCGAACTACATCCGAGGCGTCTTTTCATAGCCGAGATCCAACACTATCCGACATTCAAGGTATCCTCTTACGTCCGAGCTCCAACACCGGACTGCATCCGATGTCTCTTTTGCAGCCGAGCTCCAACGCTGATCGGCATCTGAGCGCCAAATGACGGGCTACGTCCGAGCTCCAATGCCGGACTGTGTCTAAGGTGTCATAGATTACCTCAGTCTTGAAAAAGTTGAAGGAGTTCATCCGAGCTTAATGCCAGAAATGCCCTCTATGGAGTGAGCCACTTGCATCCGATTGTTATGCCGGACTGCTTCCAAGGCGGTGCACCACCTCAGTCTCAGCTGTCTTTTGCGGGTATTTTCGATTGGTGCAATTTATTCTCTGCCGAGATATATAGCCAGTAGCCCTCAAGGTGTGTGTCCGTTGAATGTCCGACATGCACCTGAAGGAAACATAAAACCACTTATCCCAATAGCCCCTGAGACTCACGTGGATTCACAAAATCAGCCTAAGGATAAACTCCTAGCTCCGCGGCATACTTAGGAATAGAAAAGCAGCATAATATTTTAGAGGAAATAGTGATCGGCAAGCGGGCCCTTGAGAGAGGGTCTTGAGAAGTTGCCATAATATATTAGCTGTTGGGGAACGTCGCATGGGAAACAAAAAATTTCCTACGCACACGCAAACCTATTCATGGTGATGAGCATCTACGAGAGGGAGAGTGGATCTACGTACCCTTGTAGATCGCTAAGCGGGAAGCGTCAAGAAACGCGGTTGGTGTAGTCGAACTTCTTCGCGATCCAAATCGCGGAGCATCCCGCGATCTAATCACGAACCATCCCGCGAACCAATCACGAACCGTCCCGTGATCTCGTCACGATCTGTCCCGCGATCCGATCACGAACGTCCCGTGGCCTTGATCACGATCCTTCCGATCTAGTACCGAACGGACGGCACCTCCGCGTTCAGCACACGTGCAGCTTGATGACGCTCTCCACCGTCTTGATCCAGCAAGAGGAGGCGGAGAGGAGGAAGAGTTCTCTGGCAGCGTGACGGCGCTCCGGCGATGGTGGTGGAGCTATTCCGTCAGGGCTTCGCCTAAGCACTGCAGAAAACCGATCTAGAGGAGAAGCTATGCACTAGAGGAACGGGTGGCACGTGGCTGAAAATCTTGTGCCAAAACCCTAAAATCCTCTAGTATATATAGGAGGAGAGGAGGAGGAGGCTTGGCTGCCAAAAAGGCAGCCCTTGGGTCGGCCAAACCAAGGAGGGAGGAGTCCTCCTCCTCCACTCCTAGTAGGATTAGGACTCCTTCCTTATTTGGCCCTTTTTTGCATTTTTTGCCTTTTTCCACCTTTTTCCTTTTGGTATTTTCTTCCCAGCCTCATGGGATTTGTGTAGGACTTCCACCAGCCCACTAAGGGCTGGTATTCATCCTCCTACAGCTCATAAAGCCTCTTGGGTCGAAATACCCCTCCCGGTGGTCTCCCGGTACACTCCCGGCACTCCCGGTACACTACCGATGAGCCCGGAACTTTTCCGGTGACCAAACTGGGACTTCCTATATATGAATCTTTACCTCCGGACCATTCCAGAGCTCCTCGTGACGTCCAGGATCTCATCCGGGACTCCGAACAACCTTCGGTCACCACCATACATAACTCTACACTACCGAAACGTCACTGAACCTTAAGTGTGCAGACCCTGCGGGTTCGAGAACTATGTAGACATGACCGAGACACCTCTACGGCCAATAACCAATGGCGGGACCTGGACGTCCACATTGGTTCCTACATATTCTACGAAGATCTTCATCGGTCGAACCTCTATGTCAAGGATTCAATCAATCCCGTATAACGTTCCCTTTGTTCTTCGGTATGTTACTTGCCCGAGATTCGATCGTTGGTATCTCCATACCTAGTTCAACCTCGTTACCGGCAAGTCTCTTTACTCGTTCCGTAATGCAAGATCCCGTGTCTAACATATTAGTCACATTGCTTGCAAGGCTTGTTGTGATGTTGCATTACCGAGTGGGCCCTGAGATACCTCTCCGTCACACGGAGTAACAAATCCCAGTCTTGATCCATGCCAACTCAACAGACACCTTTGGAGATACCTGTAGTGCCCCTTTATAGTCACCCAGTTACGTTGCGACGTTTGACACACAAAGTATCCCTCCGGTGTCAGTGAGTTGCATGATCTCATGGTCATAGGAACATATACTTGACATGCGGAAAACAGCAGCAATAAACTGACACGATCATATGCTACGTTTGTAATTTGGGTCTTGTCCATCACATCATTCTCCCAATGATGTGATCCCGTTATCAAATGACATCTCATGTCCATGGCTAGGAAACCTTAACCATCCTTTGATCAACGAGCTAGTCTATTAGAGGCATACTAGGGACATGGTTTTGTCTATGTATCCACACATGCATTTAAGTCTCCGATCAATACAATTATAGCATGGATAATAAAAGATTATCATGAACAAGGAAATATGATAATAACTAATTTATTATTGCCTCTAGGGCATATTTCCAACATTAGCTTGATGCCCGATAGGTCCAGATGGTACCTATTGTTGTCCGAAGACACGTTTGCCCATAGCTCGGTCAAGCCGAACACTGAGCATTTTGAATTTTCTGCATTGAATAAGCAATGCAGTAGCCCCCAAGCCACTGGTCGGGTGGCAACACTAGATCAAGGGATCGATGTGCCCCTTTAATATTTGTAAATGATAAGCGCGAAGCCTAGTAGCCCCTGAGAATTAATGTGGGCACAGGTGGCCGAATTAAGGATCGATATCCGGAGTAAATTGACTAATCACAATTTATGTGTAATGATTCTATGTATCCAAGTACTTTACATCATTAATGCTCGGATCCACATTGTACAAAACTTTGTCGATCGACCATCGACTTCAACCTCCTCGGCTAGTGGCCGGGGAGTGTTTGTCCTACTTTATTAAGCCTTTATGAGGGCAAAAGTTTATGGCAAACAAGGCAATCCGGCTATATAGTTTTATAAACAAAAAGGTACGCGAAGAGATATGTTATATTACTATTTAATGTAAGAAACATCTTTTAAAGAAAATAGTCCCACTATCGGTTCTTTCTTTGGGTTGTCATGCTGACCATGATCATGAAACCTCATCTCCGATCAATGTGGGAGGAAAATATTGAGGATTTAGTTGGGGAAAGTTCCAACTCTTTGGTCCAAAATGAACCGAAATTTTCACTTCCATCGTTGCCGACCAATTATATCCTTTAAGATGGCTAGCTTTCGGCTTCACCCAGTCTGAGGTACTAACCCAAATGACTCGGTAGTAACAACCACAGAGGTGCTCCCTTTACTGCCTAGCCGAACAATCGGGGACATAGGGGTAAGCATAGGAGCCAGGCAACCTAGCTTGGCCAAAATCTTAAGTCAAATTGATGCATATTTATGACTTTATTACGATAATTATGGAAGGCAAATTCTCCATTGAGACTGTTTATAACCTGAAAGTGGCCCATCGTCGGCTTAGACCCTTTGTAGATGCTACACAGGGTGTTTCCGTACTAACAATACAACCCTTAGCCGACGTCTCGATGCCCAAAGGTGGTTGTACGTTAGCGGAAATGAGGCAATCAGATATGCAAGCTTTATAACTTTCACTTAGTCATAGGAGTTTAAAGTTCGGGGCCAGTTACTAGCCCCAAATAGTGTTCGGCATCAGCCGAGGTCAAACCAGTAATACTCCGGCCAATCTTATGAAAGGTCCGTTACTTAATATGGTCATCAGATTGCTGACCAGTTTACGCTCATTGTGACATTCAGTTTTCGGCTTTCTCCACTGAGGTACTTGACCAGTTAAACCAGAAGTACAATTGTAGTGGTTCTCCCTTTGCACTCCTAGCCGAACAAAGCGGAATGTAGGAGCCAATCATAGGAGCCGGGCAACCCAACTATTGACCGAAGACACAATTTGAAACTGATGCATATGAAGCAGTATCTAGATGCCGAGGTGCAGGTCGGCAGGGAAGATGCCGGACTGTGGGTCGACAAACATTTCCCCAGTTGAGGTATTCATAGGGAACCCTAGTCAAGACGATGTCCCTCCTCCTAAAAAAACATACAAATAGCTTACAACTGCCATAAGATCAAAAAGCCGACGTAAAAACTTTGACATTCGAACTAAATCAAGTGTTTTGGTGCCAATCTGAAAATTGGTCTTAAAATTAACATGTGCTTTGGTCGTGCTTTAACATGATGCATCCCATCTCTCAGACTTCAAGCGGGTCAGCCTTTGGCTTCAACCTCCATATCCCGAGGGCAGAGTGTTTTTCCGAGGCCTGTTTAGCGAACTAAACTCAAGTGGATTTAGAGAGAAACTAGGCTACCTGGCTATTGACCGAATACTCGTGTTGCAAAAAGGACTAGTAAAAAAAAGATCTTGCAACGACCAAGAAGAAAACAACATTTATTATAAAATGGCTCATATAAATTTAAGAGCCCCCAAGTGACTTGGGTAAAAGAATTTTATGTATAATGATTGTATGTACTGAAGTGCTTATATCATATACGTGTTTGCTCGAACTTTAAACGTGTCTTAACCGATCGTCGGCTTCTCCCTCTTCGACCGAGGGCCAAAAAGTATTATCTACTATGCCATCCGAGGGTATCGGAGGTGTTTCGAATAACCAGGCAATCAGGCCATTAGGCTATAAGAGACAAAGCACACCCAGGGAACTTATGCTATATTACTATTTAAGGTAAGAAGCATCTTCAAAGAAAATAGTTCTGCCAATGGATCCTTTCTTTGGGTTCTCATGATTACCATGAGGAATGTGCAATAGATTTATGTATGCTTGTCTTCCGTCGTGGCCGACCATAGTTGAAAATAGTAAGAGCGCTAGCTTTCGGCTTCACCTGTCTAAGGTACGAGTTCGGATGATCCGATCGTAACAATCACAGAGGTGCTCCCTTTACTCCCTAGATGAACAATCAGGAACGTAGGGGTAAGAACAAGAGCAAGGCAACCTAGCTTTGCAGAACACTTAAGTCAACATGATGCATATATTGGCGTAAACATGAACAAGGAAGGGTGCGATACATTAATAATCGTATGCAAGAGGACTGGTTTCATAAAGGAAGCCCCCAAGTAAACGGGGTATTTGAATTTGTTTATAACAAACGAAGTTTTGACAAAGAAAGTGTTTCGCAAACAACTTTTTGTGAAAAAACTATAAAGCTTGGTTGAACCGAACAAAATTTAAAATTGAAAGTTTTTGAGCATGAAAGCGACTTAGCTGGTTAATGTGCTCAGTGTGGCGTGTGTTGAGCTTGTAGTGGGTCAAGGTCCCAGCTCCCAAGCCGGTCACGAGGTAGCCGAAGAAGAGTTCAGCTTGATGACGTGACAACACAACACTTTCGAAGGCCGAGAAGAAACCCCCGGCGATCCGAGCAGACGGAGTAGTTCGGCAGCGTGAAGATGAAGCCCCTAGTCCGTCGGCCAGGTCGGCAACACAATTTGGTTGATGGAGGCGGGACAACGATGTAGGCACGCCAAGGTGACCGCATGACACAGCCGAAGTCGATTACCTATGCACACAATATAGTGCAAGCCAAGAGTAATACCAAATAAAGGTAATAATATTTTTTTAAATCTTCTACTTGGTTAAATTTAAGTGAAGCAAATAGGTAAAGGAATATGGCCTGGACACCGAGGTGCCTGGACGAAGAGTTCGGCTTGACGAAGTGGCGATGCTGCACGGTCAATGTGGCGAGATGAAGTCCTCGATCCAGTTGACATGGCGAAGCTGTGATCGAAGGACGCCAAAGTCTCATGCCAACCGAGGTGTTGAAGCAGGTCGGCTGGTGACGCCGAAGTCCCCGGAGCAGGTTGATGAAGGAGATGACGAAGCCCCCGGTCTAACCGAGGTGATGTAGTAGTTGGTAAGATGACACTAGCGCCCCCATGCCAACGGATGTGTCGAGGCAGGTCGGCATGCTGAACATTGGCTTGAAGAAGCGACGTTGCGGCGATGCCGATGCAGGTCGGATTTTGTGACGCGGTCAATGTTGGCTTGACGAAGCAACAACGCACACTTCCCGTTCCACCAGTGGGGCATCAAGGTTTTATTAATGATAGTTCGGCCCTTGCGATGCCGAATTGTGGTTGGATGACCAAAATGATGAGAAAATTTCCTTCAAAAAGGACGTCTGACAACTCGTTCATGAAAAAGATGAACTCGAGTCGGATTTGTTTTCTCACAGAAAATAGATACAAAATTCGTTGTACTCATCGGATGTTTCCCGGAGTTTGAACGATCGGATTGAGCTGAAATTTTAAGGAGTGATCGGTACAGGAATTCCGCAGACGATGAACGGTGGGATTTTCCAATGGATGTCTGAGCCAGATACTGGACCCCTTGCCCTAAACTCATCCAGATTCCTGTCAATATTTGGCAGGCTCCGGTATATTGTAGATCATCGGAGATTCCTCCACCGGAACGCGACAAAATTTTGCAGGGTTGTTCTAGACTCAATTCCATACAATTATACTAAAGCAATCGTCAAAACGACATTCGAGGAGGCGGGGACGACGAACACGGGTCTGTTGTCCAGAAAAACTGCATGATCGTGTGAGGGCAGTGTTGACGTTGAGCCCTCGAGCACCATGGAGGATTCTTCGATGATCTTAGTTGATATTGGAGTTGATGTTGATGAAGACACCCATCCGATCTATATGATCCGACGTGGAGCGTAGTCCTCGGCATACCCGAGGTGACCAGTTAAGCCGGCAACCAAGATGCCGATGTTGACGACGTAGCTCGGTTCCGACGCGTAGATTGCGATGGAGCCGATCTGAATTCCCATCGCACCGCAGCGACTACCCAGCAGCCTCTCAATGAAAGCACCAATGTCGGTTTCAAAACCGGCGTATCTCATAGTAGGGGTCCTAAGCTAGGCGTCTTGGAGCGATGATAACATGGACACAGGATTTTACCCAGGTTCGGGCTCTCTCAAGGAGATAATACCCTACGTCCTGCTTTTGATTGTATTGATATGGGGATAGTACATAGTACAGGTATCTACCACGAGATTATAGTAATGAATATGAGATTGTCTATCGACTAGCCTGGCCTCGGTTTATATATGCACCGTAGGCCTAGGGTTTAGAGGAGTCCTTGTCTTGTGCGCCAAGTCTTGTGAAATCTCCCTTGTATGCGTCATGGGCTGCCCGAAGTGGCCCATTAGTGAATCATCATGGGGGTCCTCGGCCTGACCCACTGGTCGGGAGACAACGTGGTCAGTACCCCTAGTCTAGGACACCGTTAGGGGGGGCACGATTGCGGATGGCCTGGCGGAGAGCTACGCTGCTACAATGGTGGGGCGACATGAGGGTACTCCTCCCCCCTTTTCCCTCGTGCTCGACGGGGAGTTTGGCTGGAGGGACGGGTGGCCTCGACGCGGCCGCGCCACCTGTTGCCGGCGTGGTGCTGGTCCGGATTCATCCGCTCCGCTTTCTCCCCCGTTCCTCGTCCACAGGCGGGTTGGCGCTGCTCTTCTAGCAGAGCGTTTGCAGGTGGCTCTGTCGGTCGAGGGTCGTCGGTTGGTCCAAAGCCGCAGCCTTTGTGTAGGTCTCGCAGATGTCTGGTTGTAGGGCGACGACCCTAGTGGTGGGTGGCATAGCGTTTGTGGGCAGAGCATGCATCTCAGGTGCGGGCGGACAACCATGGCCTCGCGGGTGGTTGACGGAGTTAGGGTGCGATGGTGGGTTGCGAGTGCCGGGTACACCACTTGATCAGTCCCTTGACTGGCCGACGGTGGCGGCGACCGTGGTTGCCGTACCCTTCTTGAACGCTTCGTCGCTGTGCTCCCCCTCATGTCGTCTTGCTCCGGGTGAAAACTTGATCTTCGTGGATCGGGCGGTGGCGGCTATCTTGGTCATACCCTTCCCGAAGGCACCGCTTTGGAGGCCTGGCTTCGTTATTGTCTGACTCGCCTCTCTATTGTTGTTGGTATGGTGGTGCGTTGGTGCATGGAACCTTTGTATCTTGCCTTGGGTGTGTGTGTTGTGTGTGGTGTTTGGTCTCTCGGTTGTATTCAGTGATGGTTGCTTTATAATATAAAGCAGGGGAAAACCCTTTTTGGCAATCTCAGATCGACTGCTGGTTGCACGACCCTCCTAACCATCCAATCACGGGCTGGTTCTTAATAAATAATAATAATAATTATAAGTAGCTCAAAAAATGGATGAGTGCCCAAGCACAAAAAGGGTGTGCTCCCTGTTAGTTTTAGTGGAAATATCCCGTATCTTCTATAGGTCCCTTGTTAAGGCCAAAAGTACACACCAGCGGTTGACCCAACTAGGTTTAACTAACACAAACCTCCCTATCAAAATTATGAATTACATCATTTGCAATTCGGTGAAACCGTCACCCGCCAATGTTGGAATTAGCGCACCAAAACCTTTACAAGAGCCCCTCGGGCCGAGAATGAAGTCCTTTGCTCTCTCATTCAATTTCCCCTCAACCACCTCGTTATGCTCTTGAAGATAATCTGCCCACATATGATCTCTTCAGTTAGCTCCAATGATTCACGCACCTTCTGGTCCAATGCCACAAAATTGACATTGTGGTCACAGATAACTTCATCGTCCCCACCTCTTGCAATAGTCAATGGGAATGATCCATCAATGTTGATCTCGACATTGCCTCTCAGCGTGGGGAGTTAGGGCTCAGTCGGAGCCGCAACCATGCGAGGAATTTTTGGTGATCGAGTTGGCTCCCCAACCATGAAATTTGTACATCTAGGAATCCCCGTTAGTTCTTGTATTTGCATCTCACCCCTCATATTTTTCAAGGCTGATATAATCGGTCAATTAAAATACATACAAGACATGCTTGTATGCATTCATTCTACCCGGCCAATCTAATCACTGCCCTTGGAGATTGCGGCGTTCTTTCAGTCCGACCGGTGGCGCCTTAATAGAATATGCACAGTCACTTCCATGCATTAGTTGTATTAGGGCAAAAGCAGTAATGATGACGAATACTTAAACCAATTTGGAAGACATGTAGTACAATTATTCTCTATACATTTTGATTGTATATAATACGATTAAAACATGCAGCATCTTAGGAACTGCATCAAACGCACCAGCATCATCGAGCTGTGCTATATTCTCATTCATAATAAATAATTTAAAGACTAATTTTGGTTTATAAATAATTTTTTTCAAATACTACATCAACATATTCCTTATAATAAGTCAACAAAAAGCTTTTGATTAGAAAATATCAAAAATATTATGCTGACTAGTAGTTATCTCATAATAGGTTGACATTGTTTAAAGGGGATCAACTCACCAGTTTTACTGTTATGAATGCGTACCCTGATAGAATATTGATATATTTTCATATGTAGGCACTCTACAAGCTTAATGTGCAAAGTATTTATATTTATAATAAACCTTTTTTACTTATTTATAATTTATTTTTGTTAACACAAATTTCAATAATTATATTTTCTATTGTACTTGGCAGAATTAATGTAGTTAAATATTAACATACAATTCGAATAATTAACATTTTTAGTACATTTGCTTCGAATTAAAACTGTATTGTGCGGCAAAAATTATGCTATTTTCTCTATTTTTTTATAACAATATCATTCATTCCATTGAATCTCTTTTATACAAAAACTAAACAACGAATAGACCTACGGTTGATTAATATGTGTTACTTGATATATTATTGTACTTGCAAGCGTTCAGATCCAATTTTAAATATCTAGATCAAGAGCTCTAAGTGTATTGACTAACAATTTTTTTGACAAAGGTTTCTAGAATGTATGACAGCCACAAATATGTGTTGGAAATAAGAACAATTCAGTAGTTTCGAGAACTCTAATAGCACTTCTAACGGCCATATCTTAGTCGTGAAATGCATACAAGACGGTTGTTGAATTTGTAAACAAGATAAGGATAATTTGTGAATTTGAAGAGAGAAAAACCAATGTTCTTATCTTAGTTAAGCGGTTATCTCTTTGTGAGGGAGATAAGATAATTCACCTCCATTAAAGAAGATCTCATCTCATACTTACATAAGTTGTAGTTTTAATCTACCATAATTTGAACATGCAAACATTAATTATTAGACATGAGACTAATAGATGATTCATTGCCTAAAATATATTTTTTTCTTCTCTAGTCGACTTGAATTGCATGATAAAAGACCATCTTATTAAACATTATACACGCTCTATGGTCAATGTGAAGTCTCGATCAAAACTAGTGGTAGTGTCTCCCATAAATTCCCCGTTGGACCCAGACTTGGGTTTTGTCAGAGGTCCGCTTGGTCTACAACAATCTGGTATGTGATTGTAGGCATGCTTTGTGCCCTTATACTTAGATGTCTCGTTGATAGGGGTGGGCGGCTGGCTATCAGCACTCATCGGGGGTGTTGGCGGCATGGTCTTGTATCTTTCCCTTTTGACAGAGCTAAATCTTATAGATCTAAGGGTAGGGGATCTCGAGCTAAGCTTTTTGACATGATAACAAGGACACGAGGTTTACCTAGGTTCGGGATCTTCAAGGAGATACCATCCTATGTCATGCTTGTGTTTTCTTACGTTTGATTGAGTACAAAATATAGATGTCTACCCTAAGATTGTAACATGTCTAGATCATGTTGTGTCGACTTGTCCAATCCCAGATTATATAAGTTATCGGAGGCCTAGGATTACAAGAATCGTAGTCGGCTAAGTCGGTGAAGAGGAGTTCTCCATGAATAAGTTGTCCTTGTCTTGAACGACAAGGCTTTCATAGCCTTCTTTGTAGACCTCCATGGCTGCCCAAAGTGGCCCAGGACAAAACCGACAAGGGGGTCTTTATCCCGGCCCACCAAGCCGGGAGTCAGACATGATGAGAGACCTAAGTGGGACACCATCACCTTTATTGTCCTTGCTGCCAAGGATGTTGGCTCCAGAGATAGGTATGCATATGGTACTACCATAGTATATCAAAAACGTCTTATAGGACAGAGGGAGTTCCATCATTCCATACATCATTTTAAGGCTAGCTCCTCATAATTTGTCTGTAAGTTGATTGTCACTATCACCATTAGCCCAACTTCCTTTAAGCGTCAAGTTTGTCGGTTTGCACAGTCTTTCTCGAGCCTAGGGGGCAGTCGGAGCTGGTATCATGCCATAATAATCACCAATAGTTACTAGATGCATTGGCTACCGTGATTGCTTGGGTAGCGCCGTGGTTGCTCCTCAAGATTGGACTTTACAGGAAGCTTTGCTTGGCTATGGCAGTGCTGGTGACGATGAGGACTTGGAGCATCATTTTCCTTACTAGAGTCGTTACCTAGAAGCTTCTTATCTCTCCGTCTGCGTTTGGTTGATAGGGATTTGGAGAGGGTTTGGCAAGGATTGAAGGGGATTGAATCCCATGCAAGTCAAATCCCCCCAATCCCTTTGGGACAAGGAGTAACTGAACAAAGCCTCCGTGAGCTTTCTCTAGACTATTTGTGAGGCAAGTCGGTCTTCTTAACCGTGCCTGTTTTGTTGAAAGCTAGGTTACAAGTGGTTTGATACAGATTCGGCGTAACTCTTTGGTGAGGGGTCTTGGTGTTGGGAGCTTCTAGGAATGACCGGCATCTTTTTCTCTTCTTCGCATGGGTCTTCCTCATTCACTCTTTGTCTGGCTGAAATCCGATGCTCATCTTTGGTTTTGTGGAAAGGCCAAAGGCCGTATAGTAAGTAGCACAAATCCTTATAAAACACATATACATAAATATAAAAATACACCCAAATTCTTGGGCAAGCCAAAGTCTTTTTTTTCTCTCCAACATCCACCGACAGCATGCCGTGTGCAAAGTTCATTGTCACTTTTAGGCCAATCTTAGGACATCTCCAATGCCGACCCTTAAAGCGCCCGCATATGCTTGGGCCACGCGGTCCAGATGTATGCGGGTGAGCCAAAGTTTCTCTCTCTCCAGCATCCACTGAAAGCATGCCATGTGATGTCGCCCTTAGGCCCATCTTAGGGCATCTCCAATACAGACCCTTAAAGTGTCCGCATACGTCTGGACCGCGTGGTCCAGACCGTGAAAGCCATCCAACGGGGGCCTGTATCGTTCCGCCAAATGGTTCGAACGTGCTTTTTCCCGTAAATCGGAGACAATCTAGAGGGGCTTTGTGGATGTCCGGACCATTGTCACGCCCGCGTCGGATTACCCTGGGCAACCAAAAAATCCTCCCTCACCCGCGCGCTTCCTGCCCGAAAAGGCCAGTGCCGCTCCAAAGCATTAGTGACCGCATTCATGCCTGGCTAGAGCGGAGGGGACCTCTCACTTGGCGCCTGCATTGAAGTGGTGCGCCGGCCGAGAGAGCACCGCTCGCGCCACTTCCGGGTGCACGCGTCTGCCCCGTGTTCAAATGACACCATGACCACCCGTCTGTTCTTCTACCGCCCATATTTATGACATGCAGTTGCCAAGAAACCTACTCCGGTGCGACCCGTTCATCCGTCTGCCGGCCACCATTGCCATCCTGCCCGCTATATATACTCCAACCCCGGCCATAACCGGCACTCATCGTCCTTCGGCTCCTTTCTCCTCTAGGCACCATTCCCACTATGGCCTCCTCACGCTCCAAAACTCTCTGGGATGGGCTCATGCTGGAGCAGAGATGGTCGCCATTACTGTCGGCTGGCAGGCGGACATGTAGCCGGAGGCTGACGACGTCCCAATGGAGGAAACGACCGATGACGAGTCGATGCCACCCTCGCCGGTGCATTGCACCACGACCATCGGTGAGGCCCACGCCTATACATATACATGTTGCAGAATGAGTGGGAGGGGCAGTTTCGGGCGGTGCGGGCCAACATGGCCTACAACCTTCATCTCAGAGGAGCACCGACAACCGGAAGAGCAACTCGACGATGGCAGGGCGACCACGCAGGACGCGAATGTGGTAGAACATGCAACGCTGCTCGAGTCCTACTGATTTGCCCAAAACTCTCTGGGATGGGCTCACGCTGGAGCAGAGATGGTCGCCATTACTATCGGCTAGCAGGCAGACATAGCCGGAGGCTGACGACGTCCCAATGGAGGAAACAACCGACGACGAGTCGATGCCACCCTCGCCGGTGCATTGCACCATGACCATCGGTGAAGCCCACACCTATACATATACATGTTGCAGAATGAGTGGGAGGGGCAGTTTTGGGTGGTGCGGGCCAACATGGCCTACAACCTTCATCTCAGAGGAGCACCGACAACCGGAAGAGCAACTCGACGATGGTAGGGCGACCACGCAGGATGCGAATGTGGCAGAACATGCAACGTTGCTCGGGTCCTACTGCTTCGCCCACGAGATCCGCCTCGACCGTGATACTTGTGATCTATGTTGGGTTTTCCATGAAGAGGAACGGGTAATTTCAACACAATATAGATAAGTATTTCTCTCAATTAAGAACCATGGTTTATCGAACCAATAGGAATACCAATCAACGTCTTCAGCAACTGCACATAAAAGAGCAAACACTTGCACCCAACGCGGCAAGAGGGTTGTCAATCTCCTTGATCGTTACTTGCAAGAAAATGAATTGTCTAGATGATAGTAGATAATTATAAATTGCAAAATAAAATAAAACCAAATAAATAGCAGGAAGGTAATGAAAGCGTTTGTAAATATATAAGTGAATAGACCCGGGGGCCATAGTTTTCCTTAGCGGCGTCTCTCATGTAGGAAGCATACGGTGGGTAATTTTTTTACTGTTGGGCAATTGATAGAAAAGCGCATAGTTATGTGATATTACTCCATCCGTTGACCACTATCCTGCATGCATCTAGAGTATTAAGTAAAACAGAGTAATATTAGGAAAACAATGACATGTTGTAGACAAAGAGAATTCAATTAATATGAACTAATCTCATCGTTTTATCCTTAGTAGCAACAATACAAAGACTTGTCTTGTCCCTTTCTATCACTGGGATATAGAGCACCGCTAGACTGAACCCACTACAACGCACCCCTCTCACTGAAGGAATACCAATCTAGTTGGCCAAACTATTTCAATAGACCGGAGAGATTTACGAAGCTACAATGATCATGAAAATAAGAATCATAATATTTGGAGGTAACTAAAATACTTTTCATAATTAATCTGAACATAAACTCATAATTAATCAGATCCCAACGAATGCACCGCACAAAGGAATTACATCAGATAGATCAAAGTAAAGGTGCGATGATCATTGCATTGAAGATCAAAAGAGAGAGATTGCCATCTAGGTACTAACTATGGACCCATAGGTCTATGGTGAACTACTCACACATCATCATGGGAGCTACACGGATGATGAAGAGGCCCTCTGTGATCACCCCCCTCCGGTAGGGAACCGGAATAGAGCTCCAGATGGATCGCGGCGGAACAGAGATTTGCAACGGCGGAAAATGTGTTTCGGAATGTCCTCTAGGGTTTTTAAAATATATGTGAATTTATAGGCCAGAGAACGGGGCCAGGAGACCCACCATGGAGGGACAAGCCATCAGGGCGCGCTCTGTTGGCTTGTGCCTCCCTCGTGCAACCTCCAATCTCCTCCCAAAGCTTCCAGCTCTTTTTTGGTCTATAAAAAATCATTCAAAAGTTTTGAGGCAATCGGAATTCGTTTGGTACTATAAACCTGAAAAACCAAAAACACGCAGAAAACAACAACTGACACTGGGCACCAGGTCAATAGGTTAGTGCTAAAAAATAATATAAATTGGTAAATAAATATTCGAAAAGTATCCTAAAATGATTATATATATGTATATATATATAATAGCATGGAACAATAAAAAAAGTATAGATACGTTGGAGATGTATCAGACCGCCGGCGGTACCATCATCGTTAGGAGAAACTCGAAGCCGCATAGAAGGAGTTCAACTAGGCGCCAGACAAGGTGTGGGGAAAGAGCGATGACGAGGAGGGCATCGTTGGCTATGCCAAGGCACCCCGCCGCCACGACCATAAAATGGGCATGTTCGCGGGTGGCGGCGGTGGAGGCGAGGAAGACTAGTGCATGGTAGGCAGGGGCGGAGCTAGGATTTAGACATGGGGGGGAGGGGGGACGACGACGGTGAAGCCAAAAATTTTTGCATCACAAAACGACGATGAAGCAAAAAAAAATTGGGTAGTTTTGTATCGAAATATCATGTATATTTCACTTTTCCGATACAGACACTTATTTATCAGCCTAGCCGGGGGCATTGTCTAGCTATAGCTAAATTGGTCAATAATGAAGTTTATAATCAAACTACTCCAAAATATGGCATGAAATACCATGCTACAAAAATTCAAATTTGGAAATTTAAAAGATACAAAGAGAACGATTAGTTTATAACAAAACGATTGGCTTTTAACTTGCATTCATATAGGTTTGAATTAAAAAAATCATCATTGGTTGTATTGTGAATATATATTTTTTATAGCAGGGAAAATATCTAGAGAATAAAATCCCGCCCTTGCTTGTTCCCTCTACTATATATTAGGTCAAATACTCGAAGTAGATCGGCTCGTCGTAGTTGGCATGCACTTGATTTCTAACAATTGTGGATGCCCTAGGCCCTAGCGTTGTGATGCAACGAGAATAATAAAATATGATGTATAACGATGTAAGATGAGAATTAAGATGTATTAACCTCGGCTAGTTCGTTGGCTGAACCTGAAGAATTGGCCAGTGACTAAGCATGCGTCCCGTGTGAATTGATTGATAAGGAGAGCAGGCGAGCATGCAGCGACGGCGGCGGCGGCGTAGCGTTATTCCGCACACACACGCTAATCACGGAGAGAATGCCGAGCCTTTAGCGAGGCCAATCTAGCCTTCCCATGGACTAGAAAACGACTCACTAATGGGCTTTTTCATGGGACGATTTCCTTCTTTCAGAATTGACGTTATAAGATAGGGGGGCCAAGTACTTGCTTAAACCTGAATGATATCGCTAATCAACACGCCATACTTAATGTCTCGTCTATTGATAAGGGGGCCAGCTCGCCCCGCTTGTCTCCGCCACTGATGGTACGTTGCCATCCCTCAGGTACTGATACGTTTGTATCGTATCTATATTTTTTGATTGTTTCAATTTATTATATTATCAATTTTAGATATTTTACAATCATTTTATAGAAACTTTATATCATTTTTTTGGACTAACCTATTGACATAGTGACAAATGACAGTTGCCGTGTTTTGCTTGTTTTTTACTCCTTCCATCCGAAACTACTTGTCGTACAAATGTATAAAAATGGATGTATCTAGATTAAAATACATCTAGATACATCCATTTCTATGACAAGTATTTTCGAACGGAGGGAGTACTTCGGAGAATATCAATACCAAATGAATCCCAAACACCGTGAAATTTTTTGAAGATGTTTTTTGGGCCAGAAGATATCCAGTGGGCGAAAGAAGCACCAGGGAGGAGGGCCGAGGAGATAACAAGACACCAGGGCGCGCTAGAGGCCCCTAGCACGACCTGATGTATGATACGTCCATTTTACATCATGCTTTTATATTGATATTTATTGCATTATGGACTTTTATTACACATTATGGTACAATACTTATGCCCTTTCTCTCTTATTTTTCAAGGTTTACATGAAGACGGAGAATGCCGGCAGTTGGAATTCTGGGATGGAAAACGAGCAAATATGAGAGACCTATTCTGCACAACTCCAAAAGTCCTGAAAAGTTACGAAGAATTATTTTGAAATATATAAAAAATATTGGGCGAAACAAATACCAGAGGGGACCCACCAGAAGGTCACAAACCTACTAGGCGCAGCCTACCCCCTAGTCGCGCCCTTGTGGCTTGTGCCCCCCCCTAGCAGGCCTTCGGTGCCCATCTTCTGCCATATGAAGCATTTTGACCTGGAAAAAATCATAAGAGAGCTTTCGGGACGAAGCGCCGCCATCTCAAGGCGGAACTTGGGCAGAACCAATTTAGAGCTCCGGCAGGGCTGTTCTGTCCTGGAAACTTCCCTCCCGAAGGGGGAAATCGAAGCCATCATCATCACCAACGATCCTCTCATCGAGAGGGGGTCAATCTTCATCAACATCTTCACCAACGCCATCTCCTCTCCAAACCTAGTCCATCTCTTGTATCCGATCTTTGTCTCAAACCTCAGGTTGGTACCTGTGGGTTGCTAGCAGTGTTGATTACTCTTTGTAGTTGATGCTAGTTGGTTTACTTGGTGAAAGATCATATGTTCAGATCCTTTATGATAATTAATACTTCTCTAATTATGAACATGAACATGCTTTGTGAGTAGTTATGTTTGTTCCTGAGGACATGAGATAAGTCTTGTTATAAGTAATCATGTGAATTTGGTATTCGTTCGATATTTTGATGAGATGTATGTTGTCTCTCTTCTAGTGGTGTTATGTGAACATCGACTACATGACACTTCACCATTATTTGGGCCTAGGGGAAGGCATTGGGAAGCAATAAGTAGATGACGGGTTGCTAGAGTGACAGAAGGTTAAACCCTAGTTTATGCGTTGCTTCGTAAGGGGCTGATTTGGATCCACATGTTTCATGCTATGGTTAGATTTATATTAATTCTTCTTTCGTAGTTGCGGATGCTTGCGAGAGAGGTTAATCATAAGTGGGAGGTTTGTCCAAGTAAGGGCAGCACCCAAGCATCGGGCCACCCACATATCAAATTATCAAAGTAACGAACGCGAATCAAATGAGCATGATGAAAACTAGCTTGACAGAAATTCACATGTGTCCTCGGGAGCGCTTCACTTTATATAAGAGTTTGTCCAGGCCTGCCCTTTGCTACAAAAAAGATTGTTCTAGCTTGTTGCACCTTTGCTACACTTGTTACTTGTTACCCGTTACGAATTATCTTATCATAAAACTATTTGTTACCAATAATTTTAGTGCTTGCATAGAATACCTTACTAAACACCTCTTATCATTTCCTTCTGCTCCTCGTTGGGTTCGACACTCTTACTTATTGAAAGGACTGCAATAGATCCCCTATACTTGTGGGTTATCAAGACTCTTCTCTCGCACCGTTGCTGGGGAGTGAAGCGCCTTTGGTAAGGAAAAAATTTGTAGAGATGTGAAGAAACTTTTGTGAAACTTTTGTATAGATCCCCTACACTTTTCAAAGATGTATGACTGCTATATTCTCTAGCTTTTGTGAAAATATTGTTGAGGTTTTCCTGGATGACTTCTATGTTTACGGAACTTCTTTCGATGATTGCTTGAGCAACCTTGATCGAGTTTTGTAGAGATGTGAAGAAACTAATCTTGTCTTGAATTAGGAGAAGTGCCACTTTATGGTTAATGAGGGCATTATTTTGGGACACAAAATCTCAGAAAGAGGTATTGAGGTGGATAAAGCTAAAGTACATGCTATTGAAAAAATGCCATGTCCCACGGATATCAGAGGTATAAGGAGTTTCCTTGGTCATGCTGGTTTCTATAGGGGATTTATTAAGGACTTCTCTAAAATTTCTCGGCCTCTCACTAATCTCTTGCAAAAATATGTTCCTTTTGTTTTTGATGATGATTGTGTCGAAGCATTTGAAATCCTTAAGAATGCCTTGATTTCTGCACTTGTTGTTCAACCACCCGATTGGAACTTACCCTTTGAAATTATGTGTGATGCTAGTTATTATGCTGTTGGTGCTGTTCTAGGACAAAGACTTGATAAGAAATTAAATGTTATCCATTATGCTAGTAAAACTCTAGACAATGCTCAAAGAAACTATGCTATCACTGAAAAGGATTTTTTAGCAGTTGTGTTTGCCTGTGACAAGTTTAGACCTTATATTGTTGATTCCAAAGTAACTGTTCACACTGATCATGCTGCTATTAAAAATCTTATGGAAAATAAATATGCTAAACCAAGACTTATTAGATGGGTTCTTCTGCTACAAGAATTTGATTTGCATATTATTGATAGAAAGGGTGTTTAGAACCCCGTAGCAGATAACTTGTCTAGGTTATAGAATGTTCTTGATGACCCACTACCTATTGATGATAGCTTTCCTAATGAACAATTAGCTATCATAAATGCTTCACGCAATGCTCCATGGTATGTTGATTATGCTAATTACATTGTTGCTAAATTTATACCGCCTAGTTTCACATATCAACAAAACAAAAAGTTCTTCTATGATTTAAGACATTAGTTTTGGGATGACCCACACCTTTGTCAAGAAGGGGTAGATGGTGTTATTAGACGTTGTGTACCTAAGCATGAACAGAAATAGATCCTACACAAGTGTTATTCCGAGGCCTACGGAGGACACCATTCTGGAGATAGAACTGCACACAAGGTATTACAATTAGGTTTTTATTGGCCTACTCTCTTCAAGGATGCTCGTAAGTATGTCTTGTCTTGTGATGAATGTCAAAGAATTAGTAATATTAGTAGACGTCAGGAAATGCCTATGAACTACTCACTTGTTATTGAACCATTTGATGTTTGGGGTTTTGATTATATGGGACCTTTTCCAAAGTCCAATGGGTATACTCATATTCTAGTTGCTGTTGATTATGTTACTAAGTGGGTGGAAGCTATTCCAACTAGTAGTGCTGATCATAACACTTCTATTAAAATGCTTAAAGAAGTTATTTCCCTAGATTTGGAGTCCCTAGATATTTAATGACGGATATTGTTTCACACTTTATTCATGGTGCTTTCCGTAATTGCTTGCTAAGTATGATGTTAATCAAAGAATTGCATCGTCATATCTTCCTCAGTCTAGTGGTCAAGTAGAATTGAGCAATAGAGAAATTAAATTGATCTTGCAAAAGACTGTTAATAGATCGAGAAATAATTGGTCTAAGAAACTTGATGATGCACTATGGGCTTATAGAACTGCTTACAGAAACCATATGGGTATGTCTGTTGGAAATATGCCCTAGAGGCAATAATAAATTAGTTATTATCATATTTCCTTGTTCATGATAATCGTTTATTATCCATGCTATAATTGTATTGATCGGAAACTCAGATACATGTGTGGATACATAGACAACACCATGTCCCTAGTATGCCTCTAGTAGACTAGCTCGTTGATCAAAAGATGGTTAAGGTTTCCTAGCCATGGACATGAGATGTCGTTTGATAACGGGATCACATCATTAGGAGAATGATGTGATGGATAAGACCCAAACTACAAACATAGCATATGATCGTGTCAGTTTATTGCTACTGTTTTCTGCATGTCAAGTATATGTTCCTATGACCATGAGATCATGCAACTCACGGATATCGGAGGAGTGCCTTGTGTGTATCAAACGTCGCAACGTAACTGGGTGACTATAAAGGTGCTCTACAGGTATCTCCGATGGTGTCTGTTGAATTGGCATGGATCGAGACTGGGATTTGTTACTCCGTGTGACGGAGAGGTATCTCAGGGCCCACTCGGTAATACAACATCACAACAAGCCTTGCAAGCAACGTGGCTAAGTGTTAGTCACGGGATCTTGTATTACGGAACGAGTAAAGAGACTTGCCAGTAACGAGGTTGAACTAGGTATGGAGATACCGACGATCGAATCTCGGGCAAGTAACATACCGAAGAACAAAAGGAACGTTATACGGGATTAACTGAATCCTTGACATAGAGGTTCAACTGATAAAGATCTTCGTAGAATATGTAGGAACCAATGTGGACGTCCAGGTCCCGCCATTGGTTATTGACCGTAGAGGTGTCTCGGTCATGTCTACATAGTTCTCGAACCCGCAGGGTCTGCACACTTAAGGTTCGGTGACGTTTCGGTAGTGTAGAGTTATGTATGGTGGTGACCGAAGGTTGTTCGGAGTCCCGGATGAGATCCCGGACGTCACGAGGAGCTCCGGAATGGTCCGGAGGTAAAGATTCATATATAGGATGTCCCAGTTTGGTCGCCGAAAAAGTTTCGGGCTCATCGGTAGTGTACCGGGAGTATCGGTAGTGTACCGGGAGTGCCGGTAGTGTACCGGGGGACCTCCGGGAGGGGTATTTAGACCCCAAGAGGTCCATGGGCTGTGGGAGAATAATAACCAGCCCTTAGTGGGCTGGGAAAACAGCCACAAAGGCCCATGGCGCAGGAGAGAAAGTCCTAAAGCAAAAAGTGGAAAATCAGCCAATAGGAGGCAATCCTACTCCAACTAGGATTGGAGGTGAAGTAGGATTGCTCCCACCTCCTATTTCGGCCGACCCAAAGGCCTTGGCTGCCTCTCCTCTCCTCTCCTCCTATATATACTAGTGGATTGGGTGGTTTTTGGACAGAATTTCCGGCTACGTGCTACCCGTTTCACCGGTGCACAGTTTCTCCTCTAGATCGGTTTTCCGCAGCGCTTAGGCAAAGCCCTGCCGGAATCACTCCACCACCATCACCGGAGCGCCGTCACGCTGCTGGTAAACTCTCTCTCCTCTCCACCTCCTCTTGCTGGATCAAGACGGTTGAGATCGTCATCAAGCTGCACGTGTGCTGAACGCGGAGGTGCCGTCCGTTCGGCGCTAGATCGGAAGGACCGTGATCGAGATCGCGAGACGGTTCGTGATGAGATCGCGGAACGGATCGTGATGAGTTCGCGGGACAGATTGTGATCAAGATCATGAGACGGATCGTGATGAGATCGCGGGACGGATCGTGATGGGATCGCGGGACGGATCGTGATGAGATCGCGGGACGCTCGGCGATTTGGATCGCGAAGATGTTCGACTACACCAACCGCGTTTCTTAACGCTTCCCGCTTAGCGATCTACAAGGTTATGTAGATCCACTCTCCCTCTCGTAGATGCTCATCACCATGGATAGGTTTGCGTGTGCGTAGGAAATTTTTTGTTTCCCATGCGACGTTCCCCAACAGTGGCATCATGAGCTAGGTTGATGGTTCGATGAGATCTCGAGTAGAACACAAAAGGTTTATGGGCGTTGATGCTTAGATTGCTTCCTCCCTTGGTCGGATTTTGGTTCAGTGGGATTGTGAGATGAAGCGGCCCGGACCAACATTACTCGTACGCTTACGAGAGACCGGTTCCCTCGACGCAACTTGTTGCCTAGATGGCTTGCGGGTGACAGTTTCTCTCACTTTAGTTGGATCGGATTCGACAAAGGCGGTCCTTGAGAAGGTTTAAAAGCAACTAGTGTATCACCGTTGTGGTTTATGCGTAGGTGAGAATTGTTCTTGCTAGATACCCGTAGCAGCCACGTAAAACATGCAACAACAATTAGAGGACGTCTAACTTGTTTTTGCAGGGTATGTTGTGATATGATATGGCCAATTACATGATGTGATATATGTGATGTATGAGATGATCATGTGATGTATAGATTATCACGACTTGCATGTCGATGAATACGGCAACCGGCAGGAGCCATAGGGTTGTCTTTAATTATTGTATGGCCTGCGGGTCAATCATTAAGCGCTATGTAATGCTTTACTTTATCGCTACGGTAGCAATAGTAGTAGAAGCATGCAGGGCGTGACAACCCCGATGGCGACACGTTGATGGAGATCAAGATGATGGAGATCATGGTGTCATGCCGGTGACGATGGAGATCATGCCGGTGCTTTCATGATGGAGATCAAAAGCACAAGATCATGGCCATATCATGTCACTTATGATTTGCATGTGATGTTAATCCTTTTATGCACCTTGTTTTGCTTAGGACGACGATAGCATTATAAGGTGATCCCTCACTTAATTTCAAGATAAATTGTGTTCTCCCCGAGTGTGCACCGTTGCGAAAGTTCGTCGTGTTGAGACACCACGTGATGATCGGGTGTGATAGACTCTATGTTGACATACAACAGGTGCAAGGCAGATTTGCACGTGCAGAACACTCGGGTTAAACTTGACGAGCCTAGCATGTACAGACATGGCCTCGGAACACGAGAGACCGAAACATCGAACATGAGTCATATAGTAGATATGATCAACATAATGATGTTCACCATTGCAGCCACCTCAACTCACGTGATGATCGGACTTGAGTTGGTGAATTTGGATCATGTATCACTCGAATGATCGGAGGGATGTCAATTTGAGTGGGAGTTCTTAAGTAACATGATTAATTGAACTCATTATCATGAACATAGTCAAAGTGTCTTTGCAAATTATGTTGTAGATTACTAGCTCGCGCTGTAGCTCCCTTAAATTTGTATATGTTCCTAGAGAAATAGAGTTGAAAGATGTTGGTAGCAATATTGCGGACTGGGTCCGTGATCTGAGGATTGTCCTCATTGCTGCACAGAAGGCTTATGTCCTTAATGCACCGCTCGGTTCGCCACCCCCTCTAGCGTCGTCTATAGATGTTGTGAACATCTGACAGGCACGTTTCAATGACTACTTGATAGTTTAGTGTGTCATGCATTACGGCTTAGAATTGATGCTCCGAAACGTTTTGAACGTCACGAAACATATGAGATGTTCTAGGGGCAGAGATTGTGATCTCAGGCTCGTGCCTGTGTTGCGAGATATGAGATCTCCAACAAGATTCTTTGCCTGTAAGATGAAGGAGAATAGCTCAATCGTTGAGCATGTACTCAGATTGTCTGGGTACTACAATCGCTTGAATCAAGTGGGAGTTGATCTTCCAGATAAGATAGTGATTGATATAGTTCTCCAAGTCACTGTCACTAAAGCTACTAGAACTTAGTGATGAACTATAATACACCAGGGATAGAAGTATTGATCCCTGAGCTGTTCGCGATGTTTGACACCGCGAAGGTAGAAATCAAGAAGGAGCGTCAAGTGTTGATGGTTAATCAAACCACTAGTTTCGAAAAGGGCAAGAGCAAGGAGGGAAACTTCATGGATAGAAAGTCAGTTGCTGCTCTAGTGAAGCAACCCAAAGTTGAACTCAAACCCGAGACTAAGTGCTTCTATTATGAGGTGAGAGGTCGCTGAAGCGGAACAACCCTAGATACTTGGTAGATAAGAAGGCTGGCAACATTGATAGAAGTATATTTGATATACGGGTTACTAATGTGTACCTTGCTAGTACTCTTAGTAGCACCTGGGTATTGGATACCGGTTCGGTTGCTAAATGTTAGTAACTCGAAATAAAAGCTACGGAATAAACGGAGAACTAGCTAAGGGTGAGGTGACGATATGTGTTGGAAGTGTTTCCAAGGTTGATGTGATCAACATCGCACGCTCTCTCTACCTTCAGGATTAGTGACGAACCTAAATAAATGTTATTTGGTGTTTTGCGTTGAGCATGAACATGATTAGATCATGTTTATTGCAATACGGTTATTCATTTAAGTTAGAGAATAATGGTTATTCTGTTTACATGAATAATACCTTCAATGGTCATGCACCCAGTGAGAATGGTTTGTTGAAATCTTGATCGTAGTATTACACATGTTCATAACATTGATGTCAAAAGATACAAAGTTAATAATGATAGTACCACATACTTGTGGCACTGCCGCTAAATGTCATATTGGTATAAAGCGCATGTAGAAACTCCATGCTGATGGATATTTGGACTCATTCGATTTCGAATTGGTTGAGACATGCGAACCATGCCTCTTGGGCAAGATGACTAAAGGACCCCGTTGGATGGAGTGGGCAAGTGATTCATTGGAAATGATACATGTTGATGTATGCAATCTAGTGAGTCTTGTAGCGTGCAGTGGATATCGTTATTTTCTTACCTTCACTGATGATTTGAGTAGATAGTGTATATTTGCTTAATGAAACACAAGTCTGAATCGTTTGAAAGGTTCAAGCAAATTCAGAGTGAAGTTTAAAGATCATCGTGACAAGAAGATAAAAATGACTGCGATATGATCGTGGAGGTGAATATCTGAGTCACGAGTTTGGCATACAACTTAAGACAATGTGAACGTTGTTTCACAACTAAACGCCACCTGGAACACCATAGTGTGATGGTGTGTCCGAACATCATAGTTATGCTCTATTGGACATGGTGCGTGCTATGATGTCTCTTGTCGTTTTACTACTATAATTTTGGGGTTATGCATTAGAGACAACTACATTCACTTTAAATAGGGCACCATCTAAATCCGTTGAGATGACACCATATGAATTATGGTTTGATAGAAACCTAAGCTGTCATTTCTTAATACTTGGGGCTGCGGCACTTGTGTGAAAAATGTTTTCACCTAATGAGGTCGAACCCAAAGCGGACAAATGCATCTTCATAGAATACCCTAAGATCAGTTGGGTGAACCTTCTATCTCAGATCCAAGTGCAAAGTGTTTGTTACTAAAATGGATCCTTTCTCGAGGAAAGGTTTCTCTCGAAAGAATTGAGTGGGAGGAAGATAGAACTTGATGAGGTTGTTAAACCTTTGTTCAACCAGAGAGTAGCGCAGCGCAGAAAGATGTTTCTGTGAAGCCTACGTTAGTTGAAGAGGAAGTTAATGATGATGATCATGAAGCTTCAGGATCAAGTTACTATCGAACTTCGTGGGTCGACAAGGATGTGTACTGCTCCTAAGCGGTACGACAACCCTGTCTTCGAGGTCATGTTGTTGGACAGCGATGAACCTACGAGCTATGGAGAAGCGATGATGGGCCCGGATTCCAACAAATGGTTGGAGGCCATGAAATCCGAGATAGGATCCATGTATGAAAAACCAAGTATAGACTTTGGTAGACTTGCTCGTTGGACGGCAGGTCATTGAGTACAAATGGATCTTTAAAATGAAGACAAACACTGATGGTGAATGTCACTATTTGTAAAGCTCGACTTGTTGCAAAGATGTTTGTGACAAGTTCAAGGAGTTGACTACGATGAGACTTTCTCACTCGTAGCGATGCTAAAGTCTGTTGGAATTATGTTAGCAGTTGCTGCGTTTTCAATTATGAAATCTGACAGATGGATGTCAAAACATCATTTCCTTAACGGTTTACTTGAGGAAAGGTTGTATGTGATACAACCAGAAGGTTTTGTCAGTCCTAAGGATGCTAAAAGGTGTGCAAGCTTCGGTGATCCTTCCATGGACTGAAGCAAGCATCTCGGAGTTGGAATATACACTTTGATGAGGTGATCAAAGTTTTTGATGTTTATACAAAGTTTACGAGAAACTTGTATTTGCAATAAAGTGAGTGGGAGCACTATAGAATTTCTGATAAGTATATGTGGATGACATATTGTTGATCAGAAATAATGTAGAGTTTCTGGAAAGCATAAAACGGTCATTTGGAAAGTGTTTTTGAAAGGAAGACCTGGATGAAGCTACCTAATTGTTGAGCATCAAAATCTATGGAGATAGATCAAGATGCTCAATGAGACTTTCAATGAGTGCATACCTTGACAAGATTTTGAAAGAGTTCAAAATGGATCAGTCAGAGAAAGAGTTCTCGCCTGATTTGTAAAGTGTGAAAGTTGAGTGAGACTCAAAGCTCGACAACGGCAGAAGAAAGAGAAAGGACGAACGTCGTCCCCTATGCCTTAGCCATAGGCTCTATATTATGCCATGCTATGTACCGCACCTGTGTGTGCCTTGCCATGAGTCTGTCAGGTGGTACAAGAGTGAACCAGGAGTGGATCACTGGACAGCGGTCAAGATTATCCTCTGTAACTAAGAGACTGAGGAGATGTTTCTCGATTATGGAGGTGATAAAGAATTCATCGTAAAGAGTTACGTCGATACAAGCTTTAACACTAATCCGGATGACTCGTAGTAGCAATCTGGATACGTATAGTGGAGCAGCCATTTGGAAATAGTACCAAGTGGAGTGTGGTAGGAGTGTTTACGGTTTGACATAGAGATTTGCAAAGTACACACGGATCTGAATATCGCAGACCCATTGACTATAAGACCTCTCTCACATGCAAAGCATGATCAAGCCCCAGAACTCATTGGGTGTTAGATTCATAACAATGCGAATCACATGGTGATGTGAACTAGATTATTGACTCTAGTGCAAGTGGGAGACTGTTGGAAATATGCCCTAGAGGCAATAATAAATTAGTTATTATCATATTTCCTTGTTCATGATAATCGTTTATTATCCATGCTATAATTGTATTGATCGGAAACTCAGATACATGTGTGGATACATAGACAACACCATGTCCCTAGTATGCCTCTAGTAGACTAGCTCATTGATCAAAAGATGGTTAAGGTTTCCTAGCCATGGACATGAGATGTCGTTTGATAACGGGATCACATCATTAGGAGAATGATGTGATGGATAAGACCCAAACTACAAACATAGCATATGATCGTGTCAGTTTATTGCTACTGTTTTCTGCATGTCAAGTATATGTTCCTATGACCATGAGATCATGCAACTCACGGATATCGGAGGAGTGCCTTGTGTGTATCAAACGTCGCAACGTAACTGGGTGACTATAAAGGTGCTTTACAGGTATCTCCGATGGTGTCTGTTGAGTTGGCATGGATCGAGACTGGGATTTGTTACTCCGTGTGACGGAGAGGTATCTCAGGGCCCACTCGGTAATACAACATCACAACAAGCCTTGCAAGCAATGTGGATAAGTGTTAGTCACGGGATCTTGTATTACGGAATGAGTAAAGAGACTTGCCAGTAACGAGGTTGAACTAGGTATGGAGATATCGACGATCGAATCTCGGGCAAGTAACATACCGAAGAACAAAGGGAACGTTATACGGGATTAACTGAATCCTTGACATAGAGGTTCAACCGATAAAGATCTTCGTAGAATATGTAGGAACCAATGTGGACGTCCAGGTCCCGCCATTGGTTATTGACCGTAGAGGTGTCTCGGTCATGTCTATATAGTTCTCGAACCCGCAGGGTCTGCACACTTAAGGTTCGGTGACGTTTCGGTAGTGCAGAGTTATGTATGGTGGTGACCTAAGGTTGTTCGGAGTCCCGAATGAGATCCCGGAAGTCACGAGGAGCTCCGGAATGGTCCAGAGGTAAAGATTCATATATAGGATGTCCCAGTTTGGTCGCCGGAAAAGTTTCGGACTCATCGGTTTTGTACCGGGAGTATCGGTAGTGTACCGGGAGTGCCGGTAGTGTACCGGGGGAGCTCCGGGAGGGGTATTTCGACCCCAAGAGGTCCATGTCCTGTGGGATAATAATAACCAGCCCTTAGTGGGCTGGGAAAACAGCCACAAAGGCCCATGGCACAGGAGAGAAAGTCCTAAAGCAAAAAGTGGAAAATCAGCCAATAGGAGGCAATCCTACTCCAACTAGGATTGGAGGTGAAGTAGGATTGCTCCCACCTCCTATTTCGGCCGACCCAAAGGCCTTGGCTGCCTCTCCTCTCCTCTCCTCCTATATATACTAGTGGATTGGGTGGTTTTTGGACAGAATTTCCGGCCACGTGCTACCCGTTTCACCGGTGCACAGTTTCTCCTCTAGATCGGTTTTCCGCAGCGCTTAGGCGAAGCCCTGCCGGAATCACTCCACCACCATCACCGGAGCACCGTCACGCTGCCGGTAAACTCTCTCTCCTCTCCACCTCCTCTTTCTAGATCAAGACGGTGGAGATCGTCATCAAGCTGCACGTGTGCTGAACGCGGAGGTGCCGTCTGTTCGGCGCTAGATCGGAAGGACCGTGATCGAGATCGCGAGACGGTTCATGATGAGATCGCGGAACGGATCGTGATGAGTTCGCGGGACAGATCGTGATCAAGATCGTGAGACGGATCGTGATGAGATCGCGGGACGGATCGTGATGGGATCGCGGGATGGATCGTGATGAGATCGCTGGACGCTCGGCGATTTGGATCGCGAAGATGTTCGACTACACCAACCGCGTTTCTTAACGCTTCCCGCTTAGCGATCTACAAGGGTATGTAGATCCACTCTCCCTCTCGTAGATGCTCATCACCATGGATAGGTTTGCGTGTGCGTAGGAAAATTTTTGTTTCCCATGCGACGTTCCCCAACAATGTCTCCCTATAAAATGGTTTATGGTAAAGCTTGTCACTAACCTCTCGATCTAGAACATAAAGCTTATTGGACAATTAAAGAGCTCAACTATGATTTCAAACTTGCTGGTAAGAAGAGTTTATTTGACATTAGCTCACTTGATGAATGGAGAACCAAGGCCTATGAGAATGCCAAGTTGTTTAAAGAAAAGGTTAAGAGATGGCATGATAAAAGGATACAAAAGCGTGAATTCAATGTAGGTGACCATGTCTTTCTATACAATTCTCGTTTAAGTTTTTTTGTAGGAAAATTTCTCTCTAAATGGGAAGGGCCTTACATTGTCGAGGAAGTATATCGTTTCGGTGCCATCAAGATCAACAATGCCGAAGGCACTAACCCTGAAGGTGGTAAACGCGTAAAGAATCAAACATTATATCTCAGGTACTCCCATAAATGTCGAAACCAATATTATCAATACCATATCTCCGGAGGAGTACATTAGGGAGACCTACCAGAATGTTTCAGACTCCGAAAAGGAATAGGTATGTGGCACGGTAAGCAAACCGACTCCAAAACTTTTCCAATAGCAATTTTTCTCCGTTTTGGAATATTTAATAAATTAGGAAAATTTAAAGCAGTACAAAAAGTGCACGAGGAGGCAACAAGCTTGCAGGGCATGGCCTACCCCCTGGCCGCTCCCCTGTGGCTTGTGGCCACCCCGTGCACCCTCTGGACTACGTTTTCTTGTGCTTTAAAGGATCGAGATGGACCTAGAGGGGGGTGAATAGGTACAATTCCAAATTTTAATTGTTACTTAGCAATGTTAGGCAATAAAGCGGAATATGAAATGTAGCCTAACAATTTCAATGGTGATATGATGACCAGTGAGGTATACAAGTTTAGCAACTAGATCGATAAACACACCAACAATATGAAGTAAGTGAAACACGTAAGGAAACAAGTAACCACAAGTAAGAAGCTAGGGTTAGGAATAACCACAACTCCGAGAGACGAGGATGTATCCCGGTGTTCACTTCCTTGAAGGGAAGCTACGTCACCTTTTAGAGAGGTGGACGTTACCACGAAGGCACACCAACGCCACGAAGGCTCACCCTATTCTCTCCTTGAGACAACACCATGAAGGCATTTCTCAACCCCTAGTGGTAGGCCTTGAGGTGGCCTCCAAACCTTCACAAATTTTTCGGGGGGTAATCACAATGGTTTGATTCCTCTCCGAAGAACTCCTACCTCCTAGGAGTCTCCAACCTCCAAGAGTAACAAGATCAAGGGAACCGCTCAAAACTTGCCCGAATCACAAATTTCTTTGGTTGAGAGGAAGAGGGAGAGAGAGAGATGATCTATCTTTTGGTTGGAACAACACTCAAGAATCCTCACAAATGCTCTTGGGATCTAGGATTTGGTGAGGAGTAGTGAGAGAGATAAAGAAAGGTGTTCTTGGGGTCATTTGACTGTGTTGTACAACTCCCCCTCGAGGTGGAAGAAGGATATATATAGTGGAGGAGGAAAATGGCCCTTGGAAGCCACTTAAGCTGTGCAGGTGCCGGACGTCTGATAGGTGTCGGTCGTCCGGACCAAGAGGAAGTATCGGACGTCCGACAGGCGTCAGTCGTCCGGGCCAAGTGGAGGCACCGGACGTCCGATAGGATTCGGTCGTCTGACAGCTTAAGAGAGAGTAGGTCAGCTGTGCAGAAGGACACAGACGTCCGAAAGGGACCGAACATCCGTCAGTTTCGGTTCTGGAGGGGTGCCGTCGGATTTCCGACCTCCCACGGACGTCCGGAGCCCGGACGAACGGAGGGACCAGAAATCCGAGGAAAACTTGCTGATAAACTACTGGCTTCATTCCGGATTTCCGGAGGGTGTCGGACGTCCGGAGGCCGAACGACCAGAGGTCGTCGGACGTCCGGACAAAAAACAAAACTAAGGCTAGAAACTCAACCAAAGGTTTTTCTCTAGATTTTGAGCAAGTCTATCGTGAGAGCCACTGTGCGGGATCCCTATACTCAAGAGTAAACCAAAATAGATAGAACATTTTATCTTGTTTCTGCGTAGTTCAAGCATCCTCTATATGTCAGCCATGGTCCACACCATAATATCTTGGGAGCTAAACCTGAGATGCACTTGATGAAACAGATTAGCTCCCTATATATATGTTGTCAACACTATCAAAATATGATTAAGGGCATTATTGCACTTTCAATCTTCCCCTTTTTGGTAGTTGATGACAACATACATATATCTCTCATAAATAAAGTAGACTTAGAAAGCTTTAGGACAGATTTGTTACAGAGCTCCCCCTTATTGTATGCATAGTGAAAGTAAGTAAATAATTATGGGCAGGAGCTCCCCCTTACTTGATAATGAGTGCATCAAACATAATATGTTGACATAAAAGGATATCTTATGATAAGAGCTGCATAAGGCATAATATGTTGGCATAAAAGGATATCTCATGATAAGACAACACTCATAGATATCATAATGGTTCACCATAGAAATAACATTACATAACACAACACTCATAGATAGCATAATGGTTTAGCATAATGGTTCACAATGGTTCACACCATATAAATAACATTACATAACATAACACATTGTGCCATGAAGACTAACAAATCAATCACTAGATAATCTCCTCCCCCTTGGCATCAAGGATCGAAAGGGAACGAATAGAACAACGAGCCACGCAATCAGAGATCATCATCTTCTTCATCATTTCCATGGGTGCCACTGCCTCCTGCCTCGTCAAGGAATTCAGCCCATTCAGGGCCAGAAGAGAAGCCAAAGTCGAAAGGGGGAGCCTCAGAAGGACGCTCATCCTCACTCACATCAGGTGCCCCAATGCCTCTCAGACGAGCCTTATAGGCATTCTTAGAGGAGATCATGCGATTGACAACGTCGTGGTTTTGAGTGCACTGAAAGGAGAAGGCCTTCATCATGGCACAATGGGCCTTCCCAATAAAACGAGCAAAGCGACCGAAAGAGGCTGACCCAGAGGGAGCAGGACGAGGTCGAGCAGCGGCCCGTCGAGCAGGAGTAGAGGAGGATTTCTTGGGAGCCCAATCATCCGCCATATGAGATGGAATGACCCATTTGTCATGGACATGAGTTCGAGCAATGGGGAAAGGGGCCACGTGCTCAATGAGAGCTTGGATAAAAGGAGCGTGAGGAAAGGCTCGCTTGTATTGAAGACTAGCAAGGCGAATCTCATGCCATAGAAAGTGGGGGACATTGATCTTCCTTTTAGGATGATCATTAAGACGAGTCATGAGGTCAATACAATACCCGCTAGAAGTCCCCTTGTCACCCATCTTGGGATAGATGGTGCGAATGACACACTGAAAGATGATGAAGAAAGGAGACCTCCAAATAGAAACTTGATTTAAATCCTTTCCCCTTTCTTCCTCGTCAAGTTCAAGAGATTTTTTTATAAGATAGCCACACGCCTCAATAGATTTGGGCGCATGATTGGGATCATCCTTATGGATTTTGAACCCAATATCAGGAAAATCAAGAGCGGCAACAAACTGAGAATAAGTAGCGGTGAGCTCGGCATTAGAGGTCATCCAAGTGACAGACTTGTTAGGACCAAAGAAACATGTGGCATAGAACTGATGAATGGTAGCATGGTTTAAATAATTTTTAAAAGCAAACAGGGCAGCAAGTCTAGAAGACTCAATGAGTTCAATGGCACCCAGATATTTCACCGGGTGAGTGCGAATATGATGTAAGTCAATATAGAGATGAATAGACAGACCCTTTGGAACAATGATAGTGGTGAAAATGTCTGCCTGAACATTGGTGCAAAACTAGAATCCATGGAATCATTCTCAACAACGAACTGATCAGTGTCGCGACGAAACTTAAGATAAGCGGATTTAGGGACTTTGGTGTAGTCCTTTATCTCGCGACCAAGAGGGAGAGGAGGCTCGAGATAAATGTGGCGATGATCACCTTGAGGCTGATCTGGAGGCAGAGGAGGCATGTACGAGGGCCTCCAAGTACCGGGATTTGGGGCATTTGCGCGCATGCCGACAAATTCAGCTCGTTCGTCATACTCCATCTCTTCCTTGTAGTCGGAGCCCTCCATAGAAGACGCGACATACTGAACGGGATGCTTGGTGAGGCGCTTCTTGTGGGTACGATCCCGTTCTTGAGAGTCCCCGGAGCCATCACGATGGGAGGGACGAGCAGAGGGTCCCACGGGGGCCTTTTGCCCGGTGTGCTTGACCTTGGGCATCGTGAGATGCCCTCCCTTTGAGCGAAGTGATCTACGGGAGAGAAAGATCTTAGATCCATAGTTTTCTGAAGTTTTTCAGAGAAATGGATCGATGGAGAGGGAAGAGGAGGGATGGATTTAGCTCGGGAAGAAGAAACAAAGTAGGAGACGGCCGGGAGGCGGCCGGAGTTGACCGACGGCGGCCTAGCGGTGCTAGGGAGCGAGCGGAGATGGGGGCGACTCGGTGGATTAGGGTAACTGCCTAACCACGCGAGCCCGTCCCATTTTATATAAGTGACCCCGAAGGCCCGGACGACTGAGAGGTGTCGGACGTCCGAGGGATGGAAAGTGCCGGACGACCGAGAGGCGTCGGACGTCCGGGGACAGGAGGGTTCGCGAGACAGCAGTAGCACAGACAACTGAAACACGTCGGACGACCGGAGGATGCCGGACGTTCGAGAAAACTATCAGAAACAGGGACAAGCCAAAAGAAGATAGGAGGCAGTTCCATTGATGCACATGGCAAATCGATGATACACGACAATATATATAATATAGTGCGCATGACCAAACTAAACAATATTGACCCTAGATAATTTAGATAATTTTCTTGATGATGGTTCATAGAGGGGGTGGTGGCTTAGGCCACCATTGAGTAAACGTGGCATGGCACTGCGAAGATATGAACCTTGAGCCCATCACCACAACTCTATCATTTAAAGTACCAAGTCACATGAGTGAGCAAGGAACACTTTCGGAGTGTTTGGTTTATTTACGCATCATATAGGGTGAGAGACTCATGAATTGAATGTCTCCCCCTAAATACATGCCTACACCTAGACAAGACATGAAGTAAGTGTATGTAGATGTACAAGATTTCACATAATTTTATCAATCTCCAAGATACCAAGTTCACGGCTAAGTTGACAAAATCTTGCTTCATCCAATGGTTTTGTGAAAATGTCTGCAAGTTGCATATCTGTGCCAACATGATCAAGATAAATGTCCCCCTTTTGCACAGGATCTCTCAAGAAGTGATACCTAATATCATTGTGTTTTGTGCAAGGGTGATCAATAGGGTTCTCAGCAATCTTGATGGCACTTTAATTATCGCATTGAAGAGGCACATGTCTATAGGTGATACCATAATCCTTCAAAGTTTGCCTCATCCATAGCAATTGTGTTGCACAACTTGCGGTTGCAATATATTCGGCTTCAGCGGTTGAGAGGGAGACACAATTTTGCTTCTTCGAGGACCAACTTACCAAGGAGCGTCCAAGGAATTGACATGCCCCAGAAGTAGACTTCCTCCCCAATTTGTCTCCGGCCCAATCCGCATCCGTGTACCCAATGAGATCAAACTTGGCATCCTTGGGGTACCATAGACCCAACTTTGGGGTGTGAACAAGGTATATAAGAATATGCTTAACCACCTTATGATGACTTTCCCTAGGTAAGCTTGATAACTTGCACATATGCCTACACTTAACATGATGTCTGGTCTAGATGCACAAAGATAAAGCAATGAACCAATCATAGATTGGTCTATAGATGGGTCAAAAGGAATACCGTTGGTGTCTTTAGTGAGAACAAGTTTTGTGGGCATGGGTGTCTTACAAGGGTTAGCATTTGTCATATCAAACTTCTCTAGAATTTCCTTGAGGTATTTTGTTTGAGACAAGAAAATTCCTTCTTGAAATTGTTGTATTTGAAATCCGAAAAAGAACTTAAAGTCCGCATTGAGCGACATCTCAAAGGTCTTGGTCATGGAATCCGCAAACTTCTTGCACACATAAACGTTAGGAGAACCAAAAATGATGTCATCTTCATAGATTTGGCATAAGATCAAATAACCTTTTCCCTCTTAGTAAAAAGAGTGGGATCGATCACCCCTCTCACAAAGCCATCATCGAGTAGAAATTTCTTAAGATGATCATACCAAGAACGAGGTGCTTGTTTGAGGCCATACAAAGCCTTGTGAAGTTTATACACATAGTCTTTGTGATCGGGATCAACAAACCCAGGTGGTTGTGATACATATACTTCTTCTTGTAGAGGACCGTTAAGGAAAGCACTCTTAACATCCATTTGATGTAATGTAAAACCATTGAAAGCCGCATATGCAAGTAAGATACGAATAGATTCAAGACGGGCAACAGGAGCAAAGGTATCATCAAAGTCCAAACCTTCAACTTGTGAGTACCCTTGTGCCACTAACCTTGCCTTGTTACAGATGATTACGCCATTCTCATCTTTCTTGTTGTTGAAAATCCATTTTGTTCCAATGACATTGTGTTCCTTAGTTGGTCTCTTGACTAATGACCATACTTTGTTGCGTTCAAAACTGTTCAACTCTTCTTGCATAGCAACCAGCCAATCATTGTCCATCAATGCATCTTGTACCTTGAGTGGCTCAACACTATATACAAATGAAAAGTGAGCACAAAAGTTTGTCAATTGTTTACGAGTGACTCTACCTTCCGATATGCCGTTTAGAATTTGATCAACATCAACACGACCGGCCACTCGTGGAATGATGGAGGTCAGGGTTTCACGAGGTTCAAATTCATTTCCATCATCGACAACCTCAACATATGGATCATTAATGTGTGGTGGAAGATCTTCTTCTTCATGTTGCATTTGATGAGGTTCATCATAAAAGATTGCACTTTCTTGTTCTTGCTCTTGGTGATGATCTTGTTCTTGAATGTGATCATGGTGAGGGACAATGGGCATAGTTTGAGCAATAGGATCTTGTGGAGGTATGGGTGTTGGAGTGGCTTGAGGATGAGAGAAACTTTCATCTTCTTCATCATCATCATGAGATTGTTGTTCCATTGGAAGAAGAGCACCAACACCCATGGAAAAAATATCTTGAGAGGGATCTTCTCCACGTACATCACTTAGATCAACTTGCTCCCCATGGGAGCCATTAAATTAATCAAACACCGTGTCAAAAGTTTCTACAACACATCCATTGGATTTGTTGTAGATTCTATAGGCGTGAGAGTTTGGTCCATAACCAACAAATATCCCCTCAGTTGTTTTGGATTGAAATTTTCCTAACCGTTCTCTTTTGTTGAGGATGAAACACTTGCACCCAAATACACGAAAGTACTTAACATTTGGCTTGTTCCCGCTCAAGAGCTCATATGGAGTCTTCTCCAATATCGTGCGGAGGAAGATCCGATTCGATGCATGGCATGCAGTGTTGACAACCTCAGCCCAAAAACTATGTAGTGACTTGTATTCATCCAAAATGGACCTGGCCATTCCCACAAGTGTACGGTTCTTTATCTCGGCTACACCATTTTGTTGACGAGTGTAGGGTGCAGAATATTGATGCTCAATCCCTTCATCACAAAGAAATTCTTCCAAGGTGTAGGTCTTGAACTCAGAGCCATTATCACTTCTTATTGCCAAGATTTCTTTGTCAAACTTGCGTTGGGCTTGCTTGGCAAAATCAATAAAAGTGATCTTCGTCTCGTCCTTGGACTTGAGGAAAAATACCCATGTATATCTTGAGCAATCATCAACAATGACAAGTCCATACTTTTTCCCACCAAGACTGTCCCATGATGGAGGCCCAAAAAGATCCAGATAAAGGAGCTCTAAAGGGCTTGAAGTAGATACAATATTCTTGGGTGAGTTCTTGGATTGATGTTGCTTCTCGGCTATGCATACACTACACACACGATCTTTCTCAAAAGAGACATTGGTTAGTCCAAGGATGTGATTACCCTTTAAGAGATTTTGAAGATTTCTCATGCCAACATGGGCTAGCCGGTGATGCCATAGCCACCCCTTGTCGGCCTTGTCCATTAGACAAGTTGCATGGAATGTGCTCTCTTTCGAGAAATCAACCATGTAAAGGTTTCCATCCAACTTTCCAAAAATGTCACTTCGAGAGTATCTCTCTTAAAGACTTTCACATCCATTAGCCCAAATAGTGTATCATAACCAACTGAAGCCAATTGGCGAACGGAAAGAAAATGGTATTTAAGGGATTGGACAAGCATGACATTTGCAAGAGACATGTCATTTGTGATAGACACCTTGCCCAACCCGAGTACCTGTCCTTTTGATCCTCCACCAAACACAATGCTCATAAATGGTTGAATAGCTTCCATGAAGTCAAAAAGCAGTCTACTATCTCTGGTCATATGGTTGGTACATCCACTATCGATCACCCATTTGAGTCCACTAGAGAAAGCAACCTACACACAATTTTATGACTTGGTTAGAGGCACCCATTTTGCAATGGGACCTCCCAAATATCATAAAACAGGAATGCATTACGAGGACCAACAAGTTTTGCATAAACTTCTCCATCCTTTGTTTTACAAAGTACATAGGATGAAGGCATGCACTCTTTTGGCTTGTTGAAAGTGGGCATGCCCTTGGTGGCCTTCCCACTCACAACCTTACCTTTCTCCTTGTGCCCTTCATGTACAAATGTCTCTTTGATAGGGGTGGAGCACTTATGAGGAGGTGTCTTCTTCTTGCTTATGCTTGGGTCAAAACCGAGCCCTTCCTTGGCAAACACCTCATTGTGTTGGCTCAACACCTCATTAAGGTTCTTTTGTTGTTGAGCACATGTCATGAGTCCCTTTTCGAGTTGTTCCTTTAGAAAGCAGTTTTCCTCAAGAATAGATGCTAGGTCACCACTAGAGTTAGTAGTACAAGCATCAACATTGATAAGAGTAAACCTTGGCTAGAGTTTCAAGATAAGTAAGTTTGAGCATCTCAAAGCTCTTTGTAAGAAGAGTGAGCTCCTATTGCTTAGTCTTGAGGGACACGGATAGAAGCTCACAATCCTTAGAGAGAGAAACATGATATTCCACAAGCTTACTTTTATCATTCATCAATTCCTTGCAAGAGTTCTTGGCCTTTTCAAGGAGGCAAGTTTTTAACATGATCATCAATGTTTGCACCAATTTTTAAGCATAGTTCATCATTTCGTGCTTCCTCATATTGGACTTTATGCTCAAGGATTTCATACTTTTCCTTTTCCTCGGTGACGAGGGCTTCAAGTTCCTTAATGGTAGCGGTGTGCTTACTCACCATCTCCATAAGCATACGAAACATAGTGAGTTTCTTTCCTTTAAGGGAGCACATGACCTTATTTATTTTAGCAAGCATAGGATCATCTATATCATTATCATCATTATCCTCCACATCAAGATCCTCATCACAGGAAGTAGACGGAGTGAAAAGAGGAGGATTTGAGCGTGGGGTTACCTTGAACTTGTCAGGAGAGATTTGGTCCACTCCATCTTCTGTCACGACCTTTGCCATTAAGCACTTGTGAGCGTTGACCTTGTAGTCTTTCATATAGTTGTTGGTGACAACCTCACCACTCTTGTTGACTAGCCTCAAGGTGTTTTGAGAATCTTGAACTACTCCGGCTACACCACCAACATCATCTGGATCAGATTCTTCATGAGCAACCATTGCTTTCTCATCTCTTTTCTTGAGCTTGGAGTTCATACGATTTGTCAACTTCTTCTTAGGAAAGGTATTGGAAAACTGTGGTTTATCTTTTCTCTTCTCATAAGGGCAATCGTTGGAGAAGTGGTTGGTTTCTTCACAGTTGTAGCATTTTCCCACTTTCTTCTTCTAGAATCTTCCCTTGAATTTTCCCGCGCTAAACCTCTTGACAAAGAGAGCAATGTCTTCATATGAAAGGCTCTCATGGGAGTCAATCTCATCACCATCTTCATCATCATCATCTTCTTCTTCTTCTTCACTTTGCTCTTCCTCACATACATGCTTGGCCTTCAAAGCAAGATTGATCTTTGATGCTGAGGTACCATGCATGGCAATATGTTTTTTAGCATTTGCCTTTGACTCCTCAAATAATTGGAAAGTGGATATGATGTCATCCAGAGTCATTTCCCTGAATCCATGATGTTGTCTAATGTACCACACCATTTGGTGATGATATGGGGCAAGAGCAAGTAGTAGTTTGTCCACGAGAAACCGCTTAGTCAAGTTGAAACCATCTTGTGTCTTGTCACAATCATAGGACTCAATGTCAGCGGAGAGAGTAATGAGATGCTCAAGGAGCTACTTGGGGGATTCACCTTTCTCCATACAAAAGTTTTGCAATTGACCCTTGGCAATTTCATACTGAGCAAGCCGGAGAGTGGAGGTACCGGTCTTCCTCCTTACAATGTCGTACCATAATTTCTTGGCACTTGTGATATGTATGTAGGGTCTCCTTTGCTTATCATTCATTCCTTTTCTTCTTGTGCACATGATTGCGGTGTCGTTGAGATGCTGGTCATATGTCTCTCTTTGAGTGAGATTCTTCGGGTCGACAGGGTTATAGCCATGCTCCAAGATTTCCAACATATCATCATTGGCGTACCTAAGATGGTCCTGCATACCAACTCTTCACAAAGTAAAATCGGAACTGTCATCAAGTAAAGGAGCTTTTCCTCCAGGATTATATTTAGGTTTATTAACTTGAGGTCTTGCAGAAAGCCATGGAACACTAGAGTGATCATTGCTAGGAGGTTGTTGGCCAAGTTAAGGAGTAGACATAGTTGGCCTCGAGGTCGCACCACCAGAAAGTGGTGCAAGAATCGTGGTTAATGTGGCTAATCTCATTTGGACCAAGGCCTCAAGAGAAGCATCATGCTCCTCCTTTTGCTTAGCAAGGGCCCGTTCTAGATCCTCAGAAGTAAAAGACTTGACTTCCCTGGAAGCTGTACCCTTATCCTTCGGATCCGCAACAAGGGGAGTCCCATCGGGGTTCATCTCGCTCTAGGGCGGTTAAGCCACTCATTAGAGCACGAGGGTCTGATACCAATTAAAAGGATCGAGATGGACCTAGAGGGGGGGGGGTGAATAGGTACAATTCCAAATTTTAATTGTTACTTAGCAATGTTAGGCAATAAAGCGGAATATGAAATGTAGCCTGACAATTTCAATGGTGATATGATGACCAACGAGGTATACAAGTTTGGCAATTAGATCGATAAACACACCAACAATATGAAGTAGGTGAAACACGTAAGGAAACAAGTAACCACAAGTAATAATATAGGGTTAGGAATAACCTCAACTCTGAGAGGAGAGGATGTATCCCGGTGTTCACTTCCTTGGAGGGAAGCTACGTCACCGTTTAGAGAGCTGGATATTACCACGAAGGCACACCAACGCCACGAAGGCTCACCCTATTCTCTCCTTGAGACAACACCACGAAGGCGTTTCTCAACCACTAGTGGTAGGCCTTGAGGTGGCCTCCAAACCTTCACAAACTTTCCGGGGGGGGGGGGTAATCACAATGGTTTGATTCCTCTCCGAAGAACTCCTACCGCCTAGGAGTCTCCAACCTCCAAGAGTAACAAGATCAAGGGAACCGCTCAAAACTTTCTCGAATCACAATTTGCTTTGGTTGAGAGGAGGAGAGAGAGACGATCTATCTTTTGGTTGGAACAACACTCAAGAATCCTCACAAATGCTCTTGGGATCTAGGATTTGGTGAGGAGTAGTGAGAGAGAGAAAGAAATGTGTTCTTGGGGTCTTTTGACTGTGTTGGACAACTCCCACCCGAGGTGGAAGAAGACTATATATGGTGGAGGAGGAAAATGGCCGTTGTAAGCCACTTTAGCTTTGCAGGTGCCGGATGTCCGACATGTGTCGGTCGTCCGGACCAAGAGGAAGCACCGGACATTCGACATGCATCGGTCGTCCAGGCCATGTGGAGGCATCGGACGTCCGACAAGATTCGGTCGTCTGACAGCTTAAGAGAGAGTAGGTCAGCTGTGAAGAAGGACACGGACGTCCGAAAGGGACCGGACATCCGGCAGTTTCGGTTCTGGAGGGGTGCCGTCGGATTTCCGACCTCCCACGGACGTACGGAGGCCGGACGACCGGAGGGACCGGAAATCCGAGGAAAACATGCTGATAAACTACTGGCTTCATTCCGGATTTCCGAATGGTGTCGGATCTTCGGAGAAGAACAAAATCAAGGCTAGAAACTCAACCAAAGGTTTTTCTCTAGATTTTGAGCAAGTCTATCGCGAGAGCTACTAATCCCCTCTTAATAGTGCAGGATCCCTATACTCAAGAGTAACCAAAATAGATAGAACATTTTATCTTGTTTCTCCGTAGTTCAAGCATCGTCAATATGTCAGCCATGGTCCGCACCATAATATCTTGGGAGCTAAACCTAAGATGTACTTGATGAAACAGATTAGCTCCCTATATGTATGTTGTCAACAATATCAAAATATGATTAAGGGCATTATTTCTCTTTCATTGCTACACTCCTTTAGGTATATAAAAAGTCATTATATAATCTTTCGAAGGTTTGGACCTTCGTATCACGACAATACCTCTTGTTTTCGTTTTGAGCTGTTTCTGCAGCAGATTTAGAGCAAGATGTCGTCCCAAGAGTCCGTTGGGGAGAGCTATGTATCGCATTACCTTCCCAATCTCAAGCTCTATGGGGACCTATATCCTTATGGATTATTCTCGGAGGAGGATCAAGAAGGCAAGTATGAGGAACAAAGTTTGGATGAAGAAGAGATCCCTCTGCCTTAACGAGGAGATATGCACGTGGAGTTCAGGAAATCAAGCCTCCCAAACACGAGGAGAAAACCCAATGTTTTATTTATCCCTTCTCGTTTTTTGTAGGAGAGCAAGCAAGAATTATGTCAAAGGATATTAAAGCTTGAGCAAGAAGTTGATGGTCTGAGGGAACAGAATTTTGTGCTTAAGAGGAAACTGAACAAGCTTAAAGATCCTTCTCCACCACCACCTCCGAAGAAGGACATCTAATCACATGGGTATGGGCACTCCCGTTGGCTTGTGCCAAGCTTGGGGGAGGTGCTCCGGTATCGTATCACCATCACATCTTTTACTTTTCTCGTTTTTCGTAGTTTGATCCTTTTGGTTTTATCTTGATCTAGTAGAATCAAGTTTTAGTATGATCTAGCTTTGAGTTTTGCTTTATGTTCCCCTTATGTAAGCGAGTCTGAGAGTTATATAATAAAAAGTAGTTTTGATGTGAGGGCTTTGCTTGCCTGCTATGATCTTGAGAAAAAAAGAATTAAAAGAATAATACAATAAAAGCAAAGAGTATATATGATGATCTTATGGGGAGTGATGACTTCAGATATAAGAAGTATGTCGATTGAAATTTGTTGGGAGTTGACAAACATAGCGATTGGTCATTGGTGCAATTAAAAGGAAGTAATAAAGAAGGAGACGTTTGTATATAAATATAATATCTTGGACATCTTTTATGATTGTGAGCACTCATTAAAATATTATATGCTACGAAGTTGATGTTGGACAAGGAAGAGAACATAATGGGTTATGTTTGCTTATCTCCGAATAGAAGTTATATGGTTATAGATCCTCCAATATGTAGTGCTTGCTTCAACCTCATACTAGCCAAAACTTCCGCACCAAGTAGAGATACTACTTGTGCATCCAAACACCCTCAACCCAGTTTTGCCATGAGAGGCCACTATTCCTACCTACGGATTGAGTAAGATCCTTCAAGTAAGTTTTCATCGATGCAAAAAGCAATAAGAATTTCTCCTAAATATGTATGATCTTTTATTTTAAGGGAAAATAAACGTTGTACGAACTTGTGATGGTAAAGAAATAAAAGCGACGAACTACATAATAAAGGTTGCTATCACAAAGGGCAATACAATGCGACGTTCCTTTGCATTAAGGATTTGCACATGCAAAAACAAAAAGTGCATGACAATCTCTGCTTCCCTCTATGAAGGGCCTATCTGTTACTTTTACTTTCTAGTACTTACCTTTATGCAAGAGTCATGGTGATCTTCACCACTTCCTATATTTTGCCTTTTTCTCTTGGCAAGCGTCATGTATTGAGGAATGATCTAGAGACATATATCCACTCAGATGTGGGTGATCATGAGTTATTTCTGTTGATATTACCCTTTAGGTAAATAGTTGGGAGGCAAAACTCTAAGCCCCTATCTTCCTCTATGTCCAATTGAAGCTTTGACTTCATGAGTACCACGTGAGTCTTAGCAATTATGAAAGACTAAAAGATGATTGAGTCTTTCCGATGTTGTGATAAATTGGAATTGCTTCAATGACCGAGAGCATAGTTTGTTGGTTCTCAATAGAGGTCTTGGTTCATACTGTATCATGTGAATGAATTGTTACTCTGTATAAGAAATCATATATCAAAAAGTATTGCTGTTCTAAAGATGATCATGATGCCCTCATGTCCATATTCTATTTTATCGACACCTCTATCTCTAAAAATGTGGACATATTTATTGATCTCGGCTTTTTCTTGAGGACAAGCGAGGTCTAAGCTTGGGGGAGTTGATACGTCCATTTCGCATCATGCTTTTATATTGATATTTATTGCATTATGGGCTCTTATTACAAATTATGGTACAATACTTATGCCTTTTCTCTTTTATTTTACAAGGTTTAGATGAAGTGGGAGAATGCCGTCAGCTGTAATTCTGGGCTGGAAAAGGAGCAAATATGAGAGACCTATTCTGTACAACTCCAAAATTCCTAAAAAGTTAGGGAGAATTATTTTGGAATATATAAAAAATATTGGGAGAAAAAATACTAGAGGGGACCCACCAGGAGGTCACAAGCCTGCTGGGCGCAAGCTACCCCTAGTCACGTCCTTGTGGCTTGTGGGCCCCTGGCAGGCCTCCGGTGCCCATCTTCTTCTATATGAAGGGTTTTGACCTGGAAAAAATCATAAGAGAGATTTTGGACGAAGCGCCGCTGTCTCGAGGAGGAACTTGGGCAGAACCAATCTAGAGCTTCGGTAGGGCTGTTCTGCTAGGGAAACTTCCCTCCCAGAGAGGGAAATCGAAGCCATCATTATCACCAACGATCCGCTCATCGAGAGGGGGTCAATCTTCATCGACATCTTCACCAGCACCATCTCCTCTCCAAATCCTAGTTCATATCTTGTATCCGATCTTTGTCTCAAACCTTAGATTGGTACCTGTAGGTTGCTAGTAGTGTTGATTACTCCTTGTAGTTGATGTTAGTTTGTTTACTTGGTGGAAGATCATATGTTCAGATCCTTTATGATAATTAATACTCCTCTGATTATGAACATGAACATTCTTTGTGAGTAGTGACATTTGTTCTTGAGGACATGGGATAAGTCTTGTAACAAGTAATGATGTGAATTTGGTATTCGTTCGATATTTTGATGAGATGTATGTTGTCTCTCCTCTAGTGGTGTTATGTGAACATCAACTACATGATGCTTCACCATTATTTGGGCCTAGGGTAAGGCATTGGGAAGTAATAAGTAGTTGATGGGTTGCTAGAGTGACAGAAGCTTAAACCCTAGTTTATGCGTTGCTTCCTAAGGGGTTGATTTGGATCCATATGTTTCATGCTATGGTTAGATTTATCTTAATTCTTCGTTTGTAGTTGCGGATGCTTGCGAGAGAGGTTAATCATAAGAGGGAGGTGCTACCTCTTGAGCATGCGTTGGTTTTCCCTTGAAGAGGAAAGGGTGATGCAACAAAGTAGATAAGTATTTCCCTCAGTTGTTGAGAACCAAGGTATCAATCTAGTAGGAGGAACAAGCAAGTCACCAATGGATTGACCTGCACAAACAATCCTACTCTTGCACCCAACGCTATAAAGGGCTTGTCTATCCCTTCACAATTATTTGCAAGGATTAGATCCAATAGAGATAGTTGTAAACGAGAACAGAAAGTAAAAGGTATATAAATTGCAACAAAGTATTTTCGGTATTTTTGGTTTATAGATCTGAAAGTATATTATGGAAAGTAGACCTAAGGGCCATAGGTTTCACTAGAGGCTTCTCTCTTGAAGGAAAATATCATGGTGGGTAAACTAATTACTGCCAAGCAATTGATAGATAAGCAAATAATCATGTAGTTATCCAAGTCAATGACCATGCATATAGGCATCACATCCGTGTCAAGTAGACCAAAATGATTCTGCATCTACTACTATTACTCTACCCATCGACCGATTCCTGCCTGCATCTAGAGTATTAAGTTCATGAAGAACAGAGTAACACATTAAGAAAGATGACATGATGTAGAGGGATAAACTCAAGCAATATGATGAAAGCCCCATCTTGTTACCCTTGATGTCAATAATACAATACATGCCTCGCTACCCCTACTATGTTACTGGGTGAGGACACCGCAAGATTGAACCCAAAACCAAGCACTTCTCCTATTGCAAGAATTACCAATCTAGTTGGCCAAACAAAACCAATAAATCAAAGAGACTTACAAGGATATGAAATAATGCATATAAGAATTTAGAGGAGATTCAAATGATTCATGGATAATCTGAGCATAAACCCACAATTCATCGGATCTTGACAAACACACCACAAAAGAGTATTACATCAGATATATCTCCATGAAGATCATGAAGAACATGGTATTGAAGATCATAGAGAGAGAAAAAGCCATCTAGATACTAGCTATGGACCTGTAGGTCTGTGGTGGACTACTCACGCATCATCAAAGGGGAAATGGAGTTGATGTAGATGCCCTCCGTGATCGAAACCCCCTCCGGCAGATTACCGAAAAAGGCGCCACGATTGGATCTCTCGGGAACGGAGGCTTCTAGCAGCGGAAAAGTATTTGCGTGGCTTGTTCTGATGTTGGGGGAATATTTGGGTATTTATAGGATGAAGAATGGGGGTTAGGAGACCTGCTAGGAGAATATTTGGGTATTTATAGGAGCCTGGTTGATTTGTTTCCTTCGAGAAAAATTCCTTCCGAAGGTTTTATTCCGTTTGGACCCCGTTTAATATTCCATATCTGCAAAACTCAAAAACAAGGAAAAAACATAAACTGGCACTAGGCTCTAGATTAATAGGTCAGTCCCAAAAATAATATAAAATAGCATATTAATGTATATAAAACATCCAAAACATATAATATAATAGCATGGCATCATCAAAAATTATAGATATGTTCGAGACGTATCAGGAGGTTTGTCCAAGTAAGGACAACATCCAAGCACCGGTCCACCCACATATCAAATTATCAAAGTAACGAACGCGAATCAAATGAGCATGATGAAAACTATCTGGACATAAATTTCCATGTGTCCTCGGGAGCGCTTCACTTTATACAAGAGTTTGTCGAGGCCTGTCCTTTGCTACAAAAAGGATTGGGCTAGCTACCTTGCTGCACCTTTGCTACACTTGTTACTTGTTACCTGTTACGAATTATCTTATCATAAAACTACTGTAATAATAATTTTAGTGCTTGCAGAGAATACCTTACTGAAAACCGCTTGTCATCTCCTTCTGCTCCTCGTTGGGTTCGACACTCTTACTTATCGAAAGGACTACGATAGATCCCCTATACGTGTGAGTCATCAGTGTATCGCTCCCTCCTCGGGATGCCTCTCCACCGCCTATCAGCTCTATAAATACCCAAATATTCAAAAAAATCTAGGCGAGTTGACGAAACACAATTCCAGCCGTCGCAAGTTCCAGAACCGCGAGATCCAATCTAACACCATCATGGAGGGGTGCATCGACTTCATGGGTGCCTCTCCGATGATAAATGAGCAATCCATAATAGACCTACGGGTCCGTAGGTAGTATCTAGATGGCTTCCTCTCTCTCTTTTGATTCTCAATACAATGGTCTCTTGGAGATCTATTTGGTGTAATGACTTTTTGCGGTGTCTTTGTTGGGATCCGATGAATTTTGAGTTCTTGATCAGTTTCTATCCATGAATATTATGTGAGTCTTCTTTGATATATTATATGCATGATTACTTATAGCCTCATATTTGTTCTTCGAATCTTTGGTTCGGTTAGGCCAACTAGATCAATTTTTCTCGCCATGGGAAGAGGTGCTTTGTGATGGGTTCGATCTTGCGGTATCCTCTCCCAGTGATAGAAGGGACTGCGAGGCACACATGTATGGTTGCTATTAACGACAACAAGATGGGTTCTATTCCTAAATAAATAGATCTTTTTTACATCATGTCACTGTTCTTATTGCATTACTTTGTTTTCCCATGAACTTAATACACTAGATGCATGCTGGATAGCGGTCGATGTGTGGAGTAATAATAGTAGATGTAGAATCATCTTGGTCTACTTATGTTGGAAATGATGCTAATATAATGATCATTTCCTTGGATATCGTCATGATTATTTTATCTTATATCAATTTCCCAACAGTAATTTGTTTACCCACCATGTGCTATACTCATGAGAGAAGCCACTAGTGAAACCTACGACACCCGAGTCTACTTTTCCAACATATTGCTTTCTGATCTATCTTTTTGCCACTTTTGCTTTCAGATCTATTAATCCAAAAACCCAAAAATACTTTGCTGCACTTTTTATTTGCCTCTTTTATATTGTGTTCTTGTGAGATCTATTTATCGAATGTACTACACCTAATCTATCATTTTACCGTTGAGAGATTGACAACCTCTCTTATGCATTGGGTTGCAAGTATTTGTTGTTTGTGTGCAGATACCGTTTACATAGCGTTGCATGGTCTTCCTACTTGGATCGATATGTTGGTTTCATAACTGAGGGAAATACTTACCGTAGTTGTGTTGCATCATCCCTTCCTCTTTGGGGAAATACCAATGCACTCTCAAGCCACATCAAAGGAATTTCTGGCGCCATTGCCGGGGAGGAGCTACGTAAGCAGTCTCTCTTCAGCGTGCCAACCTCTGGCGGCGGGGAGACATCATCAACATCTATCAGGTTCCTAATCACAAATCTCATCTGCTTGTAATTTACATTATTTTCCATTTGCCTCTCGTTTTCCACTCCCCACCTTCACAAAATTTGCCGTTTCATTCGCCCTTTTTTTGTTTGCCTTTTTCTTGTTAGACATCTTGTTTACCCTTATGCTACGTCCAGTTCTTCTGTTATTGTGTGTACTCCCGAGAATGAGGTTCTTAATTTTAAACAAAGGGGAGGTGTCGGGGATATACCTCGCGGTATGACCCGACCTGGCGACTCACAGGAGACCCCATAAAGACATGTCCTCTTATTAATGACCCAGCAGGCAGGTCGCAGGATGACCAGCCCTAGACCCGGTGAGTGAGCCGGCGCCTGGCGGCTCACAAGAGAAGGCCCGAAGAGAGAAGGATTCCCTTAAAGGAAATAAGACCCGGAGTAGGATTCGTGAGAGGCTAGTCCTAATCCTACTCCTAGTAGGACTCTATTTGTAAGCCTACCCTCTTCACCTATATAAGGAGGGGTAGAGAACCCCTAGAGGGGGGAGAAGGAACAAGTCCACAAGTGTAGACAACACAAGAGATTAGAGATAGACAAATTAGAGGCTCTCGTAATTAGAGGTAGCAGTTAGCACCCTTGTAACCGAGAGGTCTTCATCATCATCAATACAAGACAAGCAGGACGTAGGCTTTTACCTCCATCAAAGGGACCAAACCTGGGTAAAACATTGCGTCTCTCGATTCCGATCAACCCCTTCAAGCTGCCACATAGTTGCGTTTCTACCCCAAACCTAAGTCCGTTCACCCGGACATCTGCCGTGATAAATCCACAAAGTTGGCGGCCACCGTGGGGCAACACTTGGTGGTGTTGTGTTCTTGAAGGGATCTCTCCTAGGGATCGAGAAGCCTACGACTCGCCAGATCTACAAAAGCCGGCACGAAAGAATCTTCATCAACCCTAAACTCGGCAGTTGAGATTAAAAGACACACGACCGGCTCACTTCTCCTGCGAGCCATCACTTCTGCATTTGCGTCGAGTCGTCGGGCTGCCACCGCAGTGATCTGTTCTCGTCAAATCACCAAGCCGCCCTCGTTGAGCCATCGGCAGCCTCAGCCAGCTCCGGCCCTATTGCAACTTAGCACCAAGCCGCCCGAACCATTCTCCTCCATGGCCTGTCCTGGTTGGCCGCTGCCGCTAGCAGCTGCCTCTCCCCACGCTGGCTCACTGCTGCTGCCTGCAACTACAATTCCTCGCGCGTGCCTATGCTCGTATTAACTCCGCCCCCGCTGCTCCGCGGTGTAGCCAGGCTTTGGACTCGGTCAGCCCGGTCGATCTCCGTGGCTGCGGCACTGCAGTCTTGTTGGCCCGCATCCGCCATGGCCTTAGCGCCACGGTCCGGTCCGCCGCCCCGCCTGTGCCATGGCTGAGCCGCCGCCACAGGACAGCGTCTCCAGCCGCCCTCTTTTTTCTCGGCACTGCACCGCTGCAGCTGCGACCCGCCGCCGGATTACTTGAGTCCCGAGCCGCCACCGCACCCTCGCTGTATCAGCCGCCAGCGCTTGCCTCCCTTCCGCACCCGCCGACGGACATCCGAGGTGCTCCGGTTCCTTTTCCTCTCGCACGCACGGGCTCCTTGCTCTACACTGCTGCAACCCTCTGCGGTTGAGGGGATCAGGAAAAGGGAAGCTCAGTGAGATGAGCATCTGTTTCATCTGATTCTAGTACCGGTGTCCGTATTCATCCAGGTGGTATTCTTCATATCTATTTTTTCGTAGATATTGACCCATCCGAGAACAATCACTCCGTCTCTTGCAATATTTTATGCAGGACCATTGTTCGTGTGGCATGATACCGCGGAGTTAGAGCGCACACCGGCGTGTTGCATTGCTCGATGGACGCAAGGGAGTCGCCGTCCCCGCGGACGATCTATATCAAATTGCCGGTACCGCGTGCATTCACCCGCCAGTATGAGCCGCCGAATGAGTGCGACAAGCCACCGTACATGCCTTATGGTCTTCACCAACAGACGCCGTGGCCGTCTCTCACCAACGCGCTGGCTTACAACGCCATGGCCATCTCTCACTACCGCGCCGGCTTACAACGCCATGGCCGTCTCTCACCACCGCGCCGGCTTACAACGCCATGGCCGTCTCTCACTACCGTGCCGGCTTACAACGCCATGGCCGTCTCTCACTACCGTGCTGGCTTACAATGCCATGGCCGTCTCTCACCATCGCGCCGGCTTACAACGCCATGGCCGTCTCTCACTACCGCACCGGTTTACAACGCCATGGACGTCTCTCACTACTGCGTCGGCTTACAACGCCATGGCCGTCTCTCACTACTGCGCCGGCTTACAAGGCCATGGCCGTCTCTCGCTACCGCTCCGGCTTACAACGCCGTGGCGTCTTTTACAACAACATCGACTTACAATGCCACGGGTGTTCGCTATATCTACATCAACCCAACAACGGCTGCATACACCGATGCGAGCCGCCCAACGGATGCGCGCAAGACGCCGCCCACAGTCCGATCTACATCAACATATTAGTGCGGTGCTCATCAATATGAGCCGCCCGATGGACAGGCGCACAAATTGCCACCACTACAATTTGGTTCACTTCAACAAACAGCCGGGACGAACCATCAACCAGATTATTGGAACAAATCATACGGGATCATCTATAACCCGTCACGACCAACTTCAACTTTCAGTGGAGATTCTCAAGCCGCCTCTTCGAGTCAACTTAAGACTCGGGGGCTATAGACATGGCAAGACACGTTTGGTCGTTTTCAACGAGAACCCCGGGTCTTTGCAAGAGAAACTCCAATTCTGGGGGCCATTACATTACTGACAGAAGATTAAAATTGCCCAAGAGGACGAACCGCCGTGATGCACCATTCAAACATAGGTGCCCGGATTTATTGGATCATCACTTGGAGCTGCTGCCGCTTCTTTATACAAGATGGCGGTTTACAAGATAGCGACTTACAAGAAGAGTTCAAAAATATTCCGGTTGATGTATCAACTGAGATCGACGAACGGTGGCTTCCTACCTCCGAGTACAGCTTCTAACACCTATTAGTCGGCCGTAGAGGCACAAAATTCCGGCTCAGGAAAATGAGTCGCGGCGAGGGCGTCTTCCTACCTTTAGCCGGTACCGCTTCTAACGCCTATCCGCTGGTGCTTTGCGTCATAATTGCTGAAAAGCGGGCTTCTTACCAACGGGTACCGCTTCTAACACCCAATTGGCTGGCTTCATGCCAAATCTCCGGCTAAAACCATGCTTAGCCGCGGTTGTGAAGGGTTTTTACCAATGGGTATCTAACACCTAACAACCGGTGAACGGCGGCTTTCTACCTCCAGGTACAACTTCTAACGCTTATTAGCCAGGCTTTATGCCACAAAATTCCGTCTCAGGAAAATGAGTCGCGGTGAACGACGGCTTCTTACCTCCGGGTACAGCTTCTAACGCCTATTAGCCGGTCGTAGAGGCACAAAATTTCGGCTCAGGAAAATGAGTCACGGTGAACGGCGGCTTCTTACCTCCGGGTACAACTTCTAACGCCTATTAGCCGGCCGTAGAGGCACAAAAATTCCGACTCAAGAAAATGAGTCGCGGCGAGGGCGGCTTCCTACCTTCGGGTATAGCTTCTAACGCCTATCCGCAGGCTTTATGCCAAAAAATGTTGACAAATTAACATTACATCATACATTGCATCATACATGGCATCATACATTGCATCATATATTTCATCATATTCACATGTCATGCCGGCTTATCAAGCCAGGTTAGAGCCAGATTATGAAAGAAGGAGCAATGTTATGAAAGATATAACATCTCCGGGTTGTGCTTTTTCAAGCCACCCTTACAGCAACACGGAACATATTCTGTCTTGTTTTTGCAGGTCTTGTTTATTAAAGATGAGCCACCATTATATTGGAAAGTTGATTATTCTTGAAGAACCGCCCTCTCAGATATAATGCCGTGTCATATAATTGGCCGGTTCTCGGATTTCTTCAATTGTGCACTGTAGTAATCTACAACACTCATGGATTTCTTCAAATATATATTTGCCGGGCTGCATCGCAGCCACACGCAGGGATTTCATGTCAAAGACAAAAGAGTTATTTCAGGATATTCACTCCGGATTATATTACAACTACGGTCAAAGATTCATTCAAACGAAGAGTCATTTTATTCTCACATAATCCCGAGTTGCCGCACGCAGACAACCCGGAACTTGGGGCTACATTATTCAAGGCCAGTTTATATCAAATACGCAAGTCCCCTATCGCTGCAAGCACGCACCACGACACTTGGGGGCTAATGCAAGCCAGTTTTCAAATCATTACATCGTCAGCAAGACCATGTTATCTCAAGGAGATGAGCCGGCTTTTCTATATTTTCTAAAGTCCCAGCCCAGTAATTCTTACTGACCCGGCACTTGGGGGCTACAGTATTCAGTTGTTTAAACAGATTATGAGGTTCAAATTGAAGACCCGGCGCATCATAGTCTGATGAGCCGGCCCTTGGGGGCTACACCCGCCGAAGCTTTCTGATGAGCCGACCCTTGGGGGCTACACCCGCCGAAGTTTTATAAGGTATAAGGCAGTTATAAATCCCAGGTTGCTATAGGCAGGACAACCCGACACTTGGGGGCTACACAGTCCAAAATATTATTGCAAAGCACCAAGTTATCATGGATAATCTTGGAGCTTGGGGGCTACAGGTAATATGGACATATCAAAAACTTTGAGGAGAGTTTCCAAGATGTTAATTATGGAGTTCAGTTAGTTGACCCGACGTTATCAAAAGAGCGTAACCCGCCAGATTTTATATAAGTCGCACTTCTTCACAACAATGAAAGTCCGGTTTTACATCAGACGGGTTTTCATCCCAATGTTTTTATCAAGTCAGTTGGATTCTAGTTATTTGACCCGGCGTCACCAACCATAATGACCCGACATCAACAATGATTATGAGCCGATGCAGATGACCTGCCAATAGTATTGGAAGCCGACTCAAATGGCATATGGGTATTCTATTCTCAATATTTTCTCAAAGGACATTTACAAGCAAGACGATTTTCAAGACGGCTCATTCATATGCAGAAAGACCCGGATATCTGAGGAGCCATTTTATAAGCCGGCCAAAGGAGCAAGCCGTCCACTTAACATTTTTGTTACTCTTGTTTCAAGAGCTTAGCATGAATAAATTCAAACTAATCTGGGGGCTAATGTCGGGGATATACCCCGCGGTATGACCCGGCCTGGCGACTCACAGGAGACCCCATAAAGACATGACATCTTATTAATGACCCGGCTGGCGGGTCGTAGGATGACCAGCCCAAGACCCAGCGGGTGAGCCGGCGCCTGGTGGCACACAAGAGAAGGCCCGAAGAGAGAAGGATTCCCTTAAAGGAAATAAGACGTGGAGTAGGATTCGTGAGAGGCTAGTCCTAATCCTACTCCTAGTAGGACTCTATTTGTAAGCCTACCCTCTCCACCTATATAAGGAGGGGTAGAGCACCCCTAGAGGGGGGAGAAGGAACAAGTCCACAAGTTTAGACAACACAAGAGATTAGACATAGACAAATTAGAGTCTCTCGTAATTAGAGGTAGCAATTAGCACCCTTGTAACCGAGAGGTCTTCATCATCATCAATACAAGACAAGCAGGATGTAGGTTTTTACCTCCATCGGAGGGGCCGAACCTGGCTAAAACATCGCGTCTCTCAATTCCGATCAACCCCTTCAAGCCGCCACATAGTTGCGTTTCTACTCGAACCTAAGTCCCTTCACCCGGACATCTACCATGATAAATCCATGATAGGAGGGGAGAATCTTAAAGATGTTTGGTATAGGATTTGCAATGCTCATAAAAGATCTATTCGTAAGGAATCTACCGTTGTTCTTCTTGTAGTTTCTATGTGGGCATCACCACTTGGTATAGATTCGTCCTTAATACGATTATCGGTGGGAATTTCTTAATGTGCGCCACCTTGGATGCTTTTAATGCTATGTTAAATTTAGTGGGTGCACCACCTATCACTATCAATTAAACTATTTTAATTCTTGAGCATGTTATGCAAAAGTTAGATGCTATTGAAAAGAAAAATATCATTGAAGAAAATATTGAAAAATTATATAAAAGGATGCATAATATTGCTAATAAAATTATGTCAAAAGCGGGAGACGCTCTTAAAATGGTAAAGGAAAAATAACCCGAAGTAAACAAAAGAATGGAAGAGAGCCCCGCTAGAATTGATAAGTTGGAAGAAGTCTTTAGTAGCTTAAGTTCAGCCTTTTCTACCGTTAAAATTATTGAAAAAACTCCTATTAGTAAAGATTTCAAATCTACACATGGTCGTAGGAACAAGGGTGCCAGTTCTAGTAGAACCAATGAGGATCTTAAAATGATTAGTATTCACCCCAATTTTGCTGAAGTGGTAAATAACCCTATTTACAAGAATGAATTTTTAAATACTATTCCTAGAAGTATTGTCATTGAAAGTATGCATGATAAATCCTTCAATAATTCTAGTTGTGTCATTGAAGAGTTGGAAACTCAAGACGACAATACTTGAATCTACGCATTATGCCTAGCTAGGGGTGTAAAACGATAGCGCTTCTTGGGAGGCAACCTAATGAATAAAATTTATTTTATCTTTTCCTGTATGTTTTCTAGTGTTTACACAATTATGCCTCTGTTATGATTGTGTTTTTATGTTTTATTTAGTGTTTGTTCCAAGTAAAGCCTTTAGGATGATTCATAAGACGAGTAGAAACAATGTTGAATCTGAAACATAAACTTTGACTCCAGTGCGTGAATTTTCACTTTTTTACTAGAGCGTGATAATGAGATGAAAGTTTAACAAAATATTCCTATACAAATTCTTTACATTGTCCTAATTCTTCTGAATTTGTAGAGTTATAGAAGTATGGTTAGAGTACATATTACTACAGACTGTTTTGTTTGAAACATATTCTGTTTTTGTTGCATTAGTGCTTATTTTGATGAATCTATCGCTTGTATTGGAGGGTATAAGTCATGATAAAGTTAGAACACAGTATATATAATGCAATAATAAAATATTAATGGGTTTGCAACAGTACTTAGAGTGGTGATATGCTTTATTATACTGACGGATCTCACGAAGATTTTGGTGAGTTTTGTGTGATTGAAGTTTTCAAGTTTTGCGTGAGATCACGATGGATGAAGGAATAAGGAGTGAAAAGATCCTAATATTGGGGATTCTACAACACCACCAAGATAATATCCAAAGTGGAAAAATCAACTAAGCTTGGGGATGCCCCTAGTGGCATCCGCTCTTTCTTCTAACGACCATCGATATTTTACTTTGAGCTATATTTTTATTCGTCACATATCATGAGTTTTGCTTGGAGCGTCTTGTATTATATGAGTATTTTCTTGATTTGATTTTTTACTTTGTCACAAGTATCCAAAATTATTCTATGATTTGTTAGAATTTCTCTATATGCTTCACTTATTTTTTTTGAGCTATGGAATTGCTCTACTGCTTTAGTTATATCATTTTGAGCACAGTGTGATTTGCATGTTTGAAGAAATGCTCGCATGTTTCACTTACATTAATTTGATAATTATTAAACTTTGAATAAATTCTCTCATGCCTCACTTATATTATTTTGAGAGATGAAACTTTTATGCTCATGATCTTCACTTAACTTTATGTGATCTTGTCAAAAAGCAATGACAATAAATGAAACTAGTACCAAAGTGATATATATTCAAGAGGGATATAATAAAAGCTTTCATAAAGTTCATTGGATAAATTAAAATTGATTCTTTGTAATAGTTTTGAGACATGATGATAGTAATATGTGAGTTATGTTGATGAGTAAGTATGCTTAGTAAGAATATTGGTGTTAAGGTTTGTGATTCCCTATGCAAGCACGAAAGTCAATAGTTGTGCAATGAAATTATATCCTACTTATGGTGCATTATTTAGTTTTAGTTATGCTTAATGCTCGCTTATGTGAATTTTTGTTTCTTGGTTGGTTGCTTCTCAATCTATTTGCTAGCCTCCACTTGTACTACGTAGAAATACTACTTGTGCATCAAAAGTCCTTTAACCCAGTTTTTCCATATGAGTCCACCATACCTACCTATATCCGCTATTTCCATGCCATTCCAAGCAAATTTGTATGTGCTATCTCTAATTATGACAATGAATATCCTTTTTGTGTTCTCGTACCACTCATTAAGCGGAAGGGGGTGATCGATAATTTTCCATGCTAGATGTGCTATTCTCAAGACTAGTGTTTATTCAATTGTTATTGCACGAGACTAAGGCTCTAATAGGGATGCCCTATCCCAAAATGAAAAAGAAATTTACTTTATGTTGTGAAGTAACAAATTTCTTGGAAAGTGTTGGTATGGAGGGCAACGTTGATTCGGGTAGCCATGTATTGCGAAAGAAAGGTGGAAAAAGGAATAAACATTATTTTCTGTTTGGGAGCCGCTTATGATATATCTAGCATGGAAAGCTATTGAAAGCTCTCGGTCATTTTCGTTGACAGGAAAGGCATGCCACCCAAAATTTTATCTCTATCAATTTAAACCTTGAGCTCCGACACCTGTATAACTCTCTACTTCCCTCTACGAAGGGCCGATCTATTTACTTTATGAAATTTTTATTTCTATTTGAGTCTCCATCTTCTGTTATAAAGCTCCAACTAGGGGCACTATGATCGTACGTGAGCATTAGGTGTAGCTAATATTCGAGTGTGTTTCATGAATGGATCAATGATTGATCATGATGGGCTAGGGATAACTTTCATTAGTGTTGATATTTTGAAAGGCATGGTTGCTTGTTGGTAAGCTTGAGTATTAAAGTCTTAATGTCAAAACTAAACTATTGCTTTGAACCATCTAAAAGTCTGAATATCCATTCTACAAAAGAAAAGAATACGTGATGAACATGTTAGGCAACATTCCACATCAAAAATTCTGTTTTTATCATTTACCTACTCGAGGACGAGTAGGAATTAAGCTTGGGATGCTGATACGTCTCCAACGTATCTATAATTTTTGATTGTTCCATGATATTATATTATCAATCTTGGATGCTTTACAATCATTTTATAGCAACTCTATATAATTTTTTGGGATTAACCAATTGCTAATTCTCGAGCATGCGTTAGTTTCCCGTGAAGAGGAACAATTTGATTCAGCAAAGTAGATAAGTATTTCCCTCGGTTTTTGAGAACCAAGGTATCAATCTAGTAGGAGATACAAGCGAGCCACCAATAGATGTACCTGCACAAAGAATCAAACTCTTGCACCCAACGCTATAAAGGGGTTGTCAATCCCTTCACGGTTACTTGCAAGGATGAGATCTAATAGAGATAGATATAATAGGATGCTTGAACGGAAAGTAAAACTAAAAGTAAAAATAGGGCAGCAAGTATTTTTGGTACTTTTGGTTTTAGATCTGAAAGTATAATATGGAAAATAGACCCAGGGGCCATAGGTTTCACTAGATGGCTTCTCTCATGATGGCAAGTATTACGGTGGGTGAACAAATTACTGTCGAGCAATTGATAGAAAAGCGAATAATTATGAAGATATCCAAGGCAATGATTATGCATATAGGCATCACGTCCATGACAAGTAGACATGAAGAACAGAGTAACGCATTAAGCAAGATGACATGATGTAGATGGATAAACTCAAGCAATATGATGAAAACCCCATCTTTTTACCCTTGATGGCAACAATACAATACATGCCTCGCTACCCTTACTTTGCCACTGGTGAGGACACCGCAAGATTGAACCCAAAACTAAGCACTTCTCCTATTGCAAGAATTACCAATCTAGTTGGCCAAACCAAACCAATAACTCGAAGAAACTTGCAAAGATATGAAATCATGCATATAAGAATGCAGGAAAGACTGAAATAATATTCATGGATAATCTGAACATAAACCCACAATTCATCGTATCTCGACAAACACATCGCAAAAGAGTATTACATCGGATAAATCTCCATGAAGATCATGAAGAACATGGTATTTAAGATCATAGAGAGAGAAAAAGCCATCTAGCTACTAGCTATGGACCCGTAGGTCTGTGGTGAATGACTCATGCATCATCGGGGGGGGGGGGGGGGCAATGGAGTTGATGTAGATGCCCTTCGTGAGCGAATCCCCCTCCGGCAGATTACTGGAAAAGGCTCCAAGATTGGATCTCTCGGGTACAAAGGCTTCTAGAGGCGGAAAAGTGTTTTCATGGCTCTTTTTGATATTGATGGAATATTTGGGAATTTATAGGCCAAAGATTATGGTTAGGGGAGTTGCCAGGGGCCCACAAGCCTGCCAGGTGTGGGGTACCCCCTGGCCATGGCTAGCAAGCTTGTGGCCCCATGGCAGCTCCTCTGCCTTGGTTCTCAAGTCTCATGGCTTCCTTTTATTCTAGAAAAAACCATTCTAGAGGTTTTATTCCGTCTGGACTCCGTTTAATATTCCTTATCTGTGAAACTCAAAAACAAGGAAAAAACAGGAACTGGCACTGGGCTCTAGATTAATAGGTTAGTCCCAAAAATAATAGAAATAGCATATTAATGCATATAAAACATCCAAAAGATATAATATAATAGCATGGAACAATAAAAAATTATTGATACATTGGAGACGTATCAGCATCCCCAAGCTTAATTCCTGCTCGTCCTCGAGTAGGTAAATGATAAAAACAGATTTTTTGATGTGGAATGCTACCCAACATATTTATCCATGTAATATTGTTTATTGTGGCATGAATATTTAGATCCGTTAGATTCAAAACAATAGTCTAATATGGACATAAAAATAGTAGTACTTTGAGCACACCAACAAGGTAGTTGTGTCCTTTCGAAATAACATGGCCTTAGAAAGTTATCCCTAAAAAATCATATGGTCTGGCTATGCTCCATCTTCCCCACACAACGTATCTAAATCATGCACAACGCCGATGAACAAGTCAAGAAATTCTTTCACACTTTTGGTGTTCTCAAACCTCTTCAACTCTCACGCAATACATGAGCGTGAGCCATGGATATAGCATTATAGGTGGAATAGAATATGGAGAAGGTGCAAAGGGAAGAAGGAGAAGATAGTCTCACATCAACTAGGCGTATCAACGGGCTATGGAGATGCCCGTCAATAGATATCAATGTGAGTGAGTAGGGATTGCCATGCAACTAATGCACTTAGAGTTATAAGTGTATGAAAGCTCAAAAAAGAAAACTAAGTGGTCATGCATAATGAATATCCACCAGTTAATGAAAGTGACAAAATTGGAGACTCTCTATCATGAAGATCATGGTGCTACTTTGAAGCACTAGTGTGGAAAAAGGTAGTAGCAATTGTCCCCTCTCTCTTTCTCTCATTTTTCTATGGTGGGCTTCTTTGGCCTCTTTTATTTTTTTGTTTGGGCTTCGCTGGCCTCTTTTATTTTTTGTAAAGTCCGAACACTCGTCCCAATTTGTGAGGGATTCATAGCCTCCATCATCCTTTTATCTCATGGGACAATGCTCTATTAATGAGAAAGCATCACACTTTTATTTACTTATAACTCAAAGAAAAAGAAATTACAACTCGATTCCTATGACAAGATATAACTCTATGTGCAATATGAAGTGATGATGCAAGTCATAGAAAAACTACATGGTGGAAGTTGCATGGCAATATATCTCGGAATGGCTATGGAAATGCCATAATAGGTAGGTATGGTGGCTGTTTTGAGTAATATATGGTGGTTGTTTTGAGGAAGGAGGGTTTGATATACCGGCGGAAGTTGTGCGGTACTAGAGATGCTAGCAAAGATGGAAGGGTGAGAGTGCGTATAAACCATGGATTCACATTAGTCATAAAGAACTCACATACTTATTGCAAAATTCTATTAGTTATAAAACAAAGCATTAGATGCATGATCCTAGGGGAGAGGTTGGTAGGAGTTAACCATCGCGCGCTCCCGACCCTCACACAAAGGTCGACAATCATTAGACAAATCATGCTCTGACTTCATTACATAACGGTTCACCATATGTGCATGCTATGGAAATCACAAGCTTTAACAAACATATCTCTTCAATTCACAACTACTCACTATCATGACTCTCATACTACCATCCCTATTATCTCAAAACTATATGCAAGGAATCCAACTTCTCATAGTTGTTAATGCACTTAATATGAAGGTTTTTATTATATCCCCCTTGGATGCCCATTATATAGGACTAAATTCCTGACCTAAACAAATTACCAGGCTGTTTTAAGAAACTATCAAAATAATATAAGTGAGGAATTAGGGTTCAATAATTTCTATAAAATACAACAACACCATGCTCTATAAAGATATAAGTGAAGCACTAGAGCAACATTTCCTAGCTCAATAGATATAAGTGAAGAACATAGAGTATTCTAACAAATTCACAATTCAGCGTGTGTCTCTCAAAAGATGTGTGCAGAAAGGATGATTGTGGAAAAATAACAAGAAAAGACTCATATCATACAAGATGCTCCAAGCAAAACACATATCATGTGGTGAATAAAAATATAGCTTCAAGTAAATTTACCAATGGATTGAAGATGAAAGTGGGGATGCCTTCTGGGGCATCCCCAAGCTTAGGATTTTCGGTATCCTTGAATACGACTTGGGGTTCCTTGGGAATCCCCAAGCTTAGGCTCTTGCCACTCTTTATTCCATAGTCCATCAAATCTTCACCCAAAACTTGAAAACTTCACAACACAAAACTCAACAGAAAACTCATGAGATCCGTTAGTATAAGAAAAATAAATCACCACTTTAGGTACTGTTATGAACTCATTCTTTATTTATATTTGTGTAATACCTACTGTATTCTAACTTTTCCATGACTCATACCCCGCGATGCGACCCATAGATACATCAAAATAAGCAAACAACACAAAGATAACAGAATCTATCAAAAATAGAATAGTCTATAGCAATCTGTAAACTTCGAACACTTATGGAACTCTAAAAATTCTTAAAAGTTAGGAAAAATAGAGAAATGTGTATATCAATCCTGTGTAAAAATTTCAGATCAATCTGACTCTCTAAATGTTTTGGAAAATTCCTGGACTTAGCGCAAAAGTTTCTGTTTTCCACCAAGATCAAATCAACAACTACCATAGATCACCCCAAAGGTTTTACTTGGCTCAAACACTAATTTAAACACAAAAACACAATTAATACACAATTAATAATTTGCCAAACACACCAAAACAGAAGCAAAGAGTAGAAAGCAAAATAAAATTGGGTTGCCTCCCAACAAGTGCTATCGTTTAACGCCCCAAGCTAGGCAAAACACAATAGATATAGGTATTGTCATCTTTGGTATGCAATCCATAAGTAGCTCTCATGATATATTAATAAGGTAATTTTATTTTCTTTCTAGGAAAGTGTTCCATGCCTTTCCTGAATGGAAATTGAAATCTAATATTCCCTTCCTTCATATCAATAATTGCACCAAACGTTCTAAGGAAAGGTCTACCAAGAATAATAGGACATGTAGGATTGCAATCTATATCAAGAACAATGAAATATACGGGCATGTAATTCCTATTTGCAACAATAATAACATCATTAATTCTTCCCATAGGTTTCTTTATAGTGGAATCCACAAGATGCAAATTTAAGGAACAATCATCAAATTCACGGAAACCTAACACATCACATAAAGTTTTTGGAATCGTGGAAATTCTAGCACCCAAATCACACAAATCATGGCACTCATAATCTTTAATATTAATATTAATAGTAGGTTCCCACTTATCATATAGCTTTCTAGGTATATAAACTTCCAACTCAAGTTTTTCTTCAAAAGCCTTCATCATAGCATCAACAATATGTTTAGTAAAAGCCTTGTTTTGATTATAAGCATGAGGAGAATTCAACATGGATTGCAAAAAGGAAATACAATAAATCAAAGAGAAACTACCATGATTAAAGTCTTTGAAATCCAAAAGAGTGGGTTCATTGCTATTTAAAGTTTTGACCTCTTCAATCCCACTTTTATCAATCTTAGCATTAAGATCTAAATACTCCGAATCATTGGGACGCCTTTTAACTAAAGTTGACTCATATCCAGTCCCATACTTATCAAGGTTAATATTGGAAAACAAGGATTCAATAGGAGTCACATCAATCACTTTAAGATCTTCATCAATATTATCCACAGAACATACTTTTTCAAGCCATTCACGCTTAGCACGAACTCTAGCGGTTCTTTCCTTACACTCATCAATAGAAATTATCATAGCTTTTAAAGACTCATTAATATCATGCTTCGGTGGAATAGATCTAGTTTTTAAAGAATCAATCTCAAGAGAAATTCTATCAACGTTCCTAGTCAAATCATCAATCTTGAGCAATTTTTTCTTCAATCATAGCATTGAACCTTTTTGCGTACTAATGAATTCTTTAATATTACTATCAAAATCAGAGGGTATTTTATTATAATTTCCATAAGAATTGCTGTAGGAATTACCATAATTATTAGAGGGATTACTAGGAAACTGCCTAGCATTGAAATTACCTCTATAAGCATTATTAGCAAAATTGTTCCTACCAACAAAATTCACATCCATAGATTCATTATTATTTCCAATCAAAGAATACAAAAGGCATATCATTAAGATCAATAGGAGCACTCTTACTAGCAAACAATTTCTTCAACTCATCCATCTTTTCACTCAAAGTATTAATATCTTCAATAGCATGCACCTTTTTACTAGTATGAGATCTTTCGGAGTGCCATTGAGAGTAATTTGCCATAATATTATCCAGGCGTTTAGTAGCTTCTCCTAATGTGATTTCCATAAAAGTGCCACCCACGGTAGAATCTAAGAGATTCCTAGAAGCAAAATTCAATCCAACATGTTTTTTTGTATAATCATCCATAAACTCAAACCATGCGCGGGGCAATTCCTAATCATAAGTTTCATCCTCTCCCAAGATTGTGCAACATGTTCATGATCAAGTTGCTTAAAATAAATTATATCATTCCTAAGGGAGATGATCTTAGCAGGCGGAAAGTACTTGGAAATATAAGCATCTTTACACTTATTGCATAAATCAATACTATTTTTAGGTAAAGATGAAAAACAAGTTTTAGCACGATCTCGTAGTGAGAACGGAAATAGATTAAATTTAACAATATCATTATCCACATCTTTCTTATTTTGCATATCACACAACTCAACGAAAGTATTTAGATGGGATGCGGATCTGCATTAGCAAGGCCAGAATTTTTTTCTTTCATAACAAGATTGACCAAAGCAGCATTAATTTCATAAGATTCCGCACTAGTGGCGGGAGCAATCGGAGTACTAATAAAATAATAATTATTAGTATTGGAAAATTCGCACAACTTGTTATTCTCTTGAGTCATTGTGACAATCAAGCAATCAAGCACTCAAGCAAGCAAAAAGCAAACGGTAAGACGAACGAAGAAGGGCGAATAAAAAAACAAATCCTTTTGGTATTTTCTGAAAATTGTTTTAGAAGTTGGGGAGCGGAAATTGAGAGGCAAATGGAACGTAAATACAAGAGATTAGTTTGTGATGGGTACTTGGTATACTTGACTTGCTATGTATCTCCCCGGCAACGATGCCATAAATCCTTCTTGCTACTTCTCGAGCATGCGTTGGTTTCCCGTGAAGAGGAATGGTTTAATGCAGCAAAGTAGATAAGTATTTCCCTCAGTTTTTGAGAACCAAGGTATCAATCCAGTAGGAGATACAAGAGAGCCACCAATAGATGTACCTGCACAAAGAATCAAACTCTTGCACCCAACGCTATAAAGGGGTTGTCAATCCCTTCACGGTTACTTGCAAGGATGAGATCTAATAGAGATAGATATAATAGGATGCTTGAACGGAAAGTAAAAATAGGGAAGCAAGTATTTTTGGTATTTTTGGTTTTATATCTGAAAGTATTATATGGAAAATAGACCCAGGGGCCATAGGTTTCACTAGATGGCTTCTCTCATGATGGCAAGTATTATGGTGGGTGAACAAATTACTGTCGAGCAGTTGATAGAAAAGCGAATAATTATGAAAATATCCAAGGCAATGATTATGCAGGCATCATGTCCGTGACAAGTAGACAGAAACAATTCTACATCTACTACTATTACTCCACACATCGATCGACTCTTGCTTGCATCTAGAGTATTAAGTTCATGAAGAGCGCATTAATGCATTAAGCAAGATGACATGATGTAGAGGGATAAAATCAAGCAATATGATGTAAACCCCATCTTTTTACCCTTGATGGCAACAATACAATACGTGCCTCGCTACCCCTACTTTGTCACTGGGTGAGGACACCGCAAGATTGAACCCAAAACTAAGCACTTCTCCTATTGCAAGAATTACCAATCTAGTTGGCCAAACCAAAAAAATAACTCGAAGAGACTTGCAAAGATATAAAATCATGCATATAAGAATTCAGGAAAGACTCAAATAATATTGATGGATAATCTAAACATAAACCCACAATTCATAGGATCTCGACAAACACACCGCAAAAGAGAGTATTACATCGGATAGATCTCCATTGAGATCATGAAGAACATGGTATTGGGAAGCAAAGAGATACAAGAAGACATCTAGCTACTAGCTATGGACCCGTAGGTCTGTGGTGAATGACTCATGCATCATCGGAGGGGCAATGGAGTTGATATAGATGCCATCCGTGATCGAATCCCCCTCCGGCAGATTACCGGAAAAGGCTCCAAGATTGAATCTCTCGAGAACGGAGGCTTCTGGCGGCGGAAAAGTGTTTTCATGGCTCTTTTTGATAATGATGGAATATTTGGGAATTTATAGGCCGAAGATTAGGGTTAGGGGAGTTGCCAAGGGCCTACAAGCCTGCCCGACGCGGGGTACCCCCGTGGCCGCGGCTAGCGAGCTTGTGTCCCCGTAGCAGCTCCTCTGCCTTGGTTCTCAAGTCTCGTGGCTTCCTTTTATTCCAGAAGAAATCATTCCAAAGGTTTTATTCTGTTTGGGCTCTGTCTAATATAATATCCCTTATCTGCGAAACTCAAAAACAAGGAAAATATAGGAACTGGCAGTGGGCTCTAGATTAATAGGTTAGTCCCAAAAATAATATAAAATAGCATATTAATGCATATAAAACATCCAAAACATATAATATAATAGAATGGAACAATCAAAAAATATAGATACGTCGGAGGCGTATCACCTATTGAGATAGTGCCAAGTGACAGTTGCTTTTTTTTGCTTTTTTTTACTTCGCAGAATATCATTACCAAATGAAGCCCAAACACCATGAATTTTTTTGGAGAATTTTTTGGGACAGAATACATCTAGTGGGCCAAAGAAGCACCAGGGAGGAGGGCCGAGGAGAGCACAAGACACCAGGGCACGCTAGAGGTCCCTCGCGTGACCTAGTGGCTTGTGCTCTCCTCGGCCCTCCTCTCGTGTGGCGCGGCCTAGTGTATCGTGCCATCCTCAGGACGCCTCTCCACCGCCTCTCAACTCTATAAATACACAAATATTTCAAAAACCCTAGGGGAGTCGACAAAACACAATTTCGACCGCCGCAGGTTCTAGAACTATGAGATCCAATCTAACACCATCACGGAGGGGTGCACCGTCTTCATGGGTGCCTCTCCGATTCTGCGTGAGTATTCCACGGTAGACCTACAGGTCCATAGAAAGTAGCTACATGGCTTCCTCTCTCTCTTTTGATTCTCAATACAATGGTCTCTTGGAGATCTATTTGATGTAATGACTTTTTGCGGTGTGTTTGCTGGGATCAGATGAATTCTGAGTTCATGATCAATTTCTATCCATGAATATTATTTGAGTCTTCTTTGATCTCTTATCATAAAACTACTGTAATGATAATTTTAGTGCTTGCATAGAATACCTTACTGAAAAACGCTTGTCATCTCCTTTTGCTCCTCGTTGCGTTCGACACTCTTACTTATCGAAAGGACTACGATAGATCCCCTATACTTGTGGGTCATCAGTGTATTGCGCCCTCCTCGGGATGCCTCTCCACCGCCTATCAGCTCTATAAATACCCAAATATTCCAAAAACCCTAGGCGAGTCGACGGAACACGATTCCAACCGTCACAAGTTCCAGAACCGTGAGATCCAATCTAACACCATCACGGAGGGGTGCATCGACTTCATGGGTGCCTCTCCAATGATAAGTGAGCAGTCCACAATAGACCTACGGGTCCATAGGCAGTATCTAGATGGCTTCCTCTCTCTCTTTTGATTCTCAATACAATGGTCTCTTGGATATCTATTTGATGTAATGACTTCTTGCGGTGTGTTTGTGGGGATCCGATGAATTTTGAGTTCATGATCAGTTTCTATCCATGAATATTATGTGAGTCTTCTTTGATCTCTTATATGCATGATTACCTATAGCCTCATATTTCTTCTTCGAATCTTTGCTTTAGTTACGCGAACTAGATCAATTTTTCTTGCCATGGGAAGAGGTGCTTTGTGATGGGTTCGATCTTGCGGTATCCTCTCCTTGTGATAGAAGGGGCAACGAGGCATGCATGTATGGTTGCTATTAACGATAACAAGATGCGGTCTATTTCTACATGAATAGATCTTTTTTACATCATGTCACCGTTCTTATTGCATTACTCCATTTTCCCATTAACTTAATACACTAGATGCATGCTGGATAGCGGTCGATGTGTGGAATAATAGTAGTAGATGTAGAATCATTTTGGTTTACTTATGTTGGAAGTGATTCCTATATAATGATCATTGCCTTGGATATCATCATGATTATTTGATCTTATATCAATTACCCAATAGTAATTTGTTTACCCACCGTGTGCTATACTCATGAGAGAAGCCACTAGTGAAACCTACGACCCTCGAGTCTAATTTTCCAACATATTGCTTTCTGATCTATCTTTTTGCCGCTTTTGCTTTCAGATCTATCAATCCAAAACCCCAAAAATACTTTGCTGCACTTTTTATCTACCTCTTTTATTTTGTGTTCTTGTGAGGTCTATTTATCCAATCTACTACACCTAATCTATCTTTTTACCGTTGAGAGATTGACAACCTCTCTTACACGTTAGGTTGCAAGTATTTATTCTTTGTGTGCAGCTACCTTTTACATAGCATTGCGTGGTCTTCCTCCTTGGATCGATATCTTGGTTTCATAACTGAGGCAAATACTTACCATAGCTATGTTGCATCATCCCTTCCTCTTTGGGAAATACCAACGCAGTCTCAAGCCACGTCAGGTCCCAGGAAGGCCACCGCTCTCCCTTATGCTCGAAGGGAAGCTTAGCGGGCTGATAATCGTCAGAAGATTAGCCGTCCATGTTGGGGTGATGAAGACTGCGGGGACAGAGATGGAGAAGGCAAAGACAAGTGCCGGAGCTTCACTTCTAAGCACTCATGGTAGTCCTATGGGGAACGGGTGCTGATGATCATTTAGATTAAGAATTATACCTCTAAAGTCGGAGGAGTTCCGTTTTTACTTGAAGCATGTACGAAATGTAATGAATTTCGTCATGTTTACACGAAATCCTCGGTGTTTGCATGAATCTCTCCCAGTTTATATGAAAATCCACCTGATTTATATGAATTTTGTACGATTAATTCGAATAGTTGAAATGTATGCAAACAACGTTGGATGGTGGCCTACGACATCAGTGTCCGAGAACTGGCTCCCCCTCTGTACACGGATGCATGCTGAAGAAAATTTGCGGGTCAGCTTTGGAGATGCCCTTGGCGAACAAAACTTGTTGAAAACTAGGACTTTGTAGAAGCGGCGTCCCAGAAGTTGTTTGATATATATCAGAATATGTCACCGTTTGTGATCTACATAGCAAATCACTGCAGATAGAAGAAGATGCTAGATGCTAGAGAGGGCATATCGAATGCCCTATGTTCGACCAGACAAAGTTTTGGAACAAAACTCTCGACAACTCTCCGATAAGGTTGAAGCTGGCCAACCTTCATCTATCGAAACTGGAGTCAGAGGACCAAGACGCATAACCATGATGTTCGATCCACGGGATAACACCACAAAGAAAAATCTACAAAAGAAAATTCACTACCCAAAGAACCAGATCGGGGAACACATCATCCTCCACACACCTTCAACAATATGTACACACACCACCGAATAAATTGCAAGGTGAGGAGACCTTATTTCACGATGATGATGATTCTATCATCTTTCCACCACCTATCAAAGACTAAACTCTATATCCCAACCATGTCTCCACTGGACCAAAATCTACATTTATCCTAGCTTGTCATACTCCTCACTACGAGAGGCCTGGACCTCAGCGTCAACATTGATTGTATTAATGTATGGCCACCTAGGATGTTTGCATCTTCGGGGTGAGATAAGTTATTCGGTGCTATAAAAAAAGATCATATGTGAATTAAACTAACTTTTTTTCCTAAATTGAAAATATCAAAATTACTAAAACACACTCATGGGCAAGTGCGGGAACTAAAGATCAAAATCACTATTTAAGGGGCACTTTGCGAAATTTACCTTCAAACTCCTCTTGTAGTGACAAGTGGTACAATGCATGTGCGCCACTTGTCACCACCAGTGTGTTTTGGCGGGTTTTCTCGACTACGCGTGTGAGGGGTCGGAGGTTGTACATGCCTTTTCAAGATCTATGTTTTTTAAAATTGAAAATCTTGTGAACCTAGTATATAAATTACAAACCGTTTTCACCGTTTTGATCCTCGTGTTGATACATTCAAAACTATATCCTATGTTGAAAGGTTTTGATGGTTTGATGCACGTTACTTTTACTAGATTGTGCTCGATCTTTTCTCTTAGCCTTTTGCATCAACTCTAGCTAATCTATAAGGATACTTTAGCTTTCTGTTGCTGGTTATGTTTGTACCATAATGCTTTTTTTGTGTTTTTTCATTCCGTTATTTGTTGATAGTAGAATCTGATTATATATTTTTGGATTGAATGGGAAAACATGTTTTTCAGGACAAACTGTTTTTGATGCAATTTCTTCTCTCTACTCTAGTAAACTTGTACTCTTCGCTATATTAAACTTATACTCCCAGTGGTCGTGTAGGTGTGCTCTCCTCATGTACCGCATTTCTACTCTACATGTAGTGTGCCTTGTATTCCCCCGTGTAGTATCCCAGAGTAGGACGTGCAGATGGCGCTCCTGTCCCCTCCCCCTCTCCACGCGGCGGTCTTGCCTCTCCCCCTACCCCCCCTCCCCCTCCCCCGCCCCTTCCCCCTCTCTGGCACCCTGTGACTCCTCGACTTGCTGCGAGGATGATCCTCCCTCTTCTCCGCCGGGTGTTGGGGTGCCTTGGGCTAGTCGCTTTTGGGCTCTGGCTGGCATGGATTCATGATTTGAGGACGATTCGCTCGTCGCTTGCGTTGTGCCTTCAGCTTCAGCCGGCGTGGTGCGGACGGCGTCTCCACGCCAGCGCCGATTTGCTCCTGGTAGCCATGGCATCTCATGGCGGGCGGCGTATCCTGCTGGCTGGCCTAATCCGGGCTGAGATGTGGTTGTCTCGCGATGGGCTTGCCGGTCGGGCAAGTTTGCCCGCTGCTCTCCGGCCGCCGGCCTCCTCGGCTCTGCCCCCTTCTCGCCTCCCCCGCCTCTTCGGCGGCTTCCTCTATTGCTCTGGTGGTGCCACTGTTAGTCGTGCGGTCGGCGGTGGCGACAGGTGCGCCAGTAACCCTAGATCCAGGGGTTGGTGATGTCGGCCATGTCTCGCTAGAGCGGCGGCTCGGCCTTTGATTGGGCCTTGACGTGTCACTGTCCTTGGTGTCTTTTCCCCCGCTCCTGGGCCCAACCTGTAATCCTAATCCTCATCCCACTTTCATTGGGCCGCCCCTCCCCCTCTCGGCCCAGGCCTCGGAGCCCCCTGGTGGGTGCTTGAAAGGAACCCTGATCCTTGGCTAGGGTTTCCTGCTTGGAATTAAGCTTGGGGATGCTGATACGTCTCCAACGTCTCTATAATTTATGAAGTATTCATGCCATGTTTACCATAATTCTATATGATTTTGGTATGATTTTATTAGAACTAACCCGGACTGACGTTGTTTTTAGCAGAACTACGATGGTGTCGTTTTTTGTGCAGAAATAAAAGTTCTCGGAATGGGCTGAAAATTTATGGAAAATATTTTTGGAAAATACAAAAAATACTGGATCAATATGATACCGGAGAGGAGTCTCGAGGCAGCCACAAGCCACCAGGGCGCACCCCTACCTTGTGGGCTCCTCTAGAGTCCCCTTGACATGATTCCAACGCCAAGTACTCCTATAAATCCAGTAACCCCCAGAAAGAAACCTAGATCAGAAGTTCCACCGTCGCAAGCCTCTGTAGCCACGAAAAACCAATCGGGAGCCCGTTGTGGCACCCTGCTGGAGGGGGAAACCATCATCAGAGGCCATCATCATCATCCTGGCGGTCTCCATGATGAGGAGGGAGTAGTTCACCCTCGGGGCTGAGGGTATGTACCAGTAGCGATGTGTTTGATATGTCTCTCTCTCTCTCTCGTCTTCTTGAGACGGCACAATTCAATGTACTACGAGCTTTATTAATATAGATGAATCATATGGAGTTTCCCCTCTCTATCTTCTTGTGATGAATTGAGTTTTCCCTTTGAAGTTTTCTTATCGGAATGATTCTTTAAGGATTTGAGAACACTTGAAGTATATCTTGCAATGGGATATCCGTGGCGACAATGGGATGTTCTATTGATCCACTTTATGTATGTTTTGGTGATCAACTTGCGGGTTCCGTGACCTTGGGAATCTATGCATAGGGGTTGGCACATGTTTTCGTCTTGACTCTCCGGTAGAAACTTTGGGGCGCTCTTTGAAGTTCTTTGTGATGGATTGAACATGATGAATCTGAAATTGTGTGATGCATATCGTATAATCAAGCCCATGGGTACTCGTGGTGACATTGGAGTATCTAGGTGACATTAGGGTTTTGGTTGATGTGTATCTTAAGGTGTTATTTTAGTACGAGCTGTAGGGCTGTTCGTGACACTTATAGGGATAGCTCATACGATTGATTGGAAAAGATAACTTTGAGGTGGTTTCTTCTCCACTATTTGTGAGTTTGGAGTGAACTCTTTGTCGCCCGTGAGGGATTTACATATGATTCAACTGTGTCAGTATTGTTGAGAGAACTTGCAATAGTGAAAGTATGAACCCTAGGCCTTGTTTCTAAGCATTGCAATACCGTTTGTGCTCACTTTTATCACTTGTTACCTTGCTGTTTTTATATTTTCATATTACAAAAACCTATATCTACTATGCATATTACACTTCTATCACCATCTCTTTGCCGAACTAGTGCACCTATACAATTTACCATTGTATTGGGTGTGTTGGGGACACAAGAGACTCTTTGTTATTTGGTTGCAGGGTTGTTTGAGAGAGACCATCTTCATCCTACGCCTCTCACGAATGGATAAACATTAGGTCATCCACTTGACAGAAATTTTCTACTGTCCTACAAAACTCTGCGCTTGGAGGCCCAACATGAGTCTACAAGAAGAAGGTTGCATAGTAGACATCAAGCTCTTTTCTAGCATCGTTGCCGGGGAGGTGAGTGCTTCAAGGTATATGTTTAGATCTTGCAATCAAATCTTTTAGTTTCTTGTTTTTTACTAGTTTGGTTTTATAAAATAAAACTACAAAAAATGGAGTTTAGGTTGCATCAATCGTCTCGTCTTTATAAAGTTTTTCGTGAAAATGATGGTTCAGAAAATTGTGCTCAATTGCTAGAGGAAGAATTTATGAAAATACTTGCTGAAAATTCCTTGAATGATGAGCATAATAGTGATATTGTTAGTATGAATTCTCTGAATATTCATGATGCTAATGATATGCAAAGCCACAAGCTTGGGGATGCTATGTTTGATGACTATGATATTTCTAGTCCCCCAAGTTTGATGATCAAAACTATTATGATGATGGCATGCCCCCTATCTATGATGATTATTGTGATGACATGTATTCTATAAAGAGTAATGAAAACCATGAAACTTGTTATCATGATTTTAATATTCAATACGGTTATGTCAATCAAGTACCTCGTGATAGTTATTTTGTTGAGTTTGCTCCCACTACAATGAATGAGAAGAAGTTTTCTTATGTGGAGAGTGATAAATTTTCTATGCTTGTGGATCATGAAGATAATGCTTTATGTTATAATTATATTGTGGAATTCCTTCATGATGCTACTGAAAATTATTATGAGGGAGGAACATATGCTTTTAGGAATTGCAATAATATCAAGTTTCCTCTCTATGTGTTCAAAGTTTGAAAGTTATGCTTGTTTTGTCTTCTTATGCTAGTTGATTCTTGCTCCCATAAATTATTTGCTCACAAAATCTCTATGCATAGGAAGTTGGTTTGACTTAAATGTGCTTGTCATGAGATTCATGATGCTCTTTTTCATGTTTCAATTATTATTCCTATGTAAGCATCATTGAAATCATTATTGTGACACGTAAATATGGAGGGGGCAGTAGTACGGCTACACTATGGGTGGGCAGCCCATTACAACACGTCAACACCTACGGTGCTCTTGTACTGTTTGCTATAGTACAACGTATGTACCTTTGCATACTTCTGCACTGGTTTGTATGCTTCATTGCTCTCGTTTTGGTGGTGAGGATTTATCGATTTGGATTTGGCAACGAAAGCATGTCCGGACAGATTAAGATGGGAGTATGCCTAGCTAAAAGGCATTAAAGAAAAGCGCTTATTGGGAGACAACCCAACACTTTTACTTTCTTTTTTTGTGTTTTCACATGATTAATGTACTTTAGTAATAATTTTTTGTGCCTTTTATTTCAATAAAGTGCCAAGTAAAACCTTTGGGATGACTCACAAGATGAGTAGAATTGATGATGAACCAAAACAGAAACTTTTGCCTCCAGTACAGGAATATTACTACTGGAGCGTGATAATGATCTGAAAGTTTTACACAGTCTTGATATACCAATTCTTAAGGTTTTCCTTATGGTTTCAGAATTTTTCGAGACAGGGAAGTATGGCTATACTACAGATCTTCACAGACTGTTCTGTTTTTGACAGATTCTGTTTTGCATGCATAGTTTGCTTGTTTTAGTATTCCCATAGCTTATATTCAATGACATAAATTATGTGAATGGTGTATTAAAGTAGGTATTATGTTATAATCATTATGAATCTTGTCTTGACACTACCTAAGGGAATGATTTATCTTTATTACACTAACCCTTCTCACGAAGTTCCGTTAAGTTTTGTGTGATTGAAGTTTTCAAGTTTTGGGTGAGACACCGATATGAGAAGAATAAGGAGTGAAAAGAAACAAATCTTGGGGATGACCAAGGCACCCCCAAGGTAATATTCAAGGAATACTCAAGCGTCTAAGCTTGGGGATGCCCCGGAAGGCATCCCCTCATTCGTTGTCAACACTATCGGTATATCTTACTTGGAGCTATATTTTTATTCATCACATAATATGAGTTTTTCTTGGTGCGGCATTTTATTTTGTTGTTATATGTTAGGTGTTATTTATAATCTTGTTTTCAATAAAAAATTCCAAAAATTACCTTAGGATGCTTGCATTGCATGTTTGATGTGTGTTGTGTAAAAAGCAGAATCTTTTTTTGTAGTGTTTGAATTTTCATAATTTACTGGAATGTGAAAACTTTCTAAAAGTTTTACATAGTCTTTTCATATAAATTATTTAGCATGTCCTAAATTTTCTTAATTTGTAGAGTTACAGAAGTACACTGGTTTAATAAATTGCTACAGACTGTTCTGTTTAGATAGATTGTTGTCATAGTTTTGTTATCTACTTATCCTATAGTTTCCATAGCCTATATTGGTAGATATAAATTGTGTAAATGATAGTATACAGTACGTAATGTTTGAAAATTATTGTGCAACTTGTCTTGGCAGTACATGAAGTGTTGATTTTTCTGATGTGTACTAACCTATCTCATGAGTTCTTTTTGAGTTTTGTGTGGATTAAGTTTTTGAGAATAGGTGAAACTGGGATATGAGAGGATTGAAAAAGATACAAAAGCTCAAGCTTGGGGATTCCCAAGTCACCTCAAGTAAATATTTCAAGAACTATCAGGCATCTAAGCTTGGGGATGCTACACATCCCACCTCTCTTCGTCAACTATCGGTTAGCCTATGTTGAGCCTAAATTTTTATTCGTTCACATGATGCGTCATGTTCTTGGAGTGCTATTTTGATTTTGCTTGCTGTTTAAATAAAATACTCAGATTTGAAAATATTTATTTAGGGAGAGAGAGAAAGTCCTCACATAGCTACTTCATTGTTTGACTACTCATTGATCTTCACTTATATGTTTTGGAATAGTTTTGTCATTTACTCTCGTGCTTCATTTATATCCTATGCCTAAATGGTTGAATGAATTGAATATCATAAATCTGAAATTATATATGTTTGATATGCTTATCCCATGGGGAGTAATGACTTCACATATAAGAGGTATAGGTGGTAAAATTTATTGAAAGTTAGCAAACACCGCATCGGTCGCTTCAACAATTCATGAAACAATATTGAAGGAAGAGAGATTTCACATATAAATATAATACCTTGGACATCTTCCTTGATTGTGAGCCCCATTAATTATTTTCAAACTTGAGCAAATTAATTGAAGTTGGATAAGGAAGACAACATAATGAGTTATGCTTGGGTATATTTGTATAGAAGTTATATTGTTATGGATCCTCCAACATCTGGTGCATGAATTATTATTGTTGACAATTATCTATATGATAAATAAGTTGGGAGGTGAAACTCTAAGCCCCTATCTTTCTCTGTGTTCGACGGATGCCATTTTCTCTAGAAATATGCTTTGAGTGTTAGCAATCATGGAAGATGATATGATAGTTGAGTATGTGGAATTTGCTAAATCAAATCTCTTACATAGACCCTTCATGAAAATAAGATGAATTGCAATTGTTTGGTGATTGAAAGCACAGTTTGTTAGTTTTCAAGAAACTTTATGGTCTATACCTTAACATGTGAATAGCTTGTTACTTCATCATGAGAAGTTTCATGAGATGAGCTACTGTTTATGATATATAATGATGCTAGAAAAAATGTTTGGAACTATCATTGATCAAATTTATGCATTATGCTAGCATTCACACTTCATAAATTATTTCTTTTATCATTTACCTACTCTAGGACGAGCAGGAATTAAGCTTGGGGATGTTGATACGTCTCTATAATTTATGAAGTATTCATGCCATGTTTACCATAATTCTATATGATTTTGGTATGATTTCATTAGAACTAACCCAGACTGACGTTGTTTTCAGCAGAACTACCATGGTGTCATTTTTTGTGTAGAAATAAAATTTCTCGGAATGGGCTGAAAATTTATGGAGAATATTTTTAGAAAATATAAAAAAATACTTGATAAAATAGATACCGGAGAGGAGTCCCGAGGCAGCCACAAGCCACTAGGGCGCGCCCCTGGCTTGTGGGCCCCCCGGGAGTCCCCTTGACGTGATTCCAATGCCAAGTAATACTATAAATCCAATAATCCCCAGAAAGAAACCTAGATCGGAATTTCCGCCACCGCAAGCCTTTGTAGCCACGAAAAACCAATCGGGAGCCCGTTTCGGGACCCTGCCGGAGGGGGAAACCATCATCGGAGGGCATCTTCATCATCCCGACAATCTCCATGACAACGAGGGATTAGTTCACCCTCGAGGCTGAGGGTATGTACCAGTAGCTATGTGTTTGATCTCTATTTCTCTCTCGTGTTCTTGAGATGGCACGATCTTGATGTACCGTGAGCTTTATTAATATTGATGAATCATATGGATTTTCCCCTCTCTATCTTCTTGTGATGAATTGAGTTTTTCCTTTGAAGTTTTCTTATCGGATTGAGTCTTTAAGGATTTGAGAACACTTGATGTATGACTTGCGATGGGATATCCATGGTGACAATGGGATGTTCTATTGATCCACTTGATGTATGTTTTGGTGATCAACTTGCGGGTTCCGTGACCTTGGGAATCTATGTATAGGGGTTGACACATGTTTTTGTCTTGACTCTTCGGCAGAAACTTTGGGGCACTCTTTGAAGTTCTTTGTGTTGGATTGAACATGATAAATCTGAAATTGTGTGATGCATATCGTATAATCAAGCCCATGGGTACTCGTGGTGACATTGGAATAGCTGGATGACATTAGGGTTTTGGTTGATGTGTATCTTAAGGTGTTATTTTAGTACGAACTCTAGGGCTGTTCGTAACACTTATAGGGATAGCTCATACGATTGATCGGAAAAGATAACTTTGAGGTGGTTTCGTACCCTACCATAATTTCTTCGTTTGTTCTCCGCTATTTGTGACTTTGGAGTGAACTCTTTGTCGCACGTGAGGGATTTACATATGATTCAACTACGTCGGTATTGTTGAGAGAAATTGCACTTGTGAAAGTATGAACCCTAGGCCTTGTTTCTAAGCATTGCAATACCGTTTGTGCTCACTTTTATCATTAGTTACCTGTCTATTTTTATATTTTCAGATTACAAAATCCTATCTACCATCCATATTATACTTGTATCACCATCTCTTCGCCGAACTAGTGTACCTATACAATTTACCATTGTATTGGGTGTGTTGGGAACACAAAAGACTCTTTGTTATTTGGTTGTAGGGTTGTTTGAGAGAGATCATCTTCACCCTATGCCTCCCACGGATTGATAAACGTTGGGTCATCCACTTGAGGGAAATTTGCTACTGTCCTACAAAACTCTACGCTTGATGGCCCAACACGAGTCTACAATAAGAAGGTTACGTAGTAGATATCAGCGCACGGGCGGGGTGGTGCGGGCTCGGGTCAGGCTGCCTTGGGCTGGGGTTCTCCTTCCGCCGTCTCTGCTGATCCTTGGGAGGCGACGGCTTCGGCGAGATCTGGCCAGGTTCGTGCTTCCCCACCTCCCGTGGCGCCCAGATCTGGATCTGGCACCGATTTGGGTTTTGGTGGCAATTCTCATCCGCCGCCCCGCTCCAACAGCCAGACCTTCCCCAACAAGTCTCGAAAATTATCGGCTCCGGCTTGTGGCGATGGTATCCTGCCTACTCCTCCTCCCGGTCCCTGCCCCTTTTGCTGCCTCCCCCTCTTCAGGATCCCTCGCATGCTTTGCCTGCCACCACCAAGGCACTTCCAATCCCACTGCAAGTTTCTGCCCTTCTGCTTATCTGCCACCAAGATGGCCACCTCATGATCAACTGCCCCAACCGCCAAGTGGTCAAACAATTTGGGATTGGCCTCCCAGGATGTGAACTTTTTGCCATGGTTGGAAACCTTGCTCTAGTGCCCCCTGCGCTTGTCATTCAAAATGCCAAGGTGATATCTAGGCTTTCCCCTAGTGTTTCCCTCCAGATACTCTCTGACGAACTTGGTTCATGTGGTCCGGAGGGTTGGGACTTGCAGATCCAGCAGCTGGCTCTGCCTCCTTTGGGGTCATCTTCCCGTCAAGATACAACCTTCGGATGATTGCCCCTTGCACGAGTTTCACACTTCCCCGCACCTAGATGGTCATTTCGGTGAAAGAGACCGAGGAAGGGAAAAAGGCCTCTGCCCCCCTATCCGAGTCTTGGGTGCTTTTTGATGATGCTCCCACCATTATGCGGACCGATAAGGCTATGTTGGCCTTCCTAGAGATAGTTGGGATCCCTGTTTCTGTTGACTCTAGTTCTCTTGCCCGCCCAGGCCCTGTCCGCGCGCTCGTGAAATGCCTTGACCTCTCCAGCGTCCGCGGTCATATTCTCTTCTTCCCTCTCCCTTCTGCATACCGGATCTTTGTCCGCCTTGAGGGTTCCCCTCCGTTCTCCTTGAGGCCACCTCAGCCACCTCCCCACCCTCGTGCGCCATCTCGTGACGGTAACCAGGATGATCCCAACCATAATGACTCCCAGGAACCCGTCCCTCCTATCTAGTAGCATGAATGGGACACCCTCAGCCCCAGTCTCCACGAGGTCTTCAAGGCGCACACTCCATGGGGTGGTGTGGGTGCCCAGGCCGCTTCCCCTCTGACTGCTTCAGTTCCCGTGGTCGCCCTCCTATCTCTGCGTCGTCTGCTCAGGTCCCAGCCAGTCCCTTCTCCACGGTGTGCTCCAACTTGCCACCCAGGCCGCACTTCCCCTCCCTCTCTAGAGTGGATGAAGCCATGATCCCGCCTTTGGCTGGTCCTTCCCCTGCTACCACGGTGCCATGATCCAAGCCTGCCATTCGCAAGTTCTCTGCCCATAGTCGGGGCTCTGGTACCTCCAGGGCTTCTGCTGTCGGGCTCTGCCGTCAGCTCGTCGGTGATTTGGGCAAGGTCGCTTCTCCATCGGCATCCGTGGCCACCCCATCTTCTGGCCGCTTCGTCCCTGCGCGCACTCCCCTCTCCACTGCCCGCAAGAGAAATCCCGTGCGGAATGTGGGCAAATCCGTGCTGGACCGTGCTTCTCGACGGGCGGAGGAGCGAGACCATATTCTCGAAGGTATTGCTCACTCTTCTCGTAAGCGCGTTATTTTAGCCGAATTCTCTCATAATCACTTTTGCGATGTTCCCAACAATTCCGTCTTTGTCCTTGGCTCCTCCTATGGTTCCCCATTGCGTCCGCTTTCTATTATTCGGGCTAACGAACTTGCTCAAACTGCCCTGGCTAAGGCCACGGATTGTGTTGCTGCCGCCGCTGCCCCCTCGCCGGTGCCTGTGGCCTCCCCACTTGCTCCCCCTTCCCATCCCCCTGCGGGTCCTGACTCGGTTGGTGCCGAGGGGTCCACTGGTTCTGTTGCTCTCGTAAGGAAGACCCGGCGCAGGAGGTTAAGGCCCCTACTGCCCCTTCCTGCAGTAGTCTTCGCATTAAGAATCTCAGTTTTAGATGAAAGACCTTTTCTGGAATAGGCGAGGATTTGGCGCTAGGGGGCGTCGAATCCTCCTCAAAAATTACGTCTATTCTAATAATGGGGACCTTATTTGTTTGCAAGAAACTATCAAAAGCTCCTTCTCGCACCGCGAGTTGTCTTCTTTGGCTGGTGATGCGGTGTTCTCTTGGGGTGACTGCCGGCTGTTGGCCAATCTGGTGGCATCTTACTGGAGGCCCGGGCGGATGTGTTTGACATTCTTGTGTTTGATTCAGGCTCTTTTTTTTTAGTGTGGTTCTTCATCGTAAGGCTCTGGATGCGCGTTGGGAGTTCATGGAGGTCTATGGCCCGACTGACCATTCTCTCTCCAGGACTTCTTGCTCGAACTGTCCGCCAAGTTGGATGCTGCTTCGGTTCCCTTTGTTTTGGGAGGTGGTTTTAATCTTATTAGGTTTCTGGGAGACAAAACAATTCTAATTTTTGTTGGGCCAGGGCTGATAGCTTCGATGATTTCGTGTCCCAGTTTTCCCTGCGTGAGCTCTCCAGGACTGGTGCTAGGTTTACGTGGTCTAACCACCAATTGGACCTTGTCCGCTCGGTTTTGGATAGAGTTTTTGTCTCCCCGAAGTGGGATCTAATCTTCCCCCGTTCCTCTTTGCTTGCGGAGTCTTCCATTGGTAGTGACCATACGCCGCTCCTCCTCGACTCTGGGATGTCGGCTATGGCTTGCCCCCAACCTTTCGGTTTGATGGTTCGTGTCTTCTTGTTGATGGCTTCTCTCAAATGGTTTTTGATAAAATTCTCGCCCTGTTCTCTGCTCCTCATCGCTCGTTCGGCCCTTTAGATGATTGGCACTTTACTGCCTCTAATCTCGGGCGCTTTTTGAAGGGGTGGAGCTGGAACCGTGCCTCAATTTTTCGGAAGGAGAAAGATAGGATCCTTTCCATGATCAAAAGCTTAGATTCTTGTTCCACACTGCTGGCCTTGACATGACCGGTTGGTTGAATCGGTAAGCTCTCGAAGATGCTCTTCTCTGCTTGGTTAGGCAGGAAGAGGTGTACTGGCAGCAGCGTGGCAGCCTCCCGTGGTTGCTTAAGGGGGATTCCTGTACGACTTATTTTTTTCGCCATTGCGAATGGCCGTCGTAGGAGGTGCTCTATTTTCCGGCTTCAGATCAATGGGGAGGTAGTGGTCAACCCCAAGATCATGAAACGGCACATCTTCTCCTTCTTTTCTGCACTGTTGGGGGCTAGTCAGGTTGTTGATGTGTGCATCTCTCAAGATCTTTGGGCCCCTTCTCAGCGGGTGTTTGAGGCTGACAACCTTTTGCTTTTGACGCCCCTCTCTCATGAGGAAATTGACTTGGCGGTCTCCTCTTCTAAATTCAATTTTGCTCCTAGGCTGGACATGTTTTCTGTTGCCTTCTTCAAGAAATTCTGGCCAATTCTCAAATTCCTTGTGTATGCTATCATCACTGGTTTCTGTTTGGGAATGGTAGATATCTCCAGATTAAATTATACGGTCATCTCTCTTCTTCCCAATGTTAAAGGGGCTGACTCGATTAAACTCTTTAGACTCATCGCTCTTATTAATAATATTGCCAAGTTTTCCTCTAACGGCTTGGCTAACCGCCTCTCTCCGATGGCTCATAAGGTGATAGGTCCTCAACAATCCGCTTTTATTAAGGGCCACTTTATTCTGGATGGGTTTTTGAGCCTCCATGAAGTCCTTCATGATCTTAATTCTAACAATCGTAATGCAGTGGTGCTTAAGTTGGACTTTGAAAAAGCCTACGACTCGGTTAACTGGTCCTTCCTCCGCGATGTCCTGCTAGCCAAGGGTTTCGATAGTGCGTACGTTCATCGGATCATGCAGCTTGTGATTGGTGGACACACTGCTGTCTCAGTGAATGGGTCTGTTACCCCCTTCTTCAAAAATGGCAAGTGCCTAAGGCATGGTGACCCTATTGCTCCCCTTCTCTTCAATTTCGTGGCTGACACCTTCTCCTGCATTCTTAACAAGGCTGCTTCCTCGGTTCATATCCTCCCTATGTGCTCTAACCTTCTGCTGGCTGGTATATCCCACCTTCAATACGCTGATGATACTATTATCATGGTCAAAAACGATGATCGCTGCCTGGCTAACCTTAAATTCTTGCTTTTTTGCTTCCAAGAGATGTCTGGTCTCTGTATTAATTTTTTGAAAAGCGAGGTGCTTGTTCTCGGGGCTTCCTCTAGCGAGGCTCGACGGGTGACCGATCTTCTCAACTGCTCCCTTGGTGTTTTCCTCTTTAAATACTTTGGTCTTCCAATCTCCCTTCTAAAACTTCTGTCCAAGGACTTCTTGTTTTCGGTGTCTAAGGTGGGTAACAGGGTGCTACCTTGGAGGGGCAGGTATTACTCTACGACGGGCAGGAATTCTCTGATCAATGCCTGCATGTCTTCCCTCCCCATGTTCCTATTGGGCTTCTATCGTCTTCCGGAGGGAATACATGCTAGTTTTTATAAGCACGGGAGTGGCTTCTATTGGAGCACCACGTATAACAAAAAGAAGTACATGCTTGTTAAGTGGAAGCTTATGTGTAAACCTAAGGAGTTGGGGGGGGGGGGGGGGGGGGGGGGGCTTGGGGATCCTCAACACCTCCATTATGAACAAATGGTTGATTCTCAAATGGTGGGGGCGAATCCTTCACACTGATCCTGATGTTCTCTGTGTGCGCATTCTGAAAGCCACTTGTGGATAATCCTAGCTTTGGTTGCCGCTAGCTCCTGCTGGTGCGTGATGAGTTCAAATCATTGCTGAAGTTCTCTGTTGGTAACGGTTCTGTTGTTCGTTTTTGGTTGGATTTGTGGGTTGGAGACGGTCCTCTTGCCTTTTCTTTTCCCGTGCTTTTTCTCTTTTGTGGCATTGCCTTCTATCTCCATCGCGGAGGTTGCGGCCACTGGTTGGAATTTGGGCTTCCGCCGTGTCCTGTCTCCCACGGAGTTGGAGGACTGGCTGCGTCTTGCTGCCCTCTTCACCGTGCTATCGGAGGCTTAGGACGAGGTTTCTTGGTCTCATTCTGCTTCCGGCCGGTTTTCTGTTAAGTCATGCTACTGTGTGCTGTCAACTGGTCCTAAGGTGTGTAAGTTCAAGCCCATCTGGTCCGCCCGAGTGCCTCCGAAGATCCGTATTGTTATGTGGCAGGCCATGATGGGTCGTTTACCTGTCGCTGATCAGATTAAGAAACGGCTTGGGCCGGGCTCGCACTTCTGCTCTCTCCGTGGGAGCCTTGAGGATACTGACCATATGATCTTCCGTTGCCCTTTGACTTTACTGCTCTAGAGCTGTCTAAGGGAATGGCTAGGCGTCTCCTGGGCCCCTGCTAATTTCTCTGCCCTTCGTCTCCTCTCAGCTACCTTGTCGGGGTTAACTAAGATGCTCTTTTTTCGGTTTCTTGGCCATGTGCTGGACATTGTGGACCACCGAAAACAAGTTTATCATTGAAAAAGTGTTCCCTAACTAGGCGACTAATTTTATCTTCAAATTATCCATGTTTTTGCAGCAGTGGAAAACTCTGATTAAGGAGGAGGACAAGGCGGCTGTGATGGCCATCACTGACCGCGTGCGCGCGACTGCTATATCTTTATCCGGAAGGGATCAGGCCAAGATGTCCTAGCTGTTGCTGCTGTTTTATTTTGTGCCTTTTCCTAGTTTAGGCTGTTCTTTTGGGTTACCCTCGGGCCTGCGTGCCTTGCTGCCGGTTGTGGCTGTTTTATTTTGTTCGTGAGGTGATACTGTTGAGGTGTGGCTGGTTTGGTTGTGACTCTCGGTGCCTGTTGGCTTTATTAATTTAAAGTGAGGCCTTGGCCTTTTCTCTATCCCAGTGTAGTACACTTGACTCTGAGCGGTCTGGGCTCGATGAATCCGAGCGGGGCAAGCAGCGGGGCGACGGGCGGAACGACGCCGCACCAACGGACTCCGGCACCGCTCTCCCCCGAATTGCAAGATCGCGCAGGGTCTCAGTCAGGCGGCCTGGTCACACACGCGGCGGGGGAGCAGCCTTGCGCAAACGACCAGACGCCGGTAACCCTAACGGCAGACGGATTACGCGATGGCGACGAGAAGGGAGGAGACACGATGGCACAAGATCCTGCTGCGAAACGTGAGACGGACGCATCATGGGTCGTCGGGAGTAGGTTCTATATGCTCCCCGATGAATGCACCGGTGATTCGGACGCAGAGGACATGGACGGAAGAGCATCGCCGCTGGCTTTAAGGTACATCTGTCAATTGCCGGCATCAGGGTCTGACGGAGATATTTGAGGAGGTGAAGTCTCTCACCGGACGGAAAAGCGACGGATGGCTAAACAAAGACAACGGGAGACGGCGATATGTCCATTGCCATCATCTCCCACCGCATCAAAAGATTCAGACAAGGTATGTGTATCATCTCAAATTGCAATTTCAAAAGTAAAATCACTACCGTATCCACCGATCGAAGCAACATCCTTTGTGGATGATGGTGTTGGTGATTGGATTCTTGTGCGACGAAATCGCCATGCTTGCTTGATCCAGAGCGGAGTGCTGGCTCCGTGGGATCCGAAAGTCACGGCTAATTCAAATTCGTCCTTACATCGATCCAAACCCAGAGGTCCGCAGACTTTTCGTGGGCCATTGGGATCTGAACCAACAGAACACGGGCCTGAAAATCGACTGGCCCAGCGAGCAAACCGCAAAACTTGCCCATCGGGAGCATACGTGAACCCTCTCGCTGGACAGGGTCGCACATATCCCCTAGGGTTTACCGAGTGGAAGCAGACACCTGAGTCTGATCTACGCCGGCAGGTTGCTGTGATGAATAGAGGAGGCAGACGGGCAAGCGGCGGCGGTAACGGTGCCCCCAACCGAGGACGCTTTGGCGGCAATGGAAGGGGAGGTGGCCGGAATCAGGGGGCTCGCTTTGGCCGTAATTTTGCCCAAGGAGACGGCAGCGGTTCCAATACTCACCGAGATGACTACGGCAATGGAAGGGATCAAGGGTACAATTCCAATTTCCAAGACCGACCAAATCTGAATCAGAGGCGGGGTGGATACCAAAATCGGGGCAATACTGGCAGAGGAGGGTATGGCTCCAGGCACGATGGGAACTCACATAGAGATGACGCTGGTGTTGATCAAAGCCTGATTCAGAAAACTATCGAGGCGGTAGTGGCTGCTGTTACCGCCGCGTCGGGGGGGGGGGGGTCTCTATTGAAGACATCATCGATAGTGGAACCGACACCGATAGCGGCAACTCCTAGTACGGTTGACCGAGGGCTTGCCGTTGTCGAGAAACACAAACAAGATACAGGTACACGGATGATGGCTGATGACACTAATCAGGGTAAAAAGAAGAAAATAGATGTATGCTTTCGCTGCAAGCAACCGGGTCACTTCATCGATGACTGTACTGTTCCCACTTGTGCTATATGTGAGTCCATCCATCATGTTTCAGCAGTGTGTCAATTGTTGCAAGCTCCAAAACCCACTGTCACGATGTATGGCTATGCCAACGAGGCGCTAATGTTCTTTGAGCTTCCACTCTCAGGGTCTTTCAGGCCTAAGGTGGAAAACACAAAGATGGCAAAGGTCACGGTGGAAGGGGATGTTATGACAATCCCAGAGATTATTGAACAGCTCAAATGGATTGTGTCGTCAGAAAACTTCCAATGGGAAGTAATGCACTACCATGGCAATGTTTTCAAGGTAAAGTTCCCGAGTAAGAATGAGGTACAACGCATGAAACACTTTAAGACATACCCTGTGCCCTTAAGAGCTTCTGATCTTATTTTTGACGAATGGGCAATAATGGAGGAGCCGGAATATATGTTACCTGAGATCTCGATGCATGTAAAGGGGCTACCAGCGGATGTTAGAAAATATTTCCTAGCACTATGGGCGTTGGGATCTCTGTTCGGGAAAACTCTTGAGGTGGACATGCCTTTTACTAGGAAAAACAAAATTCTGAGATCCAAACTTGGTTGCATGGACCATACTCTTATCCCGGACACAATGGATGTAATGATCAAGGGGGGTTTCTATAGACTTCAATTCGAAGTAGAAACTGTGGTGCCTAATGCCCAAGGGCAAAGAACATTGAGAGATGTCGATAAAGGTAATGCGGGAGGAGGAAATGAAGACGATGACATGAGAGATAAAGGCAAGGATGCTGCAACAGATATGGACGTGGAAAAAACATTTGAACCAGCCACAACTCAAAACCGCAATGTTATGACGGAGGGGAATGAGAATTCCGGACATGGTGCAACACAACTCTCCATAATATTTGGTGACTTCCCTCCCTCTCCTGTCAAGATTTTGCACGGCATCTGCATGGGCAAAGAAAAGGCAACCGAGGAGGATAAGCTAGCTACAGTCATCAGACTGAATTCGACGCGCCAGACTCTTATGGGCGTTTCAAAATCAGTTCATGGGGCCAAGGAGTTGGCCACGGCTCTCAAGACGACCATTGGAGTCGAATCACAGAGCCAGGAGGACCTACGTGTTACTGACTCTACCCCACGCATTGCAGCGAGTGCACGGAACGTCGACGAGGTGCAACTTTTGGAGGTCTCGGAGGACTTGATACTACAGTCCAATGATGCTGAGGACAACATAACAGGGTGTCATGACGGTGTTGCTGCTGAGGTTAATTCTATCATGGAGTCAATGACACAGATACCAGAGGTAGGGACTGCCAATGGAGGTGACACAATGAGACCGGGGAAGGTAATACATTCGCCACAAAAATTGGATGAGCTCACTGGAGCTTTTGCCTTTGCATGTGACGACATGGTTCCTGTCTTGTCTGAAAATATACAGGAAAAAAGGAAGCCCTCGTTAGAGGAGGTTATTGCGTTTGGAGGGATGAATCAACCAGATTCGATGGTGCGATCAAGCTCACGCATTAGGGCACAACAGAATGCTGATGACACCCAAATGGCGCGGGCGATGCAGCAAGCAAAACAGCATGTGGAGGCAGCTGAATCAGGTACTACACAATCCCCCAAACCTTCTATCATTAATTTGACAAATGAAGAAATTATTGGTAGAGCCTCTCATATAGGAGTATGTCTAAGGAAGGATTTTGATGAAATGGCACAAACAATAGAAAACATTAAAGGAGCAGAGCAGGTCATACACTTGCAATACCTAGAAAAGAATTTGAAAGATAACACGTTAAAGGATGATGACCCTTCAAGTAGAATTATGTCTACTGTCTCACAGCTGTGTGAGGACTTAGTTGTTGATGACACAGATGATCTAGAGTTAAATGAATTCATTAATAATCAAATACCTCCAACTAAACAAAACAAAACCAGACAGAGAAAGGTTTATGATACTACGAAAATCCGGAAAAGCAACCGAAAGAGAATCAAAAAAAAATTAACAATGCAGAATCTAATGGGCATGACATGGAATAGTGGTGGTTTTGCTAACCCCTCTAAACACATTTTTGTTAAAGAATCAATTCGTGAACATAAATTAGACTTTATTGCCTTACTGGAGACGGGAAGATCTAATTTCACGGTTGCTTTTCTAACGCAACTTGCGGCCGGTTTCAATTTTGCATGGTTTTGTCTTCCACCTCATGGTCGATCTGGTGGTATCTTGGTTGGAATTAATTCAGACACTCTGGATGTGCTGAAAGTGACGACGGGAGACTATTCGGTCCATATGCACATGAGGTGCAAGAGAGATGGTTTTGAATGGAATTTTGTGCCTGTCTATGGGGCTGCCCAAGATGCACAGAAATCAGATTTCTTAATAGAATTAGTTCACATGTGTGAACTGCAGTCTCTTCCTATGTTGGTAGGGGGGACTTCAATATTATGAGAAATCCAAATGAAAAGAACAATGAAAACTTTAATGCGCGATGGCCATTTATTTTCAATGCTATCATCCAAGAGTTGAACCTGAGAGAGATTGCTCCATCAGGGAGACAATTTACTTGGGCAAACAGGGCAGATAACCCAACCTTCGAGAAACAGGACAGAATTTTAGCAAGTGTGGACTGGGAGCAAAAATTCCCACTCGTTACTATACGAGCTCTCTCTAGGACCGGGGCAGGATCTGACCACACTCCGCTACTAATTGATTCTGGTATCAAGGCCCATAATGGAAACCAGCCACGATTCTCTTTTGAACTTTTTTGGCTCAGACAAGAAGGTTTTATGAGATGGTAGCGGCTGAATGGGCTAAGGTTACAGAGGGTAGGAATCCGATAGAAAGATGGCAAAATAAAATTCGTCATCTGCGTCGTTTTCTAAAAGGTTGGGCAAAGAACATGAGTGGAAAATATAAGACGGAAAAAGAAAGACTTCTATCAATCATTGATGTGTTAGATGTTAAATCTGAGACCATCCCTTTAAGTGAAGCAGAGAGAACTGCTTTAAAAAATACTAATGAGCAATTATCCATACTAAGAAGGATGAAGAGACAAAATGGGCACAACGTGCAAAAGTTAAATACATCCAGGAAGGGGGAAGCAACACCAAATATTTCCATCTGATTGCTAATGGGAAGAGAAGAAAGAAAAAATATTTCAATTAGAGCAAGCAGAAGGAACTATCACCGGAGAGGAAAATCTACGTGCATATATTACCGAATTTTATAAAAAGCTATTTGGGCAGCCTACGCCATCAAATGTTTCAATGATAGAAGAGGTAAATCAGGATATACCTCAAATATCATATGTGGAAAACATCATTCTCACATCTACTTTTACGGAGAAGGAGGTGTATGATGCTATTTCCCAGATGGAACATAATAAGGCACCGGGTCCGGATGGCTTTCCTGCTGAATTCTACCAAAAGTTCTGGGGCATTCTAAAAGGAGACATGATGGAACTGTTTGATCAGTTACACAAGGGAGAGTTACCCTTGTTCAAATTAAACTTCGGTATTATTACCTTATTGCCTAAGAAGGAAAACACGATTCAGATCCAGCAATACAGACCGATTTGCGTGTTGAACGTGAGCTTTAAGATATTCACCAAAGTAGGAACAAACCACTTAACGGGTATTGCTCCGAAGGTGATTAGACCAACCCAATCGTCCTTCATGCCTGGGAGAAATATTCTTGAAGGGGTAGTCATACTTCATGAGACTATTCATGAACTTCACTCTAAAAAACAGGACGAAGTTATTTTTAAGATTGACTTTGAAAAAGCATATGACAAGGTCAAGTGGTCTTTTCTTCAACAGACTCTGCGCATGAAGGGGTTTGCCCCTGAATGGTGTCGTTTTATAAAGGATTTTGTGCAAGATGGGAGTGTAGGAGTCAAAGTAAATGAGAATATTGGCCGCTATTTTCAGACTCTAAAAGGTTTGAGACAGGGAGACCCTCTCTCACCTTTGCTTTTCAATATTGTGGTAGATATGCTTGCTATTCTTATTGAGCGTGCAAAACTAGATGGTCAAGTGGGTGGTCTCATTCCTCACTTGGTTGATGGAGGCTTATCAATACTACAATATGCGGATGACACCATCTTGTTTATGGAGAATGACATACAAAAGGCACTTAACATGAAACTATTACTCTGCATTTTTGAAGAGCTATCGGGATTGAAAATTAACTTCCACAAGAGCGAGATTTTCTGTTTTGGGAAGGCAAAGGATAATGAACAACAATTCAAACACATTTTTGGATGTGATACGGGTTCACTTCCTTTCCGATACCTTGGGATACCTATTCATTATCATAAACTTAGGAACACAGATTGGTACCCAGTTGAAATCTGATTTGAAGGCAAATTGGGTTGCTGGAGGGGCAAAATGTTGTCATACGGCGACAGATTAGTCCTTATAAATGCAGTGTTAACTAGTCTGCCATGTTTATGCTATCCTTCTTACGAATACCAAAGGGTGTTTTAAAAAGGCTAGATTTTTACAGGTCTCGCTTCTTCTGGCAAAGTGATGACGAGAAAAGAAAATATAGATTAACTAAGTGGAATATTCTATGTCGGACTAAAGAACAAGGTGGTCTTGGAATAGAAGTTTTGGAAATAAAAAATAAATGTCTACTCAGTAAATGGTTATACAAGCTTCTTAATGAGGAAGGTGTATGGCAAGAACTACTTCAAAATAAATATTTAGGCCAAAAAACATTATCTGAGGTTCGAGTAAAACCAACAGACTCTCCTTTCTGAAAGGGACTCGTGAATGTGGAAGATGAGTTTTTTCCTAGGGGCCATTTTCGGGTGGGCAATGGCACTACTGTTAGGTTCTGGGAAGACGTCTGGTTGGGTGACTCTAGTCTAGCACAACAGTATCTAGTCCTGTATAACATTGTGCAACATAAGAATGTCTCTGTTGCAAGTGTATTGTCTCAACAACCTTTGAATATTAGTTTCAGACGGTTGCTAATCGGGAACAAATGGACGGCTTGGCTGAACCTTTGTAGGCGACTAATGACGATTTCCCTTGATAATGGACAAGATAAGTTCGTCTGGAACCTTACCACCTCAGGCATCTTCTCCGTCAAATCCATGTATGAAGACCTAATGAATGGTCATACACCCTATTTGAAAAAATATCTTTGGAAACTTAAAATACCTCTGAACATAAAGATTTTTCTGTGGTTTTTAAGTAACAAAGTCCTTCTGACCAAAGATAATTTAGCTAAGAGGAAGTGGAAAGGATGTACAAAATGTGTTTTCTGTGGGGAGCAGGAGACCATAGAACACCTTTTCATTCAATGCCCTTTTGCTAAGATTATATGGCACATAGTTTATTTCTCCTATGATCTTCCTTCTCCAACGAATATTACAAATATGTTTGGTAATTGGTTGAATGGAGTTGATAAAAGTTCTAAGGCTTGCATTCGCATTGGTGTTTCAGCCTTGCTTTGGTCAATATGGAGATATAGAAATAACATGGTGTTTAACAAACAAAAATCTTTTAATATCTTGCAGGCTATCCATATGGTGGTTCATTGGGTCCAGCTGTGGGCACTACTTTCTCCTCAGGAGCAGAGGGATGCTATGGATTCTGGATGCACCCATCTTCTGACGGTTGCTCAGGATATCTTGTCCCGGGTTGGCTGGCGGTATATTAGTCGACTACAGGATGCTTAGTTTACGATATGTTTTCTTAGCCAATCTTTTTCGCTGGTTGATATGGGTCTCAACTTTTAGCGATGCTTGAAATGTAATAATTACAATGACTCTTTTGAGATTTAGTTAATAAAGGGCTTGTGCATCGAATGATGCAGAGGCCGGGGCTTTGCTCCCCTTTTCGAAAAAAAAGTGTAGTACACTTTGAGTTTCCTGTGTAGTGCACTTTGTGCTTCATGGCAAAGCACAACTTTGCTTGTGCGCCAAGTACACTTTGCGCATCATGGTAGAGCACAACGGTGCTTCCCCTAGTGCACTCATGTCGTGCAACTTGTGCTTCCTACGTAGTGCAGCCCGTACTCCCTGATGCGACGATGTACTTTTCAAGATATTATACTTGTACTCTACAACATAACATGCCGTCTGACGGCAAAGAGCCTAGCTAACGGTCACTTTCTTTGCCGTCTGCAGACGGCAAAGAAGCTTTGCCATCCGTTAGCAGACGACAAAGAAAGTGGCCGTTAGCAGTCTGCCGGCTAGGCTCCTTGCCGTCTGCTAGGCAAAGATTCTATGTCGTCTGCTAGCAGACGGCAAAGAGCTGGCTGACGACAAACATGATCTTTGCCGTCAGCAGCATCTTTGCCGTTAGCTTTCTGCAAGCTGATGGCAAAGACCTTCTTTGTTGTCAGCTAGAATACGGGAAAGTGCTGGCTTGCGTGTGGACTCTGACTTTCTTCGGGTTATCTCGAGGTGTTAGAATTTCTTTGGAGTTGCCTAGGATGATCACGAGATCCGTGGTCGAGGCTATTCCCGTGGAGTGTGGTTAATTTATGATGGACTAGTTGGAGCACCCTTGCAGGGTTAAAACTTTCGGAAAGCCGTGTCCGCGGTTACGTGGCAACTTGAATATTTGTTTAATACCCGGTTATAGTTAACTTGAAGTAAACTCTAATAAAATGCACCAGCTGTGTGAGTAACCGTGATCGTCTGTGCTCATGAACATGAACCGAGAGAGAACACAGTGGGGTTATGATTGACGTAGGTAAGTGTTCAGGATCTCATAGAGGTCATTCTAGTTTTGATCGTTTATCGTAGACCACATATTTACTCTCATGTTTCGTAAGTTTAGCCACCAAAAAAATGCTTAGTGCTGCTGCAAACTATACACATACCCCTTTCCAACCCATAAGCTTGAATAGTCTCGGTACCCGGGCGCAAGATTGCTGAGTCCTCGTGGCTCACAGATTAATACAACAATCCAGATGCAGGATGATCTGGCGCAGCTCTAGTGGGAGTATGACGACGCAGGATGTATGTGACTTATCCAGATGAGTAGAGGACCATGGTCATGATCTTCGGGGCTAGCAAGATAGTATCATTGCATCTGCTTTTATCGTTTGTTTTCATCCGTAGTCGGACCCTATCTTCAGATTGATGATTGAACTCTTTGTGGACTGTAATTTAGCTTATGGCGATTGTAAGCCAACTCTTATAATCCTCTCTTCCTAAATGTATGATGTAATGATGCTATACTTACGAACGTCGAGATGCGTCTCTATCCCTTGTCGAGGCCTCCCGTGCCTCAATATGGATAGGCACGCATCTTGGGCGTGACACGGGACTGATGCCTCAGACGCTGAACCGCCGCCGCAGATTCCTGTTCCAGCTCAAGGCAAAAAGCGTTCGTCTTAAGGCGTTCTACCTTCGCATCCATCTGAGCTTTCAGCACGCTGATCCCTTGTTGGACTTCAGTCATCTGGTCCTTTATCCTTGCGATCTCTGCGTTCTGGGAGGCTTGATTCTCCGCTGTGACTTCAGTTGCCATCAGGGTTGTAAGCTCATCCATCAGATCCAGAAGAACTTAAGCCTCGACGCCTGACCCGGCTGCCCCGGCGGCTGTACTGCTCGGGCCCGGTGCTGAACCCACCATGAAGACGGCCGCATGCATCGGCGGCCCATGGTCCTCCGGCTCATGATACTTCGACCCGGGGTAAAGCTCGTTGTAGCCCTAAGCCTTCCATCGTGAAGCTGGTAGATTGATTCCGTCTCTCCGCTCGAAGATCCATCCTCCGAACAGACTAGAGTTTCTTGCGACATGGAACCCTCACGATCCATGCCCTGCGTGAAGCCAATGAAGACATACTTTCTGCCCGGGTTAGCGCGGGCGGGTTGTGTGCGCCGAGCCGGCTCGACGATGTTGGTGCAGACGTCCGGCCCGGGGGTAGATCTGCCGACCTTGTTGATGAAGATGTGGACTCCACCGAAGGGAATCCGAAAACCGTACTCGATAGAGTTGGCCTCGGGGCCCCAGCCGGCGTCATCGATGTAGAGCCGGCCACGGCGAATCTTGCTCATCGTTCCAACAACGTATCCCTCGATCCCTGGGAGAGAGGCCTTTGAGAACTCAACACCACCGAGTGCTAGCCCCACGGTGGGCGCCAACTGTCGTGGTTTTATCATGGCAGATGTCCGAGGACTTATGTTCGAGGTCATCGCTAAGGTGATGGACTCAAAGGGGTTGGTTGGGACGAAGGACACGAGTTCACCCAGGTTCGGCCCCTCGAGAGGAGGTAAAAGCCTACATCCTGCTTGTGTTGTATTGATTGGAGTATCGATTACAAGGGAGCGGATTCGCTTGACCTAGTTCTCGATTCGTTGGTTTTTGTCTAAGTCGCCCCGGGTCTCGCCCTTATATAGGAGGTCAAGACCACGGGTTACACATGTCTCGTACCAACTCTTACAACTTATCCGACTCTATCTCTATGTCGTCTTGCCTTCCTAGGCAAGTCATCTCCGGGCGGCTTAAACCGCCCTGGTCTTCATGCCTTCGCTCAGCTGGGCTTCTCCTTGGGCCATCTTGGCAAGCCGCCATATGTCTTAGGCTTACGTCTCTAGGCCCATCTGCCTTGGTCTGGGTTATGAGCCGCAAGGTATGACCCGGCCCCACCTGGGCGGGTCTTACCACGGGGTTATATCCCCAACAGTGAGTAAAGGTTGTTCAGAGTCCCGGATGAGATCACGGTCATCACGAGGAGCGCTGGAATGGTCCAGAGGTAAAGATTGATATATAGGAAAGTGGTGTTTGAACTCCAGAAAAGTTTCGGACATTTCCGATAGTGTATCGGGAGTGACGAATGGGTTCCAGGGGACCACCAAGTGGGTCCATCACACCACAAGGGGCCACATGGGCCTTAGTGGTGGCGCACCAGCCCCTGGTGGGCTGGTAGGCCAGCCCAAGAAGGCCTATAAACAGGAGGAAGGAGTAGGGGCCAAGTAGGAGAGAGTCCTACTAGGAGTCCACCTCCCTTGTGGGAGGTGGACTCCTCCCCTCTGGTCCGGCCGAAGCCCTCCTTGTAGGAGGGGCTAGGCTGCCTCCTCTCCTCTCCCTCCTATATATACTGAAGGTTTTTGAGGGCAGCCCCAACCCTAATGGCCACATGCTGCCCTCTTCTTCCTCTAGATCTGTTTCTCCTCTAGATTAGTTCTGCTGTGCTTAGGCGAAGCCCTGCAAGATTAGTTCACCACCACCGCCATCATGCCGTTGTGCTGCCGGAGAACTCATCTACCTCTCCGCTCCCTCTTGCTCAGCGATTTGGATTGCGAAGCCGTTCGACTACACCAACCGCGTTTCTTAACGCTTCCCGCTTAGCGATCTACAAGGGTATGTAGATCCACTCTCCCCCTCGTAGATGCTCATCACCATGGATAGATCTTGCGTGTGCGTAGGAATTTTTTTGTTTCCCATGCAACGTTCCCCTACAGTGGCATCATGAGCTAGGTCTATGTGTAGATGAGATCTGGAGTAGAACACAAAAAGTTTTGGGCGTTGATGCTTAGATTGTTTCCTTCCTTGATCATGTTTTGGTTCAGCGGTATTGTGGGTATTGTGTGATACCCATGCCTATATAATGCTAACGTCTTACGTTATGAGAAGGAGGGAGTATTTTCTACAGAAAAATCAAGATAGCTTGGCTGTCCTACCTTGCCCTACCGAGTCCTCCGCCACCATACACGAGGAAGATTTCTAGTCTGCCCTGATAGAGGAATGTATGTCTCCCCACTAGGAAGATTTCCACCTCACCAACTACAGGATGTCAATGTTTGCACTTGGAGTGATCTCGTCACCAAAGGATGAGGTGACAACTTGTCCTACTTGTATGTGTGGATTGAGTCTATCGTGGAATCCATAAAATCTACAGTGCACTCTTCTTAGTGTTTTCTAAATATTTAGAAATTTATACAATGAAGAGACGGTGCAGGGACCCACAAGGACAGGGCGTGCCCTATCCCCTGGGTGCGTCCTGTGGCCTTATGGTGGCCTCGTGTGGCGCCCAGTCTCCCTCCAAAGCTTTCAGGTCTTGTTTTGGTTCAGAAGAAATCATCAAAAAATTCATCGCGTTTGGACTCCGTTTGTTACTGATTTTCTGTAAAACCAAAAACACACAAAAAATAGCAATCGGTACTGGGCACTAAGTTAATAGGTTAGTTATATAACAAGGTGGCGTCCGGATCATACATTCCTCAATCACAAGGACACATCTTCATTCTTTGCTATGGGTACCAAGACCTCTAGTTGTCGACCATAAAATTTATATGGTCTCCATGAACAACATTCACGTATTGGATTTGTGGGCCTCAAGTCTCTCCATAGTTCAGCTCCCGCATGGGATGGTGAAGTATGGCATGAGAAACGCTGTGATGTCACAAAGATGTAAAGTACACTGAAACACAATGTTGTGTGAGAAATGGAAACATATGCACGTTACACTAAAAAAGCGTAAATTATGCACCTACCGGAAGTTGAGAAATATAGATAGAAAGGTATATTGGTAAAGTGCATTACGAATATTGTTTATATAGTTTGATCTTTATTCTCGTATACACATAAAGGGGGGCAACAACAATTTTTTTTTGTATGAATTATGAAAGTCAAGACGTGAACTTGTGAGCTTAGGCTCTAACACTGTGTTAAGGTTTATGCACTAGCCAACGCAACAAAAGATCTAAAGTGGTGGAAAAAATTAGACAATCCACATGTACACTTCAACATAAATATCTTTAGGTCTACAATTTGACCAATGAAATATGAGCTCTATGCCATAAAGAATATAGCATCACTTATTTCTTTCAAATATGAATTCAAGAATGTACTTTTGGTGAAATGTATCATGTATTTCGTTTTCAAAAGTGAGGATGTAAAAGAAAGTGTGAGACCCTTAAAGACCCGAGCGAATAAGTACCAAAAGTATCTTATGTTAATTTATAACTGATAATTAGAAGATTAACTTTGATATTTATTAAAGAGATGTCATTTCAATGCATGTGGTAGCTATGCAGGCACGGTGCCAGCTACACACCCTTTGGCATAAATGCCTTTTTTATATATGAGGTGTCGGGTTTCTTATGGAATTAGCACAAGTGCATTTTTGTTGTATATAAATGACTTTTTTCTCATATCTCTTTGTCTTTTTATTAGCTTTTTGACAAACGAGCCTTTTCACTGTGTAGAGAGGGGGTTTTCTCACTTCTTTGAGTCTTTTCGCTTGCTTTTTGGCATAACTTCTCACTACTAGGGAAAAGCTTATATGCAGAGACTTACGATTAGCGTGGGTTTATAACCCTCGCTACTGCTACTTACTAGTAGCATGGGTTTATACCCCTCGCTACTACTAAGTTGATAGTAGTAGCGCGGATTTATACCCCTCGCTACTATTAAGTGGTCACTACCGCCCCCCCCCCCCGACAGGCCATAGTAGTAGCAAGGGGTATCAACCCGCGCTACTACTAAGTTGATAGTAGTAGCGAGGGCTATAAACCCACGCTGCTACTAACTATGTGGTTTTTGAAGAGCCTTGAAAGCCCCAACTCCTCCCCCAAATCCTTCCTCTCCCCGTCACTCTACCCCCTCTCTCTCCATAGGATCTCACATGGACCTCCTAACCATGCGCACCTCCTCCTCAATGGCGCCAAAAGAGGCCGCCGCCTTGCACCGCCAGCGTCCCAGAGCGCGCCGGTCTTCCCCGCATCTCCATTCCAGCACATCGGAGCACCTGACCACCATGACCAACCCTGCTGCTACCTCCATCTCCTTCCTCTCTCCCCCTTTTTCTTTTTCTCTCCCTCCCTCTTGTTTTACTCACCCTCCGATGTCCACACACTACAGGTCGTCACCATGGACGACCAGGATCTTGCTGCCTTGGTTGTGAAGAGGAGCCCCACGCCGCCGGCCTGCTCGGCATGGATCTGGGCCCTCTGCAGCAGCCGTCACTGGATCTAGTCTATGGCTGCCCTTCCGCACCTCCGGCGACCCCTGTCGTCGCTGGATCGGACCATTGCTGCCATTGACAGCAAGTACGGGATCGAGATTTTTTTTGTTTTTGAAATTAATAGTAGTAGCATGGGTGGTACCCACGCTACTACTAACATACATAGTAGTAGCGCGGGTACACCTGTGCTATTACTACAACTTAGTTGTAGCGCCGTAGTAGTAGCACGGACACCCGCGCTACTACTAGATGTTTATCCCGCGCTACTACTAGGATTTTCCCTAGTAGTGTCTTGTTTGCTTGTCTGACTGGTCCAAATCATGATCTTTTCGTTATAGAGTTATTTCATAATCCAAAATAATTTACCAAAATAATTAGATATAAAAATTGGGTCGTGCGTAGCTACCACCATGGTAGCAAATTATTTCTGATTGATTAAAACCAAACAACATCCTTAAAAGACTACATGTGTCCCATAGTGATATGATGTAGCCCCTATACCAGGGTTAGTAAGCAAGTTCATGTTTTGAGAGTACAACCAGACTAAAACCACATGTGCATTTAACGAGATCTTCCTATTCTCGTCTCATATGAATGTGAGAAAAAACATGAATGAGATAGCACACGAGGAACTTCGGTCGATAGTGTTCAAAACACATGAAATGAGCAGAGATATTCAAATAAATAAAAATTTGTGATGCCAGACAGACTTGTATTTTTTTTAGAGATCATTATAGAATATAGACACAAACCATATAACTGCATTTTTCCATTTTTCCAGATGAGTTAATTTTAAAACACATACATATAGCATGGTTATAGTTTGCCTCCTTTGCTACCAAAAAAGATGGAATCTAGGCGAATATTTGTGTTCCCGTAAAAAATAGAAAATATTTTCTTTTAAGAGGATCAATATAACCTGGTTGTTGTAACTCGTATAAGAGTAAAAAATAAATAGAAATAAAACTCCAAAAATTATTTTACAGTTCTTTTGTTTCATGCAACCTTATTGATTATGGAAATCAATATGTATGCATAAACTATACAAGTTGACATATCCATCCTTTTTTACTTATTTAAAACTTCTTTTAGCAGAAAATTGTGACGAGTATATTTTCTATTGTATTTAGCGTAATTAATCACATGAGGTGTGCATATTCTATGTAATAATTGTGAAACTTAACATTGCTACTACATTTGCCCGAATTAGAACTATAAATATTTTGCAGAGGAAAATATGTAAGTATTCGTTAACTTTTGATAAGAAAAGAACATGTTGCATTTTAATATGAAAATTAATAAGGATAAAATCACATTTTTGTGGATTATTATGTGCCACTCGATGTGTTAGTATATTGATGTGTTTGAATCCATTTTATTATATGGTTAGTATCTAGAGGCCGAGCGCTCAGAGTGCACATTGTCTAACACATATGTTTCTAGAGCATATGATTGTTTCCTAATTTTAGTAGAAGGGATGGCATTTGCATAGTTTCTAGAGTTTTTCATCAAAATTAGTAGTAGTGCCATAATTTTTCCTCAAATAAGTACCCCTCCCATATCACAAAAACATGATGCTTGAATATTGACATGATCTTCAAAATGTACCGTTGACCAAAAATAGCTATTTTAATATGTGTATAAAACCTAAAAAAATATAAGATTTTGGAAACACTTTTTAAGATAATCTATACATGTGATTAAAACTGAGCATCTTTCAGGCCACACGTATAAAATTGTGATCTTCAAAATACAAACCCGAGCCTGGCCTAAAGCCTGAAAAGTTATACTTTTCACAAGCCCAAGCCCGGCCCGAAACCAAGCCCAAACTTTACCTTTTAGTACTAAAAACTTAATTGCCGGCCCAAAAACTTCCGAAATCACTAGTTAGCTAGTACACCTTCTAACGATTACTCTCATCCTTCAGGTTGCGACAAGCGACGCACTGCATGCGTGCCACTTGTCGCGACCTGAGAGTTTTCCCTTTTTTCGTAGATCCATATTTTCAAAACGTTTTATGTCCTAAACCGTGCGTCCAAATCTCGAATCGTTTTCACCGTTGGCTTTCTCACGTCGAGATCTACAAAACTAGATCCCGTGTTGATAGGTTTTGATGAACTTTTTTTTTCATGAAAAAAACCAGACGAAAAAACCGTGCCTCACATGGTAGAAAAAAACAGAAAACGCATTTTTCCCTTTCCGCGAGGCACGGGCCGTGCCTCTCGCGAAGGCAAAACCGTGCCTCTCGCGGAAGCAAAACCGTACCTCTCGCGGTAAAAAAAACAAGCAGAAAACGCGTTTTTCCCTTTCGGGAGCCGTGCCTCTCGCGATAGCAAAACCGTGTCTCTCGCGGAAGCAAACCCGTGACTCTCGCGGTAAAAAACGAGCAGAAAACGCGTTTTTTCCCTTTCAGGAGCCATGCCTCTCGAGATAGCAAAACCGTTCCTCTCGTGATAGCAAAACTATGCCTCTCGCGGAAGCAAAACGAGTAGAAAACGCGTTTTTCCCTTTCTGGAGCCGTGCCTCTCGTGATAGCAAAACCGTGCCTCTCGCGGAAGCAAAACCGTGTCTCTCGCGGAAGCAAAACCGAGCCCCTCGCGGAAGCAAAACCGTGCCTCTCGCAAAAAAAACTCGTTTTTTTGAAAAAAAAATCGTCCAAAAGCTATGAAAGATAGGTGGAAAACTGTAACACCAACAAAATTCAGAAAAAAAACCACTCCAGAAAGACGAAAACGCGTGCGTAAAAATAAAAAAAATCCGAAGGAACGCTCAGAACGCGATACGTGGCGGCGACTAAGAACTCACAAAGTGGCGGCGCGTGGGAGCGATCACTCGAACGCTTGTGAGGGAGCGCTCGCTAACTAGTTGCTCCCGAAACTTCGCCTGAATAAAACCTATACCAAACTCCTCATCGATTTATAGAGCCTGTGTATACTTACAAACGCACCAGTCTCTTAACCTATAAGTCTTCAATACACCAAAATCACTAAGAGACAATAGATGCACTTACATGTATAAAACCTAAAACTTATAAGATTTTGGAAAGACTTTTTAAGATAATCGATACATGTGATTAATACTGAGCATCTTTCAGGCCAAACTTATAAAATTGTGATCTTCAAAATACAAACCCGAGCCTGGCCTAAAGCCTGAAAAGTTATACTTTTCTCAAGCCCAAGCCCGGCCCGAAACCAAGCCCAAACTGTAACTTTTAGTACTAAAAACTGAATTGCCGGCCTGAAAACTTCACCTGAATTCTTATTTCAAGTATTTATGTCTGAAAGCTTGGCAAAGAAAGAAAAAGAAAAAAAAGAAATAGAAGTATGAGCCCGGCTAGAATCATCTTGTAGGCTACAAAATAAAGCCCAAGCCAAACCTAGCCCGAACCAGTGTTCCAGGCCGGGATGCCCATGCCTAGGTCTACATGTGATATTCTATTTTTCAATCCGAATAATTAAAATTAAATTCATAGTCAGAGTTTTGAAAGTTTGCTTAAAAACATGTCCAAGACGTATGTTACTGTGATATGGCGGGGGTTGTACTCTAGATCATGGTGCAAAGAGGCATACACATCTTTTTCGGTGCACGCTTTCCCTGTATGCAAAGGTACATCGAAACCGCCGGTCGTTTTTTATAAGTAGGTGGGGGGAAATGCAGTTGAAACTAGTTAGTAGTGGATGTCTACTAGAGCTGTAGATATACGAGAGTTGGATCTAATACTTCGATCCTTAGGAACAAGAGATCACTATACTGGAATTTGATGCTGACTTGCACAACTTTAAAAAGGGTCAGGTCGTCATAATCATAGTGAACCTTGCCCGAAGCATCAACATCGATGATATGGAGGTACTGCCGCCTAGGATTTTTTGTGCTAGATATGTTATACTGCGCTACGTAAAAGGGTTAGATTGCGAAAATAAACTGAGGTCATTTTTAGCCGAACTTTCAAAAAAAAAATTCCAAATTGTTGAAAAAACAGTCATGGGCAAGCGTGAGAAAGGTCACTCACACTGCCATGTACTAGTATACAATTGTTTTGGAACAATTGGTCATTTTTCTTACTGATTGCCAGGGGTACGTTTTTCTAAGTTTAGATTGCCAGGGATACATATTGTTTGTGGGATGATTGCCAGGGGTACGTTGTCTCTCTCTCTCAAAATAAAAAGCAGCAAATAGTAATTTCGCAAATAAAAGTAAAAATAGCAGAGCACACTAGGCCTTTTAGTGGCAAGAAGATTGGGCTGGCCTTGGATGGGCCAACGTCACAATTCGCAACCGCGGCCGGATGGGCTCTGGGGAGGAGTTTATAGAGTACTATAAAAAAAGTATTCTCTCCAAAAACATATAGGAAGCCTCTTGATCACCGGCGATTCGAGGTCGGAGCACCCCCTTCTCCATCTCTCCGAGTAATTTCTTTTTTTTTCTATTTTTCTCTTCCCGCGGAAAGCCCAACCCAATTTCCCCCCTCCTGATCGAACCCTAAATTTTCCTTTGCTGCAACAGAGGCGAGCGCGGCGCGTTGGTGCTGCGGGAGATGATGGATCCTTCTGAGATTGCCCATTGCCATTGGTGAGACCATCCAATCTCTCTCTCTCTCTCTCTCTCTCTCTCTCTCTTTTGTGTGTGTGTGTATGTGTCTGCCACAGTACAGTAGCGTACGTGTGCATGTTAAGCTTGATGGATGTGCGTTAGTGTATCTGTGTGTTGATGCTTGCCAATGACTGCACCGTTTGTAAAAACCATTGAATTGATTGCACTTGTTGTTGTATCTGCTGCTGTTCCAGGGCCAATGGCAAGCGGCTGCATACCGACCCCGTTTCCGCGGTTCTCGGCGACGACGATCTCCTCATGGAGATCATAGTCCTTGTCGGTTTCCCCACCACCCTAGTCCATGCCCCTCTGGTCTGCAAGCGCTGGCTCCGCCGCGCCTCGGACCCCGCCTTCTTCCGCAACCTCCACTCACCCCGCCTCCTCGGCTTCTACGTCCACACCATATCGAATCAGTCGAATCCGAACCGCCCACTCTTCAAGCCAATCTGCCACTGCCCACAGAGCTCAGCACCGTCATTCACCGAGCAAACATCAGCTTGGATGCCTTCAAGTGCAAGAATATCTACATCACAGACTGCCGGCGCGGGAACGTTTCAACCCACTTGTATGAAAGGGGGAGATCCTCGTGCAGAAAAGTAGTGCATAACCCACTCTGCCCTGGTAGAGGAATGTATGTCTCCCCACGAGTACCACCTCAACAACCAGAGGATGGCAATATTTGCACTTGGAGAGATCTCCTCTCCAAAAAAGAAGGTGACAACTTGTCCTACTTGTATGTGTGGATTGAGTCTACCTTGGATTCCACAAAATCTACGGTGCACGTATCTATGTTACAAGACGGCGTCTGGATCATGCTTACCTCGATCACAAGGACACATCTCAGTTCTTTGCTGTTGGTACTAAGAGCTCTGGTCGTCGCCAATAAAATATATATGCATGGCTTCCATGAACAACATTCATGTCTTGGATTTGTAGGCCTCAAGTCACTCCATAGTTCAACTACCGCATGGGATGGTGACGTATGACATGAGAAACACTGTAATGTCACAGGCTGCTGATGATTCCGGTGTATATCTTATCCATGCCAAGGAGCTTCAACTTGCCATATGGCTCCACAAGAAGGACAAATGGTTGTCAGTGGATACCATTTGTTTGCGTGAGATGCTTGATAATTTGAGGATGTCTCGTGTTAAGAATGTCCATCTAAACCAAGTGGGGAACAATGCCGAGTTTGTGGTTTTGCAGGCGGATCAATCTGTACTCTACTTGGATATTAAAAGCAAGACGTTGCGAAAAGTGTATGAGCTTGGAGAACGTGATATACTACATTCTATCCATCCTTTGATGATGCTATGGCCTCCCACATTCCCTACGCTTGAAGATGATCCCAAAAGGTTTGCCTTTTGAGTTTTGACCTTTAGGCGATGCTAATAAAATTTGTTTTTGCCTAGTAGTACTAGAAGTTGTTTGTTCAATATACCGTAGAGGAGAAGCATTGAGAATAATATACGGGTGTCGCACGGGAGGATCAGGGTGTCCTCTATGCAAAGGTGCATGATTGGCGAGTTGAGAAGGATAATGGGGACTGGGATAGTTAAGAGAGGGATATAGGTTCACACTGAAGTGTGATCCTCAAGCTATTATGACTCTGATTTTTAGTAGTACTAGATATTTTTTATTATGTGGTATAATAGTATTAAATTAGCTAGAGTGAGTTGTTGCTCACACACATATTTCAATTATATAGATCCTATATATATATATATATAGTACGCTGGCATGGTTATGTTTATTCATGTTTTCTGATTTGGATATATCACAATGAAGCTGTTCCTGTTATATATGAGAAGTGTATAATCCAATCTTGAGTGACCAGTTTGTATGTTTTAGTGGGTAAACTGTCTGTTTGGGGTATTGATGAATTTAAGTTTTGTTGCTGAAACTTTCACTGCCATGTAACATTTAATTTTCATTGTACAGCTACTTTGTCTTTTTGGTTGTCTAAATCTTTCGACTCGTAAATATCTCCATCCTAATTCATGTGGTGTTTTCTTGGAACAGTGACGGCATGTGATGGGTCTAGGGTCGAAGAAGAGTGAGCGCAGGTGCATTTCTTTGCTGGTAGCCGGATGTGTGGTAGCAAAAAATAGTACTCCCTCCGTCCCACAATATAAAAACGTTTTACAAGCTATGTTACCTTGAAAAACGCTCTTATATTTTGGGATGGAGGGAGTATGTGTTTGCTGCATTTTGTCTCAGTCACGAGTTAACATGGTGCTGGATTCGGATGTTGGATGGAACTGCATCAGGTGCTCCTATTACTACTTGTGGAAAGACCTATATATGTATTGGTTTGGTTGTGCTGCACGCCAAGATTCCACTGCATTTGCTTTCGGGTGTGTTGTCCATCAACAAAATCTTTTCTAGTTATCAATGTGCCAGTAGGATCAGTGAATTGTTGATTGTTGAGGGAGTTGATAACTGCCTATACTTTCTTCTGTAGTATGATGGAAACTCCAGCATGAACTGTGTTGCCTGTTAGTTTGCTTCAGTGAAAGCCGACTTGAATTGCCTTCAGTTTTCTAGGATTTGGTGGATTGCTATTAAGGCCCTGTTCGGTAATCACTCGCTTCTAGAATCTGCGGAGCGGGGAAAGTGCAGCTCTACCATTTTGCACTGCAGCTCCACCAACTCCGCTCCTGGAGTTGTGGAGTGAAGCGATACCGAACAGCTCCTAATATGTGGATGTGATGTAGCAAAAGAAAATCAATTTGTACAATAGCCTAATCCTGTAACAGTTTTGCGCATGTCTACCATGGGGCGAGGCTATCTCAGCGCACGCCCGCCCATGGTCGATTTCCGACATAGGCACCTTTCCTTATTTAGAATCTACATTTTTTCCATTTTTTTAATCTGGAGTCAAAAAACAGTACATTCTCAGTCCACCTTTCCTTGGTAGCATTTGTCTAGATTACGGAACTAGACAGGCCCCATAGTTGAATTCACGGGGGCAAGAGATTCATTAGAGGAGGCCCCATGATTAAATTTGGGGGAGTGATTTATTAGAGGAAAAACGCTAGGCGCGCCTCATAGCTGAATTCAAGGGGCAGTGATTGATTTGGAGGAAAAAAAGTAGGGCCCACCACGACCTGGAGCACCCACGGCATCACCGGTTCATGGTGCGATTGGGTCACCGACTGCGCCGTCAGGGCTTCTGTCCGGATTGCGGCGCTGCGGAATCCCATGGTTGGAGAATACCTACACGAGTCAGCCCGTTCCCAGCCTGGATGATAATGGCGTCGTTTACCTCATCACCAGGCTCAAGTTCATTCACCCCAAGGCATGGCTCCTTGCTGTTGACACGAGGAACAACAAATTTCAGGCAATGCACAGGATCCCTGCTAGAAGGAGCACAGACGTGTCGCTTGCATATTGTGCCAGTACCATCTCCAGATATATGAATGTGACTACGCCAGGTAATTATATTATTATAGCCATGATCATATGTATCAGTAGATTTTTGTATCAACAATTCAACATAGATATATGTACAAAATAATGGTAAAGTTAAACATGTCAGTATCTGAAACATCAACTTTTATTCTCAAAATAACAATTAGTATTATCTTACACTTTCATCTGGTTGTTTGAGAACTATTTAGTACCTTGTGCTGATCTATCTAAGAAACAGATGCTATTAATTAACTGTGAGCCTATGACAGCCACCAGACACTTGTGTTTCCTCATGTCAACCCTTTAGTCAGTTCAGTTGGACAACTAGTACTATGAGGGCATCTGTGCTCCCTTGGTGACCCGACATTTCCTATATGCATGCTTCTTGTTAGTTTACATAATAGGCTGATTGATTCTATTGTAAACATTTGACTCAGGTTCAAGTCTTAAATTCATTTTGCTTTTACAAAGAAAGCTAACACCATTCCTTTTTGTGTGGTTGCAAGATGATAGCAATCTTAGTGCTGACGCATCACATTGGGTAGACGCCCAGCGCCTACCCGCCAAAGCCATACCTAGCGATGAGTCATCACCCCGGGTGAACCCCGAGGAGGAGGCGAGGAATGGCGAAACCACCTATGCTAAGGTGGCCCGACTCGAAGAGCAGTTGTCAGCCGAAAGAGCCGAGAAACTTGAGCTAAGGCAAGAGCTTCAAAAGATCCGAGCAGAGAGAGACCGGCTGGCCAAAAAGATCAATGAGATCAGATGCATACTTCATTAAATTCCATCCCAACTAAGTATGTTCAAATGAAAGAGGTTTTACAGATTGTGGCTTGACACCTTGAAATGTTGAATCCCGGTGGATTTTACTCCTCCGCTTCTTGTGCTGCTCGAGCCTGGTGTTGGGCCTGAATATCATCACAAACTTGTTGATATGATATGATGCCTTGATAGGAACAGAAAAGGTTAAAATATAATAGCACCTACCTAAATAGCGGCTTGCAGTAAATATGTCGAAAGCCACAGGGCCAAACTTCCCCTGCATATATGAACATATAACATTGTGAATCGCTTTCAACATGTAATGTAGGGAAGAGACACTAAAACAAAATATCTTTTATGCGAATTTTGACTGTTATCAGGACCTGTTGCTTGTTGGATTTAAAGGTGTTGGTGCCATACTGCGAATCACATGAAAATCCAACAGCTAATTAAGGACTCCTAACTCTTGTGCTGAAGCTCACTCATATAACTGTCAGAACGTTATCTGAACTTGCCCTGCACCTATCATTATACTGTCAGACAACAACATTGAGCATCCTTTTCATATGTACCAGCAGTAATTTCTTACACCCTAACAATAATTTTGATATTTTAGTGAGGCAGCAGCATGTTCTCTGATTATTTCACTTGTGCTGAAGCCCATACATTCTCCTCTAAAAGCAAAACATCTGACAAATGATTTACCTTCAAAGAACTTTTGTGCTCAAGCTCATATATTGCCAGCAAAAGGCAGAACATCATCTAACAAACGAGTTGTACAGAAAGAAATATGCAAACTTTCCCTGCACAGACATATTATCAGATTGCAAACAACATTGAGCATCACTTGCACACAGCGATTTGTAACACAAGCAGCTACTGCAGTAACAATAATTTATTCTTTCTGTGTCAAAGGAACAGCTACCAAGGGATAACAGCATGTTCACTGATCTTTGAAGGAGGGGACTAAGAAAGAGCACGATAAATCAGATGTTCACTTCTGCTTCTTAGATTTCTTCGGCGGGTTTTTAGCAAGCCCATCGCCCTCCTCATCGGATGAGCCCCCGATGGATTCATCAGGGACATCGTTTGGGACGTTGTGCTTGGTGATGTACTCCTTGAGGATCACCATGCTCTTCTCCCTCATGGCTGCCAGCTGCTCCGACAGGGTACCGGACTCGGAGCTGACTGCGAACGATTCCCCTCCGAGAACCAGGGTGGCCGTTGCTCTTGGTTCTAGACTTGGCGTGGTATTCATCTCCATCGTCCAGGGATTAACCTGAGAACAAACATGGTAGCAGAAGTAAGGAAAGGCTGACACCGATTCCACAGTTTCAGTTGTACGGCGTATTCAGGAATGTCGATTCCACAATTTCATTTGTATGGATTGCTCAGGGAATGATCTGTAAGCTGTTCACCGGTGCAAGTGCAAAGCGAAATGCTGCTAGTTATCCTATCATGGCAATCAGAGGCAGTTCTGATTTTATTTTCTAGTTGAGTTTTGAAACTAATAATGGACTCTGCAGACGCAATCTAGGGAGAAATTTAGTATGAAACAAATACTGGAGAGAAAGAAGTACTAGTGGGGATTAGAATCTGGCTAGCTGTTGGTATTGCAATTGCACATTTGTATCATTGCGGCTACCCCCTTACAGAACACACTGCGACCAAATCCTTTCTACATAGCTCAAAAACAATTGCATACAGAACCAAGCACACAGAAAACGTATGCCGCAGCTTATGATTACGGAATTTCGCAGCTTTCCAAACCAATTTAGACATGGATCGAACACACAGATGAGAGCCCCCATCAGACAGATCCTACCTACCTACGGTGGAGCGGTGCCGCAAGCAACAAATACAGAACGAGGGGGCGGGGGGGGGGGGGGGGGGGCGTATGAAGAGAGGTTGAGTGAGACCTTACGCGCGGGCTGTGGGGAGGCAACGGCGGCGGCGGCGGTTCGACCGGGCAGAGAGCGTGCGGCGGCGGGCGCTTCGACGGCGTCAGTTAGGGCAGCAGGCGCTGGAGAGGTGAGAGTAGGAGAGGAGTAGCTGGTCTGGGCCGAGCCGGAACTAGTGGGCTGGAAAGCGAAGTGGGCTGGCACACAATCCGTGGACTCACCCTTGACCCCGAAGAACAAAACCCAAAACCCCTCAAGAAAAGCAAGAAAGATTTTTATTAAAAAATGGGAGCTTTATTGATTCTTTTTTTAGGTGAAAGCTTTCTTATTTTTTCTAGGTACAATCTTAAACTTTTTATGGTTTTAGTTTTTCTTTTTTATTTTGCTTCTCAAGATCAAGCAAAAAAAAACTCAACAATAATATATAGCCCAGGAAACAAACACATGCCATAATACACAAACAAAGGCTTCACCCTCTTTATTCTACGTGAATTCGCCCTCTATTTTTAGTGGAAAGACCAATTGTATTACTCAAATCTTAGGTATATCTCTTGCTAGGGACGAATTACACAATCTGGTATTTGACCCAGCCAGGTTTTACACAATTTATAACGCAACCTGCTTCAGTACAGATCTCTATCGGATGGACACATCCTCTTCCATCATGTTGATGACCTGGTAAATGTGAAAGCACTGCAATGTGGTCATCTCCAATGCTGCTCAACTAAGCCTATCTAGCCCCCTCGACACAACTAGGAGGGAAGTTATGCATTGGCCACAATGAGAATAAGAGGTATTGTTTTGTTGCTCCTTGCAACTGGTCCATCTAGCTTTTAGTGTTGTTGTGTTGTAACATCGGGTGTGACCTTGGGCGGACTTGTAAGAACTTTTTTTCTATCAATGAATCAAAATGTGGTTCTTTGCATTTTCTTGGAAGAAAAAAACACAAGCCCTGGCTAAATTAGAATTCCTCCATTGGTCATTCGGAGAACTGAATTCGCCAAGTATATTTCATAATTGGTGCAGCAAAACCTTTAGGTGCTCCACAAGAGGTCCCTTAGCCATCTTTCAACTTTCACACACACAACATTGCTATTCGTCTTTGAAATAACGCTCACATCTCATCTCCTTAGCTAGTTTCACCACCGTTTACTAGGAATTCAATACCTTCTAGGACTGAAGCCACCGGGAAATTTGACAAACCATCATGCACTACAGGAATCAGTTATTTTGCCGGCAAAGGACCAGGCAACGCACGGCAAACATCTTTGTTGTTTGCTGGCGGACGGCCCCACTTTCAACACTGAAAGTCACGGAAATGCTCGCCTTCGACGTAAGCATGAGCACATCGGATAGCAAAGACCTCTGCCGTCCGCCTTCCTGGCCTAGCTGATGGCAAAGGTCCTAGACGACATTGTTTAGCTGTTAGCCCCGTTAAGTGGCTAACGGCACACTTTGTCGTCTGCCTGCGGACGGCAAACAAACACTTGTTTTTGCCATCTTCCCTGTCACATTTGCAGGCCTGTGGCTGCACATCACATACCTGTTACTTTGTCGTATGCCCTGTGACGTCAGCTGACGGTAGAATGACCAAATGGCTCAGACATGGTGCTCACAGGTTGCTGCCACGTGGCACTTTTGTCGTCTACCTACCAACGGTAAAGGGCTTTGTTGTCCGCTGGCGGACGGCAAAGTGCATGTATTACCACTTTTTTTATCCGTTTTCTGTTATTTCCCTGCATTTTCACATAACACATATGATATATATAGTTCCAAGCTGAAGCATAGGCCATATATTCCAACAAATAGTATGTACTATCCAACATCATCGTGAAATATTGAACAAGAGAACACATAGGGTATTAAAAGAACCGATACATACCTAGTTTCACACTGTTCATCCATATATATATACATAGTTTCACATTGTTCATCAATACAAATGTAAACAAAAACTAAACACTAGCAGTCCATCAATGCCAGCTTTCATGAAGTGAGGACTTCGTTTGGTACTGTAAACCTGAAAAGAAAAGAAAAACACATATAACAGCAACTGGCACTAGTCACTGGATTAATAGGTTAGTGCGCAAAAATAATATTAATTGGTAAATAAATTTCTAAAAAGTATCCTAGAATGATAATATAATTGCATGAAACAATAGAAAATTATGGATGCGTCGGAGACATCCACTGGGCGCAGTGGCGGACCCAGGAAAAGCACAAGTTCGAAGCCGTCCCAGGCCAACTGCAAGCACTATAGATACAATACACAACTATAGCTACAGTTAACAAAGTATTCTTCCTTCACGCCCCAGGCAGCCGCCCGGGCTGCCTGGGGCCTGAATCCGCCTCTGACTGGGTGGGCAAGCACTAGTGGAAAAAGGCCCATTTGTCTCGGTTCTAGAACCGGGACTAATGTGTCGGGACTAAAGCCCATGACCTTTAGTCTCGGTTTGCTTATGAACCGGGACAGATGGGCCTACACGTGTCCGCTCCGTCGAGCCCAGGCAGGAGGGCCTTTGATCCCGGTTGGTAACACCAACCGGGACCAAAGAGCGTCCATGCGTCAGTAGCTGAGGAGCTGTTTTTTTTAAAGAGGGGGGTTGAGGATTTTGGAGGGCTAATTTGGGGGTTTCATATATTTTGTTAGCTAGCTAATAGAAAGAAGTGATCTCTCTTATCTCCGTGCTTGGTCACGACGCTACATACTATACATATAGATAGAACATATAACACTATTTAATCATCATTTTCATCAATGAGACATCATATAACAAGTTGGTCACTAGTCATAATCATAACTCCTCCTCATCATCATCATCATCACCTCTAACACATTGTAGTACATAATAACACATTGTACCTAGGACCTACGTACTCCTATCTCGTTGGACCTACTCTACCCTCTCTTAGATACAATATCATAAAACAAGATAGGTACTGACTCTCCATTATGGAGAACGGAGATCATCCTATCTCCTATTCTTGACCTACGCACAATGTTGCTTCCAAGTAGCTCTCTATGATTGAGCATACAGTTTTTCCAATCTTTGATTGTCATGACTCCATCGGTTTTAGAAATCCGGTATGGACAGAAGTGATGCGTAGGCTGACCTGGCCGTGGTGGCCCTAAGCTCGTAACAACAACGCGACTTCTCGGAAACATCAGATGAGGCATATAATCCTCCGGGATTTTCTGTTGAAAAACATAGTAATAACTTTGTAGTTAGCAATGTAGTTTAGTTTTAAAAGAATTTATGCAAAAGATGCACGGATGTCGTAATAGTAGAATTAAAATCTTACCATGCAATCTTCATGGATGTTACCGTATCACCACGTGCACTAGTGGCACGTATTGACCATAATGTGCAGGAGTTTGATAATAGCTATTGTAATTCTCAACATGATTAAGAAATGCGATAAGATGATCTTTCTCCTTATAGGTTAATTCTGTTTCATCACTTTAGTAGTAGGTTCTGTCTACCATCTTGCGTACATTTTTTGAAGAATGAAAATAAGCTGTCAATGCAAATAAGTTGTCAACTATTTTTAAATAAACAATATAAATACTTAATAAATATGGTTGAGAAACTCACATAATGGTAGAACTGGAGGCGTCTGCACATCGACCCAGATGTTGATATTACCTTCAATTTCATCTTCCGGACGAATATCAAAGGTGATAAGCATATTAGGCTCAAATGCATAAGCCTTGCATAGTGCTTGCCAATTTTTGCATTCAAAATAGCAATAGGTGTCTGCATGGTACAATTTTACCGCAAAAGTAAAACCATGCTTGGTCCTCAAGTGAACTATCTTTACCTCCATATCTTTTTTAGTATTGAAATCAATCTTATCCAAGCCAACAATTCTTTCATGGCAGGAGATACGCTAGTAGAACAGTAAAAAATTAAAATTAATTATAAATTGAAGCAGAAGAGGCAAAAGTCATGCTTAATTACGAAAAAAGACTTGTCATTGTGACTTACTGTATCCACTTCGAAGGTCTCATCCAGCATGATGCTGAAGCGCCTACCATCAACCAGGAAAGTCTTGTCACATAGGCCGCGCTTGTCTTCGCAGTATTCACACATAGAGAATTTCCTTTCGTTGTCAGACATTTCCTATGTTCATAGTTGAAACATTTAAAATCGATCGAAGGAAACTACGAGAAAACTGATCAACACGCAGATCACTATTACTCAATATGCAACGGATTGACTTTAGGTCTGTCGAGTTTTTCCTTCCTAAACTCTCGTCTCACGTATATGGTGGGCACTCCCTCTGATATTGCGACCGTCGGTGATGGTGGCTCCTCCATTCGTCCCAGAGTGCATTACACCAAAATGTCTAGCACACTGGAACGAAGGAGAAGCGACCCCCACGACGACAGTCGGGATTCTTCCTCTCTCTCTCTCATATATGTATATATATATGGTGGACACTCTCCCTCACTGAAAGACACACAAGGAGCCGAAACAGACCTAAGGTCAACCTGTTTCATATATCGAGCAATGACATAGAAAAAATTCCCTATGTTTTACCGTAATGACTTGCAAATCATAAATACATTTATAATGAACTCGAATATAATATCACTAATGCATCATGCTGAATAAGCCAGTTCAAGAATTACGGCACGCTTTGGATCCTAATGCATGTGTGACTTTCGGTCCGTCGAGGCTTTCCTTAAGTAACTCTCATATCTCATGGTGTGTTGGTGCGCTCTCTCTCACACTGATATGATGGTGTCTATATGTTGGTGGGCAGTCTCTCACAGTAATAGTTTGACCGCCGGTGATGGATGCTTTCCCTCTTCTCTTCTTGCGCAATATATCGACGAGTATATCGCAAAGAAGAGAAAAAAGAGGAGGCGCCCCCCACCACAACAGTCGGGATTCCTCCGTCAAGAACACACATGAAAGTCACACAAGGAGCAGCGACAGACCGAAAGTCACACACGCATTATACCGATAAAATATCACAAATACATTAATATTTATAATGACCTCGAATATAAATAACTAATACATCATCCCTAATAATCCAGTTAAAGCATCATCAAATATTAACTAATACATCTCGAATATTATCATATAAGATCACTAATACAGATCGAATATCCTAGAATCCAAAGTGGAGGATGGTGAACTCGGTTCACTAGCGGTCTCTGAGTCGCCAGCTGTGGACACCCAAAGATAAGGAACCATCACGGGATCATAACTCAAGTGAGATCCCTGAAGGATCTGCCGGGTATTGTCGAACCGGGCATCCAACGCCGCCATGTCGCGATGGACGTGCTCGTCCTCCTCCCTGACACGACGACGTAGCACCTCCGCGGGTGCCCGCTCCCTCCGCACCGAAAGTGGCCCGCGTGACCGCCACCACAGAAGGTCCGGATCGACGACGATACCTGGATTCCTCACCAACCTCCGAGCCCGGGAAGGTAGCACCTCCTAGTGCCAGCCCAGAGGAGCCCAGTCCCGGACATGGCACCTATCAAGCAGGTTCTCGCGGACTACTCGACAACGAGGATGCGGGCCGGGCATCGTCGACAAAATCCTATGAGAACGTTTTCTTATCGTTTAATCACTAATTTTTCATAAAACCCAAAAAAATTATGTAATCTAACATACATATACTAATTTTTCCTACGACTCCTAATAATTAAATAAAACATAAAATAACTAAAACATAAACATTCATCATAAACAAAATCAACTAATCTAGCAGAACATATAGCCACATACATATATACATTATATATTATATAGCCACATACATATATACTGGAGTACATTATAAACAAAAACAATTAATCTGGAGTACATTATATATGAACAAAAACATAAATATTCATCATAAACAAAATCAACTAATCTAGAGTACATTATATATGAACAAAAACATTCATCATATAAAAAAAATCAACATATATTTTATAAAGAAATTGCACAGAGCCAGGTCGGCGGCGGCTCACAGCGGGGGCGGCGACGGGGGCGGGGCGGCGACAGGGACGGGGGCGGTGGGGGAGGCAACGGGGGAGGGACGGCGACGGGAGCGGGGCGGCGACGAGGGAGGCGACGGGGACGGGGCGGCGACGGGGGCGGCAGGGGAGGCAACGAGGGAGGGGCAGCAGGGGCGGCAACGAGGCCGGGGCGTCGACGGGGGCGATAGGGGAGGCGACGGGGACGGGGCGGCGACGAGGAGGGAAATGACAATGGCGCAAGCGACGACGGGGACGTGGACGGAAACGGCGGGCTCGGGGCGGCAAGTGACGACGGGGGCTAGGACGGCGGGCTCGGTGAAGTGGCGATGAAACCTACGAAATTTCCTAAGTGCTACTTATATAGAAGAAGCATTGGTCCCGGTTGGTGCCACCAACCGGGACCAATTCCCCCCTTTAGTCCCGGTTCGTGCCACCAACCGGGACGAAAGCCCTGTTTTCAGCAGCCCAAAGAGCGGGAAACAGGGACTTTTGGTCCCGGTTGGTGGCACCAACCGGGATAAAAGGGGGGCAAAGGTTTAAAAGGAGGAGATCCACCTCCCTTGTGGGAGGTGGACTCTCCCCCTAGTTCAGTCGAAGCTCTCCTCCTTGGAGGAGGGGCCAAGGCAGCCCTCCCTCTCCCTCCTCCTATATATATGCAAGGGTTTGGGCTGATTTGAGACATGACTTCTCTCTCTCTCTCGGCGCAGCCCTACCCTTCCTCTTCCTCGTTCTCCGTAGCGCTTGGCGAAGCCCTGTCGGAGTCCACGTAGCTCCACCGTCACCACTCCGTCGTGCTGCCGGAGCTCTCCCTCAACCTCTCCTTTCTCCTTGCTGGATCAAGGCGTAGGAGACGTCATCGGGCTGCACATGTGTTGAACGCGGTGGCGCCGTTGTTCGGCGCTGAGATCGGAATCCACCGCGATCTGAATCGCTGCGAGTATGACTCCACCAACCGCGTTCTTGTAACGCTTCCTCTTAGCGATCTTCAAAGGTATGAAGATGCAATCTCTCCCCACTCGTTGCTGGTTTCTCCATGGATAGATCTTGGTGATCGTAGGAAATTTTTTGATTTACTACTACGTCTCCCAACATGCACTTCGTGTACAAAATGGACAATCTCTTTCGAAGTATCAGGGTTTCGGACGGAAACTCATCGGTTACAAAAGGCATTTCATTTTCTCGAACTTATTTAAACTCCAGGCTTTTTGTGTGTTCAAAATGCACCATTCAAAGCCACATCATCAATTTTCAACCCTTTCTGACTTCATTTGTTATTTTTCATGTAGTTATTGAATTTTTTAGCTAAATGACCATAAAATTGAAAAGCACTACAAATAAAGTCTGAAAAGGTTGAAAGTTGGCATGGTATCATCATTTCCCCCACATAGCTTGTGCTAAAAATTTGAGGGGGTTACGCAAAAGCTGAATGCAATTTGTATACAAAACGGTCAGTCTCTTTTGAAGTATCAGGGTTTCGGACGGAAACTCATCGGTTACAAAAGGCATTTCATTTTCTTGAACTTATTTGAACTCCAGGATTTCTGTGTGTTCAAAATGCACCATTCAAAGCCACATCATCAATTTTCAACCTTTTCTGACTTCATTTGTTATTTTTCATGCAATTATTGATATTTTTGAGATAATTGCTCTGAAATTGAAAAGTTAGCTTGGTATCATCATTTCATCCACATAGCATGTGCAAAAAAGTTGAGAGGGTTACGGCCAAAACTGGATGCACTTCGTGTACAGAACGGACAGTCTCTTTTGAAGTATCAGGGTTTCGAACGGAAACTCATCGGTTACAAAAGGCATTTCATTTTCTTGAACTTATTTGAACTCCAGGCTTTTTGTGTGTTCAAAATGCACCATTCAAAGCCACATCATCAATTTTCAACTCTTTCTGACTTTATTTGTTATTTTTCATGCAATTATTGATGTTTTTGAGCTAAACGACCCTAAAATTGAAAAGCACTACAAATGAACTCTGAAAAGGTTGAAAGTTGGTATGGTATCATTATTTCAACCACATAGCATGTGCTAAAAAATAGTGTGTCAAAAACCATTACAGAACATCAGGAATACATAAGTGACCAAATTAATAGAAGTTCATCATCACATTAAAAGCAATGTAGATACATAGTTGTCATTATTGAACTACATATAGCTGTCTAGAGCATCTAATTAAAATATACAGAGAAACTACGTAAAAAATTTAAATGCAACAACAAATGCAATCATAACAGCTACTAAGGTACCAATTGATCCAACGACATAATGATACCAAGCCTCAGTATGAATGTCATATTTTCTAATCTTTGTAAGCTTCAAGCGCATTGCATCCATCTTGGTCTTGTGATCGTCGACGATATTGGCAATATGCAACTCCAATCCCATCTTGTCATCTTCAGTTCTTTTCAATTTTTCTTTCAAATTATCGATTTCTTTTTCAGCTTGTGTTAACTTCTCGAGCAGAATTGCATAGTCGGTTGAAATTTCTAGTTCAAGTACTTCTTATAGATAATTAATTGTCATAGACATTAGATGTGTGAAATAGTTATATAAAAGATAATATATCACATCTGAATCATAGACTAGACGAGGCTGACGTGGGAGGATACCATAACCATGGCACTATATAATAACAAACAATAATAAAAGTAAGAAAATCATACGAGTAAGTATATTTTTCTTTTAGCAAGAAGATAAGATCAAGAGGCTCACCATGCGCAGGCGATCGACGGCGGTTTCAGGACGGGGACGGGATAGGACGGACCGCCAAACCTAGACAAATCTTGACGAGAATGGAGTTTGGACAATGAGTTTTAAGAGGACAAAGCTTAATTTTTGCTTGGGCATTTCATCAAACACCCCATGTGCATAAGAGGTGAGCTGGAGCACCACAAAGCTCTCCCCTAGCTGCCCTGAAAAACAGAGCAAAGTGGAGTGCTCTGCTTGCTGGCGAGGGGGTATATATAGGCATCTCATTGGTCCCGGTTCGTGGCTGGAACCGGGACTAAAGGACCCCCTTTTGTCCCGGATCCAGCCACGAACCGGGACAAATGGTTGTGGGCCAGGAGCGAGACACATTGATCCCGGTTCGTGTCTGGAACCGGGACCAAAGGTTCCAGACGAACCGGGACCAATGCCCCACGTGGCCTGCCCGATCCCTTGGCCTCACGAACCGAGACCGTTGCTCCCATTGATCCCAGTTCGTGACTGAATCAGGACTAATGGGCTGACCCGGTCCGAAACAAAGCCATGTTTTCTACTAGTGAAGTACGGCAATTGGCGGAGAGTCATGGGTGGCGCTCGGGGTCATGGGCGGTGGCGGATGTGACGACTGCGGTATGGAATGGTGCCAGAGACGCGACATGCGCGTGTGATCTGGTGAGGCCGGCGGATTGGGTGTATATGGATACCTACGTTTTGTATATGTCTATACGCAGGTGAGTATATGTTTTGTTAAAATGACCTAACTGTCTTTATACGGTTTGTGGGGAAGGTGTAGCGAAGCAAGCCTCATTCTAATTACCTATGTACATGTAGTGCTGCTTACTAATACAAACACCCAGCTTACGCTGGCTTAACTAGCTTTTGTACGAGACGATACTAAGTACGGGTTTGTCTAGCGACCAAAAATCCTACCCGCCGCCGCCAAGAGAGTCAACCTTTTTGGCCCTGTTTTCCGACGGCTCCCCTCCACCGGCAACCTCTTGGTCGTCAGTCGTGAGGATTCCATGCGTGCGGATTGTTTTTGCTTTGGGTTTTAGGGCCGAGTAGCTTAGGTTTTTTGGATCATACGACTTAGCTTTGGCGGTAGCGACAACGATTGATGAATAAAGAAGCTTCGGATTCTTCTTCGGTGAGGCGATCGTCTGTTTGGTCGATAATGAATTTGAGAACCGGTCTGTTCAAGTGGGCACATCATCACGAAGGCATCCTTATGGTGGACTTGTGTCCTCGAACTCCGCCGTTGCGACGGCATTTGCTCCAGCGTCGGCGCGAAGCGAGGGAGGTAGTACAGGAATGTGTGTTGGGTTCATGATTGATGGATGACAGGTCTGATTTCTTCCATTGAAGTCTTAGTCGTGGTGGGGTACCATATCTGAAGTTCAATGGCGTGTTCGGGCTATTGCTCAAGTCTGATTCGTCCAATGACAATGACTTCACCTTTAGGGAGCCAATTTAAAGGTCCGCAAAGTTACGTATCAGCCATGGTACCACATCGAGCTTTGCTGAACAAGTGATCCGTCATTTTTATGGCTATTGTGGTGGTGCAGGAGGCAATGTTCTGTTATTTTTTAAATTTTGTCATGTCAGTGTGTTTACATGACTATAATTTAATCTTTATAATATGAATGAGACACGTATTATCATACAAAAATAATAGCTTTGTACATCGGCTTTGCGTTACAACTCGCCTTTGTAAGTTGTTGTACAATCTTTTTCTTGTACGACAGCCCGTGCTCTGTGTTAGGAATGCCTGATCTCATGCCAAGTCGAATTAGAGATGACAATAGGTATCCATTGCCCGTTTGACTATGTTAGTATCATTACACATGAAATATATTTTAGTCATGTAGATATTTGGGTTCATAACTATTGTAATATACTATTTTGTCTAAACTCGGTCAAGTTTGAAATAGTTTGACTTTTCTATTTGAAATAATTTGACTTTCCTATAAAGTTGGATATACACAATGTCGTGGACGGAGGGTATTTGTGATCACACTGTGATAGTTTCTGGTGATGAATAATAATATGTGTATTTTGCAAATACAAAAAATAAAATCAATCAAATAACTTGGGCGACACAAAAGAACGCAAGTGAAGAAATAAAAAATGCATGAGCGAACTGCCCCTGGGTTGTTTGGATTGGACTGATCACACACACCTGCATTCACGTGGAGTAAGACGGCCAAGAACAAGAACCATCGCACTCACATACACCTCCTTCCACCTCTAGCTCCATTCTGCAAAATCCCTTCTCGTTACCTCATCCTGCTAGTCAGCATCGGTATTCTCTTCTATAGAGACGTTTCGACCATCCAGGAGCCAGACATGGCCGTTGTTGCTCCTTCCTGTGACGGGGAGGCTGGATTCTCTTTCCCCGCCATTCACTGGAAAAGCATGGCAAAGGTCGTCGAGGAGGAGATGGAGTTGGCGGCAACTACCTCTGTCGTCGCCATAATTTGAAAATTAATTTTGATTTAAACAGATCAAATACTAGATTTACTTAGTGTCCTAATCGATATCTTTATCATAATATGTCAACAATTTTTGTAATTGAAAAGAACAATCAGTAGCGAAAAGGTGCTGATAATTAATAATCTCCTAATGTGTTCATATTGCTGCACGGGGATTAACCGGTCACTCATATAGTGTGATAATTTGTGAAACATATTTTTATACCACATTACTGTGTGAACATACTTTTATATATAGGCGCCATACAAACTTAATATGCATTTTTTTTATTTCTAATAAACTTTTTTTTACTTTTTTATAATTTATTTTTGGTTAACACAAATTTCAAGGAGTATATTTTTATATCTTTCTTAGCGTAATTCATATATCTAATATTTGACATACAATTCGAATATTTATCTTTGTTAGTACATTTGCTTCAAATTAATTCCGTATTGTGTGGCAAATGTTATGTTATTTTCTCATAATATTTTTATAATAAAATCATTCATTCCATTGAATCTCTTTTATACAAAAATAAACAACAAATTGAAAGTAACATTCTTTTGTCTATTAATATGTGTCACTCGATGTATTAGTGTACTTGCATGTGTTCAAATCCAATTTTAAATATCTAGGTCAATAGTTGTAATTGTATTGTCCAACAAAAAATTTGAGAAAAGTTCCTAGAATGTATGATTGTCACAAATATGTATTGGAACAAAGAACAATTTGGGAACTTCTAGAAATCTAATAGCACTTCTAATGGTGATATCTTAGCCCTACATGAAACACATATAAGATGGTTGCTGAATTATCAAAAAAGAAAAGGATGGTTCTGAATTAGAAGAGAGAGAAAATGTCCTTATCTTAGCTAATCGGTGATCTCGTAGTAAGGGAGATAAGATAATTCACCTCCATTATACAAGATCTCATCTCATGCTTGCATAAGTTTTAGCTCTAATGTCCCATATTTTGAACATGCAAACATTAATGATTAGACATGGCACTAAGAGATGATTCATTGCCTAAAATATTTTTCTTCTCTAGTTGACTTGAATTGCAAGGGAAAAGACCATCTTATTAAATACTCCCTCCGTCCCAAAATAAGTGTCTCAAGCTTGGTACAAATTTTTGCTAGACCAAGTACAAAATTGAGAAACTTATTTTGGGACGGAGGGAGTATTATACATGTTGTAAGGTTAATTTTGAAGTCTCGATCAAAACTAGTGGTAGTGTCTCCCATAAATTTCTCGTTGGACCCGGACCTGGGGGTTTTCGGAGGTCCAGCAACCGGAGGGATTGGTCTACAACAATCTGGTACGTGATGGCAGATACGTTTTGTGGCCTGATGGACTGATGTATCACTCATAGGGGTGGGTGGGTGTCAGTTAGCACTCATCTGGAGTGTTGGCATCATGGTCCTATCTCTTTCCCCATGTTGTCCTTGCAAGGATGTTGTCTTCGTAGATGGGTATGTGGAGATGGCTCCTTTGTGCAACCGTGCAAGGCTTCAGATAATGTGGTAGGGTCTGGTACCTTTCCATTGGTTGTCTTATATATGTGCTGAAAGATACCTCCTTGCATCATGTTGGTGGTTCCATCATTCCATATGTCCCTCTTCAGGATCCTCCTGATTTCTCTGTAATTGATTGTCATTGTCACTATTAGCTCAACTTCCATTAAAAGCTAAGTTTGTAGGTTTGCGCAACTTTCTAGAGCCTAGGGGATAGTCGGAGCTGGTATCATTCCATGATAATCACCAGTAGTTACTTAATGCATTGGCTACCGTGATTTCTTGAGTAGAGTTGTGATTGTTCCTCAAGATTGGGCTTCAGCAGAAGCTTTGCTTGGCTATGGCCAGTGCCGATGACAAGGACATGGAGCATCATTTTCCTCGCTAGAGGCATTACCTAGAAGTTTCTTCTCCCTCCGTGAACTTGAAGGTTTATCTAGATTATTTCTGAGGCAAGTCCGTCTTCTCGACGGTGTTTGCTTTGTTGGAAGCTAGCTTACGAGTGGATTGAAACCAATTTAGCCTAGCTCCTAGGTGAGGGTTCTTGGTTCTAGGGATGATTGACATCTTATTCTCAACTTCGCTTGGATCCTCCTCATGCACACTACTCGAAGCAAGCTTTCATCATGCACACTATGTCTGGCTGAATCTAACTATTTGCAAACCATTTGGGTGGAAATTTTAGTGTTTTGTGATAGTATTTTGGAAAAAAAAGCATGGCATTCATTTAATTTAGTGCATTTTCCATCCGAGAACTACCATAGTTAGATCTTGCAAGAGGGTTGTGGGGGGGGGTGGGGGGTCGCTTGGACTTCCCTCCTAGGGAACGTCAGCTATTTAACATTACTGATATCTTAAGTAGCACAAATCCTTATAAAAACACCAGTACATAAAACTAAAATACACCCAAATCCTTGTGGGAGCCGAAGTCTTCTTCCTCATACATCCACCGGCGACACGTCATGTGCAGAACTCGCGGCGGCCTCTAGCCATTATCTCAAAGGAGGAAACTTGTTGGAAGAGAATATGTCGGAGAGGGCCTATTGGAATGACCTGTGTCCAGACAACCAAAGCTAGGAAACACACCTCTCACCAGCTCTCAAACAAGGTTGAAGTTGGCCAACCTTCAATGGTCCAAACTAGAGTCAAAGGATGAAGATGCACAACCACATTGTTCGCTCTGCATGATAGTGCCACAAAGACAAATGTGCAGAATAAAATACTCGACCCGAAGAATTGATGGCATTTAAGCCACACGTGGTTATGTAACTCTTTCGTGTAAGTATCCTAATAGTTATTTAATATTTACAGTTTTTGATCTTTGTGTGAATCAACAACTTGAATATCCCCAAGGATTAACATTGTTCGTGCATCAAATAAACATGAGTCTAAGTAAAGTAACAAGCATGGAAACGAAAAAACATAAAGGGAAATTACTGGAAAAATTGTCGGTTTGTCTGTAGTAGAGAGGTTAGATGCAGAGAAACCCGGGTCATGGTGTACATCAAGTGTACCAATGCAGCATTAATACTAGTTACCTTATCATGTGATTCTACCTCGTTGACTATACGTTTAGTAGACGGTTCACCATTGTGTAGTCGAACTCCTCCATCCATGCATTAATTGTTCTAATTTATTGCCATGCATCAATGTTGTCATATGAATGATTGTTTTAGTAATTAATGTCATAAGATCAGACCAACGCTTTTAGTGTTGTGGAATATTGTTATGCTCATATTGTTTTCGCTCCTTGTAGAAATCAACATCCGTCACCTCGATGTCACTGATTCACTAAACAATATGTGTCACCTACATAGGTCTTTGGATCATGTTGCTTGGACCCTTAAATTGGATAACACACATTACACACACCACAAATACTGAACTTAATAATCAATCGTAGAACTATTTACACAAATAAAGACATGTAGAATATGCACAAATGAATTTCACCAATCCCCTACATCTTTGGTGCCTATAAGGGAATACTCACACATGAGAGAGGATTAACAAGAAAAAGAAAGATCAAATAGGGGAAAACCATATCAATGGTATTGCAATTTCCCGCAATAAGATGAATGATCAGTCTGATGTCAATCTCTAATAAAAGTGTGAATAGAGTTACAAACCATAGCCTTACAAGTTGCAACTTTTATCTCTCTCTCTCTCATGATGATGATGATGATTTGCATGAATGAAGGGGTGCGATGTGGAGAAAGCCAAAATAGATCTAAGTGAAGTTCTCCTCTCCCGGATCTCTTCTCCAATGTTCTAATGGCGGTTGTGCCATTTTCCTCTCCTCTCTGACTTCCTTTATAAGAGTTGTTTCTACATAGGAGAGGGAGATGATGTCGGCTGGTACGAGTGTTGGTATGAGTATTTGCCCTTGTATCGGCCGCCATCTTCTTGCCTAATGTGCCCGATGCAATTTTACTTAAAAGGGAAAATGTCCCCCCACTATCCCAGTTACTTGGATATTGATTCCCCCCCCCCAAAGTGTTTGGACCTAGACAACATGTAAGGAAATAAGGCTTCTTCATTCTATATCTGTCTATAGTAAAAAGGCAAGAACTGGAAAACCCTTTTGAAAAAGGATGAAATATCCATTTGTAAGTGTCAAATTATAGAGCAATCAAGAAACAAATTGGGGGACACACCAGTCTCCACATGCCTCCCAGCGATATGAAGAGGCACCATCAGAATGAGGGTGAGGTGAGGAGACCTTATTCCACTATGACAATGGCACCAAATGGCGGCTAGTGTGCCCCGGCGTGCGTCCGCTCGATATGCTCCCCAAAAGGGTAACTTCTCAATAGTTAATACCAAGAAGCCCCCCCCCCACACACACAATGGTCACTCGCATTACCATGTCTCTCGCCGGGACTATAGTGCGACGGATAGCGGGCCGACCCATTAGCACGGTTTGCTAGTTGCGCGTTGTACGTCTGTGTTGGTCTCGTTTTTTCATATATATTTTTAATTTTCTTTTGTTTCTCCTTTTCTTTTATTTATTTTTTCCACCGGTTTTCTTATGTTAAAATTGATGATAAAGGGAACTTTAGCTAGAGGGCATCCCAATGATATGGAGGGTAAAAATCTTGATGAAAAAATTGATGAAAGTGGGTTTGGAGAGGTCAAAACTTTAACTAGTGATCAGCCCACTATTTTGGATTACAAAGACGTTAATTATGATAGTTGCTCCTTGGTTGAATGTATTTCTTTGCTGCAATCCATGATAAATTCACCCCATGCTTATGAACAAAATAAAGCTTTTACGAAACATATTGTTGATGCCATGATGAAATGCTTAGAAGAAAAGTTGGAATAGGAGATTTCAATCCCTAGAAATTGCATGATGAGTGGGAACCTACCATTAAAGTCAAGATTAAAAATTATAATGCTTTGCTTTATGTGATTTCGGTGCTAGTGTTTCCACAATTTCGAAATCTCTATGTGATGTGGTTGGTCTTACCAATATTGAAGAATGTTCTCTTAATTTGCACTTGGGGAATTCTACTATTAAAAAGCCTTTGGGAAGAATTAATGATGTTCTTATTCTTGCAAATAGGAACTATGTGCCCATTGATTTTATTGTTCTTGATATTGATTGCAATCCGTCTTGTCCCATCATACTTGGTAGAATGCACTATGGGTGCCGTGATTGATATAAAAGAAGGCAATATTAAATTTTAATTTCCACTTAGAAAGGGTATGGAACAGTTCCCTAGAACAAGAATTAAGACACCATATGAATAAATCACGAGGGCCTTCTATGGAGTAAAAACTAAAGATGATAATACTTGAATCTATGTGTTATGCCTAGCTAGGGGCGTAAAACGATAGCGCTTGTTGGGAGGCAACCCAATGACTAAAATTTATCTTATATTTTCCTTTCTGTTTTTGAGTGTTTACACAATTATGCCTCTTTTTGTGATTTTTATGTTTATTTAGTGTTTGTGCCAAGTAGAACCTTTAGGATGATTCGTAAGATGAGTAGAAACAATGTTGTATGTGAAACATAAACTTTGACTCCAGTGCGCGAATTTTCATTTTTAACCGGAGCCTGATAATGAGCTGAAATTTTAACATAGTATTTACATAAACATTATTTACGTTGTCCTAATTTTTCCGAATGTTTATAGTTACATAAGTATGGGTAGAGTAAATATTACTAGAAATTGTTCTGTGTGAGACAGATTCTGTTTTTGTTGCATTGTGTGCTTTTTTGATGAATCTATGGCTTGTATTGGAGGGTATAAGTCATGGTAATGTTAGAATACAGTAGATATAATGCAATAATAAAATATGAATGTTTTTGCAACAATACTTAGAGTGGTAATTTGCTTTATTATACTAACGGATCTCACGAAGATTTTGTTAAGTTTTGTGTGATTAAAGTTTTCAAGTATTGGGTGAGATCACGATGGATGAAGGAATAAGGAGTAAGAAGAGCCTAAGCTTTGGGTTGCCCATGTAACCCCAAGATAATATCCAAATAGGAACAACTAACTAAGCTAGGGGTGCCTCGAGTGGCATTCCCTCATTCTTCTAACAAGTGTCGTTATTTTATTTGGAGCTATATTTTTATTCGTCAGATATCGTGAGTTTTGCTTGGAGCGTCTTGTATGAGTATTTTCTTGATTTTCTTTTTATCCTTGCTGGACACACCTATTTGGGAGAGCCAAAATTGTGTTATGATTTGTTAGCATTTCTCTACATGATTTACTTAATTTTTTTGAGCTATGGAATTGCTCTAGTGCATCACTTATATCTTTTTGAGCATGGCGTGCTTTACATGTTTGAAGAAATGATCTCATGCTTCACTTATATTAATTTGAGATTTAGTAAATTTTGAAGAAATTCTCTCATATTTCACTTATATTATTTTGAGAGATGAAATTTCTATGTTCATAATCTTCACTTAAATCTATGTGAGCTTGTCAAAAGCAATTTCAATATATGAAACTAGTCCCAAAGTGATAGATATTCAAGAGGGATATAATAAAAAAATTAAGGAAGACCATTGGACAAATTAAACTTGATTCTTTGTAATAGCTTTGAGACATGATGATAGTAATATGTGAGTTATGTTAGTGAGTAATTATGCTGACTAAGAATATTGATGTTAAGGTTTGTGATTCCCAATGCAAGCACGAAAGTCAATGGTTGTGCAATGAGATTACATCATACTTATGGTGCATTATTCGGTGTTACTTATGCTTAATGCTCGCTTATGTGATTTTATTTCTTGGTTTGTTGCTTCTCGATCTATTTTCTAGCCTTCACTTGTACTAAGTAGAAATACTACTTGTGCACCCAAAATCCTTAAACCTAGTTTTGCCATATGAGTCAACCATACCTACCTATATGCGGTGCCATTCCAGGCAAATTTGTATATGCCATCTCTAATTTTCAAAATGAATTTTCCTTTTTGTGTGCTCGTACCGCTCATGAAGCGGAAGGGGGTGACCGATATTTTTCCATGCTAGATGTGTTATTCTCAAGATGAGTGTTTATTCACTTGTCAATGCACAAGAGTATGGAAGTAATAGGGATGCTCAATCCTGAAATGAAAAAAGAAATTTAATTTATGTTGTCAAATAATAAATTCTGTGGAAAGTGTTGGTATGGAAGGCTACCGTGGATTCGGCAAGCAACGGATTGTGAAAGAATGGTGGAAAACGAATAAACTTTATTTTCTGTTTGGGAAACCACTTATGACATATCTAGCATGGAAAGGTATTCACTAGTGCAGAAATGGCTAGCCACAACTATTTTTCCTCGCGCGTCATTTCACACCAATGCCAGCACTTATATTTTCAAATAGTGTTGGTGTTGGCTAAATATAAACGCCATAGCTATTCTATTAGTGATGGCGTTGCAATTTAGGCCCATTAGGCCCACGCCAGCCCTAATCTATCTAATCCCCGCCCCGCGCCCAGCCTACTCCCCACTCTCTCGAGCCTCCAACTCCTTCCTCCTCCTCTCGATCCCCACCGCTGCCCCCGATGCTGCCCGTAGCCACCCCATTCGATGCCGCCCGTCATAGCCCCGCCCGACGCCGCGTGAAACAGCCCTGTTCGACGCCATGACCGAAGCCACCCCGCTTGCCGCCCCGGCCGATATCTCCTCGCCCATAGACCCTCCTGGTCGCCCGGTGCACCTCTTGAGCATGTGTTTGTTTTCCCTTGTAGAGGAAAGGGTGATGCAGCGAAGTAGATAAATATCTCCCTTAGTTGTTGAGAACCAAGGTATCAATCCAGTAGGAGCAACAAGCAAGTCACCAATGGATGCACCTACACAAACAATCAAACTCTTTCACCCAGAGCTATAAAGGGGTTGTCAATCCCATCACGATTATTTGCAAGGATTGGATCCGATAGATATAGATGTAAACGAGAACGGAAAGTAAAAGGTAAATGAATTGCAGCAAAGTATTCTGGTACTTTTGGTTTATAGATCTGAAAGTATATAATGGAAAGTAGACAAGGGGCCATAGGTTTCACTAGAGGCTTCTCTCTTGAAGGCAAATATCATGGTGGGTAAACAAATTAGTGTCAAGCAATTGATAGAAAAGCCAATAATCATGTAGTTATCCAAGGCAATGATCATGCATATAGGCATCACGTCCATGTCACATAGACTGAAACAATTCTGCATCTACTACTATTACTCCACACATCGACCGACTCCTGCCTGCATCTAGAGTATTAAGTTCATGAAGAATAGAGTAACGCATTAAGAAAGATGACATGATGTCGATGGATAAACTCAAGCAATATGATGAAAACCCCATCGTGTTACCCTTGATGGTAACAATACAATACGTGCCTCGCTACCCCTACTATGTCACTCGGTGAGGACACCGCAAGATTGAACCCAAAACCAAGCACTTCTCCCATTGCAAGAATTACCAATCTAGTTGGCCAAACCAAACAATAAGTCTAAGAGACTTGCAAGGATATGAAATCATGCAAATAATAATTCATAGGAGATTCAAATAAGATTCATGGATAATCTGAACATAAACTCACAATTCATCGGATCTTGACAAACACACCACAAAAGAGAATTACATCGGATAGATCTCGAGGAAGATCATGAAGAACATGGTATTGAAGATCAAACAGATAGAAGAAGCCATCTAGCTACTAGCTATGGACCCATTGGTCTGTGGTGGAATACTCACGCATCATCGGAGGGGCAATGGAGTTGATGTAGATGACATCTGTGATCGAAACCCCCTCCGGCGGATTACCAGAAAATGCTCCAAGATTGGATCTCTCGGGAACGGAGGATTCTGGCAGCGTAAAGGTATTTTTGTGGCTCGTTCTGGTGTTGGTGGAATATTTGTGTATTTATAGGCCAAGAATTATGGTTAGGAGACCTGTCAAGAGGCGACAAGCCTGCTACGCACAGCTAGGGGAGACCCGCGCCTAGCAGGCTTGTGGCTCCCTGGCACCTCCCCTTCCGTGCATTCCAAGCTTGATCGATTTGTTTCCTTCCAAAAAATTCCTTCCGAAGGTTTTATTCCGTTTGGACTCCATTTAATATTCCATATCTGCAAAACTCAAAAACAAGGAAAAATAGAAATTAGCACTAGGCTCTGGATTAATAGGTTAGTCCCAAAAATAATATAAAATAGCATATTGATGCATATAAAACACCCAAAACAGATAATATAATAGCATGCCATCATAAAAATTATAGATGCGTTGGAGACGTATCAGCATCCCCAAGCTTAATTCATGCTCGTCCTCGAGTAGGTAAATGATAAAAACAGAATTTTTGATGTGGAGAGCTACCTAACATATTTATCCATGTAATATTCTTTATTATGCTATGAATATTCAGATCCTTAAGACTCAAAATAAAATATTAATATTAATATAAAAACAGTAACGTTTCAAGCATACTAGCAAAGCAATTGTATCTCTTCAAAATATAATGGCAAAAGAAAGTTATCCCTACAATATCATATGGTTTGTCTATGCTCCATCTTCCCCACACTAAGTATTTATATCATGCACAACCCCGATGAAAAGTCAATAAATTGTTTTCACACCTTTATTTTCTCAAAAAAATTTAACTCTCACGCAATACACGAGCATGAGCCATGGATATAGCACTATAGGTGGAATAGAATATGGTGGAGGTTGTCTAGGAAAGGGAGAAGATAGTCTCATATCAACTAGGCGTATCAACGGGCTATGGAGATGCCCATTAATAGATATGAATGTGAGTGAGTAGGCATTTCCATGCAATGAATGCACTAGAGCTATAAGTGTATGAAAGCTCAAAAAGAAACTAAGTGGACGTGCATCATGAAGAAAAATTCCACTAGTTATATGAAAGTGACAAAATAGAAGACTCTCTATCATGAAGATCATGGTGCTACTTTGAAGCACAAGTGTGTAAATTGGTAGTAGCAATGTCCCTTCTCTCTTTTCTCTCATTTTTTTATTTGGTGGGTAACTAAGGCCTCTTTTATTATTTTTTATTTGGGCTTCGCTGGCCTCTTTTATTTTTTTCGTGAAGTCCGGAATTTCATCCCCACTTGTGAGGGAATCATAGCTTCCATCATCCTTTCCTCACATGGGACATGCTCTATTAATGATAATCATCACACTTTTATTTACTTACAACTCAAAAGAAAATTATAACTCGATACCTGTGACAAAATATGACTCTATATGCAATATGGAAGTGATGGTGCAAGTCATAAAAGGAAACGGTGGAAGTTACATGGCAATATATCTCGGAATAGCTATGGAAATGTCATAATAGGTAGGTATGGTGGCTGTTTTGATGAAAGATATATGATGTCTGTTTTGAGGAAGGTGTTTGTGTACCGGCGAAAGTTACGCGGTACTAGAGAGGCTAGCAAACGTGGAAGGGTGAGAGTGCGTATAATCCATGGACTCAACATTAGTCACAAAGAACTCACATACTTATTGAAAAAGTCTATTAGTCATCAAAGAAAAGTATTAAACGCATGCTCCTAGGGGGGAGGTTGGTAGGAGTTAACCATTGCGTGCCCCCGACCCTCACACAAAGGTCGATAATCTATAAACAGGTCATGCTCCGACTTCCTTACATAACGGTTCATCATACGTGCATGCTATGGGAATCACAAACCTTTACACAAGTATTTTTTACCAAATCACAAATACTTCCTAACATGTCTCTTAATATTACCATCTTTATATCTCAAAAATTTATGCAATGGATCAAACTTCTCATAAATACCCAGTGCACTTAATATGGAAGTTTTTATTATATCCCTCTTGGATGCCTATCATATTAGGACTAAATTCATAATCTGGAACAAATACCATGCTGTTTTAGAAACTCTCAAAATAATATAAGTGAGTGAGGAGAGTTGTATTATTTCTGTAAAACACAAACATCACCGTGCTCTAAAAAATATAATTGAAGCACATAGAGCAAAATTGCCCAACTCAAAAGATATAAGTGAAGTACATAGAGCAGTCTAACAAATTCATGATTCAGCGTGTCTCTCTCCAAAGAAGTGTGCATCAAGGATGATTGTGGCAAACTAACAAGTGAAGACTCATATCATACAAGACGCTCCAAGCAAAACACATATCATGTGGTGAATAAAAATATAGCCTCAAGTAAATTTACCGATGGATTGAAGACGAAAGAGGGGATGCCTTCCGGGGCATCCCCAAGCTTAGGCTATTTGGCATCCTTGAATATGACTTGGGGTGAATTGGGCATACCCAAACTTAGGATATTGCCACTCCTCATTCCATAGTCCATCAAATCTTTACCCAAAACTTGAAAACTTCACAACACAAAACTTAACAGAAAACTCGTGAGATCCGTTAGTATAAGAAAATAAATCACCACTTTAGGTACTGTTGTGAACTCATTCTTTATTTATATTGGTGTTATACCTACTTTAATATAAATTCTCCATGGCTCATACCACATGATACAACACATAGATTCATCAAAATAGGCAAACAACTCAATGAAAACAGAATCTGTCAAAAACAGAACAGCCTGTAGCAATCTGGAAACTTCGTATACTTATGTACCTAAATAAATTCTGGACAAATATGAAAACCTGGGAAATTTATATATTAATATTGTGTAAAAATTTCAGATCAATTATATGCTCTAAAAAAATTAGAAAATTACTGGATGAGTGCAAAAGTTTTTGTGTTTCAGCAAGATCAAATCAACAACTACCATAGATCACCCCAAAGGTTTTACTTGTCTAAAACACTAATAAAAACACCAAACCACAATTACTACAGAAGTAATAATGTGGTAAACACAAAGAAACAGAATAAAAAATCGAGCACAAAAATAAAATTGGGTTGCCTCCCAACAAGCGCTATCGTTTAACGCCCCTAGCTAGGCAAAACACAATAGATCTAGGTAGTGTCATCTTTGGTATGTAACTCCTCAATTGCACACTTATAAGCCCTAGGAGGGACATTGTTCTTATCAATGATAATACTCCTATGTAAAAATCAAGAGATTCAATGGTGGCAATTTGTTCCTTAATAATATTGAGAAAGTTGGGGTGAATACTTATCATCTTAAGATCTTCTTCTTTAGTAGAAGATTCACCCTTATTTTTAGGAACATAAACAAACTTAGCATCCTTAGGAGGCGAAGGAGTTGGAGTGGTTTGTACTAAAGAAAAAGCGGATCCCAAGGTGGTAATAATGTCCTCTAGCTTGCCAATTCTAGAGGAATCTTAACAGTAGGAGCCTCTCCTGCTGTTTTCACTGGTCAAAAAAAATTCTAGAGGTATCTTGTTCCAATTTTTCATTAACTATGGGTTCCTTTTCCTTAAGATTTTTTAAGGTAACTCCTACTTGAGTAATGTGATTATGAATCTTTCTATCCAAGTTTTCAATAAGCTCAACCATAGCAACCCTTTTTTCAATAATATCAAGCCTTCGCATCACATGTTCCAGAGTTAAAATTGTTCCATTAACCATGATTGGGGGTGAACCTAATTTTTTTATCATAGAACTATAAGAGTCAAAGGTATGACTTCCCAAAAATCCCCTCCCATGATGGTATCTAGAACATATCTATTCCAAGTAGTGATACCCACGTAAAAATTGAGAAGGAGAATGGTAGTAGATTGCTTACAAATAGATCTATTTTGAGAATTGCAAATTCTATACCAAGCATCTTTTAAGTTTTCTCCTGCCATTTCATTAAAATTAAGAACCTCATACTCGGGAGTATTAGTTATGGTAGTAAGGCTAGCCATGAGTTCAAGCAAACTAAAGGCAAACGAAAGAAGGGCGAACAAAAAGGCAAATCTTTTTGGTATTTTCTGAAAATCATTTTAGAAGTGGGGGAGAGGAAAACGAGAGGCAAATGGCAAATAAAGTAAATGAGAGAGATGAGTTTGTGATGGGCACTTGGTAATCTTGATGTCTATCCTCCCCGACAATGATGCCAGAAATCCTTCTTGCTAGCTCTTGAGCATGCGTTGGTTTTCCCTTGAAGAGGAAAGGGTGATGCAGCGAAGTAGATAAGTATTTCCCTCAGTTGTTGAGAACTAAGGTATCAATCCAGTAGGAGGGACAAGCAAGTCACCAATGGTTGCAGCTGCACAAACAATCAAACTCTTGCACCCAACGCTATAAAGGGGTTGTCAATCCCTTCACGGTCATTTGCAAGGATTAGATCTAAAAGAGATAGATGTAAATGAGTGCGAAAAGTAAAATATAAATAAATTTCAGCAGGGTATTGATCCGAAAATATATGTTGGAAAATAGACCCGGGGGCCATAGGTTTCACTAGAGGCTTCTCTCTTGAAGGCAACTATCATGGTGGGTAAACAAATTACTGTCAAGCAATTGATAGAAAAGCGAATAATCATGTAGTTATACAAGGCAATGATCATGCAAATAGGCATCACGTCCATGACAAGTAGACCGAAATGACTCTACATCTACTACTATTACTCCACACATCGACCGACTCCTGCCTGCACCTAGAGTATTAAGTTCATGAAGAACAGAGTAACACATTAGGAAAGATGACATGATGTAGAGGGATAAACTCAAGCAATATGATGAAAACCCCATCTTGGTACCCTTGATGGCAACAATACAATACGTGCCTCGCTACCCCTATTATGTCACTCGGTGAGGACACCGCAAGATTGAACCCAAAACCAAGCACTTCTCCCATTGCAAGAATTACCAATCTAGTTGGACAAACCAAACCAATAACTCGAAGATACTTGCAAGGATATGAAATCATGCTTATAAGAAATTAGAGGAGATTCAAATAAGATTCATGGATAAGCTGAACATAAACTCACAATTAATCGAATCTTGACAAACACACCACAAAAGAGGATTACATCGGATAGATCTCCATGAAGATCATGAAGAACATGGTATTGAAGATCAAAGAGAGAGAAGAATCCATATAGCTACTAGCTATGGACCCGTAGGTCTGTGGTGGACTACTCACGCATCATAGGAGGGGCAATGGTGTTGATGTAGATGCCCTCCATGATCGAAACCCCCTCCGACAGATTACCAGAAATGGCTCCAAGATTGGATCTCTCGGGAACGGAGGCTTCCGGTGGCAGAAAAGTGTTTGTGTGGCTCGTTCTGATGTTGGGGGAATATTTTGGTATTTATAGGCCAAGAATTAGGGTTAGGAGACCTACCAGGAGGCAACAAGCCTGCTAGGCGCGGCTAGGGGGGCCGCGCCTAGCAGGCTTGTGGCACCCTGGCTCCTCCCCTGACGTGCACTCCAAGCTGGATGACTTGCTTCCTTCCAAAAAAAATTCCTTCCACAGGTTTTATTCTGTTTGGACTCCGTTTAATATTACATATCTGCAAAACTCAAAAACAAGGAAAAAATAGAAACTGGCAATTGGCTCTGGATTAATAGGTTAGTCCCAAAAATAATATAAAATAGCATATTAATGCATATAAAACATCCAAAACAGAGAATATAATAGCATGCCATCATCAAAAATTATAGATATGTTGGAGACATATCGGAGATCTATTCATGTAGGAATAGACCCCATCTTGTTATCCTTAATAGCAATGGTACATGTGTGCCTTGTTGCCCCTTCTGTCACTAGGAAAGGACACCACAGGATCGAATCCTTCATAGAGCACCTCTTCCCATGGCAAGAAAGATTGATCTAGTTGGCCTAACTAAACCAAAGATTCAAAGAAGAAATACAAGGCTATAAGTAATGATGCATATAACAGATCAAAGAAGACTCAAATAATATTCATCGATAGAAACTTATCATGAACTCAAAATTCATCGGATCCTAATAAACACACCGCAAAAATTCATTACATCAACTAGATCTCCAAGAGACCATTGTATTGAGAATCAAAAGAGAGAGAGAGAGAGAGAAATCCAGCTTGCTACTACCTACGGACCCGTAGGTGTATGGTGGACTACTCACGCGTCATCGGAGAGGCACCCATGAAGACGATGCACCCCTCCATGATGGTGTTTGATTGGATCTCGTCATTCTGGAACTTGGGACGGCTGGAATTGTGTTTCGTAGACTCCCCTAGGGTTTTTAGAGTATTTGGGTATTTATAGAGATCATAGGCGGTGGAAAGGCGTCTTGAGGTGGGCACAACCCACCAGGGCATGCCTGGGGCCTCTGGCGCACCCTGGTGTCTTGTGCTCTCATCGTCCCTCCTCTCTGAGACTTCTTTTGCATAATGGATGTCTTCTGGCCCAAAACAAATCTCCAAAAAAATTCACGGTGTTTGGGCTTCGTTTGGTACCGATATTCCGTGAAGTAAAAACAAGCAAAAAAAATAGCAACTGGCACTTGGCACTATGTCAATAGTTTAGTCCCAAAAAATGACATAAAGTTGCTATAAAATGATTGGAAAACATCCAAGATTGATAATATAACAATATGGAACAATCAAAAATTATAGATATGTTGGAGATGTATCAGCATCCCCAAGCTTAATTCCTACTCTTCCTCGAGTAGGTAAATGACAAAAACATAATTTTTGATGTGGAATGCTACCTAACATGTTCATCAGATATTATTTTCTTTTGTAGCATGGACATTTGGACTTTTAGATGGTTCAAAGCAATAGTCTAGTTTTGACATGAAGACTTTAATACTCAAGCATATCAACAAGCAACCACGTCTTTCAAAATATCAACACTAAAGAAAGTTATCGCTATCCCATCATGCTCAATCATTGATCCATTTATGAAACACACTCAAATATTAACTACACCTAATGCTCAAGTACGATCATAGTGCCCCCTAGTTGGTGCTTTATTAGATAAGATGGAGACTCAAGTAAAAATAAAAATTGCATAAAGTAAATAGATAGGCCCTTCGCAGAGGGAAGTAGGGATTTTTACAGGTGCCATAGCTCAAGGTTTAAATTGATAGAGAAAAATATTTTGGGTGGCATGCCTTTCTTGTCAACGCAAGCGACCGAGAGCTTTCAATCACTAGTGCAGAAAAGCCTAGCTATGGCGTGGCCAAAATGGCCTTGCTAGCATAGACACCCTACGCTAGCAATAAGGCGCCACAGTTAAAATATACTAGTGGCATTGGAGACGACGCTAGCAGTATTTTGAATACCTGCTGGCGTTGGATAGAGTTGCATGCCTGCACTATCATATTTCGCCAATAAAAGAACCAAACATTTAATTCACAAAAGATACTAAACATTTCATTCACAAAAGATAACTAACATTTCATTCACAAAAGGAAAGTGCCAATTACTAGCTTCTGACAATGTATATCTCAATCTTCCCCTCTCTTGATCGACACTACCTACTAGCTAGCTAGTTTTCCCTAAGGACTAACTTCATCTCACGAAGATTATCCCTTTTTGGCTGCCCCTCCTTGATGTAATGCGATTTCTCCGTCTTCAGCTGAGTCCTCTGGGCCTTTAGGACTTCTATGTCCTTATTGATCTCAGTTATCTCTAGGTTCAGTGTCGTGATCTGACCTTCGAGACTGAGAATCTTATCATAGACAATAGAATTTTCATCGATAATTTGGTCCTTCTCCTTCATCAGGGAGTCATCCAACTCCTGCAGGGCATTGAGGGTTCTCTAACGCGACACGAGTAGCTCGTGATTGAGCACATAGATGTCACCGCTTGAAGACTGCTCAACGACAGCTGGCGAAGATGGACCTCCTAAGTATGCCTACCAAGGGTTTCAAATCATGCGTGAACAATTATATGCCTGTCAAGATTTTGCAATGCTAATGCATGTTTTTGTAACCTTAATTACCTGGTTGGTGCTCATGTCGCCTTTATCTTTAGAAAAACCCGACAATTGATCAGATCAGCCTACCCACAGGCTAGAGTCGGCCATGCTATTTGCATAAAGAATGAAATGAATGAGCCTACCAAAATGGACACAGGTTGTGTCATACATGATACATTACTTAGGCTAGCTGTTTACTTAGGTTGATCGAAACATGATAATGCTATAAGTTTAACTATAAGCATTTATAAGTTTAATTATAAGCACTTATAAGTTTAATTATAAGCACTTATAAGTTGATCGAAACAGGTTGTGTCATACATGATAACTACATCTTCTTTACAATTATGATATAAGTTTAATTTTAAGCACTTATAATAAGTTGATCGAAACAGGTTGTGTCATACATGATAACTACATCTTCTTTACAATTATGCTATAAGTTAAATTATAAGCACTTATGCTACACCGAACCACATAAGATTCAAATATAGCGAAATACCCAATACCCCAATTCTAGCATTCTAGTTTTATCTGCAACATGTACTAAGATTCAAATAGCAAAATACCCAATACTTCTAGCATTCTAGTTTTATCTACAAATGTACTAAGATTCAAATATAGCAAAATACTCAATACCCCAATTCTAGCATTCTAGTTTTATCTACAACATTCAAATACCCGGGTGATACGTCTCCAACATATCTATAATTTCTTATGATGGCATGCTATTATATTATCTGTTTTGGATGTTTTATCTGCATTAATATGCTATTTTATATTATTTTTGGGACTAACCTATTAATCTAGAGCCTAGTGCCAGTTTCTATTTTTTCCTTGTTTTTGGGTTTTCCAGATAGGAAATATTAAACGGAGTCCAAACGGAATAAAACCTTCGGAAGGAATTTGTTTGGAAGGAAACAAATCAATCAAGCTTGGAGTGCATGACAGGGGAGGTGCCAGGGAGCCACAAGCCTGCTAGGCGTGGGCCCCCTCGCCGCGCCTAGCAGGCTTGTCCCCTCCCGGCAGGTCTGCTAACCCTAATTCTTGGCCTATAAATGCCCAAATATTCCCCCCAACACCAGAACAAGCCACACAAATACTTTTCCGCCACTGGAAGCCTCTGTTCCCGAGAGATCCAATCTTGGAGCCTTTTCCGTTAATCTGCTGGAGGGGGTTTCGATCGCGTAGGGCATCTACATCAACTCCATTGCCCCTCCGATGATGCGTGAGTAGTCCACCATAGACCTACGGGTCCATAGCTAGTAGCTAGATGGCTTCTTCTCTCTCTTTGATCTTCAATACCATGTTCTTCATGATCTTCATGGAGATCTATCTGATGTAATCCTCTTTTGTAGTGTGTTTGTCAAGATCCGATGAATTGTGAGTTTATGTTTAGATTATCCATGAGTCTTATTTGGATCTCCTCTGAAATATTATTTGCATGATTTCATATCCTTGCAAGTCTCTTCGAGTTATTGGTTTGGTTTGGCCAACTATATTGGTAATTCTTGCAATGGGAGAAGTGTTTGGTTTTGGGTTCAATCGTGCGGTGTCCTCACCCAGTGACATAGTAGGGGTAGCGAGGCATGTATTGTATTGTCGCCTTCAAGGGTACCAAGATGGGGTTTTCATCATATTGGTTGAGTTCATCCCTCTACATCATGTCATCTTTCGTAATGCGTTACTTTGTTCTTCATGAACTTAATACTCTAGATGCATGCATGAGTCGGTCGATGTGTGGAGTAATACTAGTAGATGCAAAATCGTTTCGGTCTACTTGACACAGACATGATGCCTATATGCATGATCATTGCCTTTGATAACTACATGATTATTGGCTTTTCTATCAATTGCTTGACAGTAATTTGTTTACCCACCATGATATTTGCCTTCAAGAGAGAAGCCTCTAGTGAAACCTATGGCCCCTGGGTCTACTTTCCATTATATACTTTCAGATCTATAAACCAAAAATACCAAAAATGCTTTGCTGCAATTTATTTACCTTTTACTTTCCGTTCTCGTTTACATCTATATCTACCGGATCTAATCCTTGCAAATAATCGTGAAGGGATTGACAATCCCTTTATAGCGTTGGGTGCAAAAGTTTGATTGTTTGTGTAGGTGCATCCATTGATGACTTGCTTGTTCCTCCTACTAGATTGATACCTTGGTTCTCAAAAACTGAGGGAAATACTTATCTACTTCGCTGCATCACCCTTTCCTCTTCTAGGGAAAACCAACGCACACTCAAGAGGTAGCAAGAACGATTTTTGGCACCATTGCCGGGGAGGATACGTAGCAGGTCAAGACAAAATCTCTCACGTCAACTTGCCAATTTCTGGCGCCATTGACGGGGAGGATACACATCAAGCCTACCAAGTACCCATCACAAACTCATCTCTTGCATTTACATTATTTTCCATTTGCCTCTCGTTTTCCTCTCACCCACTTCTAAAACGATTTTCAGAAAATACCAAAAAGATTTGCCTTTTTATTCACCCTCTCTTTCTCGTTTGCCTTTTTCTCGTCAGATCTCTTGTTTGCTATGTTTGCTTGTGTTGTCATGTGCCTTCTATTTCTTTACATCTTCGCTTGCTAAAAATCTATTGATATGGATCCTCATCCACTTGCCAATATTTTCAAAAGACCAAATTATTCTGAACCAATTGCTAGTGAGTTGAGTGCACTTGATTATCTTTATGAAGTTTTGTTTGAAAATCATGAATCTGAAAATTTTGATGAAGTGTTGAAAGAAGAAATTTCTAAGGTGATTCATGATAGTTCCTTGAATGAAAAGCATGATTGCCATGTTGTTAGTATGAATTCTCTAAATATCCATGATGCTAATGATATGCAAAACCACAAGCTTGGGGATGCTATGCTTGATGAAGATGATATTTTTTCTTACCCAAGTTTTGGTGATGACACATATGCTAGAATTGATCATGAAAATAATCCTTTATGTGATAGTTATATTGTGAGATTACTTCATGATGCTACTGAAAATTATTATGAGGGAGGAACATATGCTTGTAGGAACTGCAATAATATCAAGTTTCCTCTCTATGTGTTCAAAGTTTTGAACTTATGCTAGTTTTTCCTTCCTATGCTAGTTGATTATTGCTCCCATAAATTGTTTGCTCACAAAATCCCTATGCATAGGAAGTTTGTTAGAATTAAATGTACTCGTCATGAGATTCATGATGCTTTCTTGCATATTTCAATTACTACTTTTTATGTGAGCATCATTGAAATCATTCTGCCTAGCTAGGGGCGTAAAACAATAGCGCTTGTTGGGAGGCAACCCAATTTTATTTTTATGTTTTGTTTTTGCTTCTATTTAGGAGTGTTTCCCACATTATTACTTCTGTAGTAATTGTGTTTTGGTTTTTTAATTAGTGTTTGAGCCAAGTAAAACCTTTGGGTGATCTATTGTAGTTGTTGATTTGATCTTGCTAAAAAACGGAAACTTTTGCGCTCAGTCCAGGAATTTTCAAAACTTTTCAAAGGGTTGAATGAGTATGAAATTTCCACAAAATATTGAAATATAAATTGCCCAGGTTTTCCTAATTTTTCCGAATAGTTTGAATCACATAAGTATACAAAGTTTTCAGATTAATAGAGACAGTTATGTTTTTGACAGATTCTGTTTTCTTTGAGTTGTTTGCCTATTTTGATGAAGTTTTAGGTTGTATCATGTGGTATGAACCATGTAGAAGTTAGATTACAGTAGTTATAACACCAATATAAATAAATAATGAGTTCATAACAGTACCTAAAGTGGTGATTGATTTTCTTATACTAACGGATCTCACGAGTTTTCTGTTAAGTTTTGTGTTGTGAAGTTTTCAAGTTTTGGGTAAAGATTTGATTGACTATGGAATAAGGAGTGTCAAGATCCTTTGATTGGGGATTCCCAAGGTACCCCAAGTCATATTAAAGGATTCCAAAGAGCATAAGCTTGGGGATGCCACGGAAGGCATCCCCTCTTTCGTCTTCAATCCATCGGTAAATTTACTTGAGGCTACATTTTATTCACCACATGATATGTGTTTTGCTTGGAGCGTCTTGTATGATATGAGTATTTGCTCTTTAGTTTGCCACAATCATCCTTGCTGCACACATATTTTGAGAGAGACACGCTGAATCGTGAATTTATTAGAATACTCTATGTGCTTCACTTATATCTTTTGAGTTGGGCAATTTTGCTCTATGTGCTTCACTTATATCTTTTAGAGCACGATGTTGTTTGCATTTTTATAGAAATACCTGAACTCTCGTACCTCACTTATATTATTTTGGGAGTTTCTAAAACAGCATGGTAATTGGTCTAGGTTACTAATTTAGTCCTAATATCATAGGCATCCAAAATGGATATAATAAAAACTTCCATATTAAGTGCATTTAGTATTTATGAGAAATTTGATTCCTTGCATAAAGTTTTGAGATATAAAGATGGTAATGTTAAGAGACATGTTAGGAAGAAAATTGTGATTTGTTAAAAATACTTGTGTAAAGGTTTTTGATTCTCGTAGCATGCATCTATGGTGAACCGTTATGTAAGGAAGTCAGACCATGACTTGTTTATAGATTGTCGACATTTGTGTGAGGGTCTGGGGGGCGCGATGGTTAACTCCTACCTACCTCCCCCCTAGGAGCATGCTTTTAATGCTTTGCTTCAATGACTAATAGACTTTTGCAACAAGTATGTGAGTTCTTTATGACTAATGTTGAGTCCATGGATTATACACACTCTCACTCTTCCACTTTTGCTAGCCTTTTTAGTAGCGCACAACTTTCGCCGGTGCAACAAACACCTTCCTCAAAACAGCCACCATATACCTTCCTCAAAATAGCAGCATATATCTTACCTCAAAACAACCACCATTCCTACCTATGATGGCATTTCCATAGCAATTCTGAGATATATTGACATGCAACTTCCACTGTTTCCTTTTATGACATGCACCATCACTTCCATATTGCATATAGAGTCATATTTTGTCATACATATCGAGTTGTAATTTTCTTTTGAGTTGTAAGTAAATAAAAGTGTGATTATTATCATTATTAGAGCATCTCCCATGTGACGAAAGGATGATGGTAGCTATGATTCCCTCACAAGTGGGAATGAGATTCCGGGCTTTATGAAAAATAAAAGATGCCAGCGAAGCCCAAATAAAAAAATGAATAAAAGAAGCCTTAGATGCCCACACACAAAAAAATGAGGGAAAGAGAGAAGGGACATTGCTACTACCTTTTTCCACACTTGTGCTTCAAATTAGCACCATGCTATTCATAATAGAGAGTCTCCTATTTTTTCACTTTCATATAGGTAGTGGAATTTTTTCTTCATGATGCATGTCCACTTAGTTTCCTTTTGAGCTTTCATACACTTATAAATCTAGTGCATCTGTTGCATGGCAATACCTACTCACTCACATTGATATCTATTGTTTGGCATCTCCATAGCCTGTTGATACGCCTAGTTGATGTAAGACTATCTTCTCCCTTTCCTTGACAACCTCCACCATATTCTTTTCCTCCTATAGTGCTATATCCATGGCTCGCGCTCATGTATTGCGTGAGAGTTGAACAAGTTTGAGAAAATAAAGGTGTGAAAACAATTGCTTGATTTTTCATCGGGGTTGTGCATGATATAAATACTTTGTGTGGGGAAGATGGAGCATAGCCAGACCATATGATATTGTAGGGATAACTTTCTTTTGCCATTATATTTTTAAGAGATACAATTGCTTTGCTAGTATGCTTGAAATGTTAGTGTTTCTATATCAATATATAGCTTTTGTTTTGAGTCTTATGGGTCTGAATATTCATGCCACAATAAACAATATTACCTGGATAAATATGTTAGGTAGCACTCCACATCAAAAATTCTGTTTTATTATTTACCTACTCGAGGACGAGGAGGAATTAAGCTTGGGGATGCTCATATGTCTCCAACATATCTATAATTTTTGATGATGGCATGATATTATATTATCTATGTTGGATATTTCATATGCATTAATATGCTATTTTAAATTATTTTTGGGACTAACCTATTAATCTAGAGCCAAGTGCCAGTTTCTGTTTTTCCTTGTTTTTGAGTTTTGCAGATATGGAATATTAAATGGAGTCCAAACGGAATAAAACCTACAGAAGGAATTTTTCTGGAAGGAAACAAGTCATCCAAGCTTGGATTGCAAGTCAGGGGAGGAGCTAGGGCGCCACAAGCCTACTAGGCACGGGCCCCCTAGCCGCGCCTAGCAGGCTTGTTGCCTCCTCGCAGGTCTCCTAACCCTAATTCTTAGCCTATAAATACCAAAATATTCCCCCAACATCAGAACGAGCCACAAGAACACTTTTCCGCCCCCGGAAGCCTCCGTTCCCGAGAGATCCAATCTTGGAGCCTTTTCCAGTAATGTGTCGGAGGGGGTTTTGATCACGGGGGGTATCTACATCAACTCCATTGCCCCTCCGATGATGCGTGAGTAGTCCATCACAGACCTACGGGTCCATAGCTAGTAGCTAGATGGCTTATTCTCTCTCTTTGATCTTCAATACCATGTTCTTCATGATTCATGGAGATCTATCTGATGTAATCCTGTTTTGTGGTGTGTTTGTCAAGATCCGATGAATTGTGAGTTTATGTTTAGATTATCCATGAATCTTATTTGAATCTCCTTTGATTTCTTATATGCATGATTTCATATCCTTGCAAGTCTCTTCGAGTTATTGGTTTGGTTCGGCCAACTAGATTGGTAATTCTTGTAATGGGAGAAGTGCTTGGTTTTTGGTTCAATCTTGCGGTGTCCTCACCGAGTGACATATTAGGGGTAGCGAGGCACATATTGTATTGTTGCCATCAAGGGTAACAAGATGGGGTTTTCATCACATTGCTTGAGTTTATCCCTCTACATCATGTCATCTTTCTTAATGCGTTACTTTGTTCTTCATGAACTTAATACTCTAGATGTAGGGATGAGTCTGTCGATGTGTGGAGTAATAGTAAGATGCAGAATCATTTTGGTCTACTTGTCATGGATTTGATGCCTATATGCATGAACATTGCCTTGGATAACTACATGATTATTCGCTTTTCTATCAATTGCTTGACAGTAATTTGTTTACCCACCATGATATTTGCCTTCAAGAGAGAAGCCTATAGTGAAATTGTTGGGGAATGTAGTAACAATTCAAAAAAATTCTATGTGTCACCAAGATCAATCTAGGAAATGCTAGAAATGAGCAAAGGGGTAGAGCATCTTCATACCTTTGAATATCGCTATGCGGAAGCATTACTAGAACGCGGTTGATGGAGTCGTAATCGTAGCGATTCAGATCGCGCTGGATTCCGATCTAAGCACCGAACAACGGCGCCTCCACGTTCAACACACGTGCAGCCTAGTGATGATGCCTTGATCCAGCAAGGAGGAAAGAGAGGTTGAGGGAGAGCTCCAGTAGGACGACGGTGTGGTTATAGTGGAGCTGCGTGGTACTTCGGCACGGCTTCGCCAAGCGCTACGGAGGACGAGGAGGACGAGGGGTAGGGCTGCGTCGAGAAAGAGAGAGAGAGAGAGGGAGAGAGAGAGAGAGAGCGAGTTGTCTTCTATGCATCCCCAAAACCCCAAATATATATAGGGGGAAGGGGGAGGAGGGCGGACACCCCTAGGGAAACCCTAGGAGGTGCCGCGGCCAAGATGGGGAGAAGGGGCGGCACCCTAGGGTGGCCTTGGCGCCCAAGGCAGCCTCCACGCCTAGGGTTTCGGCCCCCTCCAGCCTTGTTGTGCCTTGGGCCCTCAGTGAGGGCACACCAGCCCACCTAGGGGCTGGTTCCCATCCACTCTTGGCCCGTGAAGCCTTTTGGAGCTGGTGGCCCCTCCCGGTGGACCCCCGGAACCCTTCCGGTGGTCCCAGTACATTATCGGTGACGCCCCAAACACTTTTGAAGACCAAATCCTCAATTTCTATATATGAATCTTTACCTCCGTACCATTATGGAGCTCCTTGTGATGTATGGGATCTCATCTGGGACTCCTAACAACCTTCGGTAACCACATACACTATTCCCATATAACCCTAGCGTCATCGAACCTTAAGTGTGTAGACCCTACGGGTTCGGGAAGCATGCAGACATGACCGAGACACCTCTCCGGCCAATAACCAATAGCGAGATCTGGATACCCATATTGGCTCCCACATGTCCCACGATAATCTCATTGGATGAACCACAATGTCGGGGATTCAATTAATCACGTATACAATTCCCTTTGTCCATCGGTATTTTACTTGCCCGAGATTCGATCATCGGTATCCCTATACCTTGTTCAATCTCGTTACTGGCAAGTCTTTTTACTCGTTCCGTAACACATGATCCCATTACTAACTCCTTAGTCACATTGACCTCATTATGATTATGTATTACTGAGTGGGCCCAGAGAAACCTCTCTGTCACACGGAGTGACAAATCCCAGTCTTGATTCGTGCCAACCCAACAGACACTTTCGGAGATACCTGTAGTGCACCTTTATAGTCACCCAATTATGTTGTGACATTTGATACACCAAAAGCATTCCTACGGTATCCGAGAGTTGCACAATCTCATGGTCTAAGGAAACGTACTTGACATTAGAAAAGCTCTAGCATACGAACTACACGATCTTGTGCCATGCTTAGGATTGGGTCTTGTCCATCACATCATTCTCCTAATGATGTGATCCCGTTATCAACAAAATCCAATGTCAATGGCCAGGAAACCATGACCATCTATTGATCAATGAGCTAGTCAACTAGAGGCTGACTAGGGACATGGTGTGGTCTATGTATTCACACATGTATTATGGTTTCCGGTTAATACAATTATAGCATGAATAATAGACAATTATCATGAACAAGGAAATTTAGTAATAACCATTCTATTATTGCCTCTAGGGCATATTAGGCAATAATAAATTATTTATTATCATATTTCCTTGTTCATGATAATCACTTATTATCCATGCTATAATTGTGTTGATCGGAAACTCAGATACATGTGTGGATACATAGACAACACCATGTCCCTAGTATGCCTCTAATAGACTAGCTCGTTGATCAAAGATGGCTATGGTTTCCTAGTGATGGACATAAGATGTCATTTGATAATGGGATCACGTCATTAGAAGAATGATGTCATGCACAAGACCCAAACTACAAACGTAGCATATGATCGTGTTAGTTTATTGCTACTGCCTTCTGCATGTCAAGTATTTGTTCCTATGACCATGAGATCATCCAACTCACTGACACCGGAGGAGTACCTTGTGTGTATCAAACATCGCAATGTAACTGGGTAACTATAAAGGTGCTCTACAGGTATCTCTGAGGGTGTGTGTTGGGTTGGCATGGATGAAGACTGGGATTTGTTACTCCGTGTGACGGAGAGGTATCTCAGGGCCCACTCGGTAATACAACATCACAATAAGCCTTGCAAGCAATGTGACTAAGTGTTAGTCACGGGATCTTGTATTACGGAATGAGTAAAGACACTTGCCGGTAACGAGGTTGAACTAGGTATGGAGATACCGATGATCGAATCTCGGGCAAGTAACATACCAAAGAACAAAGGGAACATCAGACGGGATTAACTGAATCCTTGACATAGAGGTTCGACCGATAAAGATCTTCATAGAATATGTAGGAACCAATATGGACATCCAGGTCCCGCTATTGGTTATTGACCATAGAGGTGTCTCGGTCATGTCTACATAGTTCTCGAACTCGCAGGGTCTGCACACTTAAGGTTTGGTGACGTTTTGGTAGTATAGAGTTATGTATGGTGGTGACCGAAGGTTGTTCGGAGTCCTGGATGAGATCTCGGACGTCACGAGGAGCTCCGAAATGGTCAGGAGGTAAATATTGATATATAGGAAGTCCACTTTTGGTCGCCGGAAAAGTTTTGGGCTCATCGGTAGTGTACCGGGAGTGCCGGTAGTGTACCGGGGGACCATCGGGAGAGGTATTTTGATCCAAGAGGCTACATGGGCTGTGGGAGGAGGTAAACCCGCCCTTGGTGGTCTGGCCGAAGCCTCCTCTAAGGGCCCATGCGGCTGGAGTTGTTTCAGAAGGAAAAAAATCCAAAGGTGGAGAGGTGGAAAGAGTTTCCAAGTGGAAAGGAGGAATCCTACTCCTAATAGGATTGGAGTAGGACTCCTCCACCTCCAATTTCGACCAAACTTTGAGGGTTTGACTCTGCCTCCTCCCCTCCCTTCCTCCTATATATACTAGAGTATTTAGAGGAAAAATCTAAACCTAATATCCACGTGCTACCTCTCCTCTAGATCGCAGTTTCTCCTCTAGATTGGTTTTGAGCAGTGCTTAGGCGAAGGTCCACCACCATCGCCGCAACACCGTCACGATGCCGGAGAAATCATATACCTCTCCGCTCCCTCTTGCTGGATTAACAAGGTGGAGATCGTCATCGAGATGTATGTGTGCTGAACGCGGAGGTGTCGTCCATTCGACGCTAGATCAGAAGGACCGTGATCAAGATCATGAGACGGTTCGTGATGAGATCGCGGGACGGATCATGATGAGTTCGCGGGACGGATCGTGATTGGATCGCGGGATGGATCGTGATTGGATCGCGAGATGCTCCGCTATTTGGATCGCGAAGACGTTCGACTACACCAACCGCGTTTCTTAACGCTTCCCGCTTAGCGATCTACAAGGGTATGTAGATCCACTCCCCCTCTCGTAGATGCTCATCACCATGGATAGATCTTGCGTGTGCATTGGAAATTTTTTGTTTCCCATGCAACGTTCCCCAAGAGTGGCATCATGAGCTAGGTCTATGTGTAGATGAGATCTCGAGTAGAACACAAAGAGTTTGTGGGCGTTGATGCTTAGAACACAAAGAGTACAGACATGGCCTCGAAACACAAGAGACCGAAAGGTCAAACATGAGTCATATAGTAGATATGATCAACATGATGATGTTCACCATTGAAACCACCTCAACTCACGTGATGATCGGACTTGAGTTGGTGAATTTGGATCATGTATCACTCGAATGACTGGAGGGATGTCAATTTGAGTGGGAGTTCTTCAGTAATATGATTAATTGAACTCATTATTATGAACATAGTCAGTAGTGTCTTTGCAAATTATGTTGTAGACTACTTGCTTGCGTTGTAGCTCCCTTGAATTTTTATATCTTCCTAGAGAAATAGAGTTGAGAGATGATGGTAGCAATATTGCGGACTGGGTCCGTGATCTAAGGATTGTCCTCATTGCTGCACAGAAGGCTTATGTCCTTAATGCACCGCTCGGTGCGCCAACCCCTCTAGCGTCGTCTGTAGATGTTGTGAACATCTGACAGGCATGTTTTGATGACTACTTGATAGTTTAGTGTGTCATGCATTACGGCTTACAATTGAGGCTCTGAAACGTTTTGAACATCATAGAACATATGAGATGTTCTAAGAGCTAAAATTAGGATCTCAAACTCGTGCCTGTGTTGCGAGATATAAGATCTCCAACAAGATTCTTTGCCTGCAAGATGAAGGAGAGTAGCTCAATCGTTGAGCATGTGCTCAGATTGTCTGGGTGCTACAATCGCTTGAATCAAGTGGGAGTTGATCTTCCAGATAAGATAGTGATTGATATAGTTCTCCAAGTCACTGTCACTAAGCTACTAGGACTTGGTCATGAACTATAAAACGCTAGGGATAGAAATAATGATCCCTGAGCTATTTCATGATGTTTGACACCGTGAAGGTAGAAATCAAGAAGGAGCGTCAAGTGTTGATGGTTAGTCAAACCGCTAGTTTTGAGAAGGGCAAGAGCAAGGAGGGAAACTTCATGGATAGCAAGTCAGTTGCTGCTCTAGTGAAGCAACCCAAAGTTGAACCCAAACCCGAGACTAAGTGCTTCGATTATGAGGAGAGCAGTCGCTGAAGCGGAACAACCCTAGATACTTGGTAGATAAGAAGATTGGCAACATCGACAGAAGTATATTTGATATACGTGTTATTGATGTGTAGCTTGCTAGTACTCCTAGTAGCACCTGGGTATTGGATACCGGTTTGGTTGCTAAATGTTAGTAACTCGAAATAAAAGCTACCGAATAAACGGAGCACTAGCTAAGTATGAGGTGACGATGTGTGTTGGAAATGTTTCCAAAGTTGATGTGATCAACATCGTACACTCTCTCTACCTTCAGGATTAGTGACAAACCTAAATAAATGTATTTTGGTGTTTGCGTTAAGCATAAACATGATTAGATCGTGTTTATTGCAACATGGTTATTCATTTAATTTAGAGAATAATGGTTATTCTGTTTACATGAATGATACCTTCAATGGTCATGCACCCAGTGAGAATGGTTTGTTGAATCTTGATCGTAGTAATACACATGTTCATAACATTGATGCCAAAAGATACAAAGTTAATAATGATAGTACCACATACTTGTGCCACTGCTGCTAAATGTCATATTGGTATAAAGCGCATGAAGAAACTCCATGCTTATGGATCTTTGGACTCATCCGATTTTGAATCGGTTGAGACATGCGAACCATGCCTCTTGGTCAAGATGACTAAGGACCCCTTTTTCCAGATGGATGGAGTGGGCAAGTGATTTATTGGAAATGATACATGTTGATGTATGCAATCCAGTGAGTCTTGTAGCGTGTGGTGGATATCGTTATTTTCTTACCTTCCCTAATGATTTGAGTAGATATAGTGTATATTTACTTAATGAAACACAAGTCTAAATCATTTGAAAGGTTCAAGCAAATTCAGAGTGAAGTTTAAGATCATTGTGACAAGAAGATAAAAATGTCTGCGATATGATCGTGGAGGTGAATATCTAAGTTACGAGTTTGGCATACAACTTTAGGCAATGTTAAAGTTGTTTCACAACTAACGCCACCTGGAACACCATAGTGTGATGGTGTGTCCGAACGTCATAGTCGTGCTCTATTGGATATGGTACGTGCTATGATGTCTCTTATTGTTTTGCTACTATAATTTTGGGGTTATGCATTAGAGACAACTACATTCACTTTAAATAGGGCACCATCTAAATCCGTTGAGATGACACCATATGGTTTGATAGAAACCTAAGCTATCATTTCTTAATGTTTTGGTCTGCAACACTTATGTGAAAAAGGTTTTCACCTAATGAGCTCGAACCCAAGGCGAACAAATGCATCTTCATAGAATACCCTAAGAACAGTTGAGTAAACCTTCTATCTCAGATCCAAGCATAAAGTGTTTGTTGCTAAAATTGGGTCCTTTCTCGAGAAAGAGTTTCTCTCGAAAGAATTGAGTGGGAGGAAGATAGAACTTGATGAGGTTGTTGAACCTTTGTTCAACCAGAGAGTAGCGCAGCGCAGGAAGATGTTTCTGTGAAGCCTACGTTAGTTGAAGAGGAAGTTAATGATGATGATCATGAAGCTTCGGATCAAGTTACTATCGAACCTTGTAGGTCGACAAGGATGTGTACTGCTCCTGAGCGGTATGACAACCCTGTCTTGGAGGTCAGGTTGTTGGACAACGATGAACCTACGAGCAATGGAGAAGCGATGATGGGCCCGGATTTTGACTAATGGTTAGAGGCCATGAAATCCGAGAAAGGATCTATGTATGAAAACCAAGTATAGACTTTGGTAGACTTGCTCGTTGGACGGCAGGTCGTTGAGTACAAATGGACCTTTAAGATGAAGACAGACGCTGATGGTGAATGTCACCATTTATAAAGCTCGACTTGTCGCAAAGAAGTTTCCGCCAAGTTCAAAGAGTTGACTGCGATGAGACTTTCTCACTCATAGCGATGCTAAAGTCTGTTGGAATTATGTTAGCAGTTGCTGCATTTTTTAGTTATGGAATTTGGTAGATGGATGCCAAAACATCATTTCCTTCCTTAAGGAAAGGTTGTATGAGATACAACCAGAAGGTTTTGTCAGTCCTATGGATGCTAAAAGGTGTGCAGGCTTCAGTGATCCTTCTATGAACTGAAGCAAGCATCTCGGAGTTGGAATATACACTTTGATGAGGTGATCAAAGTTTTTGAGTCTATACAAAGTTTATGAGAAACTTGTGTTTACAATAAAGCGAGTGGGAGCACTATATAGTTTTTGGTAAGCATATGTGGTTGACATATTGTTGATCGGAAATGATGTAGAATTTCTGGAAAGCATAAACGGTTGTTTGAAAATAGTTTTTCAAAGGAAGACCTGGATAAAGCTACCTAATTGTTGAGCATCAAGATCTATAGAGATAGATCAAGATGCTTGATGAGACTTTCAATGAGTACATACCTTGACCAGATTTTGAAAGAGTTCAAAATGGAGCAGTCAGAGAAAGAGTTCTCGCCCGATTTGTAAGGTGTGAACTTGAGTGAGACTCAAAGCTTGACAACGGCAGAAGAAAGAGAAAGGACGAACGTCGTCCCCTATGCCTTAGCCATAGGCTCTATATTATGCCATGTTGTGTACCGCACCTGGTGTGTGCCTTTCCATGAGTCTCTCAAGGGGTACAAAAGTGATCCAGGAGTGGATCACTGGACAGTGGTCAAGATTATCCTTAGTAACTAAAAGACTAAGGAAATGTTTCTCGATTATGTAGGTGATAAAGGGTTCGTCGTAAAGAGTTACGTCGATACAAGCTTTAACACCAATCCGGATGACTCGTAGTAGCAATCTGGATACGTATAGTGGAGCAGCCATTTGGAATAGTACCAAGTGGAGTGTGGTAGCAGTGTTTACAGTTTGACATAGAGATTTGCAAAGTACACACGGATCTGAATGTCACAGACCTGTTGACTAAAATACCTCTCTCACATGCAAAGCATGATCGAGCCCCAGAACTCATTGGGTGTTAGATTCATAACAATGCAGATCACATGGTGATGTGAACTAGATTATTGACTCTAGTGCAAGTGGGAGACTGTTGGAAATATGCCCTATAGGCAATAATAAATTAGTTATTATCATATTTCCTTGTTCATGATAATCTTTTATTATCCATGCTACAATTGTGTTGATCGGAAACTCAGATACATGTGTGGATACATAGACAACACCATGTCCCTAGTATGCCTCTAATAGACTAGATTGTTGATCAAAGATGGCTATGGTTTCCTAGTCATGGACATGAGATGTCATTTGATAGCGGGATCACGTCATTAGAAGAATGATGTGATGGACAAGACCCAAACTACAAACGTAGCATATGATCGTGTCAGTTTATTGCTACTGTTTTCTACATGTCAAGTATTTGTTCCTATGACCATGAGATCATCCAACTCACTGACACCGGAGGAGTACCTTGTGTGTATCAAACGTCGCAACGTAACTGGGTGACTATAAAGGTGCTCTACAGGTATCTCCGAGGGTGTCTGTTGGGGTGGCATGGATCAAGACTGGGATTTGTTACTCCTTGTGGCGGAGAGGTATCTCAGGGCCCACTCGGTAATACAACATCACAATAAGCCTTGCAAGCAATGTGACTAAGTGTTAGTCACGGGATCTTGCATTACGGAACGAGTAAAGAGACTTGCTGGTAACGAGGTTGAACTAGGGATGGAGATACCGACGATCGAATCTCAGGCAAGTAACATACCGAAGAACAAAGGGAACATCATACGGGATTAACTGAATCCTTGACATAGAGGTTCGACCAATAAAGATCTTCGTAGAATATGTAGGAACCAATATGTACATCCAGCTCCCGCTATTGGTTATTGACCGTAGAGGTGTCTCGGTCATGTCTACATAGTTCTCGAACCCGCAGGGTTTGCACACTTAAGGTTTCGTGACGTTTCGGTAGTATAGAGTTATGTACGGTGGTGACCGAAGGTTGTTCGGAGTCCCGGATGAGATCTCAGATGTCACGAGGAGCTCCGGAATGGTCAGGAGGTAAAGATTCATATATAGAAAGTCCTGTTTTGGTCGCCTGAAAAGTTTCGGGCTCATCGATAGTGTACCGGGAGTGCCGGTAGTGTACCGGGGGACCATCGAGAGAAGTATTTCGACCCAAGAGGCTACATGGGCTGTGGGAGGAGGTAAACCAGCCCCTGTTGGGCTGGTCGAAGCCTCCTCTAAGGGCCCATGCGGCTGGAGTGGTTTCAGAAGGAAAAAATCCAAAGGTGGAGAGGTGGAAAGAGTTTCCAAGTGGAAAGGAGGAATCCTACTCCTAATAGGATTGGAGTAGGACTCCTCCACCTCCAATTTTGACCAAACCTTGAGGGTTTGAGGCTGCCTCCTCCCCTCCCTTCCTCCTATATATACTAGAGGATTTAGAGGAAAAAGATAACCCTAATAGCCACGTGCTACCTCTCCTCTAGATCGTAGTTTCTCCTCTAGATCGGTTTTCAGTAGTGCTTAGGCGAAGCCCTACTGGAATAGATCCACCACCATCGCCGCAACACCGTCGCGCTGCCGGAGAACTCATCTACCTCTCCGCTCCCTCTTGTTGGATCAAGAAGGCGGAGATCGTCATCGAGATGTACGTGTGCTGAACGTAGAGGTGTCGTCTGTTCGATGCTAGATCGGAAGGACTGTGATCAAGATGAGATCGCGGGATGCTCGGCTATTTGGATCGCGAAGACGTTCGACTACACCAACCGTGTTTCTTAACGCTTCCCGCTTAGCGATCTACAAGGGTATGTAGATCCACTCCCCCTCTCATAGATTCTCATCACCATGGATAGATCTTGCGTGTGCGTAGGAAAATTTTTGTTTCCCATGCAACGTTCCCCAACACTTAATACACTAGATGCATGCTGGATAATGGTCGATGTGTGAAGTAATAGTAGTAGATGCAGAATCGTTTCGGTCTACTTATCTTGGACGTGATGCCTATATAATGATCATTGCCTTGGATATCGACATGATTATTTGACCTTCTATCAATTTCCCAACAGTAATTTGTTTACCCACCGTGTACTATACTCATGAGAGAAGCCACTAGTAAAACCTACGGCCCCGAGTCTACTTTTCCAACATATTGCCTTCCGATATATCTTTTTGTCGTGTTTGTCTTCAGACCTATTAATAATAATAATAAACTTCCTTGGTGTGCTTTTTGTTTACTTCTTTTATTTTGTGTTCTTGTGAGATCTATTAGCTCAACCTATTACAATTCAATCTATCTTTTTATCATTGAGAGATTGACAACCTCTCTTACGCGTCGGGTTGCAAGTATTTGTTCTTTGTGTGTAGGTGTTGTTTACATAGAGTTGCGTAGTGTTCCTTCTTGAATTGACATCTTGGTTTCTTAATTGAGGGAAATACTTACCGTAGCTGTGCTGCATCATCCCTTCCTCTTTGGGGAAATACCGACGCAGTCTCAAGCCACGTCAACAAGCAATAATAAAGCATCTCACATGCCAACAATTTATCAAAACAATCATGATATAATATGGTGACATGGCATCTTGCTAGACCTTTCCGAGACTGCAAAACTTAAATGCAGAGCACCTTTGACATTCAAGCAGCGAGTAAACATTATAATTTAGGGTAGAAAAGATCTAGTCATGCTAACATCCAACATTAATAGACTCAACGCATAAGAATGACAATAGTGCTCTCCAGTCTAGTGCTTTTAGTAAGAGGATGATGACTCAACATAAAAGTAAATAGATAGGCCCTTCACAGAGGGAAGCATTGATTTGCGGAGATGCCAGCGCTCATAGTTTAAAAATGGATTGAAAATATAGTTTTTGGGCGGTGCACTTTTCTTGTCAACATTACGACAAAGGTTTTCAATATGTTCCATAACATAACATCCTTGTTATGACAAGGGTCATAAGCATCCTCCCAGAACATAACATCCTTCCTTGGTTACTTGCACAATTTTTTCAGATTTTTTTGAAACCTAAAATTTTGAATTTTTATTTGTTTCCAAAAAAGGCCTCCATGGAGGCCGAGAGCCAAACATCGTCTCTCTCTCTCTCTCTCTAAACACACATACATACATGTATACACTGATCATGAACCATATGAGGTTTTATTAGTAGATCCATTAGTTCTTAAGGTTATGAGAGAAGTCGTGTTGCTAGTAATTATGTGAAGATTCTTGTTTAATGTTTTGATGTCATGTTGTGTCGTTCTTTCTCTAGTGTTGTTCTGTGAACGTTTACTACATGATACTTCACCATATTTTGGCCTAGGGTAAGACATTGTGGAATTACTTTGTAAATTATGGGTTGCAGGAGCGATAGAAACACAAACCCCAATTTATGAATTGTTTCATGAGGGGTTGTTTTGGATCCTATTGTTTAATGTTCTGCTGAAATGTATCTTAATTACTTCTCTTGTATTTGTGGATGCTTGCATGGAGGGTATAATCATAAGTAGGTATTTATTCAATGGACAATACCTTAGCTCTGGTCCTTCCGCACAACACTTATTGAGTCAATGAATTGTAACTTAATGAATCATGGTGAAAGTAACTTGACGAGATCCTCGTTTGTCCTCAAAAGCGTTTTAGCTATTGTAAGAAACATCACTGGCTTGTCCTTATCATATATAAGGATTGGGCCACTTGCTCCACTCGTTTACTTTTGTTACTAATTTTCTTGTTACTAGTTATTTTGCTATGAAACAACCTATCAAATTGTATTTACAACGTTTACCGTGAAACTTTGCTGAAAACTACTTGTTATTTTCGTTTGCTCCTCATTTTCTTTGACAGACTTACTTATTGAAAAGGCTACGAGAGATCATCTATACTTGTGGGTTATCATCTATTCATCATCTAATTATATTTTTTGTTTTTCTACAAATGGCATGCCTTGTATGGAAGTGTTGTGATGGTTGTCCATAAGGTTTATATAGTCGTTAGTTTTTTTACATATGTTTTGTCACGGGAGAGGTAAGGTGGCCCTGTTTGTTCCATTTTTCATTGATATTTTAGAAAGTTACTTGATGTTTGAATACAAGGAATGCCTATAGCTCTTTGTTATTTTTTATTTTTGTCTACGTCGGTGTTTCTTAGTACTAACAAATCTCATTAAGCATACCCTTACAAATGACGTGCCAAGTCTACTTACCGGAGTACACCAACATTGATGCAACGAGCACATCATTTTAGTTGGATACTTTGAAGATCAGTGGTAACAATTGGCGCAAATACTCATTTATGTATACTCCCATCTTTTGTAGCTCTCTCGTCACTTTTATCATCCTTTTTATTTTTTGTTTGCTAGACTGTGCATTCCATGTAATGCAAGGATCTCATTCAATGACATGCATGGAGGCAATTGTGCTTTCAAGCAATAGAGAGGCATGCATATAATTTTTTAGCTATAGAAAGGGCGGATAAGGACTCACATCCACGGAGAGAGAGCATTACCGGGGTAACAAGCTTTAAGAGGGATATTTGGTCATTTGAACATGGATGGCCTGGTGCCAAAGTTGCACACGGTTGATGTTAGATTGGGCTGCACCAAGGAGATGATGAAGCCATGGAGTCTGTCATGTTCACTAAGTCCATTGACGTGAATGAAGACAAGTTTTATGACCATCTGCCGCTCAATCCTTCTTACATGAGGGTGGCTTTTGTTCATCGCCTAAGTCCATAGACGCGAACAAAAAAAGGTTTTTTTATGTCTATCGCTCAATCCTGGTTACATGTGGATTTCTTTTATTCACGACATGGCCGAGACTAACATTTATCGACAGGTGATGGTAATTTTATTTTATTTTTCTCATATTGTTTTGTTCATTTTTTTTCATCTTCATTTTTTTTGTAAATCCCAACTTTTGTATTTAGTTTTGATACCTTCTCCGTACATAAGTTAAATAACAATGTTTATCTCATTTCGTTCTGTCCTTTTATATATCCCTACACAAACAGGTATATAGTAATGTTGGGTTTGAATTATTTATTTTCTAGCTTTTCTTCATTGTCCATCGAAATGGGTTTTGGCTTACATAATTTTTATTTTCTTCATGTGTGAAAACCATGGAGCATCCGTTGAGAGACGTAGTAGTAAATCAAAAAAATTCCTACGATCACCAAGATCTATCCATGGAGAAACCAGCAACGAGTGGGGAGAGATTGCATCTTCATACCTTTGAAGATTGCTAAGCGGAAGCGTTACAAGAATGCGGTTGGTGGAGTCGTACTCGCAGCGATTCAGATCGCGGTGGATTCCGATCTCAGCGCCGAACAACGGCGCCACCGCGTTCAACACACGTGCAGCCCGATGACGTCTCCCACGCCTTGATCCAGCAAGGAGGAAGGAGAGGTTGAGGGAGAGCTCCGGCAGCACGACGGCGTGGTGACGGTGGAGCTACGTGGACTCCGGCAGGGCTTCGCCAAACGCTATGGAGAACGAGGAAGAGGAAGGGTAGGGCTGCGCCGAGAGAGAGAGAAGTCGTGTCTCAAATCAGCCCAAACCCTTGCATATATATATAGGAGGAGGGATAGGGAGGGCTGCCTTGGCCCCTCCTCCAAGGAGGAGAGCTTCGGCCGAACTAGGGGGAGAGTCCACCTCCCACAAGGGAGGTGGATCTCCTCCTTTTAAACCTTTTTCAGCCCTATCTCTTATCTCCAGCCGCATGGGCCTTTCTAGAAGGTCTTGGCCAGTCCAATAAGGGCTGGCACACCTCCTCTAAGGGCCCACAAAGTCCTTTGGTCGTCACACCCCTCTCGGGGGTCCTCCGGCACCCTCCCGGCACTCCCGGTACACTACCGATGAGCCCGAAAAGTATCCGGTGACCAAAACTGGACTTCCTATATATCAATCTTTACCTCCGGACCATTCCAGAGCTCCTCGTGATGTCCGGGATCTCATCCGGGACTCCGAACAACTTTTGGTAATCACGTATACCATTTCCCTATAACCCTGGCGTCATCGAACCTTAAGTGTGTAGACCCTACGGGTTCGGGAGACATGTAGACATGACCGAGACACCTCTCCGGTCAATAACCAACAGCGGGATCTGGATACCCATGTTGTCTTCCACATGCTCCACGATGATCTCATCGGATGAACCACGCTGTCGGGGATTCAATCAATCCCGTATACAATTCACTTTGTCTATCGGTATGATACTTGCCCGAGATTCGATCGTCGGTATCTCTATACCTTGTTCAATCTCGTTACCGGCAAGTCTCTTTACTCGTTCCATAATACATCATCCCGTGACTAACTCCTTAGTCACATTGAGCTCATTATGATGATGTCTTAACGAGTGGGCCCAGAGATACCTCTCCATCACACGGAGTGACAAATCCCAGTCTCGATTCGTGCCAACCCAACAGACACTTTCGGAGATACCCGTAGTGCACCTTTATAGCCACCCAGTTACGTTGTGACGTTTGGCACACCCAAAGCATTCCTATGGTATCCGGGAGTTGCACAATCTCATGGTCTAAGGAAACGATACTTGACATTGAAAAGCTTTAGCATACGAACTACACGATCTTGTGCTATGCTTAGGATTGGGTCTTGTCCATCACATCATTCTCCTAATGATGTGATCACGTTATCAACGACATCCAATGTCCATGGTCATGAAACCGTGACCATCTATTGATCAACGAGCTAGTCAACTAGAGGCTCACTAGGGACATTTTGTGGTCTATGTATTCACACATGTATTACGGTTTCCGGTTAACACAATTACAGCATGAACAATAGACAATTATCATGAACTAGGAAATACAATAATAACCATTTTATTATTGCCTCTAGGGCATATTTTCAACAGCATCTAGAAAATACCAAAACAAGTGGCTTCAAGCTTGGACATCCCGTGGGACTCACTTTGAAGAGACCAGAGAGTAACCGCAATTGGCTATGGAGGATTCTCATTCAAAGAAAAATGGCCCATTAGCTATTGGGTGATGGACAGATGATGCAGCACGTGAATGGGGGAACCGGGGAAGCGGGCCACTGCACGACAATTTGATTGAGACTACCGAACGAAATAAGTTTATTTTTTGGCAGCCAAACTAAATACAAGCGATGACATGTGTCATTGCATCATTGGAAGAAAAAAATCGACCTAAACTAAACTGAAAAAACAACAACTTATATTTAGACACTCCCATTTGGTAATACAAGTGGGAGTCAGGGTTCTCCAAAGAAATCACCGGGGAGGGGGGGGGGGGGAGGTGCGCCTATAGCGAAGTGGAAGGCACAACCGCCTACATAGAGTTGCTGCTAGGCCGACCCAGCAGGAATGTGGGTTCACATTTCCTTTTTTATTTTCCTTTTTAAATTTTAATTTTTAGAAACTTGACAAAAAAAATTGGAACCATGAAATGTTAACATAGTATTAAAAAATGTTAGGGTAATAAAAAAATGTTCATAACTTTCAAAATATGTTTGTGGCAATGAATTTTTTCTTGCGTTTCAAAAATTGTATGTGAACTTTTTGTTCAGTGTGAATAAAATGTGGGAAAATTGTTTTTGTGATATAAAAATTTGTTTCATACCACTAAAGAAATTGTATCTCACATTTTTAAAGAAATATTATATCATTTCACAACAATATTTGTGACATTCAAAAATTATTTATACAGTGTTGAGAAAATGCTCACGTCGTTTAGAAATTTTTTTAATACCATAACACGTTTTTGAACGTGAAATGTAAAAAGTGTTTACCAAGTATTCAAAAAAATTAAAAATATATATACAGAGAGAGAAATGTACATCATGTATCCAAAAAATGTTCGACGTTTATCGGCACAATGTTTCACTTTACTGTGATGAAAAAATAAATTAAATTTAAAATTTTCAAGTCATGAATCAGCAAGTTGTGAACAAAGTAAAAAAAAAAACGTGAGAGCACCAACACAAATTTCGATAGCTTTCCAAATAAAATTCCATGACAATAAAGATTGTTCTTGTGTTTCTAAAAAATTTACGTGAAATATATGAACAATGTGTATACAATGTAAAAAATATTTCTGTAATATATTAAAAAATGTTGTGTACCATTGAAAAATGCATTTGACATCGTAAAGAAATATTTTTGTGTTTCATAACAACATTTGGGATATTTGAATGTTTATACAATATACAAAAAATACTCACATAGTTGTTTAAAAAGTATTGGCGTAAAAATGTTCAAAGTGTATTTAAAACAATGTTTATATGTCTCCAAAAAAGTGTTCAAATCAAAGGAAAATGCACAACGTGTATTTGAAAATGTTCAACGTGTATCAAAAAATTGTTTCCCATGTACACTAAAAATGTATATTGTGAACTAAAGAAAAGTAAACATGTGTTCAACAACAAAATAAACTGTTGAAAATTGACAAAGAAAGAAACAAAAAATGAAGGGAAATAAAAAATAATAATATAGAAAACCAAAAAATGAAACGAGGAATAAAGAAAACCAATGCAAAGGAATGAAAAAAAATGAAACCCAAGAAGATAACAAAGAAACCTAGGAATAGAGACACAAAAAAATCAAGACTCAATGTAAACCGGGTAAGAAACAAAGAAAAAGAAGAAATAATATAAAATGGTTTCAAAGAATCAAGGAAAACCGGTGAATAAACAAATAAATAGAAAATGAAAGAAAACAGGTGAAGAAGTAGAGAAAACAAAATGAAAAGAAAAATACTAAAATAACAGCCAACCTAATACGTCAATCGAGGGCAACGCATGAGCGACATGTGCTAATGGCTCTCAGCCCATATGTGCCTGCTTCAATGATACAAGGGGTGGTACGGATGTTATATATCATTCGTGTGGTGGTGGTCGCCAGTCAAGTAGACGGGGGTTAAATAACGTTTCATAAAATGTCCAGTCTTTACCATTATAAAGCCCCCTGATAATTATTGCACCACAATACTAATCTGACATTCGATGTGGACGACCCTTGGAGCGGACGAACTGTACTCTAGCGGGGTCCATCGAATGAGTTTGTTTGCTAGGAGACCCCCACCCACCCACCCACCCACCACCACCATTAGTGCGACCCCAGTAGCTCGACAAGCCTTTTTAATGGGCCTACCCACTACCCATCATCATAGTTATGTGAAAAACAGAAGAAGAAAAAAAAAACCCAAGTTTCATGTTAACTACTATCATGTTTGAAACTGGACTTTGAAGCTATTATTGAATAGGAAAAAACAAGAAAATGACCATAACATGTTTAATAAACTCCCATCATGTTAAAAATGGCATAAAACTTAAAAACTCAGTAATTATGTTTCTAGCCATGTCGATACGATTAAACCATTCCACCAAAAAACTAGATGATGCCCCACGCGTTGATGTGGTAACTTTGTTAACAAATGCATAACTAGTTGCTAATAATAATAAAATCTCTTGAAAACAAAATGTAATCTTGAAAACCAATAAAAAATTGTCTAAAATAGAATTGAACTTTGCATTACAGCTAAAATATCATTTAGAAAAAAGTTGTATAGGATGACTAACATGCATGCATGATGTGACAGCGTTACATGCATAGACTAAGGCAAAAATAATTGTAATTTATAAGTTAAATGCATGGTTTTCTTATGTCGTAGACTTAATGCATAGATTAGTGGGAGAGAGGATTTAGATGCATTACTTAGTGGTGACATTGACGTGGATACTTTGCTTGTTGAGAGAATTGGGATGAATTTTTAAGATTATATAGGATTCCAGAACTTAAAAACACAAAGAAGAAATCTTAGCAAATTGTGATTCAACCTAAAGTTGTCATTATTTCAAATAATAAGAAGATGGAAAATGCATAATTAAAATGAAAAAATTCAAAAAGTCTAATGACTTTTTTGGTCATGTGATGTTCAAACAAAAAGTCATGCTATACAATTTTGTTTTACCAAGCTCTATTCAAGAATTTTGCTAGGTTTCAAAAAATAATGTACATATTAGAATTTATGATGGTGTATGCGATAATTGTTTTCATGATGTGTACAAAACAAATTTTCTATGGTTCAAACAATAAGTTTGCCATGGTTAAAATAATAAAAAATTCAATGGTTTGCCACTGTCTGAACTGTGGATTTTCCATGGTCCAAACAATTAATTTTGCAGGGTTGAAAAATAAATCTACCATCGAACAAACATTAAATTTGCATTGGTCTAAGTATATGATTCTGCCAAGGTCCGAAGGATCAATTTTCCTTGGTACGAAAAATAACTTTGTAATGGTATGAAAGTAATTTACCATGGTACAGCTTACAAAATTGACATGGTCCAAACTATAACTTCACCATAGTTGAAAAAATAACTCTTCTATGGTGCAAACAACTAATTTTCCATTTTCTAAACATAACTGATCATGATCCAACAAAATAAATTTGAAATTGTCCAAATGAAAAGTTTTTCATAGTCCAGGAAATAAATTTTCCATCATAGAAAAAGAAACCTGGCATGGTCCAACTAAAAATTTCAAATGGATGTTAAGTAATTTTCCCATGGTCAAAAAATAAATTTACCATGATCGAAAAACAATTATGGCAAAATACCATTGTAGATCATGGCATATGTGGATTAAAAAGCACATGTACAGGGGCAACTATACTTATCATGACGGATGTGCTACACATTATCAATTCAAATGGTGTATTTTCCTAGATTTGATTGAAAACCATGATATTGTCGGGGAAAAGCAAAATTTGCACATGGTCCATCAAGTTAATTTGCCATGTTCCATAAAGTAAGGTTACCATGGTTAATTCAGTTGATTTTCCATGGATAATATACAAAAACTGCCATGGGTACTAAATTTTCAATCTGTAATTGTGTATTAAATGATTTTTAGAGAAGGTTCAAAAAATGTAAAGCTGCCATGTGAGAAAGTACAAAAAGATCACATAATTGCAAAAAAAGATTTAGTTTATTTTGAAAGATCTGGTATATTCAGGATGTTGCCATGGGTGCATGAAAAATACAACATTTTTGTTCTCGAAAACACAAGGCAAATTTATGGATACGCCAAGAGCATGCGAAAAGAAAAATCGTCACATGTTCACTAATTGCCATATTATGTACAATAAAAAATGCCATGGTAGAGAGAATATTTTGTGGTATCTACAATAAAAAATGCCATTGTAAAATACATTTTTTTGCCATGGTCGAAATCCATATAGAAATGCCTGCATTTGCCATGTAAACATGAAAAGCATAGTACTTGACATGTGACAAAAAATTACATTTGACAATTTTAAAATTCAAAGGTTTGTCATGTTTGCGTTCCAAAGATTTGTACAATTTGCCATGTTTCGGAAAGCCAAGTATTACAATGTGCCAAATAAGAACTTGCCATCGTATAAACATCCAAATAGAAAATTTTGCCATTAACCATGGCAATAAATTAGCGCACACTTTGCTATGACAAAAAGCATCATGAACTGATTTTATTTTATTTTTCCATGAAAACTGATTATATGTCAATAAAAGAAAGTGTGTGGCAACTTCATAATAACAACCATGGTAAATTATTGGTTACAAGATCTTGATAATTTGCCATGTCATCTACTAAGCATTCCACACGGCACACATCCTACAAAAAAAAAACTAATTTGGAACTCCATCATTGTAAACCTACACTTGTATGTTTAGAAAGCGACTGGTATTCTCGGTCTGGATCAACTTGTAAATCAGCCGCAAAACTCCAGAAACCTACTGGCGTCCGGATGAGATTAGCTCAAGCATACATGGGTAGAAATGTTATTTGAACCCACTATTGCAAACATGTGAACACGTCCAATGACAACATTGTTGTCCCATTGTTGATTCCTTGCGAAGCAGTTCATCTTAGGGATGGAGGGGAACAAAACAGTCCGAATTCTGACCACGATTCCCAACGTGGGTCTGGCCCGTGAAAGAACACTTCTCTGTCGACTCGGCCCCCAGCGCCAGCGCCTCCCGTCCCACACCACCACGTTCGCGCCATCGCCTCCAGCTCGCGAACAGTGTCACGTCGCCGCCCGTTTAGGAGGACGGTGCTGCCTCCCAAGCCGTCATAGATAGCCTCCCTCGCGCCTCGGGCTCGATAACACCATTGCCGGCACGGACAAGTTGCTGATGGAGATATGGGAGCTGGAGTCTTGAGCGGGAGATAGGCAGGCTTGCGCAGGAGCGCCCGTGTTTCCAGACTCGTTGGTGCAGCATCCTCCGTCGCAGCACCCACCCTCATACCGGCGCAAGGCTGCTCCTCCGGCGTTGGTTAATCCACCCGCGTCGCTGGATCTACTCGGGAAAAGCAGTGGACGAGAGAGATGAAATTCCCGTTCGAACGGCTGTGTGGAGCGAACATTTTCACCAGGTGACGTGGCAAACCAGCCACGCTTTAAGATCTGTATGTTTCAGACGACAGCGATCTAGGTGTTCGCCACAGAAAGCTAAAAATCCGATGACAGATTTTTAGAATTTTTGGGTAATTGATTAAAAAAGCTATCGTATCATTGCATAAGAGTAGATCCAGAGAGCACACATACGTGACAAGCGTGGTGTAATTATTCGGGACAACTCAGCTACATATATTAAAATTCCAATTTGCGCCTCTGCACGGATTTAGTTCTAATTTGCACGAGGGCAGACGACAGTAGTTCACGAAACGCACACTCAAGACTAGCTAATTAACAAAGACTAGCACACCACACTTGTTGAAGCACCATCCGGAATTTAACTACTCAAAACGTTTAGGTCTAGAATCTCGGCCGCCGCCGGCAGGATCAGATCACTTAGCGACGGAGGGCTTGCTGCTGCTGCTGCAAGCCAGAGCTTATCTCTCGACGGTGACGGAGACGTTGCCGCCTCCGGCGGTGTTGCTGGTGGGCAGCTCGACGCTCTTCTCCTCCTTGGGGGTTCTCTTGTGGTAGCAGCCGTAGAGGATGAGCTGCGCGAGGCCGAACAAAGTGCCGAGGCCATTGGGGATCTGCATGCATGCGTGCACCGAATGAAAACAGTTAGATCGATGAGAGAAGTGTAAATCGAGCTGGGTAACTGGTATAGTTGTTTGAGATGTGTATATGTATGTATGTACTGACCGTGACGTAGAGGTCGAACTTGATGAGCGCGTAGGCCGTCCAGCAGCCGCCGTTGAGGAAGTTGACCAGCGACAGGGTGAATGGCATGTACTCCACACTCTTGGTCTTGATCACTTTATTCTGCAATCAAGTATTAATCGCAATCTTATCTTAGTACTAGTTACATCAGGTAATAACGTAGGTAATCAACAAGGCTGACTCATTGAGTTTCTTATCTAGACATAATGAGCAAACAAACTCACTGGTTAATTAACATCATAGCTCAAAGATTTGGAAGAGTGGAGGGTCACAACAAGAAGCAAAAGAGAAACATGCACTATATCAATGCGTGCTCAGGGCAATTGGCACATACGTTTGTGATGAAGTGCTGGATCACAGGTTTTAGTTAGATATACGTAGGGGTTGCGGACCAGTCACTCCAACAGCTAACACGAGATTTTGGCGGCCGGGTGTAACAGAAAGTTTGGTTGGCTATAGCTATATACACGGCATGCAAGTACAGATCCACAACGGAGGGACACGTCGTAGGGGTTGCGTTACCTTTGAGGTATATAGAAATACCATGAGCTTTTTTGACAAAACATATGCACAGGAAACAACATCTTGTGAAATAACATGGGTGTCTGAAGTAGATTTACGTGAATTGAACAGCATGCATCTTGTAAAATAAGATAGGTGTGTGGAACCGGACTCCTACGTGAATCTAGCCACAAAAGACTAGCATCCTGTCTTGTAGAAATATAAATTGGGTGTGTGAAGTACATCTACTATATGTCAAGTGAGCAGCATGCATCTAGCCACTCAAATACACTTGGGCCAAAGAGCTTGTAGATCCATGCAGATCAACCACGCAGGTCCTCTTAACAATGCATGTTATCACACCATACGACCAGAAGGGCATTGACGCACAACTAACAAAGTACAAAACAGATGAAACGAGACAAAATAACAGCGCCTCCAGAACTAAGAGCAAACGGATCGAAGGCTTAATTAAAGCGTGGATCAGAGAGTGCACACACACGTATGATCCATGAGGAGGGTGTATGTACGTACCATGATGGTGAGCGGGGAGGCGTACATGATGGTTCCGAAGATGACACAGAGGATGCCGACGATCATGGATCGCTTCTCGTGGGTGTGGGCGCCGACGAGCACCCCGACAATCACGCACACCATGAACACCGCCTCGGCGGCGAGCACGCCGAGCATCTTCAGCTGCAGGCACGCACGCACGAACGGGCATGGGTTATTAGGGCCAGATCTTCTTCTATATATATACAAAAACCAACTGGTGGCCAGGGGGGTAACTAGGAGGGATCGATCACGTACCCGCTTGTTGTTGTTGGAGTAGATGAAGAAGATGATGAGGTAGGAGCCCTCGATGACGAGCCCAATCCCGTTGATGGTGACGACGAGGATGCTGTTTGGGTGGACGATGGGGAGGCCGTAGAAGACCCAGAGCATGCAGTTGAGCAGCGTCGCCAGGTAGGGGTCCGGCTTGAACTCCTCCACGTCCTTGGCCTTGATGATCCGCCAGAAGGTCTGGCTGCAACACCGGCAAGGCAAAGAAACAATTAGGTCACCGACAACCACCTTCCATGTCCACAGATCAGACCACACAAAGAGGCGCGCGGCTTACATAGGGGAGAGGAAGAGGCCAAAGGAGATGACATTGCCGATGATGCCGACGACGTTGCGGGCTGCATCGGCGGAAACCATCTTGCTCGGCTCGCCGGGATGGAGGAGCTCACGCGCTCGAGGAAGGAGGAAGGGTTGGCTCTGACTTGTGATGAGTTGGGGGCGAATGGGCGATCGGGGGAGCGTATGTATATAGGCGCGGCGGCTTCGCCTTTCCCAAGTTATCGTTAGGGTTTAGTACGCGGGTTGGAACTGATCTCAGTCAAAACGAACCAACCGGGAGAAAAGTGCGGGAGGGATAAGCATCAGCTGCTCGATCCATCCAGGGCCGGCCCATAGACCGGGTAAAAGGGGCGACAGCCCTGGCCCCAACAGGGGAGGGGGGCAACTAAAACGTATACTAGTAACAACTATACAAGTATACATTACATCTTAAAGATTTATTAATTGAATAAAACATAGCCTCGATTTACAAAAGCGTAAATTCACATCACATACTAATAAGTTATATCACACCGCGAGCGTCAAGGGCGAACCCTAGCTCCGCCGCCGGCCAGCCCCCCTCCATCCATGCCTCCTCCTTGCCGCCGCCATGCGCGGGCTGACAGGCAAAGCCCGACCAGCCTGGGTGCGGCGAGGCCTTCTCTCCTCCCTGCCTGGGGGTGGTGGCGCGGGCTGCTGGATCTAGGCGGCGGCGCAGCGCAGGCGCAGGGCGCGATGGCGAGTCGGTGCGGGCTGGCGGTGGTCTTGACAGCTCAATGTGGGCGCATGGGAGGGTTGCATGGTGGTGCTCGTCTCCCGCGGTGGCGGCGGCTCGTCGTGGAGCTCGGGCCCGGTGGTTGACGCGAGTCGGTCGGCTAGGCGTGGTGGCGGCGAGGCACACAGCCGGGCAGCAGCGCGGGCGAGCATCGTCGCCATGGTGGCTGCGGGGCCGGCTGCGGCGGGGTGCTGGCGACACATCTGGCCTCGGCGGGGGGCATGGCTACGGGTCCCTGGCGGATCTGCGACAGGTGTTGCGCCGACCATGGCCTCTACATGGTGGACCCTGCCGTGGTTAAGCTGGGCGGGGTGGTGCTCGTGGTGGCATTGCCCTTCTCAGGCTCTTCCAGATCATGGTGGTTGCACCGGTCAATGGCACGACCTCGGCAGCTCATGCAACGGAGGCCATTGTTTGTTGGTGGGGTGCAGGCGGTGGCGACATCCTTCCCACTCGTAGGTCTGGACCGGTGGCACGCGAGGTGCTCACGCATTGGTGGATGGTTAGGTCCTAAGGTTCATGCTCGGGCGGGTCAGATCTAGACCCGAGGTGGATCGGAGCTTCCACTCTGTGTAGGTGAGGATGGGCGTGGTCCGGGTGATAGTCGGTGGTGGCTTTCCTCGGGCTCTCCGGGTGGCGATGGGGCAGCACGGCTTCTGCGGTTAGCGGCGGTGTGATCCGGGTCGTGGACGTCTTTGACGTGCGGCGTGGATCAAGTTTGTGGTGGTCGACAGCGCCGGGCGCGTAGGTACGAGGGTTCACTTGGTCCGCGTGGGTATCCTTCGCAATGTGCTATTTGTTTCTACGGCTTGCTCATGGCGTCGGTCCGAGTTGGGCTCTTCGAGTGGTGTCGTGTCATCGAACGGATCGGCTCCGATGGCCATGGGTTTGGCGTCGTTCGAGTTGCTCAGCGGCGGCCATCGGCAGTCACTAGATTGCATCCCCATGGTCCACCAGGACTGACAGGGGAGGCAAGTGTGGGTGCCTCCTACTATGGAGGCGCTAACCCAGACTAGGTGACTGATGCCGGGCTAGGATTAATAGGTAGTCCCTTTCAATCCTACTACTGTGGCGAGGGTTGTGATGTGGATGGCCGGTGGTGCCCGGGGCCATGGATGCCGGGGCGGTGGCCTCGGTTAGTGGGCCTCAAGGTTGGCTTTCCGGCAGGCTCCATGGTGGCGGTGGTGACTCTTTGTCTTGGTCGTCTGAGCGACAAGGGGTGGAGTGGTGGCAGGCTCTGGTCTGCTTTGACAGTGCCCATATCTGGTGTGGATGAGCTACCCTCGTGGAGTTGCTGATCGGAACTCCTCCTGGTGGCGTTGGCGAGTGTCTAAGCGAAAGCTTTGCGCTATTTGGCGTCGGTGTTGGCGGCGCCAGCGAGTCTTCGTCGTGGGTCTCGTTATGCCAGGGCTTTGGGTGAAAACCTCTGTCTGTTTGGATTCAGCAACGACGGTGCTTTGCGTCGTCACCTTCTTGATGCCATTGTCTTGGAGCTTAGGTGTGCCAAGTCGGACCTCTGTGAGGTGGTAGCTTGGTCTTGGTTCTTGTATATATTTTGATATGCTTTGTAAGAGTGCCTTCTCACCACATTGTATCGTTCGGTCGTGTACTCTGTTATATTGTTTTATCTATAAAGCGGGGCAAAAGCCTATTTCGAGATAGGCAAACTAATCCGACCGATGAAGTTGAGTTCAAATACACTAGTCTTTCTTTACGTTGCATGTCTTGCTATCTTACTACCTCTGTCCTGGTTTATTAGTCCATATTATAATTTGGGCAAAGTTTGATCATATATTTAACTAGCAAAATGTCAATGCATGTCATATAAAATTATATTGTTGGATTCACGTTTAAATATAGTTTCTAATGATGTAATTTTTGATACATATAACTTATATTTTGTTAGTAAAAATCATGGTCAAAATATGATCCAAAATACGAGGGGACTAATAAACCAGGACGGAGGTAGTAGTATCATAATGAAAATTATGTAACTAGATTTCAATGTTTAAACCAATGCATAATTTTTAATTCGATAAATGTGTAGGCATCTCATTTGCACCAAATCAAACTAAGTTGATCTGGAAGAGTATTTTAAGTAACCTAATCATACGTAAAAGTACAATTAACAACATTTTCGGTTCTTCGATGATTCTATTAGTGAACCCAACTTGCAAGCCACAATTTCTATGCCCTAGAAATTTCTATGAATATGACTACCTAATATACACTAGAAACCATTATTAAAATATTTGTTAGTGTGTATAGAATTTAGAAATCTTTACCATAATATTCAATAATATTAAAAGATAGATGAATGTACGTATAGATATGCAAACATATATACACTACATCGTTTATGCAATATTAGAAAAATAAATCTGAAAGATTGTTTTAATAATAAATAATTTTTTTGGCATATCATAAAAAATTATTTTGTAAAATTTAAAAATTCAATGACATATGTTACAACTGCATACCAATAAATAATATAACTATTATTAAATTACATCGCCCCGGGCCAAAAATGCTTTGCACCGGCTCTGGATCCATCGTACGTTGTCCTCATCTCATCGGTGGCAGCCAACGTACGAGCTATTGATCCGGTCAAGAAATGCTTCGGATCGATCGAGTTAGTAACGCCCCGTATCTCAAGGAGGTGTGTGATCACCTTAGGCCCTGTTTGGAACCACAATAGATTATGATAATCTGGATTATGAAGATAAATTGTATAATCCGGTTTATAAAAATAATCTAGGTGGGCATGTTTGGAAGCCAGATTATATAAACTGTAATCCGGTTTTTACATTGCATAATGACCTGTGTGTCCTTTGCTTGAGGAGAAAAAAAGGAGGAGGTGGCGGTGGCATACATTTGTAATTACATCCAACTGTATAAGGGTAATGGGTCATTAGGATTCCATAATCTGGTTTTAGCTGGGGTAGAGTAGATTATGAGATTTTAATAATCTGTCCATCTGATTTTTATAATCTACAATATAATCTGTCCTGTTTGGAGATAATATAGATTATATAATCTGGATTATTATGATCTAAGTGGTTCCAAACAGGGCCTTAACAGGTGCATCACAAATCCATCAAATTTTTTTTTGAGAACATGAATCCACATTTACTATATGACTTGTGTGCCAAGGCTTCAGCTTATGTTTCTTAAAATATCCTCGTGTATAGAGCGGGTATCTGCGTGAATATTCAAACTTACACTTGAAGAGCACCACGGACGATTACATTTACGTATAGAAAAATAGAAGGAAGATTTTAAAAAGGCAAGTAGCCGTTGGATGGCGCGCGCGACACCATCCAAATTTCGCCCGCATTTGCCGCGGCTGTTTGCAATAAGGGCAGTGTTGCGCCAATGGCTTTCCAACACGAGCCATGTTGCAATCTGTTCTGGCCACCTGTTACAAACATTGGAGTATAGACCATGTTGTGGCCACCCATGGCAACGTGGATCGTGTTGTGGTCACCTCCAACTTACATGATGTGGGCCTACAAGCATCTCTTGCATGGCATGGGTCTACGATCATCCCTTGCGACATATACGATGTTTCAGTCATCCATTGCAACATGGACCATGTTGCGGTCAGTGGCTATGCGGCTTCGGTCCAACTCATAGCAGAGGTTGCTGACGTCGCTCACAGCAGAGGCCCTATTCGTAGTTATGCTCATACATGCATGCAATTGCTTGAAACATGAGAGTTGTGGGCAACAAGTTGCGGGAGAATCCCGCTCGTAGAACAGCATTCCTGTAGGGCCAGCTTCAAAGCATCATCCACGGCTAGATTTTTAGCTCTAAGCATCGCTCTGTAGCGCACCAGCTCACAGAAATCGACCTTCGTAGCATCAGATATAGTCTTGTAGCACTAGTAGCAGCTACCATGGTGGCTGATACATGTGTCATGCCTCCGATTGCTGCTTTCTCAAGAAAAAGAGCAGCAACCGGTCATGGAGTAGATAGCGACTATGACGAATGGAAGGACATAGCAGCCACATAAAGAGAGTTGGTGAGGGGATTTCTCAAGAAGAAAAGTTTAGACGAGATGGCTCAAGAGGATAAGGATAAAGGGTTGGGAAGAGAACGACATGAGGACCCCAACACAAGTGGAAGCCTCTCGAGGCGGCCTAAGAAACGCGCCTATCAACCAGTTGCGGGGAAGCTTTTCCCAGGAAAAACACGTTAAGGGATAACAAGGAGACGATGGATGCTCCACACATAGTCTTTTGTAGTTGAGGAGCTCCCATCCCCGATTTGATTTCGTTGAAACGAAACCGATAACACAAAAAACTCCAGCCCGCATTCAACACGACGCACACCAAATCAAAAGGAACCATACTTAACACCAAACTACCAACAAAAAAGGGTGATCAAGCATGACACCCTTGTCAACACAATCTATTTACTATAAACTAAACTAAATAGGCTGATAGCACCTTAAACTATCATGGAACAAGTATTTATCATGTTCGGATTTTCTGATATCATCACCACACTCCAATCCCGCAAGCCGTAGGAGCCCAACCCCTAATCGCATGAAAGAACTCCACATCCACCTTAGCGAGTTGAGACGCCGCAATTTCAAGTATCTGGTGCCCTTAGTTTTTCTATAAATTGGACCAATACGATAGGCGATGAGAAATTTGTTAAACAATCAAATTAGGATCACTCGGCTAATGTAATTAAATATAGCAACATTTCTGGTTTTCCACAAAGTCAAGAACAATGCTCCTACACCCACTGCCACCAAATTAATTATATTAGTAGGAAAGCTATCGATGGTACTACTTAAATATTCTACCGTAATGTGAACACCATTTAAATCCTCACATCTATACAGAAAATTTACAGTGCATATAAGTAGGTCACCTAATAATTTTATTTGTTCTTTATGACTCAACCTAAGACACCTTCTTCGAATGGTGGCGTCTTATCGGTTTCTATAGAAATAATTGAAATTCTAGGCTTCTCATCTAGAAATAATTCTATTGACCAATAGTATGTACATATTAGTATTAATTCAATTTTTTATTTTTCACGTGGTCAATTAAATAAAACTAGCAAAAGGACTCGTGTGTTTGCAACGGGAGAAGAAAATAACCATAATCATCAATGCTCATGATCACATTTGCTTGCATCATCGAGATACACTATCACTCTCGACTTCGTAAACATTTTTGAAGGCGTGAACATTTTTCAAATTCGTGCACAATTATATAAATTTTCGAACATTTTCTAAATTAAGAACATTTTCTGAATTCATGAACATATTATGCTATTTGCAAACATTTTTTTAAAAATTACGAACAATTTTTAAAACAGTTTTCTTGAATTGGTGGACATTTATAGAATCGATGAACTTTTTTTAGGAAAAATGGTGAACAATTTTAGAAACTTAAGAACAAGAGTTTGATTTAACAAACACTTTTCTAATTTAACCAACATTTTTTCTAATGCATGATCATTATTTCAATCAGCGAATATTTTATGAACGAATAAACTATTTTGTAAATCACGAACAGTTTTTGTTTTTTAGGACGTTTTTCATTCATAAAATATTTTTAAATAGGAAAAGGTTTGTTCAAGTTCACTAACATTTTTTAATACCTTGAGTTTTTAAGAAATCATGACTTTTTTTAAATTCACGGACATCTGTTTTCTATATCTGAACATTTCCTAGATAAGTACACATTGTTTTTTACAAAATCGCGAATATTTTTACAATCCACAAACCTTTTTTGATTTATTAAACTTTATGTGAGAATTTTCTTTTTTTTGGAACTTTTTGGAAGTAATAAATTACTCTTTTTTTAGGAACTCGTCAACTTTATTCATTCAAAGCTAGTGTCATAGGTACATTGTTGTGGTCATGCGGAAAGCCCAACCAGAAATGCATACCCACACGTAGATTACTAGCAAACTTGGCGAGATTAGTTGCCTCACTACTATAGTTCTTATGCTCAACAATAAAAGAACTTGAGAGGAAAGCAGTACAGCGAGCTCTAATTTCTTGGACTACAGAAGCGTTAGGACCTCCTGTCCTGTTTGTGATGTCCTTGACCACCTCTTGATGCGTCGAAGCCATGCATATGTGCTGCACCGCTAGATCATCTGCCAGGGCAAGAGCCTCCCGACAAGCATATGTCTCCAAGATCAAACGATCATTAGTCCTTGGATAGACAATAGCCGACGAGCTGAGGTAAGAGCCTGCTTGGTCCCTGCATATCGCCACCACCGCTCCTCCATGATGAGATCTCGCCGCTACCCCATTGATAATGAATTTCACTGCATTAGCTGGTGGAGGAATCCATCCCCCTACAGGTGGGGGGGGGGGAGTAATAAATTACTTAAATAGAAAAAAAAGGCCGCCCGGACCTTTGCTGGCCCAAACGTCTTGCAGAGCGCAGTATAGGAGATCCCTGTTGCATGGGCTGGTCCAAACGTTGTCCAGCACGCAGAGCGCAGCATAGGAGGTCCCTGCTGCATGGATCAGACGAGTGATTACACTGTATGAAACGTTTATTATCGCTTATATATGACATTGGTGGGTAATATTTTACAACTTTTGTGCCAATTTTCGTGATGTACCGTCAGAGGCAATAACCCCTTTATTATTAGGAAATAGATAATATCTTTACCAACTAATAAATGATTGAGTGCTTCCGCCCGTAAGTCACCGAATTACCCCTAAAGTTGCAAAATATTATCCATCAATGCCACGTATAGGTGATAAAATACGTTTCACACAGGAAAATCTCGAACTGGGCCGGCCCATGCAGTAGAAAACCTCCTATACTGTGCTATGCGTGCGATGAGAAAACACAACGTACCAGTTTTGGTTGGCCCATGTATGAGCGACTTGTTTTTTATATTTTCTTTTTCTATTCCGTTATTTATTTTTCTCAGCTTTAAATATTTTGGAATTCAAAACTTTTACACAATTATAAAAATGGGAATTTTGAAATAGAACGTTTAATAATTCATAAATGTCTGTGATTTTAAAAATGTGTTCACACATTTAAGGAATGTTCACAATTTTATCAATTAATGTTCAGAAAATTGAAAAATATTTAAAAAAATATAATCTTCAGGTATTAAAAAACATTGATGAAATTGAACAATTCATGTCACTTCAAAAAATGTTCATGAATTGAAAATTTTCCTATAAATTTAGAAACTGTTTGTAAATTAAAAAACTAATTTATTGATTTATCAATTGTTCGCTGATTCAAAAAAAGATCATGCATTTAAAAAAATAATCCATTTCAAAAATTGTAAACATATTCATCGACTCTACACATGTTCACCGATTCAAGAAAATTGTTTTAAAAACATGCTCCCATTTTAAAAATACATTGGCAAAAATATCTTCCAGATTTTAGAAATTGTTCATGAATTTCAAAAATGTACACGATTTCAAATATGTTCACGAGCTTAAAAACATGTTAATGATTTTCAAAAATTGTTTATGATTTCACTAAAATTCGAGTGATAGTGAATACATACATGCATGCATATGCACGCTGGGTGGAAAATTGGATCGAACTCCTGCTGACTAACTTCTTATACGATGTTCTTATGATCATGGCAAGGGGTTTGTTGATTCAGTTTAGTGGTTGACGCCTGAGCTGAAAACATCTCAACCTATTTGTTGACCTTAACAGGATGATTTCAATGTCTCATTTTATTGGATAACTATTAGTTGTAAAATTTAGCAATTGAAAATGCATGCATGGCTTACAGAGAGAATAACGCGCGCAGCATGGCCAAGGAAGAGAAACGCGAACGGTTGTCGTCAGTGGCGGAGCACGGACAAAAGTTGAGGTAGGGCGAGCTTTGATAACTCGTCACCGGCAACGCCACCGCATCGATGCGTCACCTTGCGCCCAGCCTGTGCCGAACGAATCAAGGTAGGGCGGCCGCCTTGCCTTGCCCTATCGGGTCCTCCGCCACTGGCTGTCGTGGCTCTCGCCGGACACGAACGGCGCTTGCACCAGGTTGGTTTGCTTGTAGCTATTGCTACTCCAGGATTATTGATAATGTTATTTTTTCCATTTTGTACTCCGTTCAAATTTCAGTTCAAATTTATAGTTTAATGCTCTATAGGGAAGCACATACATTGTGTTATACAATAATCATCTTTGATGTGTCTGCTGAAACTACCGAATTAAAGTTGTTCTTCAATTTGAAGCATAGATTTTGTTTGATGTTTCAACATAAAATGTAGCTCGTACAATCGGGTTTAGTTCACAAAATGGGTGACCAAGCATGGTGGTGTTGCTTTTGCTTGCCTTGGCTATGTAATGAAAATATGTAATGAATTTAGTAATTTATAATGTTCACAACCATTGTTAATGCTTATATTTGCAGTAAACATGTTAAATAAATCGGTGTGTCCAATGAAAAACGAAGTAAGAAAATTTACTTCTTTTAACTATTGTAAGTATATATCAATACTTTTGATGGCAAGTATATATTAGTATTACGTAGAGATGGGAGAGACATTTTTTATGTGAGAACAATTTTTTTTGGAAGAATAACAACAAGTAAGTTTGAATTGATCATAATGTCGTAGGGTCCGTGTTCTACTTTGCAGCACGTTGGGCGTTTATGCTAATGCTTTTTGTTAGCAAAACACGGTTTTATGCTTGCATATACCATTCTCATAAAACAAAAAAATGATTACATAAATATTTTTTTGCATTGCATAAATTTATACACAGAATGCTAGTTTATACTAAACTATTATACTTCATTACATTTTTATTTTGAAGCGCAATTTTAATTAGTATATATTATGTACTAAGCACATAAGAAAATTTATTTTGATTATAACATTCTTTGTTATACTATTCTAACACCTATCATTGAGAAGTACACACACAGAGACACGGTGCTAAAACCAATTGTATTGCGTAAGACAAACAATTTCTTTAGTATTTTCGATGATGGGCCTTAAAAGTTTAAGTAAAAATAATAATGTGAGAAAAAAGATAATGGGCCACATGTCTTTACAAATCATTTCCTGACACTTGCTTAATTTGTAGTGTAGATATGTTTGTGTATATTTAATAATATTAAAAAATTCGATATAGATCTATGAATAGTCTGGTTTAATAAATATCCTCGTGGCAGTTTCTAGTGCATGATTTGATACGAGCAAATAGGAAAATATGGAGTATATAAAGTTTGTATGAGGATGTTATCATCTAGTGTTGCTTTAATGTTGGTAAATGTACCCTACATGTTCTAGTTGGTTAAATAATCAATTGGCAATGGGTGTTTGCTTTGAACTTAGTAATGTAGTAGCAATACATAGTAAACTGTCAATAGACGTTAGTACAAAATCTGGATTACAGACTGTTTTGTAATACAACACTATGTTGGTTTCTCCTTCGGTCTCTAGCCAACTTGAGCTAATACTCATATTACTAGAGATGATGGAGAAAACATCTGAAAATAAAATGGAAAGGCAAGCAAATAATCAAAACATGCGGGTAAGAACCAAGAAAATAGCATGCCCAACCCGTTAGTGAAGTAAGGCCTTTTAGAGCTTATGTAACACAAATATTTTGAGATGCCCAAGTCAGTCATATATAATGTAGCAATCATCTGAATAAAGTATAGTTGTTCTATGTTTTTTGTCGTCATTGACAACCAGTTTTGGCACCTCACATCCATGTTAATGATTTATTTATTTATCTGCATAACGCTCATGACATGAGATATTGTACATTTTTTCTGAATGGGGAGTTCGATGCAGTGACTAGGACGTAGGGGTTGACGGCGGTTGTGCGGGGCGATGGGCTTATAGGATTGTCACTTAGAGGCGGTTTCATAAAGAAAAATAAATGCTTGTGGGCTACTGTTCTTTGACGAGTTTATACTTTTTGGACCACCTGAGTGCATTCTTATAGGCATTTTTGCTTTCTTAACCACCCGTGCTAGGTTCACTAGAAAAAAACACCTACATTAGGTTCTTTAAAAGGAAAATAAAAATGCCCATGTTAGATTACTAGAGGTGGCCGATCAAATCGTGGGTGAAAACCAACTTTGTCAATCGCGTCAAATGCTCGTTTTTGTAGTAGCACCTAAATAATAGTCAAGAGAAAATTCATAAAATTAATACGTGGTTTTGTTAAGGAACACAATAGCTATCGAAAATGTATTTTTTTAGCAAAATGGAAGGCTACGTTGGCCTTGGCGCTTAGAGCATTATCTCTTGCTGCCACGAGCTATGCAGCAAGAATAAATTAAGTTTTCCAGGGACTGAGAAATAGAGAAAATATTGAATTTCATACAACTAAATGTGGTTTTTTACAACATATCTATGGGTCCAACTATGCTTAACATGGTTCTAGAAATTTACATTCAGTTTTAAGATTAAAATTAAGCCATTTAGAAAACCCCAGAACTAAATCATAACAAATATATTTTCTCCGTTTAACCTCACCAAAGGTTAAAAAAAGGAAATGAACATTGAGACCTCACAAAAGTCTCAATGCTTGATTTTTGACAATATTGGCGTCGGCCTTGGCAAGGACTTGGCCCAGGAAAAAGCTACTCTCCCACTCAAGCCGCCTACATCCGTCCGGATCGCGCTGTCCGGACCGCGGAAGCCATCCAACGCGGGTCTGTATCGGTCCACCGAGCGGTCTAGACGTACATTTTTTGGCAAACCGAAGACAAACGCGGGGGGGGGGGGGGGGGGCTTTGCTGGAGTCCGGATAACAAACATGCAGGACTCCGACACCCAGGCCAATCAAAAACCCTTCTTGACCCCACGCCTTCATCCTTCCTATTTTCTCTCCTTCCCTTTCTCTATTGCCTTCGCCGCCGCTCCACCAGCCCGGCCGCGACGCTACACCCCTGCCGGAACTCTACGTCTCCATCACCTCTAACGTTCCAGCTGGGCTCCACCACGCTTCTCCTCCGATGACCTAGCCACGTACCATCGGGTGGCAAGGTTTGCTTGGATTCGTTGGTTGTATGCATTGCAAATGGAAGAACTGCCCAAAGGCTTTACAAGGGCAATATCAGGGTCATGTTACAAAGCCCACCATCATTCTTGAAGCTATTGCATCACATGTTCTTTGGATTTAGCACGCTTTCTTTGGCATGCCCGGATCTCACAATGACATCAATGTGTTGCAACAATGATCAATGTTTGCGAGGCTGACTAAAAGAAAAGCTCCTCCTAGCCACTATATTGTCAATGGACATGAGTACACCATGTGAGGGAGTCCTGGACTAAGGGGTCCTCGGGCCGCTAGCTTATTTCCTAATAGGCCGGCTTGGTGGGCCGCTCTCTGGTCATCGCGGGAAGGGCCGGATACACCAGGACCCCATGTTCTAGAAGGAACTCCTGAAGGCACGCTGTGCACTCCAAGTCTAGATGAGGAAAGCGACATCTCCATCCCTACGAGGAGATCTATCGTATATAAACCCTAGGCACCCCCCGGTGTCTATATAAACCGGTAGGGTTTTAGAATGTAGGACACAGAAACTCATCTAGGGTTTTAGCGAGTCGATTTTGAGGTAGATCAACTCTGTAACCTTCATATCATCAATATAATCGAGCAGGCGTAGGGTTTTACCTCCATAGGAGGTCCCAAACCTGGGTAAACATCGTCTTCTTCGTCCCCTTGTTACCATCGATCCTAGACTCACAGCTTGGGACCCCCTACCCGAGATCCGGCGATTTTGACACCCACATTGGTGCTTCCATTGAGAGTTCTGCTGTCATCGCCAAAGGAATCGATGGCACGCGTTGTCATTAACGAAGAAAATCCATAACATGGACTCCTTTGTCCTTGGACAGATCTTCGCTTTCGGCAACATCGTGCTGCATGCTGACCCGACCGGCCATCTTGGTCAGGTCGAGAGTTTCGCCCCTGATCAAGAAGTTAGGTTCGGGAACCTAAAGTTCTCCATAGACTCTCGGAGTGATCTTTCACTCACCAGGCTCACAATCTCATCTGACGCACCCGAGGACTCTAAAGGCCTTAACCTCGGATCTCGCTTTTCATCTCGCTCAAGGGACCGACCCTGGCAATGATCTGGCTTTTAGTCCGGATCCGGACATAGTGCCAGATGGCCGGAGACCAGCTCCTACCGAACACACTTCTTGTGGGGATGCATCGGAGATCAACTCTGAAAGCTATGAGCAAATTGACCCGCTCGAGCTCTCGACACTCAACGAGGCTCTATATCGGATCCTATCAATGAAAAATACTGACGACCCAACCTCGATCCACGTTCAGATCGGTCTTGAGGCAGGTCAAGAGGAATTTTTTTATCCCACCCACCACCCACTTCGTAGCCACTGTCGAAGACTTAACCGACATGTTGGACTACGCCTCTGAGGAGGCAGGTGACATGGATGAACAGGATTGCGCTCCCACCCTCGTTCACACCGGGCAATGGACCGACACCTCCACTTATGATGTCTACATGGTGGATACTCCAGCTGATGATGGCAAACACACGCCTGAAAACAATGGTGACAACTCAGGTGAAGCACCGTCAAGGCGCCGGAAATCGCACAAACAATCAAAAGCCAAAAAGAGAAGGGAAGCTATTGTTGGCACCGGGGAAGGTAATACCCCGGAAGACCCCGGCAACCCCGATATCCCTGAGCGTCCGCTAGAGGACCAGGAGAGGCCGGAGGACCAGTGCGACCCAGAGGAACCAAGCGATTTTAAGGATGGCAACTACTGTTGGAAATATGCCCTAGAGGCAATAATAAATTGGTTATTATTATATTTCCTTGTTCATGATAATCGTTTATTATCCATGCTATAATTGTATTGATCGGAGACTTAAATGCATGTGTGGATTCATAGACAAAATCATGTCCCTAGTATGCCTCTAATGGACTAGCTCGTTGATCAAAGGATGGTTAAGGTTTCCTAGCCATGGACATGAGATGTCATTTGATAACGGGATAACATCATTAGGAGAATGATGTGATGGACAAGACCCAAACTACAAACGTAGCATATGATCGTGTCAGTTTATTGCTACTGTTTTCTGCATGTCAAGTATATGTTCCTATGACCATGAGATCATGCAACTCACGGATATCGGAGGAGTGCCTTGTGTGTATCAAACGTCACAACGTGACTGAGTGACTATAAAGGTGCTCTACAGGTATCTCCGAGGGTGTCTGTTGAGTTGGCATGGATCGAGACTGGGATTTGTTACTCCGTGTGACGGAGAGGTATCTCGGGGCCCACTCGGTAATACAACATCACAATGAGCCTTGCAAGCAATGTGACTAATTGTTAGTTGCGGGATCTTGTATTACGGAACGAGTAAAGAGACTTGCCGGTAACGAGGTTGAACTAGGCATGGAGACACCGACGATCGAATCTCGGGCAAGTAACATACCGAAGAACGAAGGGAATGTTATACGGGATTAACTGAATCCTTGACATAGAGGTTCGACCGATAAAGATCTTCATAGAATATGTAGGAACCAATGTGGACGTCCAGGTCCCTCCATTGGTTATTGACCATAGAGGTGTCTCGGTCATGTCTACATAGTTCTCGAACCCGCAGGGTCTGCACACTTAAGGTTTCGTGACGTTTCGGTAGTATAGAGTTATGTACGGTGGTGACCGAAGGTTGTTCGAAGTCCCGGATGAGATCCTAGACGTCACGAGGAGCTCCGGAATGGTCCGGAGGTAAAGATTCATATATAGGAAGTCCCAGTTTGGTCGCCGGAAAAGTTTCGGGCTCATCGGTAGTGTACCGGGAGTGCCGGTAGTGTACCGGGAGACCTCCGGGAGGGGTATTTCGACCCCAAGAGGTCCATGGGCTGTGGGAGAGTGTTAACCAGCCCTTAGTGGGCTGGGAAAACCAGCCACAAAGGCCCATGGCGCAGGGAGTGGAAATCCTAAAGGAAAAAGGGGAAATCAGCCAATAGGAAGCAATCCTACTCCAACTAGGATTGGAGGAGAAGTAGGATTGCTCCTCCTAGCCAGCCAACTCCTCTAGGGAGACTTGGTGCGCCAGCCCCTCTCCCCCTCCTCTCCTCCTATATATACTAGTGGATTGGGTGGCTTTTGGACAGATTTTACGGCCACGTGCTACCCGTTTCACCGGTGCTCCTCTAGATCGGATTTCTGCAGCGCTTAGGCGAAGCCCTGCCGGAATTGCTCCACCACCACCATCACCGGAGCGTCGTCATCCTGCCGGTGAACTCTCTCTCCTCTCCAGCTCCTCTTGCTGGATCAAGACGGTGGATATCGTCATCAAGCTGCACGTGTGCTGAACGCGGAGTTGCCGTCCGTTCGGCGCTAGATCGGAATGACCGTGATCGAGATCGCGAGACGGTTCGTGATGAGATCGCGGAACGGATTCTGAAGAGTTCGCGGGACAGATCATGATCAAGATCGTGAGACGGATCATGATGAGTTCGTGGGACAGATCGTGATCAAGATCGTAAGACGGATCGTGATGAGATTGCGGGACGGATCGTGATGAGTTCACGGGACGGATTGTGATTGGATCGCGGGACGGATCGTGATGAGATCGCGGGACGCTCGGCGATTTGGATCGCGAAGATGTTCGACTACACCAACCGCGTTTCTTAACACTTTCCGCTTGGTGATCTACAAGGGTATGTAGATCCACTCTCCCTCTCGTAGATGCTCATCACCATGGATAGGTTTGCGTGTGCGTAGGAAAATTTTTGTTTCCCATGCGACGTTCCCCAACAGTGGCATCATGAGCTAGGTTGATGGTTCGATGAGATCTCGAGTAGAACACAAAAGGTTTGTGGGCGTTGATGCTTAGATTGCTTCCTCCCTTGGTTGTATTTTGGTTCAGCGGGATTGTGAGATGAAGCGGCCCGGACCAACATTACTTGTACGCTTTCAAGAGACCGGTTCCCTCGACGCAACTTGTTGCCTAGATGGCTGGCGGGTGACAGTTTCTCTCACTTTAGTTGGATCGGATCCGACAAAGACGGTCCTTGAGAAGGTTGAAAAGAAACTAGTGTATCACCGTTGTGGGTTTTGCGTAGGTGAGAATTGTTCTTGCTAGATACCCATAGCAGCCACGTAAAACATGCAACAACAATTAGAGGACGTCTAACTTGTTTTTGCAGGGTATGTTGTGATATGATATGGCCAATTACATGATGTGATATATGTGATGTATGAGCTGATCATGTGATGTATAGATTATCACGACTTGCATGTCGATGAGTACGGCAACCGGCAGGAGCCATAGGGTTGTCTTTAATTATTGTATGACCTGCGTGTCAATCATTAAGCGCTATGTAATGCTTTACTTTATCGCTAAACGGTAGCAATAGTAGTAGAAGCATGCAGGGCGTGACAACCCCGATGGCGACACGTTGATGGAGATCATGGTGTCATGCCGGTGACGATGGAGATCATGTCGGTGCTTTTTAGATGGAGATCAAAAGCACAAGTTCATGGCCATATCATGTCACTTATGATTTGCATGTGATGTTAATCCTTTTATGCACCTTGTTTTGCTTAGGACGATGGTAGCATTATAAGGTGATCCCTCACTTAATTTCAAGATAAATTGTGTTCTCCCCGAGTGTGCACCGTTGCGAAAGTTCGTCGTGTTGAGACACCACGTGATTTCGGGTGTGATAGACTCTACGTTCACATACAACGGGTGCAAGCCAGATTTGCAGGTGCAGAACACTCGGGTTAAACTTGACGAGCCTAGCATGTACAGACATGGCCTCGGAACACAAGAGACCGAAAGGTCGAACATGAGTCATATAGTAGATATGATCAACATAATGATGTTCACCATTGCAGCCACCTCAACTCACGTGATGATCGGACTTGAGTTGGTGAATTTGGATCATGTATCACTCGAATGATCGGAGGGATGTCAATTTGAGTGAGAGTTCTTAAGTAATATGATTAATTGAACTCATTATCATGACATAGTCAATAGTGTCTTTGCAAATTATGTTGTAGATTACTAGCTCACGCTGTAGCTCCCTTAATTTTTATATGTTCCTAGAGAAATAGAGTTGAAAGATGATGGTAGCAATATTGCGTACTGGGTCCGTGATCTGAGGATTGTCCTCTTTGCTGCACAGAAGGCTTATGTCCTTAATGCACCGCTCGGTGCGCCACCCCCTCTAGTGTCGTCTTTAGATGTTGTGAATATCTGACAGGCACGTTTCGATGACTACTTGATAGTTTAGTGCGTCATGCATTACGGCTTAGAATTGAGGCTCTGAAACGTTTTGAACATCACGGAACAGATGAGATGTTCTAGGAGCTGAGATTGTGATCTCAGGCTCGTGCCCGTGTTGCGAGATATGAGATCTCCAACAAGATTCTTTGCCTGTAAGATGAAGGAGAATAGCTCAATCGTTGAGCATGTACTCAGATTGTCTGGGTAATATAATCGCTTGAATCAAGTGGGAGTTGATCTTCCAGATAAGATAGTGATTGATATAGTTCTCCAAGTCACTGTCACTAAGCTACTAGAACTTGGTGATGAACTGTAAATTTTGAGGGACAGAAATAATGATTCCTGAGCTGTTCGCGTTTGACACCACGAAGGTAGAAATCAAGAAGGAGCGTCAAGTGTTGATGGTTAATCAAAACCACTAGTTTCGAGAAGGGCAAGAGCAAGGAGGGAAACTTCATGGATAGCAAGTCAGTTGCTGCTCCAGTGAAGCAACCCAAAGTTGAACTCAAACCCGAGACTAAGTGCTTCTATTATGAGGTGAGCGGTCGCTGAAGCGGAACAACCCTAGATACTTGGTAGATAAGAAGGTTGGCAACATCGACAGAAGTATATTTGATATACGAGTTATTGATGTGTACCTTGCTAGTACTCCTAGTAGCACCTGGGTATTGGATACCGGTTCGGTTGCTAAATGTTAGTAACTCGAAATAAAAGCTACGGAATAAACGGAGAACTAGCTGAGGGTGAGGTGACGATATATGTTGGAAAGGTTTCCAAGGTTGATGTGATCAACATCGCACGCTCACTCTACCTTCAGGATTAGTGACGAACCTAAATAAATGTTATTTGGTGTTTTGCGTTGAGCATGAACATGATTAGATCATGTTTATTGCAATACGGTTATTCATTTAAGTTAGAGAATAATGGTTATTCTGTTTACATGAATAATACCTTCAATGGTCATGCACCCAGTGAGAATGGTTTGTTGAAATCTTGATCGTAGTAGTACACATGTTCATAAGATTGATGTCAAAAGATACAAAGTTAATAATGATAGTACCACATACTTGTGGCACTGCCGCTAAATGTCATATTGGTATAAAGCGCATGAAGAAACTCCATGCTGATGGATATTTGGACTCATTCGATTTCGAATCGGTTGAGACATGCGAACCATGCCTCTTGGGCAAGATGACTAAAGGACCCCGTTGGATGGAGCGGGCAAGTGATTCATTGGAAATGATACATGTTGATGTATGCAATCTAGTGAGTCTTGTAGCGTGCAGTGGATATAGTTATTTTCTTACCTTCACTGATGATTTGAGTAGATATAGTGTATATTTACTTAATGAAACACAAGTCTGAATCGTTTGAAAGGTTCAAGCAAATTCAGAGTGAAGTTTAAGATCATCGTGACAAGAAGATAAAAATGACTGCGATATGATCGTGGAGCTGAATATCTGAGTTACGAGTTTGGCATACAACTTAAGACAATGTGAAATTTGTTTCACAACTAACGCCACCTGGAACACCATAGTGTGATGGTGTGTCCGAACATCATAGTCATGCTCTATTGGATATGGTGCATACTGTGATGTCTCTTATCGTTTTTACTACTGTAATTTTGGGGTTATGCATTAGAAACAACTACATTCACTTTAAATAGGGAATCATCTAAATCCGTTGAGATGACGCCATGTGAATTATGGTTTGATAGAAACCTAAGCTGTCATTTCTTAATATTTGGGGCTGCGACACTTGTGTGGAAAATGTTTTCGCCTAATGAGGTCGAACCCAAGGCGGACAAATGCATCTTCATAGAATACCCTGCGATCAGTTGGGTGAACCTTCTATCTCAGATCCTAGTGCAAAATGTTTGTTGCTTAAACGGATCCTTTCTCGAGGAAATGTTTCTCTCAAAAGAATTGAGGGGGAGGAAGATAGAACTTGATGAGGTTGGATCGTGAGATGGATCGTGATGAGTTCATGGGACAGATCATGATCAAGATCGTGAGACGGATCGTGATGAGATTGCGGGATGGATCGTGATGAGTTCACGGGACGGATCGTGATTGGATCGCAGGACGGATCGTGATGAGATCGCGGGACGCTCGGCGATTTGGATCGCGAAGATGTTCGACTACACCAACCGCGTTTCTTAACACTTCCCGCTTAGCGATCTACAAGGGTATGTAGATCCACTCTCCCTCTCGTAGATGCTCATCACCATGGATAGGTTTGCGTGTGCGTAGGAAATTTTTTGTTTCCCATGCAACATTCCCCAACAACTACCTCCCCCTGTAGAGGAGGAGGATATCCCGGAAGTCGAAGACTTCACTGTCCCTAAAAACCTTGAGGATCAGGAACGGTTTAGGCAACAGCTTATAGCCACTCCCCGAAGCCTGGAGGCAAAAGAAGGCCAGCATAAGGCCGAACAAGATAACCTCAATGGCAGATGGACGAGGGTCCTATCAGCCGAGGAAGGGTACGACACCGGTCCATTGGACCAACCCAAAAGCTACCCGCACCGACGGTTGCTGCCACAATTTGACGACGAGGTCCCTAATACACCATCTCCCAAGCACACTCCATACGACCAGCCAGACCGCCCTCCCTGAGGACGAGATAGGACGGCTGGTAACACCGATTATAGGTCGGCGATAGCCCGAAGGAGGGGGAAAGAGCCAATAGAGCCTGATGACAGGTACGACCCATGACATGACCTGGATTATACAACAGGTCATACGAGATCCATCTACGGATCTACAAGGTACTCCCCCGATAGACGGGATGGATACCAGCAATGGTTCGACAGCAACAACAGAGGCTAGGAACAAAATCGGGCTAGACCAGGCACCGACTACCGGCACGACATAGCCCGGGTCAAAGGCGCTGCCCACCCACTGTGCTTCACCGACGAGGTGATGCAGCATCAGTTCCTGGAAGGGTTTAAACCCGTGAACATAGAGCAATACGATGGAACAACGGACCCTACAATGTGGATCGAGGATTTCCTCCTCCACATTCACATGGCACGAGGGTCCAGCTCGGAATTGGTTAAACAACCTCCCCGAAAATTCTATCGGGAGCTGGGAGGATCTCGAAGACGCATTCCGATCCAACTTCAGGGCACCTATGTACGGCCGCCAGACTCCTCCGAACTAAGCAACATCATCCAGAAGGAAGGAGAGTCCGCCCGACAATTCTAGAACCGGTTCTTGACCAAGAAAAACCAGATCATGGATTGCCCAGATGCTGAGGCAATAGCCTCTTTCCGGCACAATATTCAGGATGAATGGCTGGCTTGCCAGCTCGGTCACAACAGGCCTAGGACCATGTCTGCCCTTACATCACTCATGACCCTCTTTTGCGTAGGCAAGGACAACTGCCTAGCTACGGAGCCACAACCCCGAAGACCCCGACACTTTCAAAGTTCGGGATGGAAACGGGAAAACACGACACAACAAAAATAAATGCTAGCATAACAATAGTGATGCCGACGATACGGCCATTAACGCTGATTTCCGCAACCCTCGATCCAGGCAGCTGAAGAAGCCTCCTAAAGGCAATCGCGACGGACCTACACCACTAGACAAAATTATGGAGAGGCCTTGCCAGATCCATGGCACTCCAGACAAGCCCGCCACCCACACCAACTGTAACTGTTGGGTGTTCAAGCAGGCTGGCAAAATTGCAGCCGAGGAGCGAGGCAAGGGCCCACGTAGCGAGGACGATGATGTGCCATGCGGTCCAATCAATGGAGGGCAGAAGCAATTCCCCCAGAGGTAAAGACTGTTAATATGATATACGCCACTCACATACCCAAAAAGGAGAGGAAGCGTGCCCTTCGAGAGGTCTACGCCGTAGAGCCCATTGCCTCGAAGTATAACCCATTGTCGGCGTATCCGATCACCTTCGATTGACAAGACCATCCGACCAGTATTCGTCATGGGGGCTCAACTGCCCTCGTCCTAGACCCCATTATTGATGGGTATCACCTCACTAAAGTCCTAATGGATGGAGGAAGTAGCCTCAATCTGATCTACTCAGACATGGTGAAAAAGATGGGTATAGATCCATCAAGGATCAAACCGAGCAACACTACCTTTAAAGGAGTGATCCCAGGCGTCGAAGCCCGGTGCTCGGGCGCGGTGAGCCTGGAAGTAGTGTTCGGTTCGCCCGATAACTTCCGTATCGAGGACTTGATCTTCGACATTGTACCTTTCCGCAGCGGTTATCACGCCCTGCTAGGCCGAACAGCGCTCGCTCGCTTTAATGTCGTCCCACACTACGCATACCTCAAGGTCAAGATGCTCAGGCCCAAGGGGGTCATTACTGTCAGCGGCAACACAGACCGTTCCCTCCGAATGGAGGAACATGCATTGGCCCTGGCGGCCGAATTCCATTACGACAACGATTGGCAAATACCGAAATCTACCATAAAGGCACGTAAGGCTGACAAACGAGCTCGGTTTCAGTCCGATCTCCTAGAATCTTCTTCTGGCTAGAAAATAGGGACACGCTCCCAATTACATAGACCTAATGCCCCACAAGCACGTGCCGAGAAGGCACAACTTCGTACTCAAGATTCCATGGGCGGCAGTGGGGAACAACTATCGAAGGGTAAGTGTTCGGCAGGACCGAATTACTACCAATACACGTCCTTGGACACACCACAGGTACCATCAAGGACCCGTTAAAGCGTAAAGCTCATCCATACTTCAGCGACTTCTCAAGATCTTTTTCCCAAGGTCCGCTCGCCGACAGCATCACCCTTAAAGGGATGCAACTCCCTAGGAGGCACAGGAGCAGACTTACGACAGGGCACATCGAGGACGTCATGCCACCAACCGAAGACCCCTGGTACCACCTCTCCTCTGTAAATTCTCTTTTTTCATCTTCGAAATACCTATAAACAGTTGCTTTAGAAATTTGAGTTATAAGAATTATTGAGCAAATAAAAGACCATTCTACATAGCCTCTTTGCTGTATTTTATGATACATACTATGTCCTTGTCAATGCCTCTTGCGCAACTGTTCGGTGTACATTACGATGCAACCAGCTAATAGACCGGGGGCTTGAATTTAAAATATCGCCCTAAGCATCACCCCGACACAACTGGTCATGTGTTCGGCGTCTTGGATTTTGCTTTATATGCATCGGATCCGAACTATGTCTTGGGTCAATAGTTTGGTTGCTCGGCTCCTGTGTTTGCCCTCTTATGTTCCGCTCGTTCGGCTAAAAGGACAAAGGGAGAACCACTACGATTCTGCTTTCAGCTCGCCTGGTCAAGCACCTCAGGAAAGAAAGCCGAAAATTGACTGTCATAGTAAGCAAGAACCAGTTTGCAAATCCGAGCATAAGTGTCATATTAAAAAATTGATAGAGGTTATTTCGTGTTATACGATGGGTTTCGTACTTGTACAAACCACGTGATGCTGGCTTCGGCACCAGTACATCTGCACATCACGAAACACTAGGGGCTAGTCATCGGCCCCCGCATTTTTTAATCTCCTACGGCTAAGTGAAAGCGATAAAGCACTATAGTCCGATTGCCTTGTTCCCCCTTCGCACTATCGCCTTCGGGTACCGATATTTTGGCTAAGGATCGCAGTGGGAGGCCGAAACACCCCGCATAGTATCTACATGGGGGTTGAAGCCGCCGACTCGCAACTTTCAGATAAAACGGCCACATGGGAGTCAAAATAAATACTAATACCTAAAAAGACATGATAAACCATGCAACTTCATTATAAAGCGTTAAGAAGAAGCCTTCGGACATATTACAACGCGCTCATTCATTACAACACGCTCATTCATAAAAAACATCCTTCGAGCATTGAGCTTCTATCGCCCGAGCACCCTCCATCACTAAGGAGAAGTATCGCTCGGGGCACCTATATTCCTTCCTAGCGGGTGGAGGTGTGGTGGCCATCTCGATCGTCTTGAGCTTCGGCCAGTGCACCATGGTCCTCGCAAAGGCCATCCAAGATCCCTCGATGCATGTAGAACGCTTTAGCACGTCAATTCGAGGAGCAGTGTCACACAGCCTCTGCACCAAGCCGAAGTAGCTGCCCGACAACGGCTCTTTAGGCCATAGCCGGATGCGGAGATCCTTCATGGTCGGCTCCGCCATCCTGTGCAGCTCCATCAGTTGCTTCATCTGCTCGATCAGAAGAGGAGAGCGCTTGGGGGCTTCAAACTGTGCCCAGAAAAGTCGAGCCTCGTCGTCTTCATCTCGCGAAGCATAGAACTGGTTCGCGTCCGCTGCACTCTTTTGAAAGTTTCCACAGGCGCCTGAGGAGCGCCACACCTGGGTGAGCAACGCAAACCTGCTACCATCAAAGGCACACTGGAATAAATATGGATTACCATCTGTGATAGCCTCGATTTGGCGGATTTCTTCTTCAAAGAATCGCCTGTCCACCCGCTCCTTTTGGAGTTCGAATTGCGGTGTGGATAGCTCGGTGGCTTGCTCTTTGCCTTTTTGCTCAAGGACCTCGCACTTCGTGTTGGCATCCCTGAGCTCCTGTTGCACCTCTTACACCCGGGCTTCATGCGTAGTGCTCGTGGCTTTCAACGCAGAGAGTGCAGCCGCTGCTTGCTCGGACTTCTCGTCCGCGGCTTCTTGCTTCATCTTTCTCAGCTCGGCCTTAAGCTTCTCGACCTCCTTAGTCGAAGTTGTTTAAGAAAAAATTACACTGGGTCACCAGTACGAATCACTAATGGTAGAAAGACCGGATATTACAATGCGGCTTACCTTGTGCCTCATCAAACCTCTTGTTTAGGGCATCAAGGTCCTCCTTGGAGCTCTTGAGTTTCCGATTTAGTTCGGTAAGCTTCGCGGCATTAACGGCCGCCACCGATGATGAGGCCTATGAAAAACAAATGTACATCAGATTATGTGCGTTCGAACCCTCAAATCGTCAAGAATATGACCCTGTGCTCAGTCCTCTAAAGGGATTTTTAGAACATTATGGGCCGAATAATGCCTTATGCATCATTTGTTACCCTTAGGTACTTGACCCCTGGGTGAGTTTTCTCCAAACTCGCCCAGGGCTCGGGGGCTGCTATTACATATACAAAGATAGCTTGAACTTAATAAAATTATTCGCGCAAAGGGTATTACATGACTCACCTTGAAGCCCGTCAAGAGACCATGGAAGGCCCCTTTCAGTCCATTATCAACGGACTGAATGCCTTGCAAAACCACACCCATAAGAGTGCGGTGATCCTCGGAGATGGGGGCACTTGATATTGCCTCCTCCATGACCGACCACCCAGCCATCGGCAACACCGGTGGTGACCAGCCAGCCCGATCTCCAATAGGGGATTGAGTCGGTAGTTCCGGAGGCATAGCACGCTCCGAAGATGTCCTCAGAGGGGACTGAACACCCCTCTGCCCTTCCTCCTCAGCGGCCAGGGGAGTTTTCTCCCCCTGGTCTTCAGCGACCGAGGCATCGACCTCGGCCATGGCGTGGTCACCCCCACCGCTTTTGTTTGGCTCCAAAGGAGCCCGGCGCGACGACACCTCCACAGCATCCTTCGCGGCCCCTCGAGGTGTGGGGTGTGATGCAGTCCCACTCTCCGCCAGCTCAGCTGGCGGAGACTCCCCATCCGATATTTGGTCAGTGGGGAGAACGTGCGGTGGGCTGCATATTAAAAGACGTTCTAGCATTTAAAACATTAAAAACTTTGCATAAATGACCCAAGGAGTCTTCGGATTCATACCTTCGAGCTGGGGGCTTGACCCTTAGGTTCCTTTGGGGAAGCTTCTCAAAGTCCTCGGACTCTGTATCAGAGTTTGAACTGTCGTCGGCCAAGATCAACCTCGGTCGATGCTCCCTCTTCGGGGCAGGAGGAGGTGCATCCTCCACGGCATCCGGCGACGCCGCCCTCTTTTTTGTGAGGGGGCAAACAACTTCCCCTTGATCTTCATGCTCTTCCTCATGGTTAGAGGAGGCATGGGTTTCCTTGGAGGTAGCGTCCGGCTGGTCCCTTAGGCGGAGACCTTCCTTGTTCTTCTTCCCTTCTTCTCAGGCACCGAGTACGGCGCCATGACTAGCATCGCCGTCAACAACTCCGACCTGGTGTCTTCAGGTTGTGGTGCTGGGCAGTTAATTCTTGCAACCTTGCTCAACCATTTTTGCAGAGGCAAGGGGGAAGGCGTTCAGCCCTTTTGTCAAAGAACAAAGCCACAAAATTAAAATTATACCATACCTGGATAGCAGGGTTATCGGCGCTTAGGCCCGAATCCTCCCCCTTGGCTGGCTAGCTCTTCCGAGGCTTGATAGTGTGGAAGAATTGGCACACGGTAGGCTCATCGGTGAGCTGATAAGCCCACAGTGGGGAGGCCTTGTGCTGGCAAGGTAGGAGGCGGAGTTGGAGCATGATCTGGACTACATTAACCAACTCGATCTTGTCCTTGATCATTGAGGAAATGCGCTTTTGCAGCGATTTTACCTTGGCATCCGATCCCCAGTCAAGGCCCTTCCTGAGCCATGAGGTCAATCTCACAGGAGGGCCAGATCTGAACTCGACAGGGGCCGCCCCGTCCCTTGGTTCGGTGATCTAGAACCATTCTTTCTGCCAGATCTTGATTGTGTCGATGAAGGTGCCAGTCGGCCACTCAACGCGGGGGAGCTTGCTGATTACCGCCCCTCCGCAGTCCATGTGCTCGCCCGCGACAATCTTCGGCTTGACGTTGAAGGCCTTGAGCCACAGGTCGAAGTGCGGCTCGACCCGCAGGAAGGCCTCGCAAATGATAATGAATGCCGAAATATGCATGAAAAAGTTCGGAGGAAGATCATGGAAGTCCAGCCCATAGAAGAACATAAGGCCCCTGCCGAAGGGGTGGAGCAGGAAGCTCAATCCCCGAATGAAGTGGGAGACGAACACCACCCTCTCTCGTGTCTTAGGGGTGGGAACCACCTGGTCGGCCTCTGCGGCGCGATGGAAGATGTTGGTGGGGAGGTAGCCGGCGAGCTTTAAGTTCCGGATGTCCTGGTCGATAACCGTGGAGGCCTCCCACTTGCCCATGGAGCCCGAACCCGCCATGGCTAAGCTCGGGGGAGGAGTCTGGGGAAAATTGGATCTGGGCTCTAGGAGCTTGGGAAGATTGGGGAAGCGGAGAATGCGAATGGGAAGTGTGAATAGGCCTTGGGTTTTTCCCTTTTATGAGGTGTCACACTGATTAGCCTCCCTTTTCTGCACCGCAAGTCTCTCCACTTCCCAAGGCATGCGTGCCGTTGTGCACGCGCAAAATAAACCTAGGGTGTTAATTATATGCCGTGTGAAACGGAGTACGACCTAAGCATTTGATGATTCGTGCCAATGTAAAAACGGCTTCGAACCGCAAATCGAGTTTTTATAATTGGTTCAGTGGTCGTGGAAGGCCACGACCCTTCATCGGAAGGGACGTCAGAAATCACTGTTTACACTTGGACGTTTGGCCATCGGGGTAAGGCAACTCATGGTGCTCGGATGATCTTATGATCGAAAGGACGACGCGTCATCGGAATATGGATTAGTCTCAGCCGATCATCGACAGGAAGAAGAACTCACCCCTCAAGCCGAAGGCTCTGCTCACGTGGAGCTGCCAGTGCTGTGACCCTTGGCGTTGGGGGCTTGTTCGGGGGCTACTGGGGGAGTCCTGGACTAAGGGGTCCTTGGGCCGCTGGCTTATTTCCTAATAGGCCGGCTTGGTGGGCCGCTCTCTGTCTGTCGCAGGAAGGGCCGGATACACCAGGACCCCATGTTCTAGAAGGAAGTCCCCAAGGCACGTCGTGCACTCCAAGTCAAGATGAGGAAAGCGACATCTCCATCCCTACGACAGATCTATCATATGTAAACCCTAGGTACCCCCGGTGTCTATATAAACCGGGAGGGTTTTAGAATGTAAGATAGAGAAACTCAGCTAGGGTTTTAGCTAGTCGATCTCGAGGTAGATCAACTCTGTAACCTTCATATCATCAATATAATCGAGCAGGACGTAGGGTTTTACCTCCATAGGAGGGCCCAAACCTGGGTAAACATCGTCTCCTTCGTCCCCTTGTTACCATCGATCCTAGACTCACAACTTGGGACCCCCTACCCGAGATCGCTGGTTTTGACACCGACACCATGTACTACTATATGGTTGACGGTACCAACCCTTCGTGTGCTACCTTTATCAGCACCATCCCTAACTTAGTTGGCCGGAAGAAGTGTCATTTTGCCCAAAGACAACAAGCAGCTAGAAATGATGTCGAGAGGGCATTTGGAGTTTTGTAGGCCTATTTTACAGTTGTTTGTGAACCTGCTAAACAATGAAATCTGGAGACCATGTGGGAGGTGATGACATGTTGTGTCATCAGGCACAACAACATGTTCGTTGAGAATGGGGGTGAGGATGATGCCGCAATTCAAGAAGTTTAGAACATGGATGATCCTATCGAACTTTCAGACCAAAATCCGATCACATTTGAAGAATTTATTGAAATCAATAAATTCAGCATTTACCAACTCATGAGTAGCTGAACGAGAAGATCCGATTGAGTATTATTGACAGTTAAAGGGGGCAACAATGTTAAAATATAAAATTTATACTTTTTACAATTTGAACTAGTGCTGCATGGAGCTATTTGAACTTATGTAACCTGTGTACGTGGCTATTTAAACGTCTGAACTCTATATGTATAGTTATTTGGACGTGCGGACTATAAAAAAATAGAAAGGCCGGATGCATGCAGATAGCGTTGGATGGCAGCTTCCTGTGTCCATGTTTGCAGACTAATCTCCTGTCCGCACGCTAAATGACCAGCCCACTTGGCCACGACATTGTGCCACAAATTCACCATTTTCCCAAAAGAACATATTTTCTCAAAAGAGAAAAAGCTATCTTCTTTTTTTCACTCAGGCGCAGGGAATATATGCTCAACTATCTATCTATCCAAAATATCACAAGACCCGAAAAGGAGGGAATTGATACGAAAGGCAAGCAAGTTAGGTCGGCCTCCCGTTGTGTTCTTCGCCTACGTGCACCGTCCGATTCGATTCCATTCCGCAAGCGACGGCCTGCAATCATCCACCGATCGATACGTATAATTAGAAAAAGGAGCAGCAAAGAGAAACATAAAAAGGGACCAGACAAAGATCATCCGAATTTTCCAAGAAAAGAATTTCACCTTGTCATTGTCACTTGCCTCCAGCTCCGTCACTAGCAAAGATGGTGACACGAACCAAAAGCAATTCACAACGAGCATCAAACACATAAAAGGATATTTCGACTCGGTGGTTTACTACTATGTACATATACATTCCTTCATTCAGCATCAAATTATACATCCAGTCACAGGTACTCTCGCAGCCTTGGCTTTCAGCTTCATGGAGCACTTACTGACGCTACTAGTAGAAGTTGTTATTACACATCCACACGCCACAAAATACCTAAGCACCAAGGGTTAAACCAGAAATTAGCAAGTACATTTACCATAATAGTCCATCTCCCTGCTTAACTCCCGGGCCACAACGCATCTTCACCGCCGACGTGCCGGTCAGAAGGAGAGGATGAGGTCGTCGTCAGGCCGGGCCGCGTTGTCATCGGCGGCGGTGGTGGGAGCGACAAGGGCGGGCTGCGATAGCATGTGAACCACCTCGCGCATGGTTGGCCGGTCGGTGCTCGCCTCCTCAACGCACGCCATGGCCACGTCGTAGAGCCCCACCAGCAGCGGCACAGGCTCGGGGGATAGGCGATGGTCGGCGACGGCAAGGACAGCCGCCGCGGCGTCGGGGAGCTCCGCGGTGGCCTTGCGGACCCAATGGACAATGTCCACGCCGTCGCCGAACCCGCCCACGGGGCGCCGCCCCGTGATGAGCTCCAGCAGCACCACCCCGAAGCTGTACACGTCGCTCTTCTCGTCCACCCGCAGGGTGTACGCGTACTCTGCCACGTCGGAGGAAAAATAAGTGAGTTAATTTGCCAACAAGATCTCCCATCATTAAGTGCCAAAGGAGATCTTTGTCCTGTCTCATAACCCTAAAACAGTTGGTCAGTTGGCAACAAGATCTTCAAGATCCAGGTCCTGACAAATTAATTTAGCCCCAATTGTATGCTACAATCCGGGAAACAGGGCAGGACAAAAGGGACATTAACAACCTCCACCACTAATCACTGTCACTCACGGTCGCCAGTGGCACTACACCACTACCACCAGTACCAGCTGCTCAATGCCTTTGTCCTCTCTCCAGTTGACCATTGCACATGGCAACAAGAGCACGGCCGGTGTGGTGGGGGTGCAGACAAGTGCTGCCTGAAACTAGGCTAAAATCCATGAACAACAGCAGCAAAGTACATGCTGCAGTTCTTCAGCCAGGACCATGCGCCCGGCCTTGATTCAGATAGAATGTGTTGGATCCGTGTTGCATACCTGGGGCGATGTAGCCGTAGGAGCCGGCGATGGCGGACATGCACTCGGAGGCGCCGGCGGCGCCGCCGAGGAACTTGGCGAGGCCGAAGTCGGCGACGTGGGCCTCGAAGGCGGAGTCGAGGAGGATGTTGTTGGACTTGACGTCGCGGTGGATGATGCGCGGCGCGCAGTCGTGGTGGAGGTAGCAGAGGCCGCGCGCGGCCTCGAGCGCCACCCGGGCGCGGGCGTCCCAGCCGAGGTGGCCGCCCTTGCCGCCGTGGAGCATCTCCCCCAGCGAGCCGTTGGGCATGTACTCGTACAGCAGCAGGTTGGTCTCGCGGTTGGACACGAAGCCCAGCAGCCGCACGATGTTGCGGTGCCGGATCCGCCCCAGCGTGCCCACCTCCGCCGAGAACCCGCGGTCGCCGCCCACGCCGCGCCCCACCAGCCGCTTGATCGCCAGCTCCGCGCCGCCGCCGCGGGTCACGCCGTGGTACACGATCCCGGCGCCGCCCTTGCCGATGATGTTGTCTTCCTGCAGGCACTCCACCACGTCGTCGGCGGAGAACCCCGGCCTCTGCTGGAACACCGTCATCTTCCACGCGCCCGACCGCCGCCGCGCCGCCTCGCGCCAAGCCTCGCACCCCTTGCGTCCGCCCAGGAATGCGGCGACCAGGGCCACGAACACGGCCGCCAGGCACACCAGCATCTTCTTCGAGTCCCAGTGACGGAGCGACAGCACGCCGCCGCCGCCGCCTCCGTGCTTGCTTGACGAGGAGCAGGCGTCGTCGTTGGTGCCGGTCAGCGGGCCGCCGCAGAGCCCGGGGTTGCCGACGAAGGAGCTCTCGTTGAACACCAGGAACTGGCCCTGCATCGGCACGGCGCCGGTCAGCGCGTTGTACGACACGTCCAGCGTGGTGAGGCTCGTCATGTTGGACATCTCCGTCGGGAGCTCGCCGGACAGCGCGTTCCTCGACACGTTCAGCGTGCACAGGATCTTCAGCGACGTGATGCTCTCCGGTATCACGCCGGTCAGGCGGTTGCGGCTGACGTCGACGGCGGCGAGCGACGCGCAGCGCGTGAGCTCCTGCGGGATCGCGCCAGTGAGATGGTTCCCGCTGACGTTGAGCCTGGACAGGTTCCTGAGCCGGCCGATCTCCGGCGGCAGCTCGCCGGTAAAGTTGTTGGACTCGAGGGAGAGCGTCTGCAGAGCGGGGAGGTTGCCAATGGCCGCCGGAATCCTGCCACCGATCCCGTTATTACCCAGCAGCAGCATGCCGATCTTGCCGCCGCCGATCACGTCGGGGAGCCCGCCCGTGAGCAGGTTGTCGGTGAGCTCGAGCATGTTGGCCTGCGGCAGGTCGAAGAGCCCGGCCGGCACGGCGCCGCTGAGGAAGTTCTTGCTGAGGCGGACGCGCACGAGCGTCTTGCACGCGCCGAGCGACTCGGGGATGGGCCCGAAGAAGGCGTTGTCCATGAGCACGAGCATCTCGAGCCTCCCACCCGCGCAGAGGTCCGGCGGCACGGTGCCGGTGAGGTGGTTGGTGGTGACGTCAAGGTTCCTGAGCCGGCCGTTCCGCCCGAGCCCCGGCGGGAGGCTGCCGGTGAGGTTGTTCTCCCAGAGCTGCAGCACCTCGAGGTCCGGCAGCTCGGCCACGAACCCCGGTATCCCGCCGCGGAGGTGGTTCCGGAACAGGTTGAGCAGCCTGAGATTCGTGAGCTTCGCCAGGCTCGCCGGTATCTCGCCGGCGAGGTCGTTTACCGAGAGGTCGAGCGACTGGAGGCTCTGGAGGTCGCCGAGCTCCGGCGGAATCTCCCCAGAGAGCCGGTTCCAGAGGAGGAAGAGCGTGTCGAGGTTCTTGAGCTTGCCGAGCTCGGGCGGGATGGGTCCGGTGAGGTTGCAGCTGCTCATGTCGAGCAGCACGAGGCTGCGCAGGCCGCCGAACTCGGGCGGCACGCCGCCGTTGTACTGGTTGAAGTACCCCACGTAGAGGCTCCTGAGCCGCCCCAGCCTGGCCAGCTCCGGCGGGATCCTGCCGGAGAGCGCGTTGCCGTTGAGGCCGAGGTACTCGAGGCTCGCGACGTCGCCGTAGGCCACCGGGATGGGGCCGGAGAAGTAGTTCCCGCCGAGGTGGAGGTAGCGGAGCGCGGCGGCGTGCGCGGCGCCGAAGGGCGGGAGCGGGCCGGAGAGGTTGTTGTTGTAGCAGTCGAGGAGCTGGAGGGCCGGGAAGTAGGCGGAGGACGGGCCGGCGGGGAAGGGGCCGGAGAGGTTGTTGTTGGAGAGGTTGAGGTGGCGGAGGTCGGGCAGGGACGGGAGCCCCGCGGGGATGTGGCCCGGGAGGGAGCAGGCGGCGATGGTGAGGTTGGTTAGGGAGTCGAGGAGGGCGAGCTCGGGCGGGAGCGTGCCGGCGTGGAGCGGGAGGGCGGTGAGGTTGATGGCGACGACGCGGGAGGTGGCCGCGTCGCAGGTGACTCCGGTGAATGCGCAGTGGGCCGGCGAGGTCGCCGCCGGGTCCCAGTCGGCGAGCGGGGGGTTTGGGGTGGCGGTCGGGGTTGGCACGAGGGCGGCCTTGATCTTGGCGAGCGCGTAGATGTCGCGGTCCGGGGATCCGGAGGAGGGGGCCGGCGGGAGGAGGAGGAGAGGTAGGAGGAGGGCGAGGAGGTGAGGAGGCGGCATTGTGGCTGGCTGTGGTGGTGGTGCGCCGGCGGCGGCGCGCGGTGGGGTGGGGTGTGTGGACTGGGGTGGAGGCGGGAAGGGGTGATAAAAGGGGGATGCGAATGCGAGGGTGGTGGTGGTGGAGGGAATGCGAATATCGAATCGGCCGCGCTGGGGCGCAACACCAGCAGTGACCCCCCCCCCCCCCCCCCCTCTCTGCGAGACTGCGACTGTGAGCGCGAGCGGCACGGCGCACTGATCTCATCTCTCGAGTCTCGACGGTGGTGCTGGTGATTTTCGGGTCAATGGGGGGGGGGGGAGGGAAGAGGTGGCGAGGGCGTGTGTGGTCAGTCAGAGGGGAGAGGACGGGGGCAGTTAATGCGAGCTGACTAACGGAGTGCTAGGACTGTACCGCCGCTGCTGCTAGGCGCTACTACTACTACTAGCCTTGCTACGGATGGGACGGGACATGGAGGAGAGACGAGGGGAGCACGGCATCATTTGGTTCCGTTGCAGGGTGCTGCCAATTTATTACTCCCTGTTTTTGTTGTATTTCCTTTGCATATTAGCTTTGACTCAAGTCACATAGTTTGATTAAATTTATAAAAAACAATATGGTCATAGATATACTATATCACTAAATCTTTTAGAATTGAAGGCCTCTCGTTCAATTGAGATCATCAACTTAAAATTGGTTCATCAATTTTGATCGGGTCAACAAATTTTTACTTAATTGTTTGAATCCTCTATGACACTAAACTTCCTGTTTTTTAATGCCTCACAATCAATAATTGAGGTCTTAATTTGGAGTTGGATCATCCAATTTTGACCGAGTCAACAATTTCAAAATGAGCCCTCTCATTCAATTTTTTTATACACTATGGTCCCTAATTTTAAAGCTTCTCCCGTCAATTCTTGATTTTGGCTCCATCAATCCTTTTGTTGTGCCGATGAAATCTCTAACTTCGTTAAGCTATCCCATTTTAAAGCCTCCTCATTCAACTCAACAAAAATACAATGAGCTCTCTTACTCATTTTTAATACACTATGTTCCCTAATTTTAAATCCTTTTCCGTCAATCCTTGATTATAACTCTGTCAATCCTTTGTGGCAATGAAATCCCTAACTTCGTTAATCTATCCCGTTTTAAAGGCCCTCATTCAGCTCTTTAATTTGGATTGGATACATAATTGATTGGGTCGTTCACCCTGGCTTCGTGGTGGGATCTCTCGATGGATGGGTGAAAAAGTCAAAGTATCCACCATGACACGTTTAGCACCAGCATAGCACAAATGTCCAACAACGTAAGTAGCTTTCTCATGTTTTATACTAATTAAAAGATGTCCTCCAATCACACGGTTAAAAATATCTATCCGAACATCCTAATAACAAAATTGCAATAAACTCACGAACAATTCGCTACGGATCGGTCATACCAAACATTGTCCCATCAATCACTTCCCCAATTTGAACCGTTGGCCCACTTTTTCCCTAATCTCTAACCATAAATCGACACATCCATGTGTAAGCATGATTTCATAAATTCTGTCTGCAAGAGTAGCATATCTAATAAAAAATGCATTCCATTGTATCCCCACACGCCAAACCAACTAATACGTAAATATTTTCCACAACTTCAAAAAAATCGCCTAAAACATGTACAACCCCAAAAATGTAAGTGGCGTGGCAAAGCGCGGACAGTCCTTCTAGTTTATATGATATGAGAATACATGTGACGATGAATTCAATGGTACTGATTTGGTGATGTATAGATGTATATGTCAATATATTTTTCTACACACTTGTTGAAAGTATGTAAGCTTTGACTTCATACAAACACAATACACAGAGAAATAATGGAGGGAGTATGCCTCCAGGGTGACTATGGGTTTGGCAAGCTCGTGCAGCTCATCACTGCGATATCAACCATCACATGATACCATGACTATGGGGCTGTTTCAAAACTCAAATTTTGACATGGCAAAAAAACTCTAAAGAACTATGAATGTTCAAAACACATGTACCCAGAATCTCTAAAATATTCGTACCGAACATCATAATATACACCAAGAACAAACGTGAACACAAATCCACACATGAATAGTGATTTTTTTTTTGCCTTTTGCTTTTCGTGACAATCTACATGTTGAGTTTATCCTTTTCTCTAACCGTGTATTTCGAATTTGGACTTGAGTTTTTTAGGGATTGCAGACATATGTCTTGAGAACATTCATAAAAAGTCATACAGTTATTTGAAACATAATAATTCTATTTTTATGGTACCATCACAATGGCTCAGTATTTTTGACACTTTCATATGAGTATTTATTTAGTTTTCCGAAGTGTTTTTGCCGGTTGTCACCCTTTTTTTATTAAGATCATTCTTCGAGAACAAGTAAACCTTGTTTTCATACTTGATGTGCGGGACCAAGCACTTTTGAAAGAAAATAAATCAATACATCATCGGAACAATTTCGAGAAAACTTCCCTTTTTCGCATATTGTCATTTCGCACAGTAAAAAACAAAACAACGGCTACTACGAACATAAGGCAACATATTTAAAAGCAAAAAATATAATAACATAAAATTAAACAAAATAAGTAGTTTATGTATGTATTATTTAATTAAACAATGAACAGTTATAGTTGTATTAAATGGTTATTAAAAATTCCCTAACAACAAATCCTCCAAATATGTGCCTACAAATGTTGTTTGTTCTTTATAACCCAAATTAGAAGGCGCGCTTTGAATTGTCGTGTTTGTTCTTAGTTTCTGAAATGAAGTCAACATGATAAGTTATTTATTTCAAAAAAACATTAAACGAAAATTAAGTAATAACAAAGATTCAACTTTCCTATTTTGTTGTCTTATTTTAATTAAAATAATATTTATATTAAACTATTATACTTCATTAACATTTTTGTAAAGTACAGAATTAGATGGTATAACGTATCTATTAAGCACATAAAAATGTGTTGAAAGTTTATTATAACATTCTAATGTCTATCATTAAGAAGTACAACAATGCTAAATCAAAGATAGTTTGTAATGAAATAATTTATTTCCTTTTTGAGATGATGGGCCTTAAAATATTAATCAAATTTTATTTTAAAGTGAGAAAAAGGAAATGAGTCACACATATTTACATATTATTATTTTACAAAATTGGGTGAATTGTAGTCTACATCTGTTTGTGTATATTTAATATTCTTAAAAAGCTCGACATAGATATGTAAATAGTGTGGTTTAATAAATATCATCATGGCAGTTTCTAGTGCATGATTAGGTACAAGCAAAAAAGAAAAAAGTATAAGTGCATCCTTAGAAGCACTGATACGGCGACACCGATACGCCGATACAGGATACAACAATTTTTAGAAACAACAATACGACAATACGGCAAGCATATATAAATAATAATAATAATATGACATGTAATAAGAACTAATATAATAAAACATGTGAAATGAGAAGAAAATACCGCTCACTGGTTGATTAATTGCTTCCATGTCTCGTTGTTTCTCATTTAACAATCTCACCATCATCAAAGGGGTAAAACAGCTAGGGACTGCCGCAACCCAATTCTTTTCTTAATAAAAAAATAGAGATCAAAATACCGCCCCACTACTCTTCTCCCAACGTTTTAGAAGTTTTTTCTTGATAACAATATCGAGAGCACAATCTTCATTGAGCTCCTTTTATCTCATAACTAAAAATAGGAACTCTCACCTATGAACATGACGATAATTAAAATCAGCAAGCAATACACATCAATAATGCTCAAATGATGATAAAGAAAGCTAAAAGATGCCATGATGTATACTTGTATCTCTTCGCTAGTAATAGGAGGCAAGAGCAACATCAACAAGTAATTTTACGCCGCAAACATCAAAAAGCAGCAAGCCAACAACATTAACAAGTAATTTTATCCATCAAGCAGCATCCTTAGCAAGCATTTTTATTCAACTATTACATTAGTACATTACACATCCACTACCTACATGAACGGATCAATGATATATCAAGGCAGGAGCAGTACTAGATGGTGATACTTCGGGGATACCCGTATCGGAACTTTTTTTTTTATTTTTAAATTGAAAAAGGCGATACTTGGGGGATAACTGTGTTGAAGCCATATCTGACGTATCGGAGTATCGGCGAAGTACTGAACGGCGATACACATGTTTCTAAAGTATCGGTGCTCCGTAGAGTGCATCGAGTGCCGGAAATCCCTTTTGGAGGCCGAGCTCCAATGAGGCTTGTATTTCAAAATTCAAATTTCATCAAAATTTGTATTTTACATTTCAAATAATTCTAAAAACAGTTATAGATATATATGGAGGCATAATGCACAAGTGTGTAAAATTGAAGGAAAAAAGACGTTAAAATAAGGCTTGTGCAAAAAAGATAAATCTGAGAATTTTTAACACATGATACTACTCATCCTCCGAGGCTATGAATTTGTCTTACTTGTACAGATCACATATTAAGGTATTTCATCCTGAAATTTTGCACACATACACATAACTAAAAATTTTGAATTTTTCAAAAAAAGGCCTCCATGGAGGCCGAGAGCCAAAACGCCTCACTCATCTAGTGCCCCCTTAATAGTTTTGGACTATTGAGCATAAATGGGTCAAGAAACTAATGTATTTGTGAGTATACACATGAGAAAAAATCCTTGAAGTTTTTGATTTAACCAAGAAAGACAACCCCTAAAAATGTATTTGTATGTTAAAGAATTTGGTGCGCCCTTTGAAGAATTTGAAGTCAAGAATCGGAAGCTTGAAGACTTTGTTTTCATAGGTTCTTTCTTCTTGTTTTGAGTTAATAGGAAATACCATAATGTTAAATGGGGTCTAGGTGATACATAGACGTATTTCCGAAGTGATGCTCAAACACAACACCTATTTATTCAAGTGAAGACTTTGGAAATCTCTCATAGTACAATCGAGTTCTTTAGCGACAGAGATGAAGTTCTTTTGGTCGCTGACGAAATTGGTCCGACTGAAGATTTAGAATTTTCTAGGGCGATCCTCGTACTATGAGGAATTTGAGAGTTGAAATTTGAACCATTGTTGAGCAACTGTCAGCTGTCAAGTGGATTCTTATCCTGACAACGGTCTTGTCCGAAGCGCATGATAGCCAAATAATCTCAAGTGGTGCCATGTCTATAAGTAGCCGCCGCCACAACCATCTGTTGATTTGTTGCTCGGAGTGAGTGATTGACCACTGTCATTTAGAGCAACCCTTCCTCTTACGAATTTGAGAGAATTGTAAGTGAGGAAAAAACCCAAACAACCAGAGCCCAATGCGATTAAGCATCATTGAAGAAATAGTCATGTCCGACGCTTGTTACCTTTGAATATTGTGATATTCCATACGGTTTGGCATCAAGGTCTGAGCAATCAAGAAGAAATTGTGGTGTGTCATAAAACAAGTCTGTGAAGGTTTTGGAGATCTACCTTCAAGGCTTAGCATGAGTGATTGGGTGAGGTCTCAGTGACCTTATCTTAAGGTGAATAAGATAAAGACTAAGTGTCTTTTGATTTGAATCTCAAGCCTCCCTAACGAGACATACAGTTGTCGTTGAGACTGATCAAATAAATCCAATATCTTCATGGAGCAATCGGGTTCTATTTCTTCAACCTGTAATTTCTCCATCTGCGTGTTGAAGAATTTGTTATCGAACTCTTGAAGACTTTGACTGAATACTTTCAGAATTTCATCAACCTCTGTTGCATTAAATTAGTTTTCATTTTTGATGTATTTCACTCATTCATCTTTGTGGTCACATGTGTGTATGCTTCACTACTCGCTAAGTCGCTATGCATGTTCTAATTCGTCATGGTGACTTCTCCATCATTCTAATATGCATGCATATGTGTAGTGTAATCTTTGTTTAGCTTTTTAGCACCTTGTTATTCTTCACTAAATACCTCCTCTTTGAAAATTTTATTAAAACCTCCTAATCACCCTCTGGTCGACATCTCGCACTTTCAGTTAGTATCATAGCAAGGTGTTCCCTTGTTCTATGTGTTTTTGGTTTAACCAACTGAAGCTTTAGTTATGTTAGCCGCTGATGTCTACTATGCAACTTTATTCTTGTAGACGTTGTTGGGCCTCCAAGTGTAAATTTTTGTAGGACAATGATAAATTTACCTCAAGTGAATGACCTAAGGTTTATCAATTCATGGGAGGTTTAGGATGAAGATGGTCTGTCTCAAACGACTCTTTAATCAAATACAAGAAATCTCTTGTGTCCCCAACACACCCAATACGATGGCAAATTGTATAGGTGCACTAGTTCGGCAAAAATATGGTGATACAAGTGTAGTATGGATAGTAGAAATATATTTTTATAATCTGAATAAATAGAAACAACAAAGTAATAATTAGTAGACAACAAACAAAACGGTCTATTAATGCTTAGAAACAAGGCCTAGGGTTCATACTTTCACTAGTGCAATCTCTCAACAATGCTATCATAATAGAATCATATGATCATCCCTCAACGTGCAACAAAGAATCACTCTAAGGTTCATAAGCAGTGGACAACATAAGATGAAATTATTGTAGGCAGCGAACTACCTCAAAGTTATCCTTTCCAATCAATCCATTGAGCTATACCTATAAGTGTCACAAACAGCCCTAGAGTTTGTACTAGAATAACACCTATGAAACACATCAATCAACTCTAATGTCACCTAGATACTCCAATGTCACCTCCAGTATTCATGGGTTAATTATTCGACATGCATCAAACAATTTCAGATTCATCATATTCAGTCCAACACAAAGAACTTCAGGTAGTACCTCGAGATTTGTATCGGAGAAAGTTAGACAAGAACGTGTATCAACCCCTATGCATAAATTACCCCATTGTCACAACGGGAATCCGCAAGTTGAGTACCAAAACATATATCAAGTGAATCAATAGAACACACCATTGTCACCACGGGTATCCACATGCAAGACATACATCAAGTGATCTCAAATCCAATATTCAATCGACGTAACAAAATCTCGAAGGGAAAGATTCAATTCATCACATCAAGATAGAAAGGGATGAACACCATATGATCCAACTATATTAACAAATCATGTGATGCAGCAAGATCATGACATCTCAAGAACACGAGTGAGAGAGATCAAACACATAGCTACTGGTACATACCCTCAGCCCGTCATCATGGACACCGCCGGAATGATGAAGATGGGCTCCGGTGATTATTGTCTCCTCCCGAAGGGTGCCGGAATAGGGGCTCTGGATGAGTTTTCATTGGTAAGAGGCTTGTGGCGGTGGAGTGGAAGATCTAGGTTAACTTTCGGGGGTCTGTGGATTTATAGGATTTTTTCAGTGTTGGAATCACGTCAACCGGAGACACGAGGGGTCCACAAGCTATCAGGGCGCGCCCTGTTGACTTGTGGCCAGCAAGTGGCCCCCTTTTGTGGTTCTTCGTTCTGGTATTTATCATATTGTCCAGAAAAAAACATCAAAAAGTTTCGGGTGGTTCCGAGAACTTCTATTTTCTGCATAAAAACAACACCACGATAATTCTGCTGAAAACGGCGTCAGTCCGGGTTAGTTCTAATTAAATCATATAAATGCATCAAAACCATATAAAAGTATTATAAACATAGGTAAATATGGCATAAATACTTCATAAATTATCGATACGTTGCAGACGTATTAGCATCCCCAAGCTTAATTCCTACTCGTCCTCGAGTAGGTAAATGATAAAAGAAGTAATTTATGAAGTGTGAATGCTACCATAGTGTATAATTTTTCTCAATGATAATTTCAGTCAATTTTCTAGCAGCATAACCATCAACTTTTTCTCATAGAACTCATCATGATTGAGTAGCAATCAATTCAGATGTCATGGTTCAAATAATGCATTCTCTTGAGACTTAACATCCTATGTTCTTAGTCATCAAGCAATTTCAACGCATCTTATTTTCAGCAAAGTGTAAGTAAGGGCTTCACATACTCAATTATCATATAGTCTTCTATGACTGCTAATACTCAAAGCATATTTTTAGAACAAACAACATCCATCTAATACATAGAAAGATAGGGGCTTAATGTTTCGCCTCCCAACGACCTTACCATAGAGATAATTGTCAAGATTAATGAATCATGATCAAATATATTTGACTGGATATATATGTCTGGATCTTTCCCCACCAAATGAGGCTTGCTAACTAATAGATTGAAGTTGGAATAAGACGTTGACTCAACATGAAAAGTAAGTAACATGAAAATAAATAACACAAAAGTAAATAGATTGTCCCTAAGTAGAGGGAAGTAGGGATTTGCACAGGTGCTAGAGCTCATTGTTTAAAACAAAGATGAATATATTTTGGGTGGTGTGCCTTTCCTGTCAATGTTACAACAAGTGATTTCAATATCTTCCATGCTAATCAAATTATTGATGGTTCCCAAACAAAATTGAAATTTTACTCCGCCACAACCATTCAAACACATTCCATGGCTAGCCGTATCCACGGGTGCCCTCCAAACAATCAACTTTCTAGTGGGGGTTCTTGTTTATTTATTTTTGTATTGTGTAGGACTGGGAATCCTTTTTACCATCCTCTCTCGTGCAAGGACAAGGGAATAAACACTCATCATGAGAATAACCCGCATAGCATGGAAGATATTGACTGCCCCGATCGCTTCATGAGTAGTACAGTCACACAAAACAAATTTTTATTTGAAAGTTTTAGAGGTGGCCCATGCAAATTTACTTGGAATGGCAGTGAAATACCATATATAGGTAGGTATGATGGACTCTCATGGAAGAAACTTTCCGCAAGGATTTGGATGCACAAGTAGTATCTCTACTTAGTACGAAGTTATGGCTAGCAAAAGGTTCTAAACAAGCACCACATGTTGGAGGATCCATAACAATATAACTTCTATCCAAATACACCCAAACATAAACATTACGTTGTCTTCCTTGTCCAACTTTACCAATTTTATCAAGGTTGAAAATAATTAATGGGTATTCATAATCATAAAAGATGTCCACGATAATATATTTGTATGTGAAAGTTCTCTTTCTTATATTAATCATTCATGAATTGCTTGTATGGCCAATATCGTGATTGTAAAACTTCAATAGATTTTACTTTCTAAACCCAATGTGAAACTACTACTAAACATAAACAACATTGATAGTTTCAGAATTATGATATTTCATTCATTCTCAATTTACTCTTAGGATATAAGTGAAGAACACGAGTAACCAACAAACTACTCTCAAAAGGTATAAGTGAAGATCAATGAGTAGTCAAACAATTAAGTAGCTATGTGAGGACTCTCTCTCAGTAAATATTTTCAGATATGAGATTTATTTAAATATCAAAGAAAACAAAAATATACTCTAAGAATAGCACATATCAAGTGAACAAATAAATAATTAGGCTCAACATAGGCTAAGTAATAGTTGTTGTCGAAGAGAGGTGGGATGCGTAGCATCCCCAAGCTTAGATTCTTGAGATTTCTTGTAATATTTACCTAGGGTTCCTTGGGCTTCCCCAAGATTGATCTTTCATATCTCATTCAATCCTCTCATGTCCTGGTTTCACCTAAGTCTCAAAAACTTCGTCGACACAAAACTTGAACACAACTCGTGAGGTAGGTTAGTACACATAAGAATAAATCAACACTTCTTGTACTGCCAAGACAAGTTGCATACGTTTTTTAAAACATTAGGTATTGTATACTATCATTTACACAATTTATACTTACCAATATAAGCCATGAAAACTCTAGAATAAATAGATAACAAAACTATGACAACAATCTGTCTAAACATGACAGTTTGTAGCAATTAATTTAAGAAGTGTACTTCTGTACCTCCAAAAATTCTGAAAATTTTGGACATTATAAAAAACATTGTGTGAAAGTACTGTGTAAAATTTCAGAAAATTTCATCTAGTAAAATAAAAAAATTCAAACACTACAGCATAAGTTTTTCTTTTTTCATAACACACATCAAACATGCAATTCAATTATTCTAAAGGCAATTATTGGTCCTTTTTATTGGAAAACATGATTATAAATAAAAGCAAGCAAATAATAACAAAATAAAATGATGCTCCAAGCAAAACACATATCATGTGACGAACAAAAATATAGCTCCATGTAAGATATATCGATAGTCTTGAAGACAAAAAGAGGGGATGCCTTCCGGAGCATCCCCAAACTTAGACGCTTGAGTCTTCCTTGCATAATACCTTGGGGGTTCCTTGGGAATCCCCAAGCTTAGGTTCTTTCCGCTCCTTATTCTCCTCATATCAGTATCTCATCCAAAACTTGAAAACTTCAATCACACAAAACTTAACGGAACTTCGTGAGATGGGTTAGTGTAATAAAGATAGATCAGTCACTTACGTATTAGAAAGAAAAGATTAATAATTGTTATAACATAGTAACTACTGTATTATATCATTCCTATAATTTATATCACTAAATATAATCCATGGAAACACTAAAGCAAGCAAACTATGCATGCAAAACAGAATCTGTCAGAAACAGAACATTCTGTAAAGATCTGAACTAAAGCCATACTTCCCTATCTCTGAAAATTCGGAAAACTTAGGATTATAGAAGTGAATTTGCATATAAAACCTATGTAAAAATTCTAGAATTTTTTGACTCTCCAGTAAAATTAGAGAAATTCTGCAATGGACGTAAAAGTTTCCGATTTTCATAGAATCAAACAAACAAGTATCCACACTATCCCAAAGGCTTTACTTGGCACCTTATAGAAATAAAAGACACAAAACATGATTACTACAGTAAATTAATCATGTGAACACTCAAAAATAGTAAGTATAAGTGTTGGTTTGTCTCCCAACAAGCGCTTTTCTTTTATGCCTTTTAGCTTGGCATGTTGATTTAAATGATGCTCACATAAAATGTAATAATTGAAACATGTAAAAGAGCATCATGAATCACATGAAAAGCACATTTAAGTCTAACCCACTTCTTGTGCATGGGGATTTTGTAAGCAAACAATTTATTGTAGGAAGAATCAACTTGCATAGGAATGCAAAACAGCACGACTTCAAAACTTTGAAGACATAGGGAGGAAACTTGATATTATAGCAATACCTACAAGCATATGTTCCTCCCTCATAATAATTTCAGTAGCATCATGAAGGACTTAAACAATATAACTATCACATAAAACATTACTTTCATGATCCACAAGCATAAAATTTTCATTACTCTCTACATAAGCAATTTTGTTCTCATTCATGGTAGTGGGAGCAAACTCAACAAAATAACTATCATGAGACACTTGATTGGCATAACCAATTTGAACATTAAATTCATGATGATAAGTTTCATAGTTATTGTTACTCTTTATAGCATACATTTCATCACCATAATCATCATAGATAGCAACTTTTTTGTCGTAGTCAATTGAAACCTCTTCCAAAAGTAGTGAACTCATCACTAAATAAAGTCATGCCCTCTCCAAATCCACTTTCATCATTATTCCAATGAGATTCAACACCCCCCAAAATAGTGGGATCATTACTACCAAGAGTTAAAACTCTTCCAAACCTACTTTCATCAATATAATCATCATGAATAGGAGTAATGATGTCTTCATAATAAATTTGCTCATCAAAACTTGGGGGACTAAAAATATCATCTTCATCAAACATAGCATCCCCAAGCTTGTGGCTTTGCATATCCTTAGCATCATGGATATTCATCGAATTCATACTAAAAACATTGCAATCATGCTCATCATTCAAGGATTTCACATTCAGCATTTTTATAAATTCTTCCTCTAACAATTGAGCATAATTTTCCGAACCATCATTTTCACGAAAGATATTATAAAGACGAAGCACTTGAGGCCAGCTCAATTCCAATTTTTTGTAGTTTTCTTTAATAAAACCAAACTAATGATAAACAATAAATTAAAAGCTTTAATTGCAAGATATAAAGATATACCTTCAAGCACTCACCTCACCGGCAACGGCGCCAGAAAAGAGCTTGATGTCTACTACACAACTTTATTCTTGTAGACGTTGTTGGGACTCCAAGTGTAGAGTTTTGTTGAACAACAAATTTTTTTCCCTCAAGTGGATGACCTAAGGTTTAGCAATCCGTGGGAGGTGTCGGATGAAGATGGTCTCTCTCAAACAATCCTGCAATCAAATACAAGAAATCTCTTGTGTCCCCAACACACCCAATACAATGGCAAAGTGTATAGGTACACTAGTTCGGCGAAGAGATGGTGATACAAGTGTAGTATGGATAGTAGAAATATATTTTTATAATCTTAATAAATAAAAACAGTAAGGTAACAATTCATACAAGCGAGAAAAATGGTATATTAATGCTTAGAAACAAGGCCTGGGGTTCATACTTTCACTAGTGCAATCTCTCAACAATGCTAACATAATAGAATCATATGATCTTCCCTCAGTGTGCAATAAAGAATCACTCCAAAGTTGATAAGTAGAGGAGAACATAACATGAAATTTTTGTAGGCAGCGAATCACCTCAAAAGTAATCCCTTCCGATCAATCCATTGAGCTATTCCTATAAGTGTCACAAGCATCCCTAGGGTTCATACTAGAATAACACCTATGATACATATCAATCAACCCTAGTATCACCTAGATACTCCAATGTCACCTCAAGTATTCGTGGGTTAATTACTCGACATGCACCAAACAATTTTAGATTCATCATATTCAATCCGACACAAAGAACTTCAAAGAGTAACCCAAGATTTCTATCGGAGAAAGTAGGACAAGAACGTGTATCAATCCATATGCATAGATTACCCCATTGTCACCACGGGAATCCGCTAGTTGAGTGCCAAAACATATATCAAATGAATCAATAGAGCACCCCATTTTCACCACGGGTATCCACATGCAGGACATACATCAAGTGATCTCAAATCCAGTATTCAATCCGAGATAACAAAATCTCAATCGAAAAGATTCAATTCATCACATCAACATAGCAAGGGACGGATACCATATGATCCAACTATATTAACAAAGCCCGTGATGAATCAAGATCGTGACTTCTCAAGAACAAGAGAGAGAGAGAGAGAGAGAGAGAGAGAGAAAGAGAGAGAGAGACATGATGATGATATACATAGCTACTCGTACATACCCTTAGCCCCGAGGGTGTGATACGTCTCCAACGTATCTATAATTTATGAAGTATTCATGCTGTTATTTTATCATTCTTGGATGTTTTACAATCATTTTATAGCAACTTTATATCATTTTTTGGGACTAACCTATTGACCCAGTGCCTAGTGTCGGTTGTTGTTTTTTGCTTGTTTTTTACATCGCATGAAATCAATATCAAACGGAGTCCAAACACCATGAAACTTTTTGGAGATTTTTTTGGACCAGAAGGAACCCAATGGGCCAGAGCTGCACCTGGGGGGTGCCCCGAGGGGGGCACAACCCACCAGGGCGCGCCAAGGCTCCCTGGCGTGCCCAGGTGGGTTATACCCACCTCGGTGGCCTTTCGTATCGCCACTTTGCACTATAAATTCCCAAATATTCCGAAACACTTCGGGGTAGCCCTAGATCAGAAGTTCCACCGCCGCAAGGCTCTGTAGCCACCGAAAACCAATCTAGACCCCGTTCCGGCACCCTGCCAGAGGGGGGAATCATCTCCGGTGGCCATCTTCATCATCCCGGCGGCCACCACGATGAGGAGGGAGTAGTCCACCCTCAGGGCTAAGAGTTTGTACCAGTAGCTATGTGTTTAATCTCTCTCTCTCTCTCGTGATCTTGATATGTCACGATCTTGATATATCATGGGCTTTGTTAACATAGATGGATCATATGATGTTTCTCCCCTCTATACTCATCTTGTGATGAATTGAGTTTTCCCTTTGAGATTTCGTTGTTATCGGATTGAATACTTTAATGGATTTGAGAACACTTGATATATGTCTTGCAATTGATACTCGTGGTGACATTGGGGTATCGTATTGATTCACTTGATATGTATTTTGGCATTCAACTTGCGGATTCCCGCTGTGACATTGGGGTAATCTATGCATAGGGGTTGATGCACGTTCTTGTCTTTGTTTCTCTGGTAGAAATCTTGGGGCACTCCTTGAAGTTCTTTGTGTTGGATTGAGTATTATGAATCTGAAATTATTTGGTGTTGTTTTAGTACGAACTCTTGATTAGATCGATCGGAAAGAATAGCTTTTGTTAGTTTTAGTATGAACTCTAGGATAGATCGAACAGAAAGAATAGCTTTGAGGTGGTTTCGTACCCTACAAACAATTTCTTCTTATGTTCTCTGCTAGATAGGAACTTTGGAGTGATTCTTCGTTGCACGTTGAGGGATGGTTATATGATCCAACTATGTTAGCATTGTTGAGAGATTACACTAGCGAAAGTACGGACCCTAGGCCTCATTGTCAATCATTGCAATATCATTTGTGCTCACTTTTGTTATTTGCTACCTTGCTGTTTTTATTTATTCAGATTATAAAAATATATTTCTACCATCCATATTACACTTTGCCGAACTAGTGCACCTATACAATTTGCCATTGTATTGGGTGTGTTGGGGACACAAGAGATTTCTTGTATTTGGTTGCAAGGTCGTTTGAGAGAGATTTCTTGTATTTCTTGTATGTGATAATAGTGTTTTGATCTCTGGAAGAGTTCCGGAATTAACCGGAAGGGGTTCCGGATGTTTACCGAAGTGTTCGGGTACAGCAACACTTTATATGGACCAATGGGGTAAAACCCACGAGGTATTGGAAAGGGAAAAAGGAAGTTTTGCTGCTGCCTTAAGCAGTAAGGCAGTACTACCGCTTGTGAAGCGGTACTACCGCTCGTGAAGCGGTACTATCGCATGTGCGCGGGACTGCAGGGATCCGAGTTGGACTCTTTCCTTGCGGGCCAAACCGACCTTGTAGAGGTTTTTGATCCAAGATTAGACCCCAGGACTCAACATATAAATAGAGGGGCAGGGCTAGCACACGGGAGACAACTTACGGCCACGTGCTACCCGTTCCACCGGTGCTCCTCTAGATTGGTTTTCCGCAGTGCTTAGGCGAAGCCCTGTCGGAATTGCTCCACCACCACCATCACCGGAGCGCCATCATGCTGCCGGTGAACTCTCTCTCCTCTCCACCTCCTCTTGCTGGATCAAGACGGTGGAGATCGTCATCAAGCTGCACGTGTGCTGAACACGGAGGTGCCGTCCGTTCGGTACTAGATCGGAAGGATCGTGATCAAGGCCACGAGACGATTCGTGATGAGATCGCGTGACGGATCGTGATGAGATCGCGGGACGGATCATGATGAGATCGCGGGACGGATCGTGATGAGATCGCGGGACGGATCGTGATGAGTTCACGGGACGGTTCGTGATTGGTTCGCGGGACGGTTTGTGATTAGATCGCGGGACGCTCGGCGATTTGGATCGTGAAGAAGTTCGACTACACCAACCGCGTTTCTCAACGCTTCCCGCTTAGCGATCTACAAGGGTACGTAGATCCACTCTCCCTCTCGTAGATACTCATCACCATGGATAGGTTTGCGTGTGCGTAGGAAATTTTTTGTTTCCCATGCGACGTTCCCCAACATATATTCCCAAAGCTATTGATATCATCAAGCGAGGAGTAGCTAACCTTGCGAAAAAACAAGGAATCCTAGAGAGCATACGGAAACTAAGTTCCATGCTTTGGTTATCAAGGTAACTAGCATGGTTGCAGACATCACCGCACTCAACAACGATGTGGAGAACGCCAACCTTGGGAGTGAGGATGAGGAGGAGGAAGAGACACTGATGACCACCACTCAATTTTAGAAGAAGCCCAGGTCAGCTACAGTTGCTGTGACATCAAATATTCTAGATCAAGAGCCTACTCCAGCTACCACACCTTCAGTTACACCCCAAGTGATGGTGTCCTGGACTAGGGGGTACTCACCAAGTCATCTCCCGACCAGTGGGTCGAAAGAGGACCCCCTTGACGGTTCACTAATGGGCCACTTTGGGAAACCCATGACATATACGAGGAAGATTCCATGAGACTTGGTGATCAAGACAAGGAATCCTATCCACCGACATAGCTGACTAGGACTCTTCTTATTCTAGGCCTTTGGCACATTATATAAGCCGAGGCCAGGCTAGTCGATAGAACATTATGACATGAACGCAATATCATTCACCTAGCCCTAGAGTTAGAACATATTTGACGATCTTAAGGTAGATCAACTATGTACTTACACTTATCCATTGATATAAACAAGAGCAGGAAGTAGGGTATTACCTCCATCATAAGGGTCCGAACCTGGGTAAACATCGTCCCCTTGTTCCCAAGGGCAGACCAAGACTTGAAATTACCCGGTGTCCACATAGAAGAACACATGCCTACATGTCAAATAATTCAATGACCTACACACTAAATCAACAAGCAAGTGCAAATTGCACCCGGTTCCAGTGACACCGGCAAGCTGTACGTAGCTTTGCCCCTGCTTGTTCATGTTACCACCCAGCCGATTTTCACACCGATATCGGTGCTTTCACTAAGAGCTCGCTGTTGGATCGCCAAGGATTGATGGCTCGTCTGCAGATTGATAGCATTTTTTGGAGAGTGTATTCATGTTCGTCGTCCCCATATCCTCGAGCGTCGGTTTGACGATTGTTTCGGTGAAATTCTGAGGAATTGAATATACAACAACCTTGTAGAATTTCATTGCGTTGTAATGGAGGAATCTCAGGCAATCTCTGATATAACAGAGGCCTGTCGAATCTGGAAGGGAATTTGTATGAGTTTACGACGAGGGGTCCAGTATCTAGCTCGGACATCCATTGGAACATCCTGCCGTTCATCGGCTGCAGAATTCCTATATCGATCACCCTTCCACATTTCAGCTCGATCCGACCTTCCAAACTCCGGGAAACATCCGATGAGTACATAAACTTTTGGATCTATCTTCTGTGGAAAACAAATCCGACCCGAGTTCGTCTTTTTCATGAACGGGTTGTCGGACGTCCTTTTTAGAGGAAATTTTCTTACCATCTCGGTGAGCCGACCAAGAGTTCGACATCACGAAGGCCAAATAATCATCAAGAGAACCGCTCACCCAATGATTGTACGGGTCAGACCCGCCATTGCTTCATCAAGCCAGTGTTGATCGCGTCACAAATTTTGACCTGTGTCGGCATCGCCGCGCCGCCGCTTCTTCAAGCCGACGTCCACCACGCTGACCTGCTTCGACACGTCGGCTGACATGGGGTCTCTAGCGTCACCTTACCGATCTTCTTTGTCACCTTGGCTACCCGGGGGCTTCACCATCTCTTCATCAACCTGCTTCGAGGACTTCGGCGTCATCAGCAGACTAGCGTCGTCATGTTAGCTGGACCGGGGGCTTTGCCTCATCACATCCATCGTGCTGTGACGCCACTTCATAAAGTCGAGCTCCTTACTCGGTCACCTCAGGACTGGCTTGAGGGCAGGGACCTTGACCCGCCATAGGATTGGCCCATGTCATCAACACCGAGCACATTAACCAGCTAAGTCGCTTTCATGTTCAACTTTTTTGATTTTTTTATTTTGCTTGGTTCAACCAAGCACTATGTTTTTGTCTTAAAACAAAAGTTTGTTTGTCAAAATATTATTTGTTAAAACCAACTTCCTTTACCCAAGTTAACTGAGGGCTCTTAAATTTATATGAGTCGTTTTATAATAAATGTTTTTTCTTCTTGGTCATTGCAAAGTCTTTTTACTACTCCTTTTTATGACGTGAGTGTGTGGTCAATAGCCGGGTAGCCTAGTTCTTTTTAAATCCGTTTGAGGTTAGTTCGCCAAAACTGTCCTGAGAAACACTCCGCCTTTGGGATAGGAGGTTGAAGCCGAAGGCTGACTCGCTTGAAGTCTGGACATCAGATGTATCATGTAAAAGCATGACCGAAGTTCATATTAATTTTAAACCCAATTTTAATTGGCACCAAAAGACTTGATTCAACATAGACGTAAAGCTTTTACATGATTTTTTGGTTTTTCGTGCTTTTGACATAATTAACCTATTTTTATGTTTTTCTTTCAGGAGGAGGGACATTCTCTTGTTCGAGGTGTTCTGTGTGGTGGTTCTGCTTGAAAAATCTTTTCCAACCCGTAGTTCGGCATCTTTCCTCCCGATCTGCACCTCGACATTGTCAAAACATACACAACAATTGAACAAGTTGCCGAGGAGATATGATCCTAGGGTCGGCCATGTTGCCCAATCCAAGTATCGGGGGCTACTGGCTATACATCTCGGTTGAACCATAAAGGTCGTTCCCATCATTAAACTCAGTTAAACTCCTTCAAACTTTTTCTAAACCGATGTAATCTATAACACCTCGGATGCAGCTCAATGCTGGAGCAACGATGCAAGAGGACACCACCACATGGGAAGTACTTCAAACCCGAGGTGTGGCGTAAAAACAAGAAGGCATTGATAAAAGTCGAGAACTTAAAGGGGCTCCTCGGATGCCCGATGTATGAACTCTTCGCATACACCTCGGCGATCCTCAAGACCAGTGATGGGAAGATTTGTTGAACCAGTTTTTAAGACCGATGATCGAAGACGGAGAACTGTTCGAAAGAACCGAGGAGTGTCCCCAACATAAAGACCGGTTTAGGGGTCCTACTGACGGTGTCCTGGACTAGGGGGTACTCACCACGTCGTCTCCCGACTAGTGGGTTGGGAGAGGACCCCCATGGCAGTTCACTAATGGGCCACTTCGGGCAGCCCATGACATATACAAGGAAGATTCCACAAGACTTGGTGATCAAGACAAGGAATCCACTCCACCGACATAGCCGACTAGGACTCTTGTTATCCTAGGCCTCTGGTGTATTATATAAGACGAGGCCAGGCTAGTTGACAGATCATTATGGCATCAACACAATATCATTCACCTAGCCCTATAGTTAGAACACATCTGACAATCTCGAGGTAGATCAACTACGCACTTGATACTTCTCCATTGATATAAACAATAGAAGGAAGTAGGGTATTACCTCCATCAAGAAGGCCTGATCCTAGGTAAACATTGTCCCCTTGTTCTTGTCACCATTCATCTGAGATCCGTAGCTCGAGACCCCCTACCCCAAGGTCTGCCGATTTTCACACAGACACCAAGTGTCCACCCCTCCAGTTCAGCGGACTTCGTTAGCGGCATTCGGCAACGCTCTTCTCTCGACTCCATCGACTCACAAACGAGCTTCTAACAAGAAGTCTACTTCGCCTTTAGGAGTGAAGATAGCACAACCTGATGTTTAGCTCTATATTCAGTCGATCCTTTTGGTAAATTATTGCCAAAGGGGGAGCGTAGATATAGATCATATGGCTTCAAGAGAGAGTGTCTCTCTTTTTATCATTTGTGTTCATTGCTTCTATGATACTTTGAGTTACTCTTGTTTGATTGGCTTCTAAGACTATGCTACTCATGTGTGATCATGCAGTACTTTTTTTTGCTGTGGATGATATATCCACTCTCTATGCTACCTTGCGAGGATCACTCACTTGGTTGCTTGGTGATGAGTGCCCCATGTATTTCATTCATATCATTTTGAGCGCTCCACCAAGATATATGTGACATGGAAGAGTGACCCATGATTCTAATCAATCGTGCATTTGCATTCAAACACAAATTCTAAATAATGCACAAATTTAGGGGAAGCTCTTGCTTGTCACATACTTCTCAAAGCGACGATACTACTCATTGATTATATCATATGTGGAAGCTTTGATCCATATGTTGTCATCGATTACCAAAAAGGTGGATAATGAAAGTGCAGCTAATCTCTTGGTAGTTTTGGTAATTAATAAGAACATACACTTCATTGAACTAATGCCTATTCAAAGACCATTTCAAGAAGTTCAACGTAGGTGTGTCTAGAACATGTGGATGTGGACACCTCAAAATGCTAAGGACTTGGATTGGAAAAAAGATCCAAGACTATTATTTATGGTAAAGTGATCCAAGATCACATTGAGTCCATAGGAAATCCAATACCATTAAAAGGGGTTTAGGTTTTGTTGACGACTCAATTGCTCAATTGCTTAGAGATTTGTCTCCAAAATCCTCAACCACATTCTCACTTTCAAAACTTATCCAATTTCCCTAACTCTATCTTGGACCCACCGAACCATTCCATCCTAACACACTGAGATATCGATGACAGTAGACACAACCTAAACCCTAGTAACTCGGTGAAACCGGTATGGCATTCGGTACCACCAAAGTGCATATGTCAACCTTCTGTGACCCATTTGTTTCGCTTCAAAATCTCTTAGTGAAACCGATCGGGATTACAGAAGTAAGGAATTTCTTAGGTCATCACACTTCGGTGCCTCCGAGCGAAACCATTCGGTCACACAGAAACGTCCAACGTTCAAATCTTTTGAACTACTTGATGCCTCTGAGATTTATGACCGGTCCATCGAGTTGGACAGAGTAACGGATAGATATTTTGTGTTGGCTATATATACCCCATCACCACTACTTACTCTTAGAGAGAGCAACCAGGATGAAGCATAGACCTTTCATATCCATTTCCTGAGAAAGAACTACCCCCACTTGTGTTGAGATCAAGGGATTCCACTCCAACCAGATGATCCTGGATTTCTAGCCTCACCAAGTTGCTTTCCATCCAATTTCTTTCTTCTACCAAGCCAAATTCTGTGAGAGAGTGATTGAGTGTGGAGCAGACTATGTTTTGAAACACAATAGCAAAGAGTTCATCATCAACACAACATCTATTACCTTTTGGAGGGTGGTGTTTCATACATTGGTTAGGGGTCGCTTGTGATTCTCCAAATTGTGTGGAGTTGAACTAACAATTTTGTATGAGCAAGGAGATCACCTACTTTATGAAGATCTACTCCGAGTGAGGCTAGTCCTTCGTGGACATAGGCCATGATGAAATAGACAAAGTTGCTTTTTCGCGGACCCTTCATGGATGGAGCCCTCCGTGGACTAGCACAACTGTTACCCTTCGTGGGTTGAAGTCTTCATCAACGTGGACGTACGATAGTACCACCTATCAGAACCATGCTAAAAATCACAATGTCTTCAATGCGTTTAATTTCTCCGATCCCTCATTTACTTTCATACGCAATGTCTATACTTTCCGATGCCCGGTACTTAGATTGGTTGACTTATGTGAATTGCTAATACTTACCGACAACTAAAATTAGGAAAATGTTAAGTTTTTTTTGATCAAGTAGTTTAACCACCCTCTCTCTCTAGACCTACTTGCGATCCTACACTTTGGATCTCTTTGGTTTGTATATGTGGATTCCTATTATTATGTACGGAAGGAACCAATCCTTCACATTTTAAAGGGAAAAGGTATTAGCCTAGACTCAATAAAAGAAATTTGTATCATATGCATCAAATGCCATCTCTTTTGATGAACCCACTAAAAATAAGTTGGCGTTGTACACGATCGTATATTTTGGAGTAGATCATACGTAGAATTCCACTACGCAGCAATCAGGCTGCAGCAGGCAGGGGTGGTGCTTGGTTCAAAAGGATGTCTCAACGTTTGGTGTGGAACACGCCGAGGAAATTTCAACCGGCGACCTTTTGTCCTGATATTCGATGACGCCGTGGCGATTTATTTGCTGAAGACCAACCGAGTGGAGTTCCATGCCCGGGAGGGAGACAAAAGCTGGGGCGCGTGTGTCCGTGGAGCTGTGGACCAACACAGAGCAAGTACCTGCGTAGTACTAGTGCGTACCCGGCGGCAGGCCCAGCTTACTGACACGCCACTACTAGTACGCCATGTGCTGCGGTTTGCTGGCCTTCATCCAGATGAACAAAAGCATGGAGCAGACGCGAGATTTGGTGGTTTTTGTGTTTCCTGCGATGGCGAATTGAGGGATTCAAATTTCAAACCTGCGCACAACACGCTCGGATCGAGCAGCGAGGTCGTCCTGATTCGCGTGGATTTGGTACTAGTATGGCTTTTGTCATTGTGGATTTTGGACCAAATTTTTTGTTGACAGCATGGATTTTGGAGCAATTGTTTTTTGACAGCATGGATTTATGATGATCAGAGGGGTGGTAGGCTTTCTGCTCCCCCACCGTAGCCCGTCTGTTTCTTTGCTTTTTGAAATGGCTGCATAGGTAACTTCCCCCACAGCCAAAGAAAGAGAAAAAGGCAGAAAGGTAAGGCGAGGCTAAAAGTCTTCTTTTCCCCTCCGGCGGCCCGCCCGCTGCCGTTGCTCCTTCTGCCTGCGCTGCAGCCAGGCAGCCAGCATGCATGCAGCTGCCGGACCGGATCAGTTCGTAGGAGGAGTGGGGGCACGCGGCGCCATTGATCCTACGCTCTCGCACGGGATCTCTGACCAGGTGAATTAAGATTGAACTTTTGGAGGCCCGATCATGCATAATGCCTAGTGCGGATTTGGTCTTGTTTGAGATGGTAAAACGGACGCCCATGTCCGGTTTAGGCCGGCCTAGTGTCCAGGCACCCAACGGTCATCGCATCCTTAACTTGTTCATGATGGATGTAAATTAAACAAACACAAAAAAAAAGCATGGGAAAACAAAAAAAAAGCATTGTAGAATAGCTTAAAACAGAAATAACTTAATTAAATTGTACGTCGTCACGGCCATGAACAGTATTTAAGATGAAATTTAAAAACATAAAAAAGATAATGAGGTCGCCCCGCGCATCGCAGAAGTCGTCGACGTCGCTTCCGATGTCATCGTTGCCGCCATCTTCAGGCGTCGTCGTCCCCGTCGTCGTTCGTCAGGTCGATGTAGGGTGGGGGCGTCCAGAGGTGGGGCGGCGCCCCCCAGAGTGGGGCGGGCGCGTGTTGTGTAGGCGGCGGGGGCGACGGTGCAAGGGGTGGTGACCACGACGCCCATGCATGCTCCTCTGTGGGCTCCTCCTTCACCTCCTGCTTGACGTCCAGCTCCGGCACGTACACGTCTCCGGAGGCCGACACATCGAGCATCTTCCTGTAGGCCCTCCCAATCCTCCTCCTATTGGCGTCTATACTCCCGCTCGTTGTCCTTCATGACGGCCTGCAGGAGCCACTCCTCCTCCTCGGCCGTCATGGCGGGAGGTTGCGAGGATGGCGGCAACGGGGAGGGAGACGACGTAGGTGTCAGGACGCGCACCCGCGTGCGGCCACACACTCTTGGCGGGCTCGGTGTGCGCACCCGAGCCGCACGCGATGCACTCTGGGACACATGGGGCGGGCTATCACCACGGCCGGCAAAAAACATTTGCCGACACATGTCGTGCTCGTCCTGGAACCATGTGTCCCAGAGTGGCGAGTCGACGGCGTACTCGCGGTTGGCGAGGGGCTGGCGCGACGACAGGCAATCTTCTAGAGGCCGCTCGCCGGGATGGGGTGAATGGGCACTCGATCCGGGCTCAAATGCCACCCATTGGGGAGGTGGGCATCTGACCACGGCAACAGTGTGTCGGTCTCTCAGTATCGACGGCATACTTCAACCTTGGCGTAGAGCTGGAAGCGTGGCAAGACCGTCGGGGGGGGGGGGGGGGGGAGGGGGAGGGGGGAGATGGAGAAGGACGCCGACGAGGTGGAGTGGCTTGCCGCGCTTCCAAACGAGGCGAACGACGACCACACCTCGAGGTCGTGCTTGCACTTCTTGCCGGGGTGCCACTTCCAGAAGCACATGGCCGGCGGGGAGCAAGGTGGACGGTGGCTAGGTTTCGGTGTCTCCGATGGAAGGGGGAAATGGTGGGGAAGTGGATGAGGACGGGTAAATGGAAGTGGATAAAAAAGGATGTGGCCGGGGGCTGTGTGGGTGGCTGACTTATGAGCCCAACCACCCGTGCGCATTGACTAGGGTCAGTGAGAAGTGGTTGGATGGCCGACACGCGGCAGGCATGAGTCGGATGCTGAGAAGCCGTGTGGCCATCCGTTCGTTACGACCGCAAAGCTTGGTTAACTATGTTTTTAGAATGGATTGAGCCGGACAAAAAACAAACACAATTTAAGAATAAAGATATGCGTTGAGTCGGCTCGTTTGCTCTTTTAAGCCCAAACGAAGACAGCCGGATCATTTAAGGGTTTGCGTTGGAGTTGACCTAACTCCCGACTAGAACTGTACAGGAGCCAACTGAAAGATAAGGAAGGTCGGTTGTGATTGTGAATCAGCGCGCGCAAGAAGGATTCCTGTCGTGTCCATCCACCGGAGAGCTAGTTGACGAGCTATAAGACTTACTGTTTAATTAAGACTGATGGAGAATTAGGGACCGCACTTGGGAGTACTCCGCACCACACGCGTATTATCTATATCTATCTATCTCGGGCAGCTGTGCCAAGTTACCTTTGTGTCACTTTGGCATATAGACACTCGACAGCATAAGAATGCACCACTACTCGACTCGACCATCATCCAAGGAAAGGACCAGCTAGACCACCATGATTAAAAATCTAATCATACCCATCGCGAGAAGAAAAGTCAGAAAGTGAAAAGTAAAATGCCATGGAGTATGTTCATGCATGCCAGGTAAATTTGGGAAACATTCCTCCTCCATTAACCACGGCCCTTTTGTTCGGTCTGCACCATTTATAATTATAAATGGCCTAGGCACATATACTCTCTTTACCTACATGTATCAGCCAGTGAACGTACGTGCATGATCTAAAATTAAATCATGGGTGGGCGTGGAAGAAAGTAGGAAGCTACATATAATAGCGAGAGAATCACGCTAGTAATTAGCACCGAGCGAGTTTTAATCGCAAGAAAACGGCACCCGTCCGTTTGCAACAAATGTGCCAATGTCAGTGGGCACAAGAACGTGTAGATGCTGCATGTTGTTCCCTCCTTCGCGGCCTAGAGGAGAAGTGGAGGACATGCACGATCAGTGGCGGAACTAGGGGGTCGACCTTCCACATAGCCTATTAATCATAGATTTTTTTTAAATAATAATAATAATTAAATTTCTGTGAAGAATTACACTATTGGACCACCCCGTCATGTCGAGTTGGATCCGTCACTGTGCACGATGCCACGAGTGCACGTCTTCCGTGTTGACTTCATGTCAGCCCGCCTTTCTCGTCATCTGCATCTTCCTCGCATTGTGTTTTTAGGTTTCCTTACATTTTTAATCCACACTTGTTCGCCTTTTTCAGTTTCAAGTCATCTTTCTTTGACGGAGGGAAATCGACGAGCGGTTAGAAAAATGGTACGTGGCAGGAATTTCGGGATCCAAGATTCTTACGCTGGTTCAGTGAAACGAGTGGGCTCTTAATTTTCTGGCCGGCCTCATCAGGCCTTTCGAGTGCTCAGTCGTTAGGTTTTGTTGAAACATAAAAATTAAATTTAGTTTAATCACATATTGCTGGGCAGCGGCATTAGGTTGTGCAATTGGTTCACACATAAAGCTATTGGTTGGAGCAGCAATTTCTCCAAGGTTGCGATCCATAATGGTATTTTGGGGCGTTTTAGAGACAACACTTGAAACAAAAATTAGAACTGGAATAATAAAAAAAATGAAAATAAAAACTGAAATGGAAGTTGTAACAAAACCCTAAAAACAATGACTGGCAACACAATTCCTCCATGGCAATGCCGCCAGTAAAATGTTTGACGAGTCCTTTTAGTTATCCGGTAAAGGGCAACAGAAAGGTTCTCTCCCTCTTTCCTCAAGGTGTGATCCAGAGTTATCAAATACACGAGGGGGCGTGCACTTGCGACAAGAGTTTCTACCAAGATTTTGCATGAGTATTCCATTCTCGTTTTTAGACTGGAACGTTATCACAGTTGTTACTAAACACTTATAATAAAAGCAGGCACGCATATGAGGAGTTGATTCTTACAACCATATGTTTGTGATCGGGATCATCATGATCTTAATTTTCAATTTGAAAGACAATCGTTAAAATGTGCTTGCAACGATCGAAGCGAGGGATGTGTCAAAATTACATCTTGACCGAAACACAGCCTCCATCAATGGTTAGTTGCCCACCATAGGCCCTATCAGTTGCACGGGCTTATCTCGGTAACTAAGATAAATTTAAAAAATATTGGGTGTTTAATTACTACACCTTATATATCCCTAAGGATTGGCTTTACGCTGCCATACTAAACCTTTTTATCACTAGTGTTCAGTATAACACTCCACTTCCTCCTTGCACTTAACATCTTCATTGCTTGAACTCCCTAATCCTGGGTACTTGCAGGGATGAAGAATGCGAGAAATACAGTAGACAATTACGATGCAATTTTATTTCACACATACATGATGTTCATCCAGAGTCATTCCATCGATCCCTCTTACAAACACATCGGGTTGCAAGGTTATGCATCAACCCATTGCACGCCTTACCTAATTACTCACACATGGCGATCGGATCACATGAAGAATCATTGAAGAAGACATCAAGATGAAAGATTTGTTTGTAGTACGTATGTCTTACAATGGTTGCTGGATGCGATACACGATTACAAGTATGCAAACTTGGAGGTGGATTGTTGCACTAATGGAGGTGGTGGTGGCTATGGAGTTGATATGGCAAATTGCGACGGCTAGGGTTGATAAATGGCTTCTCGTGCGGAGATGGAGATTTTGGTGATGCTCCTCCACGATTCTGGTATGGTGCTCTTTATAAAAATTGGAGGGTTGGACGCCACGGTGCGGCTGGCACCTCGTATCAGACGTCGTCTTGCGTTGTGTTTGTTTTGCTGCACCTCCTCTTTCTCCATTTTGCTTCTTTTCCATGTAAATGAAGATTTTTTTATCCATATAAAGCTTATTTTCTTGTGGAAACATAATAAAGAAAGGATTTTGCAATCTCTTTCAATCTTTAGTGATTAGTGACAATATTAGAGCGAATATCTCAGATTTTATAAGATAAATCGGTTAAAACAACGTTGTGATGAGCGTAAAAATACACTCATTATTGACATTAAACTCGCTAGATCAGAACCACATGAAGTAGGATGTGGGAGGGAGAGGTGCCATTGGTAGTGGTAGTGGAGGATCAATGGTTGAGCCCAGTTTACAGAGAGGGCACAAGTTGTGACGTAACCGTCGGAAGGCTCGAAAAAATGGGTGTTTTGGAGGAGGGAGAGAAAGAACAGATAGGCTGAAGGGGTGGCGGGGGCGGGGGGATGAGAAATCAATCGCTGGGGATGAGGTATACATGGGAAAAATTCGATGAGGGGTGACCGTACGATAAATGGAAGGGACGTTCGATCGATGAAGAGCGAGCGAATGAACGAAACGACGTACGGACTACCCGCAAACACAAAAGCCCCTAAAAATGGCAACTTTTCTGTCAACCTTCCAACACGGCAAGCAGCTTGCCTAGTCCTTGATGGTCATATATATTTTGGAGTAGGTCAAACGTAAATAATTTGAGCTGTGGACTCTTGGTCCAGACCGCTCCACAGCAAAGCAGGCAGGGTGGCGCTCAGCTCCAAAAGGATCTCTCAACGTCGGGCAACACGCCGAGGAAACTTCAACGGGCGACTTTTTGGCCTCATCATATCCGTCGGTTGCGGACGCGGCGGCGGTTTCTGGAGGACGGAGGACCAAAGTGGATGTGGATCTCCATGGCCGGGAGGGAGACAAAAGCTGGGACGCGTGTGTCCGTGGAGGCGAGGACCAACGGAGAGCAAAGTAGTGCTGCGGCTCATGCTCACTGACACTGACATGGCACTGGTTGAGTAGGACGCCTCTGCTTGCCATGTGCCGCGGCGGGTACGTGCGTTCGTTGCAGGCTTTCAGTTTCAGGCCAGATGAGCAAATGGGCAGAGCAGATTTGCTGGAGTTTTTGGTTCGTTTTTGCGTTTCGAATGGAGGGATTCAAATTTCGAAACCTGCATACAGGCGTTCGGGGTCCGGAACGGCGATCCACCGACGGATTCGCGTGAGTTTGGTTTGGTACTACCATGGCAATTGTTCGTGTGCATTTTGGGGGCTTTTACAAGAGTAGTATTTTGGCGCAAATTGCGCAGGAGTGCTATGAAGGTGAGAGTAGTAGTAATACTATTAGCCTTTCTGCTCCCCGCCCACCGTAGCTTCGAAAGAGAGAGAGAGAAAGGCGAGGCGAGGCGAGGCGAGGCCAAAAGTCTTCTTTTTCCGTCCTGCGTCCGCTGCCGCTGCCGTAGCAGCTCCTGCACTGCTCGCAGGAGAACGAGGAGTACATGCACATGCTCTACGGACTACTGCCCGCTCTCCCCCTCCTATTTTATTGCTATGGCATGGGACCTGGCTACTGAAGCTGCGACCGCCGGCAAAAAAAACACATATTTGGCCTGAGAGTAAAACTAATTTACGATCTGAACTCATTTTGATTTTTTTTACAAACTGACCGTTTTTTATGACGTCCGACAACCGGATGCTGCACGCCATTATGCAGCGTCTGAGCCTTAGGCACCGCACCACCGGCCAACATGACATCCCGGACCCCATTCCTGATTGTGCAACACCTATGCGAAAGGAGCTGCACTACACTGTGCAGCGCCTATTCGAAAGGAGTTGCCACTATAACAGGATCCCCTCTTTAGCAACGGAGCATTGCGTTGCCAAATGTACATATATCCGTTGTTAACGTCTACACGAACGGATTAGTATCCGTTGCCATTGGTGGCGTTGGAAGAGTCTACAACAACACATATAATTGTGTTGGTAATCGGCCCGCAGAAGCGTTGCAAGATAGCAACATATATATCTACACGTAACAACACTTCGTATACGTTGCTTATTACCCTACACACACTAATTTTCCCATTACAAATTAGTGCGGTGCTTCCATGCATCTGTACACAATATGAACAATTATTGGTATTTTATATATTACAAACAATAGTGCAAGGAGCAACAATCCACTAAACAAAAAGATTTCATATATTTAATCAACTCGGTTGCATTACATGGAAAACAATCTGAAAAAGACATTACATGATCTCCTATATAAGCATGAAAATGACATTCTAGAACGTAAATGTAAAAAATATCTTATAGTAGCCCCATTCTCCACCTTTCTATCAACAACTTAGCCATGCATCATCGTCATCTTCATCACCCTTCATGCAGGATGACAAGCTTCTCTATGAACTTCTAGCAGACGCCTTCTACGACATTGTTATAGGATGCACCACCATCCGCCCATCGTTCAGTACAGGAATTAACTGGAAAAGTGCCACTGCAACATATAAATAAAACAGAATGAAAATTCAGCATGAGGAGATGGAAGCCGCATGTAACACTTAAATATTCTCGGATTGATCATTTATCCAAGGAAGGCTTACATCAGTTCAGCGTATTGTAAATGATCAATACAAATCCTTGACGTTCCTTATTCCTAGCAGAGGCGCGATTTAGTTGTATCAAGAATGTATAATTGTGGACTTCTTCTGTTAGGCACTCTTAAAATTTGTCACCTCAATCTTTTTCTTTTCATTTGCCACATGTCGCAAGCCAAACATACATTAGACCATATATCTAACATATAGGCATGCATGCCGTAATGAACATGGTTCCCTCTTAGTAAAATAGGAGAAGTCTCATCCTAAGATTAAAGATTAGTCACGTTAAGGCATCTAGATTATACTATACACAAAAATTGTAAATTGTATACTGTGATTGGGTAATTGCAACTTTAAGATAGCCACACACTGTTTTTTTTTCTGTCCACCGAACTAAATAAAGAAGAGTAACTTGAACTAACCTCACAAAAAGAAAACTTGAACTAAGATAATGGAAACTGATTGTACCATATAACTTACATTCAGGTGTGCATTCCGTTCCACAAAGCTTCCGCGGACCAACGGAAATCCCTTGGAAACATCCTATATGGATAGTTGGGAATATAGTTCGTAGAGACAATTTTTAAAAACTTGGTTTCTGTCTATTTTGTCGCCAGTGCCTCAAGGCAAGTCTAAAGCAACCCACATTCTGGTATCCTGCGATAAGTTCAACCGAAGTCTTAAACAATGAACAACTCAAGGTGGAATTTCCATATACAGTATTCTCTGTATTATAAGCACCTTTAAAAAAAAAGTTAAACCGGAAGTGCAAAATGGAGCTCGAACTCCAGGTAGTTCTTTATCTGAAACATCCATGTGCAAAAATATTGATGAAATCACCATATTTGAGCAATTTATACTACTAGTCGTTAGCCCGTACATTTTTCGTATGGGCTAATGTTTATCTTGTGTAGCTTTGTAAGTTTTCATCTGTTAACTTTCTACCAGTAATCTTTACCAGTAATCTTTATTTCGTGTGCTAAATTTTTCTACCTTCGAATAAACTTTTTCTTCTAAATTTGTAGTTCAACATCGAACTCGCTGCTATCGTACAATACTCAAGAAATAAAATAAATAGTTCAAAACTTCTGCCGTGACTCTCTTTCATTTTCAGTACTATATATATCAGGAAATAACTAATCTTTTCATTGCGGGGGAGGAAATAACTATTCTGGTGTTCTTGTAAATCTTAAACTATGGCCTGCTATCTTAGTAATATTAACATTGTAATTGTTCTTACTGCTCACATTACATTCAAGTTCTAGATGATTTAGATACAAATAATCTAACCATCGCCCGCAAAAAAGTAACCATATATAAAATGAAGGGAATTATAAAGTTTTGTTTGCCGCTGAGCAAATAGTTCTTTTTTTTGTTCGGAAAGAAAACTGACCCATGAGTCTAAAAACAGATGCCCTACAAACTGAAACCGGGGTTTGCAACATATTGCTTTCTATAAAGATCAGTCCAAACGGACTGACTTGACTCATTCTCATATCCCAACAAACTGAAACGAAGTATACTGAAGCATGTACATTAGTAGATTGAAGTATGGTTTGAAAGAGCACGGAAAGGCATTATAATACTACTATGTAGTGAACGCTTCACAAAAGTTTTAAGCACACCAAACCTTGCATTGATGCATCGGCAAGAATTAAAGCATTACTCTGGTTCTCTGCAAGAGCACGTCTTTGACAGCAAGCTAGAGGCCAACACCTGTAACCACACTGGATTGATCATACTCAGCCCTTCCTTTAACCTAGTTGATTCACCCTCCATCATACTCACCTACAGTACAACGGCCACCCTTTCCAATCTAGGCGGATTGCTTCCAGCAGACAACAGGCCACCAGTGATCTGATGTTCTGATACTACCACTTTAAGTCTTCCGCCTGTCCACTTGAAAACACCCTGCGCAGATCATTACCTGAAAGATATAGCCATCTTGCAAGTTATGTTTTCTTGGGGACTAATGAAAGATGCTAAGCTGCATGAAAAATAAGCATAAAATGAAATTAATTAATAAGGGAGAACAGTTTGAGCTGTACATATGATGAACATTGTTGTACATAATGAGATATGTAAACATGAACGATGCATACACACCGTGTTTTGCATTGTCGCGGTTTCAATTAGAGTCATACATGGTGGCAGTAATATGAGAGAGGGATAGAGGTAAACAAGTATGCGCTCGGTATTATACAGTGTCAAAGGCAAGAAGGAAAAGGGCAACAAACCGTCATGCTAGGCATCCTCTGATTTCAGTGCAATGACATTGATGCCGGTGAAAGCCAGCGCCGAGATGGTGGATCAGGATGAGCGATCAAAGTAGCGTCGATCGACGTCACGATGGCCAACAAAGAATCAGCCCTGGCCTGCTACAAAAAGAACCAAACAGTATAAGAGAAGAGACGGTCAGAGGAGGGGTGGCTTGCTGAACCATCAACAGCGTCGGAGTCGAGATTGCTGAGGCGGAGCACCACTACGAAGGCCGAGTCGGGACCGGGGCATGCGGAGACATGACGCGTAGTAGGGCGACAAACCAGAGGAGGCGCCGGCGACCTGTGGAAACTAGGGTTGCTGCGGGCCGCATGTAGGGGCACGGAGAACGACGCCATGGAAGGGGATCGCCGGGGGGGGGGGGGGGGGGGGGGGCAGTGAGGGGTAGCTGTTCCGGTGAGCAGCGGCGCAGCAGGCGCCGTAGCTAGCCCAAATCAGAGGTGGTGGCAGCGCTGCGGTTACAGAGATAAGAGATTTGGATTGGCTCAGTGCTACTTGAATGGAGGAGGTAGAGATAATGTGGAGATTATGAAGGTGGGTACGTACGGGGAGGTTACACTAGTAGAAAATAGAGCATTGGTTCGGACCGGGCCAGCACATTAGTCTCGGTTCAGTCACGAACCAAGACCAATGGGGACAACAATCCCGGTTCATGAGGCCAGGGGTCGGGCGGGCCACGTGGGGCATTGGTCCCGGTTCGTCTGGAACCTTTGGTCCCGGTTCCAGACACGAACCGGGACCAATGTGCCTCACTCTTGGCCCACAATAATTGGTCCCGGTTCGTGGCTGGATCCGGGACCAAAGGGGGTCCTTTAGTCCCGGTTCCAGCCACGAATCGGGACCAATGAGATGCCTATATATACCTCTCTCGCCAGCGAGCAGATCACTCCACATTGCTCTGTTTTTCAGGCCGGCGAGGGGAGAGCTTTGTGGTGCTCTAGCTCACCTCCTATGCAGATGAGGTGTTTGATGAAATACCCAAGCCAGACTTAAGCTTTCTCCTCTCGAAGCTCCTTGTCCAAACTCCATTTTCGTCAAGATTTGTCTAGGTTTGGCGGTCCGTCCTGTCCCGTCCCCGTCCTAAAACCGCCGTCGATCGTCCGCGCGTGGTGAGCCTCTTGATCTTATCTTCTTGCTAAAAGAAAATATACTTACTCGCATGATTTTCTTACTTTTATTATTGTTTGTTATTATATAGTGCCATGGTTATGGTATCTGCCCACGTCGGCCCTCGTCCAGTCTATGATTCAGATGTGGTATATTATCTTTTATATAACTATTTCACATATCTAATGTCCATGACAATTAATTATGCCACCAACTTAACGTAAATGTTTTTATCTATAGGAAGTAGTTGAACCAGAAATTCCAACCGACTATACAATTCTGCTCGAGAAGTTAACAGAAGCTGAAAAAGAAATCGATCATTTTAAAGAAAAAAATTAAAAGAACTGAAGATGACAAGATGGGATTGGAGTTGCATGTTGCCGATATCGTCGACGATCACAAGACCAAGATGGATGCAATGTGCTTGAAGCTTAGAAAGATTAGAAAATATGTCATTCATACTCAGGCTTGGGATCATTATTCCGTTGGATCAATTGATACCTTAGTAGCGGTTATGATTGCATTTGTTGTTGCATTTAAATTTTTTACGTAGTTTTCGCCGTATGTTTTAATTAGATGCTCTAGAGAGCTATATGTTGCTCAATAATGACAACTATGTATGAACTGTACGTATTTAGTTTGGTCATTATTGTACTTTGGCTTTAATGTGCAGATGAATTTCTATTAATTTGGTCACTTCTCTATTCATGATATGTTAAATGATTTTTAATACACTTTATTATATAACGCACGCAGATAAACCGGCAATGAATGTACGGTGACCGACGCACCTCCGAGTATATTAAGGGCCTGCATAATTTTGAACAAAAAAAATCTAGAGTTCAAATAAGTTCATGAAAATGAAATGTCTTTTGTAACCGATGAGTTTCCGTCCGGAACCCCGATACTTCGAAAGAGACTGTCCGTTTTGTGCACGAAGTGCATCCAGCTTTTGCCGTAACCCTCTCAACTTTTTAGCACATGCTATGTGGGTGAAATGATGATACCATGCCAACTTTCAACATTTTCAGAGTTCATTTGTAGTGCTTTCCAATTTCAGGGTCATTTAGATCAAAAAAATCAATAATTGCACGAAAAATACCAAATGAAGTCAGAAATGGTTGAAAATTGATGATGTGGCTTTGAATGGTGCATTTTGAAAACACAAAAAGCCTGGAGTTCAAATAAGTTCTAGAAAATTAAATGCCTTTTGTAACCGATGAGTTTCCGTCCGGAACCTTGATACTTCGAAAGATACTGTCCGTTTTGTACACGAAGTGCATCCAGCTTTTACTATAATCCCCTCAACTTTTTAGCACATGCTATGTGGGTGAAATGATGATACCATGCCAAGTTTCAACCTTTTCAGAGTTCATTTGTAGTGCTTTCCGATTTCAGGGTCATTTAGTTCAAAAAAATCAATAACTGGATGAAAAATAACAAATGATGTCGCGAAGGGTTGAAAATTGATGATGTGGCTTTGAATGGTGCATTTTGAACACACAAAAAGCCTGGAGTTCAAATAAGTTCAAGAAAATGAAATGCCTTTTGTAACCGTGAGTTTCGGTCCGGAACCCTGATACTTCGAAAGAGATGTCTGTTTTGTACACGAAATGCATCCAGCTTTTGCCGTAACCCTATCAACTATTTAGCACATGCTATGTGGCTGAAATGATGATACCATACCAACTTTCAACCTTTTGAGAGTTCATTTGTAGTGCTTTTCGATTTCAGGGTCATTTAGCTCAAAAAAATCAATAACTGCACGAAAAATACCAAATGAAGTCAGAAAGGGTTGAAAATTGATGATGTGGCTTTGAATGGTGCATTTTTACACACAAAAATCCTGGAGTTCAAAGAAGTTGAAGAAAATGAAATGCCTTTTGTAACCGATGAGTTTCCGTCCGGAACCCTGATACTTCGAAAGAGACTGTCCGTTTTGTACACGAAGTGCATCCAGCTTTTGCCGTAACCCTCTCAACTTTTTAGCACATGCTATGTTGGTGAAATGATGATACCATGACCACTTTCAACCTTTTCAGAGCTCATTTGTAGTGCTTTCCAATTTCAAGGTCATTTAGCTCAAAAAATCAATAACTACATGAAAAATAACAAATGATGTCGGGAAAGGTTGAAAATTAATGATGTGGCTTTGAATGGTGCATTTTGAACACACAAAAAGCCAGGAGTTCAAATAAGTTCAAGAAAATGAAATGCCTTTTGTAACCGATGAATTTCCGTCCGGAACCGTGATACTTCGAAAGAGACTATCCGTTTTGTACACGAAGTGCATCCAGCTTTTGTCCTAACCCTATCAACTATTTAGCACATGCTATGTGGGTGAAATGATGATACCATGACAACTTTCAACCTTTTCGGAGTTTATTTGTAGTGCTTTTTAATTTCAGGGCATTTAGCTCAAAAAATCAATAATTGCACGAAAAATACCAAATGAAGTCAGAAAGGGTTGAAAATTGATGATGTGGCTTTGAATGGTGCATTTTGAACACACAAAAAGCCTGGAGTTTAAATAATTTCTAGAAAATGAAATGCCTTTTGTAACCGATGAGTTTCTGTCCGGAACCCTGATACTTCGAAAGAGACTCTCCGTTTTGTACACGAAGTGCATGCAACTTTTTACCATAACCCTCTCAAATTTTTAGCACATGCTATGTGGGTGAAATGATGATACCATGCCAAGTTTCAACCTTTTCAGAGTTCATTTGTAGTGCTTTCCAATTTCAGGGTCATTTAGCTCAAAAAAATCAATAACTAGAGGAAAAATAACAAATGATGTCGGGAAGGGTTAAAAATTGATGATGTGGCTTTGAATGGTGCATTTTGAACACACAAAAAGCCTGGAGTTCAAATAAGTTCAAGAAAATGAAATGCCTTTCGTAACCGATGAGTTTCCGTCCGGAACCGTGATACTTCGAAAGAGAATGTCAGTTTTGTACACGAAGTGCATCCAGCTTTTGCCGTAACCCTCTCAACTATTTAGCACATGCTATGTGGGTGAAATGATGATACCATGCCAACTTTCAACCTTTTGAGAGTTCATTTGTAGTGCTTTTTGATTTCAGGGTCATTTAGCTCAAAAAAATCAAGAACTGCACGAAAAATACCAAATGAAGTCAGAAAGGGTTGAAAATTGATGATGTGGCTTTTAATGGTGCATTTTTAACACACAAAAATCCTGGAGTTCAAATAAGTTGAAGAAAATGAAATGCCTTTTGTAACCGATGAGTTTCCGTCCGAAACCCTGATACTTCGAAAGAGACTGTCCGTTTTGTACACGAAGTGCATCCAGCTTTTGCCGTAACCCTCTCAACTTTTTAGCACATGCTATGTTGGTGAAATGATGATACCATGACAACTTTCAACCTTGTCAGAGTTTATTTGTAGTGCTTTCCAATTTCAGAGTCATTTAGCTCAAAAAAAATAACTAAAATTATAAACCTCTAGTATTTTTGAAACTAAAATTATATAAAACCTAAAAATTACCAAATTGAATATAATGTGAAAACAAAGTAAATTAAATAGCAAGAAAAATAGCAAAAGTGAAAATAGATGCGCTTACACTGAAATTCAACCTAAATTCAAGGTGCTAGTTAGGAACCTAACTAGCATTTTGAATTTAGGTCAAATTTCGTGTATAAGGGCATCTATTTTCACTATGAGAGGAGCTTGACAGGTCAAGCGCATCAGGGCTTATAAACAGGTGTTGTCTCCCCTCGACTAGCGAGGTGGGACTAAACATCTGTTGCTTCCCCGCCGACCGATGAAAAGGGACCAGTGGTCCCGGTTGGTGGCAGCAACCGGGACCAATGGCCCCCTTTTGTCTCGGTTGGTGCCATCAACCAGGACCAAAGGTCCCTGTACCCGCCCATTGGGCTGCTGAAAACAGGGCTTTGGTCCTGGTTGGTGGCACCAACCGGGACCAAAGGTTCCTGTTTCCCGCCCTTTGGGCTGCTGAAAACAAGGCTTTGGTCCCGGTTGGTGGCACCAACCGGGACTAAAGGTGGGCATTGGTCCCGGTTGGTGCCACCAATCGGGACCAATGCTTCTTCTATATAAGAAGCACTTAGGAAATTTCGCAGTTTTCATTGCCCTCCTCGTCTCCCCGTCGCCGTCCTCGCCGCCCCCGTCGCCTCCCCGTCGCCGCCCCCGCCGTCATCATCCCCCTCCTCGTCGTCGCCCCGTCCCCGTCGCCTCCCCTGTTGCCGCCCCGCCCTCGTCGCCGTCCCTGCCACCCCCGTCGCCGCCTCCCCCGTCGCCCCTGTCGCCGCCCCCGTCAACGCCCCTCCCCCGCCGCCCTCGTCGCCGCCCCGCTCCCGTCGCCTCCCCTCCCCCGTCGCCTCCCCCGCCACCCCCGTCGCCGCCCCGTCCCCGTCGCCGCCCGCCCCCGTCGCCGCCCCGTCGCCGCCCCTGCTGTGAGCCGCTGCTGCCCCGGCTCCTTGCAATTTTTTTTAAAAATATATGTTGATTTTTTTATATGATGAATGTTTATGTTAGATTAGTATGTGTATGTTAGATTACAATTTTTTTTATGATGAATCTTTATGTTAGATTAGTATGTTTATGATGAATGTTTATGTTAGATTAGTATGTTTATGATGAATGTTTATGTTAGATTAGTTTATTGTTTTATGTTTTATTTAATTATTAGGATTCCTAAGAAAAAATAGTATGTGTATGTTAGATTACAGAATTTTTTTGGGTTTTATGAAAAATTAGTTTAATTAAACGATAAGAAAACGTTCTCATAGGAATTTGTCGACGATGCCCGGCCCGCATCGTCTTCGTCGAGTAGTTCGCGAGAGCCTGCTTGATAGGCGTCGTGTCCGGGACTGGGCTCCGCCGGGTTGGCACTAGGAGGTGCTACCTTCCCAGGCTTGGAGGTTGGTGAGGAATGTAGGTATCTTCGTCGACCCGGACCTTCTGTGGTGGCAGTCACGCGGGCTACTTTCGATGCGGAGGGAGCGGGCACATGCGGAGGTGGTACGTCGCCTTGTCAGGGAGGAGGACGAGCACGTCCGTCGCTACATGGCGGCGTTGGACGCCCGGTTCGACAATACCTGGCAGGTCCTTCAGGGATCTCACTTGAGTTATGATCCCGTGATGGTTCCTTATCTTTGGGTGTCCACCGCCGGCGACTCAGAGACCGCTAGTGAACCGAGTTCACCGTCTTCCACTTTGGATTATAGGATATTCGATCTGTATTAGTGATCTTATATGATAATATTCGAGATGTATTAGTTAATATTTGATGATGCATTAACTGGATTATTCGGGATGATGTATTATTGATATTATATTCGAGGTTACTATAAATATTAATGTATTTGTGATATTTTATCGGTATAATGCGTGTGTGACTTTCGGTCTGTCGTTGCTCCTTGTGTGACTTCCATGTGTGTTCTTGATGGAGGAATTCCGACTGTTGTCGTGGGGGGCGTCTCCTCTTTTGCCTCTTCTTTGCGATATACTCGTCGGTATAATGCGCAAGAAGAGAAGAGGGGGGGGGGGGCGGCCATCACCGGCGATCGAACTATTACTGTGAGAGATTGCCCACCAACATATATACACCACCATATCAGTGAGAGAGAGAGAGCACCAACACAACCATGAGATATGAGAGTTACTTAAGGAAAGCCTCGACATACCGAAAGTCACACACGCATTAGGATCCAAAGCGTGCCGTAATTCTTGAACTGGCTTATTTGGGACGATGTATTAGTGATATTATATTCGAGTTCATTATAAATGTATTTGTGATTTGCAAGTCATTCCGGTAAAACATAGAGAATATTTTCTATGTCGTTGCTCGATATATGAAATGGGTTGACTTTAGGTCCGTTTCGACTCCTTGTGCGTCTTTCAGTGAGAGAGAGTGTCCACCATATATATATATACATATATATATATATATATATGAGAGAGGAAGAATCCCGACTATTGTCGTGGGGGTCGCTTCTCCTTCGTACCAGTGTGCTAGACATTTTGGTGTAATGCACTCTGGGTCGAATGGAGGAGCCACCATCACCGACGGTCGCAATATCAGAGGGAGTTCCCACCATATACGTGAGACGAGAGTTTAGGAAGGAAAGACTCGACGGACCTAAAGTCAACCCGTTACATATTGAGTAATAGTGATATCTGTGTTGATCAGTTTTCTCGTAGTTTCATTCGATCGATTTTAAATGTTTCAACTATGAACATAGGAAATGTCTGACGACAAAAGTGAATTCGGTATGTGCGAATACTGCGAAGACAAGCACGGCCTGTGTGACAAGACTTTCCTAGTTGATGGTAGGCGCTTCAGCATCATGCTGGATGAGACCTTCGAAGTGGATACAGTAAGTCAGAATGATAAGTCTTTTTTCGTAATTAGGCATGACTTCTGCCTCTTTTGCTTCAACTTCTAATTAATTTTATTTTTTTTACTGTTCTACTAGCATATCCCATGTCATGCAAGAATTGCTGTCTTGGATAAGATTGGTTTCAATACTAAAAAAGATATGGAGGTAAAGATAGTTCACTTGAGGACCGAGCATGGTTTTATTTTTGCGGTAAAATTGTACCATGCAGACACCTATTGCTATTTTGAATGCAAAAAATGCCAAGCACTATGCAAGGCTTATGCATTTGAGCCTAATATGCTTAGCACCTTTGATATTCGTCCGGAAAATGAAATAGAAGGTAATATCGATATCTGGGTCGATGTGCAGATGCCTCCAGTTCTACCATTATGTGAGTTTCTCAACCATATTTATTAAGTAATTTATATTGTTTATTTAAAAATAGTTGACAACTTATTTGCATTGACAACTTATTTTCATTCTTCAAAAAATGTACGGAAGATAGTAGACAGAACCTACTACTACAGTGATGAAGCAGAATTAACTTATAAGGAGAAATATCATCTTACCACATTTCTTAGTCATCTTGATAATTACAATAGCTATTATCAAACTCCTGCACATTATGGTCAATACGTGCCACTAGTGCACGTGGTGAACTACGATAACATCCATGGAGATTGCATGGTAAGATTTTAATTCTACTATTACGACAGCCGTGCATCTTTCGCATAAATTATTCTAAAACTAAACTACATTGCTAACTACAAAGTTATTACTATGTTTTTCAACAGAAAATCCCGGAGGATTGTGTGCCTCATCTGATATTTCCGAGAGGTCGTGTTGTTGTTACGAGCTTAGGGCCACCACGACCAGGTCAGCCTACGCATCACTCCTATCCATACCAGATTTCTAAAACTGATGGAGTCATGACAATCAAAGATTGGAAAAAATGTATGCTCAATCGTAGAGAGCTACTTGGAAGCAACATTGTGCGTAGGCCAAGAATGGGAGACAGGATGATCTCCGTTCTCCATAATGAAGAGTCAGGGCCTATCTTGTTTTATGATATTGTACCTAAGAGAGGGTAGAGTAGGTCCTACGAGATAGGAGTATGTAGGTCCTAGGTACAATGTGTTATTATGTGCTACAATGTGTTAGAGTTGATGATGATGATGAGGAGGAGTTGTGATTATGACTAGTGACCAACTTGTTATATGATGTCTCATTGACGAAAATGATGATTAAATTGTGTTATATGTTCTATCTATAAGTATAGTACGTAGCGTCGTGACCAAGCACAGAGATAAGAGAGATCACTTCTCTCTATTAGCTATCTAACAAAATATATGAAACCCCTAAATTAACCCTCCAAAACCCTCAACCCCCCTTTTTACAAAAACAGCTCCTGAGCTACTGACGCGTGGACGCTCTTTGGTACCGGTTGGTGTTACCAAACGGGACCAAAGACCCTCCTGCATGGGCTCGGCGGAGCGGCCACGTGTAGCCCCATCTGTCCCGGTTCGTAAGCGAATCGGGACTAAAGGTCGTGGGCTTTAGTACCGACGCTTTAGTCCCGGTTCCTGAACCGGGACAAATGGGCCTTATGAACCGGGACAAATGGGCCTTTTTCCACTAGTGTTAGCAAATCATGGGAGGTGGGAGGTGGGACAGTGACCCAACAACACATAGGTATGATTCGTTGGTAGACATGTGTTGTTATATGGGGATTTTGAACTGTTGTAACTTTTAATCCGTGCATCATAGGAAAACGTGCCTTATATGAATGTTGTGCATTTTTTCGTGTTCTACGCAATGGTGAAATTTTCATCTATGTTAGAATCAATTTTATTTATGAAAACTCTATTGCAAAAGTGCATCATAATATAACTGACAGAATCTGTTAAAACTTACAAACTTGGCATGATAGTAGCCATTGACCTATAACCCTTATGCATTTGCTTCCTACATAAGTTTTGCACTACATAATGTGTACTTTCACTCCATGCCTATGCTTGCCATGTTAATCATCTTTAACATGTTCATTTCTTGCATCTAAGTGACTAACATGATATAAATAAACTTATGTTGCAGAAAGTTGCATTTTGTAAGATCCATAGTAATTAATACTGACATCGTATCAGTATGATATAATTATGGAAGTTGAAATTTTTTATGTCTACTTTAAGTCCATGTCATTTTCATACCCACTAAATGTTTGCATCACTATATTTTGAGACACTAAAGAACCTAAGGCAATGTTCCGCCAGGTTGACACGTTAATTTCACCAAGTCACTGGATGTCAACATAACTTTGCATTTTGTAAAATGCATAGTAAATCAACCATGCTTCATATGGAGTGACTTTATATATGAATTTTGAGCATCTCCATGTCTACTTTCTACAATGGAAATAAGAATCTCATATGAACTTTCAATATATCCAGCGTGTTGCGATTCTTGTTTCCATTGTAGAAAGTATACATGGAGATGCTCAAAATTCATATATAAAGTCACTCCATGGAGATGCTCAAAAAGAACGCATGCATATTTAAAAAAAATAACATTAATTAAACATTAAATCCGGCCACGAAGCCCGGCGAGAGTCCACGCGTCCACATTTGCATTTAAGAAAAATAAAACAACCTAAACTACGAGGCGGCATGCTGCCCTGGGCATCGTCATCGTCGTCCTCGGGGTCCGTGAGGTCGATGAGCGTCGGTGCCGGCCCGGCCCAGGGCAACGCCGTGTTCCAGAGTGCGTTCATGTCGGGCGCGGGCTGTGCCGGCGCAGGCAGTGCCGCCATGGGTTGTGCCGCCGCCTGGGCCTCGCGCTGCTCGTCCTCGGCGTTGCGCTCGAGCATCTCGAGGTAATCGCCGTCGGGGCGCTCTTCGGCCAGCCGGATCTAGCGCCAGTGCTCGAGGTACGCCGCCTCCTACGCCAGCGTCGCCCCCATCCAAACCGGTGGCGCGGAGACCCACTCGCGCACTACTCCCTTCCAGGAGTAGCGCTCGATGGGGACGGCTCCAACTCAGGCTCTGGCTGTGGCTCCGGCTTGCCTTTGATGCCGTGCCGAGGAGGGGACAGCGGGGCCACCGGCGGCAGCACACAGTCGTCTGCCGTGGAGAGGGCAATGGCTTGCGCCATTGCCGCCTCGTACCGAGCCTCCTCTTCCTCCACTGCCTTCGTCCTGCGCCGCTCATCCTCCTCGCTCTCCCGGTAGACGGACGCAAGGGCCACCTGGTAGGCATCCTCCGCCGCCTGGTCCTCCTCACGGATAACGAGCGGCGGCAGCGGCACGCTGCGGTCGGCCTCACGCATGTCCCGTCACCTTGCCTCCTCGTGCTCGAAGGCGAACCACCTCGCCTAGTTGGGCGAGTCGGTTGCGTAGGCAGGGTCGCAGCGCTGCTCCGGCGTCAGCAGCACCCGTCGGCGCCGCTCCTCCTCCACGTGAGCCTGAGCCGACCGCGGCGCCGCCGGCATTGGGATCCTATCCGGATCCAGATGCTAGTCGTGCGATAGGGTGGTGTCGGGGTACGGGAGAGGCACGCGATGCTGCCAGTGCCACTCCGTCTGGTGCACTAGCACGTTCACGCGCTGCCTCTGCCGGCGAGGCGCCGGCGCCAGCGGAGACGGGAGGAACTGCGAGGGGAAAGGGATGGCGGGGGCCTTGCCCTTGGCCTTGCTGCTGCTGGCGCCGAAGAAGAGCCCCATCTCGCTGTGGTGGTGGTGGCTTGAGTTTTCCGGCGACAAGGGAGCAGAGCTTGCTAGATGTGGACGGCGAGTTTGGATGAGGACGGCCCCGCCGCACGCTCGGCTTAAAAAAGGACGACTGATGTCGCTGACGCATGGGCCCGTGGTCATAAATTAAGCTGACTACGTAGGCAGCGGGTAGTTGGATGGCCGCCAGGTGGGGACGCGGCGGACACCGAGAAGGTGCGCGTGGCGTCCGTTCCGCGTCCGCGCCGACGCATTTGGGGCGCAAATTTGGGCCGCAAATGCGTTGGCGCGGACGCGAAGCAGACGTGATTTGGGTTTGGGTCGGCATGTTGGGCCATCACTTTTGTCCGCACCGACCCAAACGGACGGCGACGACGAACGAAATGGGTCGCCCTGTTGGAGTTGCTCTTAGAACATCTGTAGCCGGACATAGCAAATATAAGTCTTTAAACGTCTGCGGATACGCTCAGTGAGTCTATTTGTCTGTCCGTATAGCCATATTTCTCATTTTTTTACTCATATGTCCTGTCACTTGCACATGATTGATAGGGAGAAAAAAAAGAAAGAAAAGAATGAATAAAGAAAAAAAAAGTGATCCGGGGTGAGGTCGCGTCCTATGTGACGGACTGACCGGACGTGTCCGCGAGCCCTTAGGGCAACTCCAACACAGCACCCCAAATTGTCTGTCCACGTCCGTTTGGAAGTAAATGACACAAACTATGGCCCAACGCGCGAGAGCAAACAAACGAATGTCCATTTTCCGATCTGCTTTCGACCAATTTCTGGCCCAATTTTGAGCCGCTTTTGCAGCCAAACGAACACGCGCGGACGTGCGCGACATGCGCCTTTGTCCTCCCCTAGCACGTCCATCGGGGACATACCCGTCCCTTTTCTCTATCCCTCCTCCCCGAACTCCAGGCGCACACCCCGCCCCACTCTCCTCTTATCCCTCCCCGCCTTTGTCGTATGTCGATCGTGTAGCTACCAAACATGACCGCATGATCAGCCACGTTTCCTTCACACCACGAGTTGTCCACACCCCCTCACCCGCCTCAGCGCAACCGGCGGTCAAATTTGAAACGGATCTCGCCAGATTTGAGCGCAACAGGCCACTGGAGGATGCGCCATGCCATGTACAGGCCAGGTACCCGATCCGCATAGACCCGACAACGCCCCCCGGGCGCATGCAGGTACCGACTCCGCCTCTAGCCGCTCGGATCTATCCCCGTCCCCGGTTCACTGGCAAATACACCAACGACCGTTGTCCGGGCTCGGTGTTGGCCCAAATCCTCGTCATCGCATTGATGCCGCTGATAAAGTGCGACGACTATCCATTGAAGCTCGTGCGCCGCGTGTCTACAATGTCAGAACCCCCCGGATGGGGGTTTGTCAAGTGCAAAATGTTGGAAATATGCCCTAGAGGCAATAAATAAAGTGTTTATTATTGTATTTCCTTGTTCATGATAATCGTTTATTATCCATGCTATAATTGTATTAATTGGAAACATGGATACATGTGTGGATACATAGACAAACACAATGTCCCTAGTATGCCTCTAGTGAACTAGCTCGTTGATCGAAAGATGGTTAAGGTTTCCTAGCCATGGACATAAGATGTCATTTGATAACGGGATCACATCATTAGGAGAATGATGTGATGGAAAAGACCCAAACTAAAAACGCAACTTATGATCGTGTCAGTTTATTGCTACTGTTTTCTGCATGTCAAGTATATGTTCCTATGACCATGAGATCATGCAACTCACATATATCGAAGGAGTACCTTGTGTGTATCAAACGTCACAACGTAACTGGGTGACTATAAAGGTGCTCTACAGGTGTCTCCGAGGGTGTCTGTTGAGTTGGTATGGATCAAGACTGGGATTTGTTACTCCGTGTGACGGAGAGGTATCTCAGGGCCCACTCGGTAATACAACATCACAATAAGCCTTGCAAGCAATGTGACTAAGTGTTAGTTACGGGATCTTGTATTACGGAACGAGTAAATAGACTTGCCAGTAACGAGGTTGAACTAGGTATGGAGATACTGACGATCGAATCTCGGGCAAGTAACATACCGAAGAACAAAGGGAACATCATACGGGATTAACTGAATCCTTGACATAGAGGTTCGACCAATAAAGATTTTCGTAGAATATGTAGGAACCAATGTGGACATCCAGATCCCGCCATTGGTTATTGACCATAGAGGTGTCTCGGTCATGTCTACATAGTTCTCGTACCCGCAGGGTCTGCACACTTAAGGTTTGGTGACGTTTCGGTAGTATAGAGTTATGTATGGTGGTGACCGAAGTTTGTTAGGAGTCCCGGATGAGATCCCGGAAGTCATGAGGAGCTCCGGAATGATCCGGAGGTAAAGATTCATATATAGGAAGTCCTATTTTGGTCGCCAGAAAAGTTTCGGGCTCATCGGTAGTGTACCGGGAGTGCTGGTAGTGTACCAGGAGACCTTCGGGAGGGGTATTTCGACCCAAGAGGCTTGATGGGCTGTGCGAGAGTGAATATCAGCCCTTAGTGGGCTTGTGGAAACTCCCACACAAGGCCCATGTAGCTGGAGAAGAAAACCCAATAGAAAAGGTGGAAAAAGGCAAAATTGGGTGAATCCTAGTCCTACTAGGAGTGGAGGTGGACTCCACCTCCACCACCTGGTTGGGCCGAAGCCTCCAAGGCTTGGAGGCCAAGCTGCCTCTCCTCCTCCCTCCCTCCTATATATACTAGTGGATTTCTAGGGTTTTGCACTTTTTCAGCCACGTGCAAACCCTAATCTCTAGTGCATAGTTTCTCCTCTAGATCGGTTTTCTGCAGTGCTTAGGCGAAGCCCTGCCGGAATTGCTCCACCACCATCGTCGGAGCGCCGTCAGGCTGCCGGAGAACTCTTCTTCCTCTCCACTCCTTCTTGCTGGATCAAGATGGTGGAGATCGTCATCAAGCTGTACGTGTGCTGAACGCGGAGGTGCCGTCCGTTCGGTGCTAGATCGGAAGGATCGTGATCAAGTTCGTGAGACGGATCATGATCAAGTTCGTGGGACGGATCGTGATCTGATCGCGGGACAGATTGTGATTGGATCGCGGGACGGTTCGTGATTGGATCGCGGGACGCACGGCGATTTGGATCGCGAAGACGTTCGACTACACCAACCGCGTTTCTTAACGCTTCCTGCTTAGTGATCTAGAAGGGTATGTGGATCCACTCTCCCTCTTGTAGATGCTCATCACCATGGATAGATCTACGTGTGCGTAGGAAATTTATTGTTTCCCATGCAACGTTCCCCAACAGTGGCATCATGAGCTAGGTCTATGTGTTGATGAGATCTCGAGTAGAACACAAAAGGTTTGTGGGCGTTGATGCTTAGATTGCTTCCTCCCTTGGTTGGATTTTGGTTCAGCGGTATTGTGAGATGAAGCGGCCCGGACCAACATTACTTGTATGCTTACGAGAGACCGGTTCCCTCGACTCAACTTGTTGCCTAGATGGCTTGCGGGTGGCAGTTTCTCTCACTTTAGTTGGATCGGATTCGACAAAGGCGGTCCTTGAGAAGGTTGAAAAGCAAATTATGTATCACCGTTGTGGTTTATGCGTAGGTGAGAATCGTTCTTGCTAGAAACCCATAGCAGCCACGTAAAACATGCAACAACAATTAGAGGACGTCTAACTTGTTTTTGCAGGGTATGTTGTGATGTGATATGGCCAATTACATGATGTGATATATGTGATGTATGAGATGATCATGTGATGTATAGAATTTCACGACTTGCATGTCGATGAGTACGGCAACCGGCAGGAGCCATAGGGTTGTCTTTAATTATTGTATGACCTGCGTGTCAATCATTAAGCGCTATGTAATGCTTTACTTTATCGCTAAACGGTAGCAATAGTAGTAGAAGCATGCAGGGCGTGACAACCTCGATGGCGACATGTTGATGGAGATCAAGATGATGGAGATCATGGTGTCGTGCCTGTGACGATGAAGATCATGCCGGTGCTTTCAAGATGGAGATCTAAAGCACAAGTTCATGGCCATATCATGTCACTTATGAATTGCATGTGATGTTAATCCTTTTATGCACCTTGTTTTGCTTAGTACGACGGTAGCATTATAAGGTTATCCCTCACTTAAATTTCAAGCTAAAATTGTGTTCTCCCCGACTGTGCACCATTGTGAAAGTTCGTCGTGTTGAGACACCACGTGATGATGGGGTGTGATAGACTCTACGTTCACATACAACGGGTGCAAGCCAGTGTTGCACGCGCAGAACACTCGGGTTAAACTTGACGAGCCTAGCATGTACAGACATGGCCTCGAAACACAAGAGACCGAAAGGTCGAACATGAGTCATATAGTAGATATGATCAACATAAAGATGTTCACCATTGAAGCCACCTCAACTCACTTGATGATCGGACTTGAGTTGGTGGATTTGGATCATGTGACACTCAGATGACCTGAGGGATGTCAATTTGAGTGGGAGCTTTAGTAATTTGATTAACTAAACTCATTATCTTGAACAATAGTCTAAGTGAACTTTGCATATTTATGTTGTAGATCAATGGCTCACGAAGTAGCACCCCTGAATTTTAATGCGTTCCTAGAGAAAGCTAAACTAAAAGATGATGGAAGGAACTTTGTTGACTGGGCCCGTAATCTGAGGATTATCCTCACGGCTTCCCAGAAATCATATGTCCTTGATGCACCGCTTCATGACCAACCAGAAGACATGACCTCCGAAGACGTTAAGAACGCTTGGGAGGCACGTACTAGAGATTACTCAATAGTTCAGTGTGCAATAATGTATGTCTTAGAACCGGGACTTCAAAGACGTTTTGAACGTCATGGAGCATATGAGATGTTCCAGGAGTTGAAGTTTATCTTTCAGAAGAACGCCCAGATCGAGAGGTATGAAACCTCCGATAAGTTCTATGCTTGCAAGAGGGAGGAGAACGGGTCTATCAGTGAACATATACTCAGAATGTCTGGGTATTCAGCTCGTCTAGTGGAGTTGGGAATTGCCCTTCCGCTAGAGGCGATCACTGACAGAGTTCTTCAATCACTGCCACCTAGTTACAAGAGCTTTGTGATGAACTATAACATGCACGGGATGAACAAGTCAGTCGCCGAACTGTTTGCGATACTAAAAGTCGCTGGGTCTGAAATCCAGAAAGAACATCAAGTGTTGATGGTCAATAAAACCACTAGTTTCAAGAAAAATGGCAAAGTCAAGGGCAAGGGCAAGAAGGGTAAAACCAAGAAGGATGGCAAAGCAGTTGCTACTCCTACAAATAAGCCCAAGCATGGACCCAAGCCAGAAATTGAGTGCTTTCATTGCAAGGGAACTGGTCACTGGAAGCGGAACCGCCCCAAGTACCTGGCTGACAAGAAGGCGGCCAACGACAAACAAGGTATATATGATATACATGTTATTGATGTGTACCTTACTAGCTCTCGTAGTAGTGCCTGGGTATTTGATACCGGTTCGGTTGCTCACATTTGCAACTCAAAGCAGGAACTACGTGTTGGACATATGCCCTAGAGGCAATAATAAAATAGTTATTATTGTATTTCCTAGTTCATGATAATTGTCTATTGTTCATGCTATGATTGTGTTAACCGAAAACCGTAATACATGTGTGAATACATAGACCACAACAAGTCCCTAGTGAGCCTCTAGTTGGCTAGCTCGTTGATCAATAGATGGTCACGATTTCATGACCATGGACATTGGATGTCGTTGATAACGGGATCACATCATTAGGAGAATGATGTGATGGACAAGACCCAATCCTAAGCATAGCACAAGATCGTGTAGTTCGTTTGCTGAAGCTTTTCAATGTCAAGTATCGTTTCTTTAGACCATGAGATTGTGCAACTCCCAGATATCGTAGGAATGCTTTGGGTGTGCCAAACGTCACAACGTAACTGGGTGGCTATAAAGGTGCACTACGGGTATCTCCGAAAGTGTATGTTGGGTTGGCTCATCGGTATTGTACCGGGAGTGCCGGGAGGGTGCCGGAGGACCCTGAGAGGGGTGTGACGACCATAGGACCTTGTGGGCCCTTAGAGGAGGTGTGCCAGCCCTTATTGGGCTGGCCAAGACCTTCTAGAAAGGCCCATGCGGCTGGAGGAGTAGAGATAAGGGCAAAGGAGTTTGAAAAGGAGGAGATCCACCTCCCTTGTGGGAGGTGGACTCTCCCTTTGATTCGGCCAAAGCTCTCCTCCTTGGAGGAGAGTCCAAGCCAGCCCTCCCTCTACCTCCTCCTATATATACTTGAGGTTTTGGCCTTTTGAGAATAGATCTGAACTCTCTCTCTCATGGCAAAGCCCTACCGCTCTTCTTCCTCCTCCGCAACGCTTAGGCGAAGCCCTACCGGAATACCTTGCTACTCCACCACCACCACGCCGCGTGCTGCTGTTGGAGCTCTTCCCCAACCTCTCCTTCCTCCTTGCTGGATCAAGGCGTAGGAGACGTCACCGGGCTGCACGTGTGTTGAACGCGGAAGCGCCGTTGTTCGGCGCTTAGATCAGAATCCACCACGATTTGAATCGCTGCGAGTACGACTCCATCAACCGCGTTCTTGTAACGCTTCCGCTTAGCGATCTTCAAAGGTATGAAGATGCAATCGCTCCCATTCGTTGCTGGTTTCTCCATAGATAGATCTTGGTGACACGTAGGAAAATTTTGATTTACTACTAAGTCTCCCAACAGTGGTATCAGAGCTAGGTTTATGCGTAGAATCTATGCACGAGTAGAACACAAGTTGTTGTGGGCGTCGATTTTGTTAATATGCTTACCACTACTAGTCTTATCTTGATTCGGCGGTATTGTGGGATGAAGCGGCCTGGACCGACTTTACACGTATGCTTACGTGAGACTGGTTCCACCGCCTAGCATGCACTTGTTGCATAAGGTGGCTAGCGGGTGTCTGTCTCTCCCACCTTAGTCGGATTGGATTCGATGAAAAGGGTCCTTATGAAGGGTAGATAGCAATTGACATATCACGTTGTGGTTTTGACGTAGGTAAGAAACGTTCTTGCTAGAAACCTATAGCAGCCACGTAAAAACTTGCAACTACAAATTAGAAGACGTCTAACTTGTTTTTGCAGCATATACCTTGTGATGTGATATGGCCAAAGAATGTGATGTGATGCATTGTGATGTATGAGATTGATCATGTTCTTGTAATAGGATTCACGACTTGCATGTCGATGAGTATGACAATCGGAAGGAGCCATAGGAGTTGTCTTATTTTATTGTATGACCTGCGTGTCAATCATAAACGCCATGGAATTACTTTACTTTATTGCTAAACGTTAGCCATAGTAGTAGAAGTAATAGTTGGCGAGACAACTTCATGAAGACACAATGATGGAGATCATGATGATGGAGATCATGGTGTCGTGCCGGTGACAGTGATGATCATGGTGCCCCGAAGATGGATATCAAAGGAGCAAAATGATATTGGCCATATCATGTCAGTATATTGATTGCATGTGATGTTTATCATGTTTACATCTTATTTGCTTAGAACGACGGTAGTAAATAAGATGATCTCTCAATAAAATTTCAAGAGAAGTGTTCACCCTAACTGTGCATCGTTGCTAAGGATCGTCGTTCCGAAGCACCACGTGATGATCGGGTGTGATAGGTTCTAACGTTCGCATACAAAGGGTGTAAGCAGATTTACACACGCGGAACACTTAGGTTGACTTGACGAGCCTAGCATGTACAGACATGGCCTCGGAACACGGAAGACCGAAAGGTCAAACATGAGTCGTATAGAAGATACGATCAACATGGAGATGTTCACCATGGATGACTAGTCCGTCTCACGTGATGATCGGACATGGGCTAGTTGACATGGATCATGGGTCACTTGGATGACTAGATAGATGTCTATCTAAGTGGGAGTTCATTAAATAATTTGATTATGTGAACTTAATTATCATGAACTTAGTCTAAAATTATCTTTACAATCTATATTGTAGATCCAATGGCCAACGCGAAGTCACCCTCAATATCAACGCGTTCCTAGAGAAAACCAAACTGAAAGATGATGGAAGCAACTATGCGGACTGGGTCCGTGGCTTGAGGATCATCCTCATAGCTTCCAAGAAATTGTATGTCCTTGATGCACCACTAGGTGACCCACCCCTTCTCCCAGCAGAGCAAGACGTTGCGAACACTTGGCGTTCTCGCTGCGATGATTACTCCCTTGTTCAGTGCGGCATGCTTTACAGTTTAGAACCAGGGCTCCAAAAGTGTTTTGAGCAACATGGAGCATATGAGATGTTCCAAGAGCTGAAACTAGTTTTCCAAGCTCATGCCCGGGTCGAGAGATATGACATCTCCGACAAGTTCTTCAGCTGTAAGATGGAGGAGAATAGTTCTGTCAGTGAGCACATCCTCAAGATATCTAGGCTACACAACCGCCTGACTCAGCTGGGAGTTAATCTCCCAGATGACTCGGTCATTGACAGAATCCTATAGTCGCTTCCACCTAGCTACAAGAGCTTTGTGATGAACTACAACATGCAAGGGATGGAGAAGTCCATTCCTGAGTTGTACTCGATGTTGAAATCAGCAGAGGTCGAGATCAAAAAGGAGCATCAAGTGTTGATGGTGAATAAGACCACTAGTTTCAAGAAAGGCAAGGGTAAGAAGAACTTCAAGAAGGACGTCAAAACTGTTGCCGCACCCAGTAAGCAAGTTGCCGGGAAGAAGAAGAACAAGCACGGACCCAAGCCTGAGACTGAGTGCTTTTATTGCAAGGGTACCGGTCACTGGAAGCGGAACTGCCCCAAGTACTTAGCGGATAAGAAGGACGGCAACATTAAAGGTATATGTGATATACTTGTTATTGATGTGTACCTAACCAGCGCTCGTAGTAGCTCCTGGGTATTTGACACCGGTGCAGTTGCTCACATTTGTAACTCCAAGCAGGAGCTGCGGAATAAGCGGAGGCTGGCAAAGGACGAGGTGACGATGCACGTCGGGAATGGTTCCAAGGTCGATGTGATTGCCGTTGGCATGCTACCTCTACATCTACCTTCGGGACTAGTGTTAAACCTTAATAATTATTATTTAGTACCAGCTTTGAGCATGAACATTGTGTCTGGATCTCGATTGATGTGATCACCATCGCACACTCTCTCTACCTTCAGGATTTGTGATAAACCTAAATAAATGTTATTTGGTGTTTGCGTTGAGCATAAACGTGATTAGATCATGATTAGTGCGATACGGTTATTCATATAAGTTAGAGAATAATGGTTATTCTGTTTACATGGATAATGCCTTCAATGGTCATGCACCCACTCGAAATGGTTTATCGAATCATGATCGTAGTAGTACACATATTCATAACATTGGTACCAAAAGATACAAAGTTAGTAATGATAGTACCACATGCTTGTGGCACTGCCACGTAATGTCATATTGGTATAAATCGCATGAAGAAACTCCATGATGATGGATGTTTTTTGACTCACTCGATTTCGAATCGGTTGAGACATGCGAGCCATGCCTCTTGGGCAAGATGACTGAGACCCCATCATCCAATATGATGGAGCGGGCAAGTGGCTTATTGGAATTAATACATGTTGATGTATGTGGTCCAATGAGTGTTGAAACACACAGTGGATATCGTTGTTTTTCTTTACCTTCACTGATGATTTGAGTAAATATGGGGATATTTACTTAATGAAACACGAATCTGAAATGTTTGAAAGGTTCAAGGAGTTTCAGAGTGAAGTTAAAGATCATCGTGACAAGAAGATAAATGTCTATGATATGATCATGGAGGTGAATATCTAAGTTACGAGTTTGGTATGCAATTTTAGACAATGTGGAAATTGTTTCACAGCTCACGCCTCCTGGAACACCATAGTGTGATGGTGTGTTCGAACGTCGTAGTCGTGCTCTATTGGATATAGTGAGTACTATGATGTCTCTTATCGTTTTACCACTATCGTTATGGGGTTATGCATTAAAGACAAATCCATTCACTTTAACAGGGCACCATCTAAGTCTGTTGAGATGACACCGTGAGAATTATGGTTTGATAGAAGCCTAAGCTGTCATTTCTTAATGTTTGGGGCTGCGACGCTTATGTGAAAATGGGTTTTTCACCTAGCGAGCTCGAACCCAAAGCAGACAAATGCATCTTCATAGAATACCCTAATGAGACATTGGGTATACCTTCTATCTCAGATCCAAGCGCAAAAGGTATTTGTAGCTAAGAACGGGTCCTTTCTTGAGAAAGAGTTTCTCTCGAAAGAATTGAGTGGGAGGAAGATAGAACTTGATAAGGTTGTTGAACCTTTGTTTCATCCAGAGAATAGCGCAACACAGAAAGATGTTTCTGTAGAGCCTACTCAGTTGAAAAGGAAGTTAATGATGATGATCATGAAGCTTCGGATCAAGTCACTATCGAACCTCGTAGGTCGACAAGGACGCGTACTGCTCCTGAGTAGTATGACAACCCTGTCTTGGAAATCATGTTGTTGGACAGCGATGAACCTACGAACTATGGAGAAGCGATGGTGGGCCCGGATTCCAACAAATGGCTAGGAGCCATGAAATCCGAGAAAGGATCCATGTATGAAAACCAAGTATGGACTTTGGTAGACTTGCCTGTTGAATGGCGGGTCATTGAGTACAAATGGACCTTTGAGATAAACATAGACGCTAATGGTGAAATGTCACCGTTTATAAAGCTCGACTTGTCGCAAAGAAGTTTCCGCCAAGTTCAAGGAGTTGACTGCAATGAGATTGTCTCATCTGTAGCGATGCTAAAAGTCTATTAAAATTTTGTTAGCAGTTGCTGCATTTTTCGATTATGAAATCTGGCAGATGGATGACAAAACAAGGTTTCCGTAATGGTTTCTGTGAGGAAGAGTTGTATGTGATACAACCAGAAGGTTTTGTCAATCCTAAGGATGCTAATAATATGCAAACTCCAGCGATCCTTCTATGGACTGGAGCAAGCATCTCGGAGTTGGAATATATGCTTTGATGAGGTGATCAAAGTGTTTAAGTTTATACAATGTTTATGAGAAACTTGTATTTGCAAGAAAGTGAGTGGGAGCACTATGGAATTTCTTATAAGAATATGTAGTTGACATATTATTGATCGGAAATGATGTAGAATTTCTGGAAGAGCATGAAGGGTTGTTTGAAAAGTTTTTTTTCAAAGGAAGACCCAGATAAAGCTACTATTTTATTAAGCATCAAGATCTATAGGGATAGATCTATTCGCTTGATAAGTTTTTTCGACGAAGACATACCTTGACAAGTTTTTGAAGGAGTTCAAAATAGATGGGTCAAAGAAGGAGTTCTTGACTGTATTGTAAGGTGTGAAATTGAGTAAGACTCAATACCCGACCACGGCAGAAGATAAAGAAGAGATGAGTGTCATCTCCTATGCTTTAGCCATAGGCTCTATATAGTATGCCATGCTGTGTACCGCACCTGTGTGTGCCTTGCCATGAGTCTGTCAAGGGGTACAAGAGTAATCCAAGAGTGGATCACTAGACAGCGGTCAAAGTTAGCCTTAGTAACTTGAGAACTAAGGAAATATTTCTCGATTATGGAGGTGATAAAGAGTTCATCGTAAAGTGTTACGATGATGCAAGCTTTAAAACCAATCCGGATGACTCTTAGTAGAAATCCAGCTACGTATAGTGGAGCAGCCATTTGGAATAGCTCCAAGTGGAGCGTGGGAGCAGTATCTACAAATATGAAATGGAAAGTTTGCAAAGGTACACACGGATCTGAATGTCGCAGACCCGCTGACTAAAAACCTCTTTCACGAGCAGAACATGAACAAACCCCAGAACTTATTGGGTGTTAATCACATGATGATATGATCACATGGTGATGTAAGTGTTAATCACATGGTGATGTGAACTAGATTATTGACTCTAGTGCAAGTGGGAGACTGTTGGAAATATGCCCTAGAGGCAATAATAAAATGGTTATTATTGTATTTCCTTGTTCATGATAATTGTCTATTGTTCATGCTATAATTGTGTTAACCGGAAACCATAATACATGTGTGAATACATAGACCACAACATGTCCCTAGTGAGCCTCTAGTTGACTAGCTCGTTGATCAATAGATGGTCACGATTTCATGGCCATGGACATTGGATGTCGTTGATAACGGGATCACATCATTAGGAGAATGATGTGATGGACAAGACCCAATCCTAAGCATAGCACAAAGATCGTGTAGTTCGTTTGCTAAAGCTTTTCAATGTCAAGTGTCATTTCCTTAGACCATGAGATTGTGTAACTCCCGGATACCGTAGGAATACTTTGGGTGTGCCAAACGTCACAACGTAACTGGGTGGCTATAAAGGTACGCTACGGGTATCTCCGAAAGTATCTGTTGGGTTGGCACGAATCGAGACTGGGATTTGTCACTCCGTGTGACAAAGAGGTATCTCTGGGCCCACTCGGTAAGACATCATCATAATGAGCTCAATGTGACTAAGGAGTTAGCCACGGGATGATGTATTACGGAACGAGTAAAGAGACTTGCCAGTAACGAGATTGAACAAGGTATGGGGATACCGACGATCGAATCTCGGGCAAGTATCATACCGATAGACAAAGGGAATTGTATACGGGATTGATTGAATCCTTGACATCGTGGTTCATCCGATGAGATCATCGTGGAGTACGTGGGAGCCAACATGGGTATCCAGATCCCGCTGTTGGTTATTGGCCGGAGAAGTGTCTCGGTCATGTCTACGTGTCTCCCGAACCCGTAGGGTCTACACACTTAAGGTTCGATGACGCTAGGGTTATAGGGAAAAGGTATACGTGATTACCGAAGGTTGTTCGGAGTCCCGGATGAGATCCCGGACGTCACGAGGAGCTCCGGAATGGTCCGGAGGTAAAGATTGATATATAGGAAGTCCAGTTTCGGTCACCGGAAAGTTTTCGGGCTCATCGGTATTGTACCGGGAGTGCCGGGAGGGTGCCGGAGGACCCCCGGGAGGGGTGTGACGACCAGAGGACTTCATGGGCTGTTAGATAAAGTGTGTCAGCCCTTATTGGGTTGGGAAATACTTTTGCTAAAGGCCCATGTGGCTGGAGATAAGGAGATAAGGCAAAAAGGATTTAAAAGGAGGAGATCCACCTCCCTTGTGGGAGGTGGACTCTCCCTTTAATTCGGCAGGCCATCTCCTCTTTGGAGTAGAGGCCAAGCCAGCCCTCCACATCCCTCCTCCTATATATACTTGAGGTTTTGGATGTTTTGAGGGAGGATTTGATCTCTCTCTCTCACGGCGAAGCCCTACCTCTCTTCTTCCTCCTCCGCAGCGCTTAGGCGAAGCCCTGTCGGAATACCTTGCTACTCCACCACCACCACGCCGTCGTGCTGCTGTTGGAGCCCTTCCCCAACCTCTCCTTCCTCCTTGCTGGATCAAGGTGTTGGAGACGTCACCGGGCTGCACGTGTGTTGAACGCGGAGGTGCCGTCCGTTCGGCACTTGATCGGATCTACCGCGATCTGAATCGCTGCGAGTACGACTCCATCAACCGCGTTCTTGTAACGCTTCCGCTTAGCGATCTTCAAAGGTATGAAGATCCACTCTCCCCTTGCTCGTTGCTGGTTTCTCCATAGATGGATCTTGGTGAACGCGTAGGAAAATTTTTGATTTACTACTACGTCTCCCAACAGTGGCATCATGAGCTAGGTCTATGCGTAGAATCTATGCACGAGTAGAACACAAAGCAGTTGTGGGCGTCGAGTTTGTTAATTTGCTTGCCGCTACTAGTCTTATCTTGATTCGGCGGTATTGTGGGATGAAGCGGCCCGGACCAACTTTACACGTACGCTTACGTGAGACCGGTTCCACCGCCTGACATGCACTAGATGCATAAGGTGGCTAGCGGGTGTCTGTCTCTCCTACCTTAGTCGGATCGGATTCGATGAAAAGGGTCCTTATGAAGGGTAAATAGCAATTGGCAAATCACGTTGTGGTGTTGACGTAGGTAAGAAACGTTCTTGCTAGTAACCTATAGCAGCCACGTAAAAACTTGCAACTACAAATTAGAGGACGTCTAACTTGTTTTTGCAGCATGTGCCTTGTGATGTGATATGGCCAAAGGATGTGATGTGATGCATTGTGATGTATGAATTGATCATGTTCTTGTAACAGGATTCACGACTTGCATGTCGATGATTATGACAACCGGCAGGAGCCATAGGAGTTGTCTTATTTATTGTATGACCTGCGTGTCAATCATAAACGCCATGTAATTACTTTACTTTATTGCTAAGCGTTAGCCATAGTAGTAGAAGTAATAGTTGGCGAGACAACTTCATGAAGACACAATGATGGAGATCATGATGATGGAGATCATGGTGTCGTGCCGGTGACAGTGATGATCATGGTGCCCCGAAGATGGAGATCATAGGAGCAAAATGATATTGGCCATATCATGTCACTATATTGATTGCATGTGATGTTTATCATGTTTACATCTTATTTGCATAGAACGACGGTAGTAAATAAGATGATCTCTCAATAAAATTTCAAGAAAGGTGTTCACCCTAACTGTGCACCGTTGCTAAGGATCGTCGTTCCGAAGCACCACGTGATGATCGGGTGTGATAGGTTCTAACGTTCGCATACAACGGGTGTAAGCCAGATTTACACATGCGAAACACTTAGGTTGACTTGACGAGCCTAGCATGTACAGACATGGCCTCGGAACACGGAAGACCGAAAGGTCGAACATGAGTCGTATAGAAGATACGATCAACATAGAGATGTTCACCATGGATGACTAGTCCGTCTCACGTGATGATCGGACACGGGCTAGTTGACATGGATCATGTATCACTTGGAAGACTAGAGAGATGTCTATCTAAGTGGGAGTTCATTAATAATTTGATTAAATGAACTTAATTATCATGAACTTAGTCTAAAAATGTCCTTGCAAATTATGTCGTAGATAGCTCGCGCTGTAGCTCCCCAGTTTTATTGATACAATCCTAGAGAAAAGTAAGTTGAAAGTTGATGGTAGCAATAATGCGGACTGGGTCCGTGATCTGAGGATTGTCCTCATTGCTGCACAGAAAGCTTATGTTTTTGATGTACCGCTAACTGCATCACTCCCTCAAGCGTTGTCTGTAGATGTTGTGAACATATGACAGGCACTTTTTGATGACTACGTGATAGTTCAGTGCGTCATGCATTACGGCTTAGAATTGAGGCTTCAAAATGTTTTGAACGTCACAGAACATATGAGATGTTCTAGGAGCTGAGATTGTGATCTCAAGCTCGTGCCTATGTTGAGAGGTATGAGACCTCCAACAAGATTCTTTGCCTGCAAGATAAAGGAGAATAGCTTAATCGGTGAGCGTGTTCTCAGATTGTCTGGGTGCTACAATCACTTGAATCAAGTGGGAGTTAATCTTCCAGATGAGATAGTGATTAATGCAGTTCTCCAAGTCACTGCTACCAAGCTACTAGAGCTTCGTGATGAACTATAACATGCCAGGGATGGATAAGATGATCCCTGAGTTGTTCGTGATGTTTGACACCACGAAGGTAGAAATCAATAAGGAGCATCAAGTGTTGATGGTTAAGTGAAAACCACTAGTTTCAAAAGGGGCAAGGGCAAGAAGGGAAAAACTTCAGGAATGGCAAGCCAGTTGTTGCTCTAGTGAAGAAACCCAAGGTTGAGCCCGAACCCGAGACTAAGTGCTTCTGTTATGAGGAGAATGTTCGCTGAAGCGGAAAAACCCTAGATTATTGGTAGATAAGAAGGCTGGTAATGTCAATGGAAGTATATTTGATATACGTGTTAGTGATGTGTACCTTGCTGGTACTCCTAGTAGCACCTGGGTATTAGATACCGGTTCGGTTGCTAAGTGTTAGCAACTCGAAATAAAAGCTACGGAGTAAATGGAGACTAGCTAGGTGAAAGGTGACGATGTGTGTTGGAAGTATTTCCAAGATTGATGTGATCACCATCGCACACTCTCTCTACCTTCAGGATTTGTGATAAACCTAAATAAATGTTATTTGGTGTTTGCGTTGAGCATAAACGTGATTAGATCATGATTAGTGCGATACGGTTATTCATATAAGTTAGAGAATAATGGTTATTCTGTTTACATGGATAATGCCTTCAATGGTCATGCACCCACTCGAAATGGTTTATCGAATCATGATCGTAGTAGTACACATATTCATAACATTGGTACCAAAAGATACAAAGTTAATAATGATAGTACCACATGCTTGTGGCACTGCCACGTAATGTCATATTGGTATAAATCGCATGAAGAAACTCCATGATGATGGATGTTTTTTGACTCACTCGATTTCGAATCGGTTGAGACATGCGAGCCATGCCTCTTGGGCAAGATGACTGAGACCCCGTCATCCAATATGATGGAGCGGGCAAGTGGCTTATTGGAATTAATACATGTTGATGTATGTGGTCCAATGAGTGTTGAAACACACAGTGGATATCGTTGTTTTTCTTTACCTTCACTGATGATTTGAGTAAATATGGGGATATTTACTTAATGAAACACGAATCTGAAATGTTTGAAAGGTTCAAGGAGTTTCAGAGTGAAGTTAAAGATCATCGTGACAAGAAGATAAATGTCTATGATATGATCATGGAGGTGAATATCTAAGTTACGAGTTTGGTATGCAATTTTAGACAATGTGGAAATTGTTTCACAGCTCACGCCTCCTGGAACACCATAGTGTGATGGTGTGTTCGAACGTCGTAGTCGTGCTCTATTGGATATAGTGAGTACTATGATGTCTCTTATCGTTTTACCACTATCGTTATGGGGTTATGCATTAAAGACAAATCCATTCACTTTAACAGGGCACCATCTAAGTCTGTTGAGATGACACCGTGAGAATTATGGTTTGATAGAAGCCTAAGCTGTCATTTCTTAATGTTTGGGGCTGCGACGCTTATGTGAAAATGGGTTTTTCACCTAGCGAGCTCGAACCCAAAGCAGACAAATGCATCTTCATAGAATACCCTAATGAGACATTGGGTATACCTTCTATCTCAGATCCAAGCACAAAAGGTATTTGTAGCTAAGAACGGGTCCTTTCTTGAGAAAGAGTTTCTCTCGAAAGAATTGAGTGGGAGGAAGATAGAACTTGATAAGGTTGTTGAACCTTTGTTTCATCCAGAGAATAGCGCAACACAGAAAGATGTTTCTGTAGAGCCTACTCAGTTGAAAAGGAAGTTAATGATGATGATCATGAAGCTTCGGATCAAGTCACTATCGAACCTCGTAGGTCGACAAGGACGCGTACTGCTCCTGAGTAGTATGACAACCCTGTCTTGGAAATCATGTTGTTGGACAGCGATGAACCTACGAACTATGGAGAAGCGATGGTGGGCCCGGATTCCAACAAATGGCTAGGAGCCATGAAATCCGAGAAAGGATCCATGTATGAAAACCAAGTATGGACTTTGGTAGACTTGCCTGTTGAATGGCGGGTCATTGAGTACAAATGGACCTTTGAGATAAACATAGACGCTAATGGTGAAATGTCACCGTTTATAAAGCTCGACTTGTCGCAAAGAAGTTTCCGCCAAGTTCAAGGAGTTGACTGCAATGAGATTGTCTCATCTGTAGCGATGCTAAAAGTCTATTAAAATTTTGTTAGCAGTTGCTGCATTTTTCGATTATGAAATCTGGCAGATGGATGACAAAACAAGGTTTCCGTAATGGTTTCTGTGAGGAAGAGTTGTATGTGATACAACCAGAAGGTTTTGTCAATCCTAAGGATGCTAATAATATGCAAACTCCAGCGATCCTTCTATGGACTGGAGCAAGCATCTCGGAGTTGGAATATATGCTTTGATGAGGTGATCAAAGTGTTTAAGTTTATACAATGTTTATGAGAAACTTGTATTTGCAAGAAAGTGAGTGGGAGCACTATGGAATTTCTTATAAGAATATGTAGTTGACATATTATTGATCGGAAATGATGTAGAATTTCTGGAAGAGCATGAAGGGTTGTTTGAAAAGTTTTTTTTCAAAGGAAGACCCAGATAAAGCTACTATTTTATTAAGCATCAAGATCTATAGGGATAGATCTATTCGCTTGATAAGTTTTTTCGACGAAGACATACCTTGACAAGTTTTTGAAGGAGTTCAAAATAGATGGGTCAAAGAAGGAGTTCTTGACTGTATTGTAAGGTGTGAAATTGAGTAAGACTCAATACCCGACCACGGCAGAAGATAAAGAAGAGATGAGTGTCATCTCCTATGCTTTAGCCATAGGCTCTATATAGTATGCCATGCTGTGTACCGCACCTGTGTGTGCCTTGCCATGAGTCTGTCAAGGGGTACAAGAGTAATCCAAGAGTGGATCACTAGACAGCGGTCAAAGTTAGCCTTAGTAACTTGAGAACTAAGGAAATATTTCTCGATTATGGAGGTGATAAAGAGTTCATCGTAAAGTGTTACGATGATGCAAGCTTTAAAACCAATCCGGATGACTCTTAGTAGAAATCCAGCTACGTATAGTGGAGCAGCCATTTGGAATAGCTCCAAGTGGAGCGTGGGAGCAGTATCTACAAATATGAAATGGAAAGTTTGCAAAGGTACACACGGATCTGAATGTCGCAGACCCGCTGACTAAAAACCTCTTTCACGAGCAGAACATGAACAAACCCCAGAACTTATTGGGTGTTAATCACATGATGATATGATCACATGGTGATGTAAGTGTTAATCACATGGTGATGTGAACTAGATTATTGACTCTAGTGCAAGTGGGAGACTGTTGGAAATATGCCCTAGAGGCAATAATAAAATGGTTATTATTGTATTTCCTTGTTCATGATAATTGTCTATTGTTCATGCTATAATTGTGTTAATCGGAAACCATAATACATGTGTGAATACATAGACCACAACATGTCCCTAGTGAGCCTCTAGTTGACTAGCTCGTTGATCAATAGATGGTCACGGTTTCATGGCCATGGACATTGGATGTCGTTGATAACGGGATCACATCATTAGGAGAATGATGTGATGGACAAGACCCAATCCTAAGCATAGCACAAAGATCGTGTAGTTCGTTTGCTAAAGCTTTTCAATGTCAAGTGTCATTTCCTTAGACCATGAGATTGTGTAACTCCCGGATACCGTAGGAATACTTTGGGTGTGCCAAACGTCACAACGTAACTGGGTGGCTATAAAGGTACGCTACGGGTATCTCCGAAAGTATCTGTTGGGTTGGCACGAATCGAGACTGGGATTTGTCACTCCGTGTGACGGAGAGGTATCTCTGGGCCCACTCGGTAAGACATCATCATAATGAGCTCAATGTGACTAAGGAGTTAGCCACGGGATGATGTATTATGGAACGAGTAAAGAGACTTGCCAGTAACGAGATTGAACAAGGTATGGGGATACCGACGATCGAATCTCGGGCAAGTATCATACCGATAGACAAAGGGAATTGTATACGGGATTGATTGAATCCTTGACATCGTGGTTCATCCGATGAGATCATCGTGGAGTACGTGGGAGCCAACATGGGTATCCAGATCCCGCTGTTGGTTATTGGCCGGAGAAGTGTCTCGGTCATGTCTACGTGTCTCCCGAACCCGTAGGGTCTACACACTTAAGGTTCGATGACGCTAGGGTTATAGGGAAAAGGTATACGTGATTACCGAAGGTTGTTCGGAGTCCCGGATGAGATCCCGGACGTCACGAGGAGCTCCGGAATGGTCCGGAGGTAAAGATTGATATATAGGAAGTCCAGTTTCGGTCACCGGAAAGTTTTCGGGCTCATCGGTATTGTACCGGGAGTGCCGGGAGGGTGCCGGAGGACCCCCGGGAGGGTTGTGACGACCAGAGGACTTCATGGGCTGTTAGATAAAGTGTGTCAGCCCTTATTGGGTTGGGAAATACTTTTGCTAAAGGCCCATGTGGCTGGAGATAAGGAGATAAGGCAAAAAGGATTTAAAAGGAGGAGATCCACCTCCCTTGTGGGAGGTGGACTCTCCCTTTAATTCGGCAGGCCATCTCCTCTTTGGAGTAGAGGCCAAGCCAGCCCTCCACGTCCCTCCTCCTATATATACTTGAGGTTTTGGATGTTTTGAGGGAGGATTTGATCTCTCTCTCTCACGGCGAAGCCCTACCTCTCTTCTTCCTCCTCCGCAGCGCTTAGGCGAAGCCCTGTCGGAATACCTTGCTACTCCACCACCACCACGCCGTCGTGCTGCTGTTGGAGCCCTTCCCCAACCTCTCCTTCCTCCTTGCTGGATCAAGGTGTTGGAGACGTCACCGGGCTGCACGTGTGTTGAACGCGGAGGTGCCGTCCGTTCGGCACTTGATCGGATCTACCGCGATCTGAATCGCTGCGAGTACGACTCCATCAACCGCGTTCTTGTAACGCTTCCGCTTAGCGATCTTCAAAGGTATGAAGATCCACTCTCCCCTTGCTCGTTGCTGGTTTCTCCATAGATGGATCTTGGTGAACGCGTAGGAAATTTTTTGATTTACTACTACGTCTCCCAACAAGGATATCCCAAAAAGACTATTGGTATACCTTCTACCTACGATCCAAGGGCAAAGTCTTTGTTGCCAAGAATGGATCCTTTCTCGAGAAAGAGTTTCTCTCGAAAGAAGTAAGTGGGAGGAAAATAGAGCTTGATGAGGTAATTGTACCTCCACTCGAACCGGAGAGTAGCACAGCACAGGAAGTTGTTTCTATGGAGCCTGCACCGGCTGGAGAGGAAGTTAATGATGATGATCATGAAACTTCAGATCAAGTTACTATCGAACGTCGAAGGTCCACTAGGACACGTTCCACACCAGAGTGGTATGGCAACCCTGTCCTGGAGATCATGTTGTTAGACAACGGTGAAACTTCAAACTATGAAGAAGTGATGGCGGGCCCGGATTCCAACAAATGGCTTGAAGCCATGAAATCCAAGATAGGATCCATGTATGAGAACAAAGTGTGGACTTTGGTGGACTTGCCTGATGATAAGCAATCCATTAACAATAAATGGATCTTTAAAAAGAAGACTGATGCGGATGGTAATGTGACCGTTTATAAGGCTCGGCTTGTCTCTAAGGGTTATCGACAAGTTCAAGGAGTTGACTACGATGAGACTTTCTCACCCGTAGCGATGCTAAAGTCTGTCCGAATCATGTTAGCAATTGCCGCATTTTATGATTATGAGATCTGGCAAATGGATGTCAAAACGACATTCCTTAATGGCTTCCTTAAGGACGAACTGTATATGATGCAGCCAGAAGGTTTTGTCGATCCATATGCTAACAAAGTATGCAAGCTCCAGCGCTCCATCTATGGGCTGGTGCAAGCATCTCGGAGTTGGAACATTCGCTTTAATGAGGTGATTAAAGCGTTTGGGTTTGTACAGATTTATGGAGAACCCTGTATTTACAAGAAAGTGTGTGGGAGCTCTGTAGCATTTCTCGTATTATATGTGGATGACATACTGATAATGGGAATGATATAGAACTCTTGGAAAGTGTAAAGGCTTACTTGAATAAGTGTTTTTCAATGAAGGACCTTGGAGAAGCTGCTTACATATTAGGTATTAAGATCTATAGAGATAGATCGAGACGCCTCATAGGTCTTTCACAAAGCACATACCTTGAAAAGATATTGAAGAAGTTCAATATGGATCAGTCCAAGAAGGGGTTCTTGCCTGTGTTACGGGGTGTGAGATTGAGTACGACTCAATGCCCGACCACGGCGAAAGATAGAGAAGAGATGAGTGTCATCCCCTATGCTTCAGCCATAGGCCCTATTATGTATGCCATGTTGTGTACCAGACCTGATGTAAACCTTGCCATAAGTTTGGTAGGGAGGTACCAAAGTGATCCCGGAGCGGAACACTGGACAGCGGTCAAGAATATCCTGAAGTACCTGAAAAGGACAAATGACATGTTTCCCGTATATGGAGGTGCCGAAGAGCTCGTCGTAAAGGGTTACGTCAATGCTAGCTTCGACATAGATCCGGACGACTCCAAGTCACAAACCGGATACGTGTATGTTTTGAATTGAGGGGCAGTCAGCTGGTGCAACAGCAAGCAAAGCGTTGTGGCGGCATCTACATGTGAAGCGGAATACATAGCTACTTCGGAAGAAGCAAAGGAAGGAGTCTGGATGAAGGAGTTCATCGCCGACCTAGGAGTAATTCCAAGCGCGTCGGGCCCGATGACTCTATTCTGTGACAACACTGGAGCTATTGCCCTTGCGAAGGAGCCCAGGTTTCACAAGAAGACAAGACACATCAAGCGCCGCTTCAACTCCATCCGTAATTACATTCAGGAGGGAGATATAGATATTTGTAAAGTGCATACAGATCTGAATGTCGCAGATCCGTTGACTAAACCTCTCTCACGAGCAAAACATGATCGACACCAGAATGCTACGGGTGTTCGATTCATCACAATGTAACTAGATTATTGACTCTAGTGCAAGTGGAAGACAGTTGGAAATATGCCCAGGAGGCAATAATAAAATGGTTATTATTGTATTTCCTAGTTCATGATAATTGTCTATTGTTCATGCTATAATTGTGTTAACCGGAAACCGTAATACATGTGTGAATACATAGACCACAACAAGTCCCTAGTGAGCCTCTAGTTGGCTAGCTCGTTGATCAATAGATGGTCACGGTTTCATGACCATGGACATTGGATGTCGTTGATAACGGGATCACATCATTAGGAGAATGATGTGATGGACAAGACCCAATCCTAAGCATAGCACAAGATCGTGTAGTTCGTTTGCTGAAGCTTTTCAATGTCAAGTATCGTTTCCTTAGACCATGAGATTGTGCAACTCCCAGATACCGTAGGAATGCTTTGGGTGTGCCAAACGTCACAACATAACTGTGTGGCTATAAAGGTGCACTACGGGTATCTTCGAAAGTGTCTGTTGGGTTGGCACGAATCGAGACTGGGATTTGTCACTCCGTGTGACGGAGAGGTATCTCTGGGCCCACTCGGTAAGACATCATCATAATGAGCTCAATGTGACTAAGGAGTTAGCCACGAGATGATGTGTTATGAAACGAGTAAAGAGACTTGCCGGTAACGAGATTGAACAAGGTATAGGGATACCGACGATCTAATCTCGGGCAAGTATCATACCGATAGACAAAGGGAATTGTATACGGGATTGATTAAATCCCTGACATCGTGGTTCATCCGATGAGATCATCGTGGAGCATGTGGGAGCCAACATGGGTATCCAGATCCTGCTGTTGGTTATTGGCCGGAGAAGTGTCTCGGCCATGTCCACGTGTCTCCCGAACCCGTAGGGTCTACACACTTAAGGTTCGATAACGCTAGGGTTATAGGGAAATGGTATACGTGATTACCGAAAGTTTTTCGGAGTCCCGGATGAGATCCCGGACGTCACGAGGAGCTCTGGAATGTTCCGAAGGTAAAGATTGATATATAGAAAGTCCAGTTTTGGTCACCGGAAAGTTTTCGGGCTCATCGGTATTGTACCGGGAGTGCCGGGAGGGTGCCGGAGGACCCTGAGAGGGGTGTGACGACCATAGGACCTTGTGGGACCTTAGAGGAGGTGTGCCAGCCCTTATTGGTCTGGCCAAGACCTTCTAGAAAGGCCCATGCGACTGGAGGAGTAGAGATAAGGGCAAAGGAATTTGAAAAGGAGGAGATCCACCTCCCTTGTGGGAGGTGGACTCTCCCTTTGATTCGGCCGAAGCTCTCCTCCTTGAAGGAGAGTCCAAGCCAGCCCTCCCTCTCCCTCCTCCTATATATACTTGAGGTTTTGGCCTTTTGAGAACAGATCTGAACTCTCTCTCTCACGGCAAAGCCCTACCTCTCTTCTTCCTCCTCCGCAGCGCTTAGGCGAAGCCCTGCCGGAATACCTTGCTACTCCACCACCACCACGCCGTCGTGCTGCTGTTGGAGCCCTTCCCCAACCTCTCCTTCCTCCTTGCTGGATCAAGACGTAGGAGACGTCACCGGGCTGCACGTGTGTTGAACGCGGAGGCGCCGTTGTTCGGCGCCTAGATCGGAATCCACCGTGATCTGAATCGCTGCGAGTACGACTCCATCAACCGCGTTCTTGTAACGCTTCCGCTTAGCGATCTTCAAAGATATGAAGATGCAATCTCTCCCACTTGTTGCTGGTTTCTCCATAGATAGATCTTGGTGACACGTAGGAAAATTTTGATTTACTACTACGTCTCCCAACACTACGGAATAAACGAAGGCTGGCAAAGGACGAAGTGACGATGCGCGTGGGAAATGGTTCCAAGGTTGATGTGATCGCCGTCGGCACGCTCTCTCTTCTATTACCATCGGGATTAGTGATGAACCTGAATAATTGTTATTTAGTGCCTGCGTTAAGCATGAACATTATATCTGGATCTTGTTTATTGCGAGACGGTTACTCATTTAAATTAGAGAATAAAGGTTGTTCTATTTATATGAGTAATATCTTTTATTGTCATGCACCCAATTTGAGGTGTTTATTAATATTGAATCTTGATAGTGATGATACACATGTTCATAACATTGATGCCAAAAGATGTAGAGTTGATAATGATAGTACCACTTTCTTGTGGCATTGCCGTTTAGGTCATATTGGTGTAAAACGCATGAGGAAGCTCCATGCTGATGGACTTTTGGAGTCACTTGATTTTGAATCACTTGACACATGTGAACCATGCCTCATGGGCAAGATGACTAAAACGCCGTTCTCTGGAACAATGGAACGGGCAAGTGACTTATTGGAAATCATACATACTGATGTGTGCGGTCCAATGAATGTTACAGCGCATGGTGGATATCGTTATTTTCTCACCTTCACTCATGACTTAAGTAGATATGGGTATATTTACTTGATGAAACACAAGTCTGAAACGTTTGAAAAGTTCAAGCAATTTCAGAGTGAAGTTGAGAATCATCGTAACAAGAAGATTAAGTTCCTGCGATCTGATCGAGGAGGTGAATATCTGAGTTATGAGTTTGACAGTCACTTAAGACAATGTGGAATTGTTTCATAGTTGACACCGCCCGGAACACCACAACGTAATGGTGTATCCGAACGTCGTAATCGAACCTTATTAGATATGGTGTGTTCTATGATGTCTCTTGCTGATTTGCCACTATCGTTTTGGGTTATGCATTAGAGACAACTGCATTCACTTTAAATAGGGAACCATCAAAATCAGTTGAGACGACACCATATGAACTATGGTTGGCAAGAAGCCAAAGTTGTCGTTTCTTAAAGTTTGGGGATGTGATGCTTATGTCAAAAAGCTTCAGCCTGAAAAGCTGGAACCCAAAGCGGAGAAATGCGTCTTCATAGGATACCCGAAAGAGACAGTCGGGTATACCTTCTATCTCAGATCCGAAGGCAAAGTTTTTGTCGCTAAGAACGGAACATTTCTTGAGAAAGAGTTTCTCTCGAAAGAATTGAGTCGGAGGAAAATAGAGCTTGATGAGGTTATTGAACCTTTACTTCAACCAGAAAGTAGCGCAACACAGAAAGATGTTTCTGTGGAACCTACGACGGTAGAAGAGGAAGTTAATGATGATGATCAGGAAGCTTCGGATCAAGCTGCTATTGAACCTCGTAGGTCGACAAGGCCGCATACTACCCCTGAGTGGTACGGCAACCCTGTCTTGGAGGTTATGTTGTTGGACAACAATGAACCTACGAGCTATGGAGGAGCAGTGATGGTCCCGGATTCCGAGAAATGGTTAGAGGCCATGAAATCCGAGATGGTATCCATGTATGAAAACAAAGTATGGACTTTGGAAGTATTATCTGAACGACGAAAGGCCATTCAGAACAAATGGATTTTTAAGAAGAAGACATACGCGGACGGTAATGTCACCGTCTATAAAGCTCGACTTGTGGCAAAGGGTTTTTCACAAGTTCAAGGAGTTGATAAAACAGCGTTCCTCCACGGTTTCCTTGAGGACGAGTTGTATATGATGCAACCCGAAGGTTTTGTCGATCCAAAGAATGCTCACAAAGTTTGCAAACTACAGCGATCCATTTATGGACTGGTGCAAGCATCTCGGAGTTGGAATAAGCGCTTTGATGAGGTGAGCAAAGCGTTTGAGTTTATACAAGTTTACGGAGAAGCTTGTATTTACAAGAAAGTGAGTGGGAGCTCTATAGCGTTTCTAGTATTATATGTGGATGACATATTGCTGATTGGAAACAATATAGAAATGCTGGAAAGTGTGAAGGAATATTTGAACAAGAGTTTTTCAATGAAGGACCTAGGAGAAGCTGCTTACATATTAGGCATTAAGATCTATAGAGATAGATCGAGACACTTAATAGCACTTTCACAGAGCACATACCTTGATAAAGTTTTGAAGAAGTTCAAAATGGAACAGTCCAAGAAGGGGTTCTTGCCTGTGTTACAAGGTGTGAAGTTGAGTAAGACTCAATGCCCAGTAACTGCAGAAGATAAAGAAAGGATGAGTGTCATCCCCTATGCTTCAGCCATAGGCTCTATCATGTATGCAATGCTGTGCACACGACCCGATGTCAGCCTTGCCATAAGTGTGGTCGGAAGGTTTCAAAGTGATCCTGGAATGGAGCACTGGCAAGCGGTCAAGAATATCCTTAAGTACCTGAAAAGGACTAAGGAAATGTTTCTCAGTTATGAAGGTGATGAAGAGCTCGTCGTAAAGGGTTACGTCGATGCAAGCTTTGACACTGATCCGGATGACTCTAAGTCGCAAACCCGATACATATTTATTCTTAACGGGGGAGCGGTAAGCTGGTGCAGTTCCAAGCAAAGCGTGGTAGCTGATTCTACGTGCGAAGCGAAATACATCGCAGCCTCGGAGGTGGCGAAGGAAGGTGTCTGGATGAAGCAGTTCATGACAGATCTTGGTGTAGTGCCCAGTGCACTGAATCCAATGAACCTGTTCTGTGATAACATTGGTGCCATTGCTCTGGCCAAGGAACCAAGGTTTCACAAGAGGACCAGACACATAAAGAGACGCTTCAACTCCATCCGCGATTACATCATGGAGAAAGACATAAATATTTGCAAAGTGCACACGGATCTGAATGTTGCAGACCCGTTGACTAAACCTCTTCCAAGGGCTAAACATGATCAACACCAGAACTGCAGGGTGTTCGATTCATTACAATGTAAATCGCATAGTGATGTGAACTAGATTATTGACTCTAGTGCAAGTGGGAGACTGTTGGAAATATGCCCTAGAGGCAATAAATAAAGTGTTTATTATTGTATTTCCTTGTTCATGATAATCGTTTATTATCCATGCTATAATTGTATTAATTGGAAACATGGATACATGTGTGGATACATAGACAAACACAATGTCCCTAGTATGCCTCTAGTGAACTAGCTCGTTGATCAAAAGATGGTTAAAGTTTCCTAGCCATGGACATAAGATGTCATTTGATAACGGGATCACATCATTAGGAGAATGATGTGATGGACAAGACCCAAACTACAAACATAGCTTATGATCGTGTCAGTTTATTGCTACTGTTTTCTGCATGTCAAGTATATGTTCCTATGACCATGAGATCATGCAACTCACAGATATCGGAGGAGTACCTTGTGTGTATCAAACGTCGCAACGTAACTGGGTGACTATAAATGTGCTCTACAGGTGTCTCCGAGGGTGTCTGTTGAGTTGGCATGGATCAAGACTGAGATTTGTTACTCCGTGTGACGGAGAGGTATCTCAGGGCCCACTCGGTAATACAACATCACAATAAGCCTTGCAAGCAATGTGACTAAGTGTTAGTTACAGGATCTTGTATTACGGAACGAGTAAAGAGACTTGCCAGTAACGAGGTTGAACTAGGTATGGAGATACTGATGATCGAATCTCGGGCAAGTAACATACCGAAGAACAAAGGGAACATCATACGGGATTAATTGAATCCTTGACATAGAGGTTCGACCGATAAAGATTTTTGTAGAATATGTAGGAACCAATGTGGACATCTAGGTCCCGCCATTGGTTATTGACCGTAGAGGTGTCTCGGTCATGTCTACATAGTTCTCAAACCCGCAGGGTCTGCACACTTAAGGTTTGGTGACGTTTCGGTAGTATAGGGTTATGTATGGTGGTGACCGAAGTTTGTTTGGAGTCCCGGATGAGATCCCGGACGTCATGAGGAGCTCCGGAATGGTCCGGAGGTAAAGATTCATATATAGGAAGTCCTATTTTGGTCGCCGGAGAAGTTTTGGGCTCATCGGTAGTGTACCGAGAGTGCCGGTAGTGTACCGGGAGACCTCCGGGAGGGGTATTTCGACCCAAGAGGCTTCATGGGCTGTGGAAGTTGAATATATTTTAAAATGTCTTCTTGTGGTTCTCATTTTCTTTGGTCTTACTATTCTTGCCAAGATTTGGTGAATGTATTTCAATGCATCACAATTTTTTTTGATGAAAATATTAAAAAATGATGAAACAAAAATGAATGCGGACAAGATGCGGGAGTGTATTGTGCGCCCAGCCGACGCAAACACAAATTCAGGCGGCCACGAACCCATTCCCACCCCCAAACGGACAAATCTCGAACAAAACAGACGTCCGTTTGGGGTTGTGCGTTGGAGTTGCCTTCGTATACTCCCTATATTTGAGATGAATATGAGGGTTTGTGGACAGACCGGACGTACAGGAATGATATAAACGGCCCGGTTGGGTCATTTTTTTCCTTTTTTTTCTTGTCCGGTCACTCACCGGGCATGCCCAGAAACATATGACAGGCTATTTGAGGAGTCCAGTTATAGATAATCTTACTACAAAAACAGGTTGCACGGCAACATTTAAGGCGTGTACATAACATTCAAGGTCCGACCATGTACATATCGTCAATCAGCACGAGAAGGATTTCTGTGGTGTCGATCGACGAGGGAGTTGACAAGAGACTCACTTTTTAGTTAACATATACTAACACTAATGGAGAATCAGGCACCGCACTTACTCAACACAGGTATTGTCTAAGAATGGCAATTTTACCCATGGGTATGGGTACCCGCATGGGCCAGGTATGGACACACTTTGATGTCCCATGGACAGTACCCATACCCTACCCGTTAAGTCATGGGTAGGGTATGAATATAGCCTTGTACCCACGGTATACCCATACCCTGCTCGCTTGTGAAATAATGTTAAATATTATCGTCAATTAATTATTATTTTTATGTGACTTGTTTACTCCTACTCTCTTACGAGTATGTTATGATTTTTAAATTTTGATGGTGATTATGTACTTATCTACCTATTATGTAGCTGAGATAATTGATTTTTTTTAAATATGCTATCAATGAGTGTAAAATTATGAACAACTTATATATTATTTGTTCTACCCGTTGGGTATCCAATGAGTATGAGTACCCATCTGGTATGGGTATGGGTAAAATTTTATACCATGGGTACGGATATGGGTAGAATTTTCTACCCACTAACCATTCGGGTATGGGTATGGTATTGCTTTACCCGGTCCATACCCTACCCATCGCCAATTGTCAATCTATATCTTAGCCAGCCAAGCTGTCCCGATTAACTAACTTTGTGTCACTTTGGCATATAAACGCCCGACAGCATACGAAGGCACCACTACTCGATTCTATCATCATCTCATTCAGAGGAAAGGACTAGCTAGACCACCATGACTAATAATCCAATTATATATATCAAGCGAAAAGTCAGAAAGCAGTGAAAAGTAAAAATGCATGGAGTGAGATAATTATCATGTTCATGCATGCATGCGAGGTGCAAAGGACCTCCCTGAGACGTGAGGATTAATCTGGCAAACATTCCTCCTCCATTAACCACGACGACCCTTTTGTTCGCTCTGCCCGATTTATAAATAGCCTACGCACATATTCTCTCGGCACCTACATGTGTCAGCCAGTGAACGTACGTGCATGCTCCAAAGTTATCAAATCATGGGCCCTCAAAAAAAAGGTTATCAGATCATGGGTGTCTTGGCACGGAGTTTTAATCGCAAGAAAACGGCACCCGTCCGTTTGCAGGGATGTGCCAATGTCAGTGGACACAAGATTATTTCATGTAGATGCTTCACGCTGCTCCCTCTCTCGCGGCCTAGAATTAGAAGAGGCGGACGTGCACGATATCGAGTGCACGTCGCCGGCGTTGACTTCAAGAGAGCCGCGGGTGCGTCGTGCCTGCCTTTCTCTTATCTGCATCTTCCTTGCATTTTGTTTTTAGATATTTTCGGTGGGCACTTATTCGTTTTTTCAGGCATCTTTCTCTGTTGGAGGGGAATACATGAACGGTTACTTCATCCGTCCCCGAAAAAGAAGGTTTGTAATTTTTTTCATATGTAAAAAATGCATATACTTTGACCTAGTTTATATAGAAAGTTATTCAATAGTAAATATATAATATATATTTTAGAAACTATAATAAATATATATTTTTATGTACTCCTTCCGTAAATTAATATAAAAGCATTTAGATTACTATTTTAATGATCTTATATTTCTTTACAGACGGAGTACCTATTTTGACTTCAGAGGAAACTTTTATGTCTTTTCTTCAGAGATAGAGGGAATAGGAAGGAGTAGTTATGTATACGCTCTCTTAAAGTTAGCTGCGGTGAAGATAGTACGTGGCAGGAATTTTGGTACAAGCATATGTATCATATATAGAATACACAAGGCAAGAAGACCCATCTACTTGTAGTGTTACATGTTCGGCACACATTCCAACCACCTAAGCAAAACTCTTATTTCAGGCTGAACGGAAAAAAAGAGTTTCTGGTCAGTTTCATGGGCGTAAAATGAGACTTGCAGACTTTTCAAGTTTATAACATTGCAGATGCCTGAAGCGAGATTTTAGAACTCGATGAAAGAAAAAAAATACTTCACTAAGCTAGTTATCTATGTTTATATTACGAGGGTAAAAGCACTTTGACTATTTTGGTTCTGAACAAAGAGCTGAATATTGTCTTTCTTCGGGTTTTAATTGGCGAAAATTTGATCACATACAATAATTTACGTGTTCATGGACTACCATTTGTAAGCCAACCTGGACACTTTAGATGAAAGGTGCGCCAAAAATGGTGAAAGGAATTGGCAAGGGAGCTCTAATTTGTTGCTTATGTATTCACCATGAATCAACAAGTCGTATTTTTAATGATATTTCAATTTGATGGAACCTGCAGGTGGCATATAGTTTAAATAGCATCTAAATTATCCCTCCATCACCACATTGTGAGTATGTTTGGTCACTGAGTGAGAGGTTTGTGAAATGTGTTGCAACATTTAGTTTCAGCCAAAGGATCTGCTCTATGTCGGGTAATATGTTTTGCGATTATGATGTTTTTTGGATCAGAAGAATATTCCAGATGCACGATCCATACTCCATATTTTGGCACACACTCTGCTCCATACTTGTCTTCTATGCAGCAACATGACAACAACGAGTCGCTGACGACGTCATGTATGTACCTAGAGCAGTTTAGAGCATCTAGAGCCGGACTTGTCAAATCCGACCCCCTATACACCCGCGGGCGTGTCCGGACACATCCACGGACAATGTCCGCCAACCCCTCACATGTTGTGTCGCATATTCACATACCTCAAATGAAACCCCAAATCCATGCTATCCATGCACGTCGATCATCCGGTACAAATTGTCCGAATTCAACAGTTTGAAACAAAGCAAATCAAAGCACAGTTCAACAAACTAGACATGACAAAATGAAATAAATGTCCGAGCTAGAAGAGATGCTTGTCGGGTCACTGGCCGGATGCGCCCGTTCATGCGTCCTGCTCGTCCAGCTTGTCATTCTCCGCCTGGGCAGCAAGCTCTACTTGCATCTAGGCTACGTGCTCCGCCTGCATCCTGGCCGCGTGCTTCGCTACCGCAGCCGCCCTCGCTGTCTCCTGCGCCCTACAGTCGTTGATCTCCTTTTTCTTCTTCTCCGCAAGCCTCTTCTTTGCATGCGCATCCAAGTTCGTTTTGTCTGCCAACATGATCTTCCCATCCGACACGTCTCATGCGAGTTGCAACCTCTCATTCTTGAGCTCTATCTCTCCAAATGTCTTGGATTTCTCAAGTCCCCGTTTGATCTCCGCCTCTTGCTTCTCTAGCTCGATCTTCTCCCTCTCAATTTGAAGCCTCCTCTTCGCCCTCGACCGGTCCCACTTCATCCTCTCCTTTTGCACATCCAACATGAGCTTGTATCTCTCCATGCTTGCCCAACCTCGAATTGGGTGGTGGGCTCCAATTCGTAATCCATATTGGTAGGATCTTCATTGTCACTGATCATGCTTGCCAAATACGCCTCCTGGGATCATGATTTGCAAGCATTCATCATGTCCGGACTAGTGAATACAAAATATTGAACATTTGAGGGTATGGAGGAGGAGGAAGGGTATGGAGGATTTGGTGCAATTTAAGTTAGGGTTGAGCTGTCGAGTCCGATGTGGCGGGCATGCCCAGGTGCGCCCGAACACCCCCATATCCGCATCATAATTGGGCTAGATATAAGGGGTGACGGTCAGCCTAGACGTTTGAGGCTCGTTTAAAAAGCCCGTCTGGATCGAATTTTTATGACCGGTCAGTGCATCGGCAGGCTGCCTGAGCGTTTGAGATGGAATTGAAGGGTCCGGTTGTAGATACTTTTAGTCTTTGGCACCACGACATCTTCAGCCTACTAGCGGTGTCAGGAGTGTTTTACCCTTGGTATCTATGGCAACTATTCATTTTACTAGGTTTGCTTCCATTGACGTGGTTATTCCTCGTGGATATGTGCATCCTAGACGCAGGAGTCATGAGAAGAAATGATTTATGGCTGAATCATCTAGACACAACATGGATATATAAATAACATTTTGGAAGGATATCTGGATGGTTGAGAAAATATGCTTCACTAATCTACAAATATATATGTTTTTTTAACGGTTTTGCTAAACCATCTAGATGTGAGATAAATATTGCACATCTAAGTCCTATATCATTGATCTTACATGGAGATTCGTGTGAGTATTTTCTTTTCTGTTTTTTTCTTTTTCTTTTTATGCTTGATTTAGTCATTTAGACGTGCAATAATTATATCACGTCAAGATGTGCCCTAGATACACCATTTTTTTAACTGACCTAATATACATGTTTACACTTCTGCTCCAGTACACTCCCTTAAGTACATTGACGGTTGAGATCTTTCGGTACCCCTTCATAATAAAGGGTAGTATAATCTTTTCATCTGCGCCGACACACCGCCTCTGTACATTTACATGGTGTCTTTTTTTCTTACGCGCCCTCACCTATTTTTCACTTTCTGTTTAAAATAAAATAAAAATGCAAGTAACGTGAATCGAACTCAAGACTAAGGAGGACATCATTAACCAACTAAAACATCCTAATGCATGTGGATATTTACTTTTCTTTTCTCTTCTACCTCTGTTTGTGGCTGGGCTGGCCCATCATTGAACCGGTCATTTTATCACTATTTCTCTTTCGTTTTCTATTAAAAAATTTCTTTTTCACACAATGCTCACACTTATAATATTCTGCTCAATTTTTTAAATAATATTCGTTTTTTAAAATTTCGTTCATTAAGTTCAAATATTCATATTCTAAAACAATTTGCATAGATGTCAAAAAATTGTCCGTGTCTTCCAAAATGTCATAACACGAAGCGAAGAAAATTTTGAACACATTTTTTTGGAAACCATATGTAATTTAAAAGTTAAATTAAAATATCATAAAAAATGAACACAAATTTTAAACCATATTAATTTTAATTTCCATGAACATTTTGTATATTTGTGTATAAAACATTTGCATACAAGATTATTTTCTAAATTCCAAATAAATTTTTAAAGCACAAACATTATGTGAAAACACAGAATTGTAAAAATCACCAAAACTTGGCATGGTGCCTTGAAATGGTGATACAACGCCCTAGAAAATATCTGGTCCATTTGAACGATGTCGGAAAAAAGGTACTCCAGCACAGAATCTTCCGCCCAACCTGTACGCTATATCCGGAACTTTTCCAGTTAAATTCGTGAACATTTTTCTAAATTCGCAAATTTCGTTTTCAAATTCATGAACATTTGTTCAGAAGCCGGAACTGTTTTCAACATTTACAAACGTTTTATAAAATCTCGTTTTTTTCAAATTCATAAATATTCTTCTAAAAAATCCATGGACTTTTTTTTTATATCGGTGAATGCTTGGGCCGTCCCAATAGTCAACCGTGGAAGCGGGTTCATCGCCCGGTTGATCAAGGCCTGAGCGTATTTATTTCCTATTGTACTATTTTTTTCGTTAAATATTTTTGGAATATAATTTTATTATTGTTTTCAAATATTTTTTACAGATCATCAAAATGTTTTCGAATTACATTTTCCACCATTTTATAGTTTCTTATTCATAAATATAATAAATTATTGTGTTTTAAAATATTTGATATTTCTTTTAAAGAATGAGGTTTGCAATTTGTGTACAACATAAATATTTGGGATTTATTAAAATTTTAGGAAAAAGTGTTCATGTTTATAACATGTTCATGCACAATTTGAAATTCCAAAATTGTTGACAAATTGTAAGAAATTATTTGGATATACGAAATTTTTCGTGTTGATTGATAATGACCGAAATTGCAAATAAGACAAGCCTTGCCCTAAAGGACTACCCAAACCACAACCTTTGAACATGATGTGCTTCTTGACATGCGTTGCCAATTTTTTTCAGCACGTGTACATGCTTATGGCAGGCCTCCATACAAATATTGAAGGAATTCGGACACCGAACATGTTGTGTCACATTTGGCTAGTGTTTAAAGTTTTTCACTGAAAAAACCCTAGAAAATGCATAAAATGTCATAAATCAATGAAATTTACCATGGTGATGCTAGTGTGGGAAAAAAAATTGGGTCAATTTTATTGATGTGAAAAAAGTGCATCCAGACTTGCCCTATCGACGAACCCGAATCACCACCTTTGAACATCGTGTGCTTGAAATGACGTCTAATTTTGTCAGCATGTGTGTATGCTTGTGGCAGGTCTTCATGCAAAAATTGAAGGAATACGGACACTTAGCATACTTTGTCACATTCGGATGGTATTTTTTTTGGGGGGGGGGGGGGGGGCGGGGCGGGGGGTGTTCACCGGAAAATCCTAGGAAATGCAAAAAAAGACATAGGTTAGGTCAATGAAATTTATCATGGATGCTAGTGTGTGGAAAAAATGAGTCTATTTTATTAATGTGAAAAAATTATATCCATACTTGCCCCACCGCCCTATCACAAACCGTATAAGAACTGTATAGATGACTTGGCGTACCGGCCTATGACAAACCGTATAATATGACATGTCGATTCAATTTGTTAGAGCCGGGTGGCATATATTTGAAATAGCATCTAAATTACTCCTCCGTCACCGCATTGTTTGTATATTTGTTAACCCCGCAGGAGGTTCGCAAATGCCATCTTCCCTTGCGAACGTTCGCCAGTTACGAGTTTCAGTTCACACGGATTGTGTTAGGTCCACCTAGCTTTCCAGCCCACGTCGGGCGGGGCCCAGGATGGCCTGCTTCCCCTCTCCCCTTCCTTACCTCTACAGCTTTTGCTGACCTAAAGACAGCCGCCGGCCGTCGAAGCGCGCGCCCCCCTTCGGTAAGGTTTCACTCAACCTCTCCCTACTAGCTACTCCACCTGTATCCCTTTCTTGCAGCATCGCTGTGCCCGTAGGGTCTGTCTGATGCCCCCCTCTCTGCTTGATCCATGGAAATTGGTTTGAAGAACCGCAAACGATCTTAGATTTTAGTATTCCATCCACTCCGGTGGTTTGTTTCAGCCTGAACTCGTCTTAGGTTTTGCCTTCGCCGCAAGGCGCGGCGATCTTCTGCTGACGCAGAGACGATTAGGTTCAGAACGGCCTCTGATTGCCATCAGTATCTCGCTCCAGTTATCTGCTTCAGTCTGAATCTATCTTTGGTTGCCTTACCAACAGGGCTGGTTAGTTTGCCGAACTGCCACTAGCATACAGCATTAGCATTTGTCTTTGCACTGCTGAACAGTTTTACTGCGACTCAGATTGTTGAATGCAGGTACAAACGAATTTGTAGATTTCCCATCGGTTTCGTACTTTCTGCTTTGAATCTTCTTGTTAGGTTCAGCTGTGGATGACGGACCAGATGAACGTTTCGGCAAGTCCAGAACCGAGTTCGAAGGCCACCCTGGTTCTGGGAGGGGAATCGTTCGCAGTCAGCTCTAACTCTGATACCCCGTCGGAGCAGCTGGCGGTGATGAGGGAGAAGATCATGGTGCTCATCAAGGACTACATCACCAAGCACAACGTCCCAAACGATGTCCCTGATGAATCCATCGAGGGCCCATCTGACGAGGAAGGTAAAAACCAGGCGAACAAGTCTAAGAAGCAGAAGATATCGTCCTAACTCGCATCTCATTTATCAAGCTCTTTCTTAGTCCCCTCTCGCAAAGATCTGTGATACCCCCTTGCTAGTTGTTCCTTTGACACAGAAAGCCAAATTATTGTTAGGCACTACTGCACTGTACTAGCTGCTTTTGTAACAAATCGCTGTGTGCAAGCGATGCTCAACACTGTTAGTATCTGATAATATGTTCGTGCAGGGAAAGTTTGCACCTTTCTTTCTGCACAACTCATTTGTTAGATGATGTTGTGCTTTTGCTGGCAATATATGAGCTTCAGCGCAAGAGTTCTTTGCAGCTAAATCATTTGTCAGATCTCGGTGAGCCAATTAGCTTCAGAACTGCCTCGATTTGCCATCAGTATTTCGCTTCAGTTATATGTTTCAGTCTGAATCCTGCTTAGGGTTGCCTTACCTCGGGGCTGGTTACTTTTCAGAATTAACCACTGCGCAGCGATCAACCTTATGCCACATAGCTAGCTGGTTCCTTTTCCAGAACTGCCACTAGCATAGCATTAACATTTGCTTTGAAATGGTGAAGATTTGTGCTACAATTCATTTCGTTGAACCGTGCAATTCAAATGATTTTTTAGATTTCCCATCGGCTTCATCGTTCCTGCTTTAAATTTTCTTGTCAAGTTCAGCGGTGGACGCTGGACCAGATGAATGCTGTGATAAGTCTAGAACTGAGAGGGAAGGCCACCCTGGTTCTCGGAGGGGTGTCATTCACAGTCAGCTCTGAGTCAGGTGCCTGTCGTAGCAGCTGGTGGTGATGAGGGAGAAGAGCACGGTGATCCTCAAGGGCTACATCACCAAGCACAACACTCGTAATGATGTCCCTGATGAATCCATTGAGGGCTCGTCCGGTGACGAAGGTAAAAAGCGCTCCTAAGAAATCTAAGAAGCAGAAATAATCATCCTAATCTCGTTTGAGCTATCGCTCTTTCCTACTCCCCACTCTTGCAAAGATCAGAGAAGATGCTGTTGTCCCCTCCTAGCTATTCCTCGGACATGAAAAACATCAACTTATTGTTAGGTACAAGCTGCTTGTGTATGAAATTGTTATGTGATGATATGTGCAGGGGATGTTTGGCTATTTGTATACCACTCATTTGTTAGATGTTTTACTTTTGAGTTCCAGCACAAGAGTTCTTTGCTGTTAATTTATTGTCCATGTGCGGCAAAGCATCAACAAGTTACTTGAAATCCAACAAGCAACAGATCCTGACAGCAGTCAAAGTTCCTTTTTCCTGACGACGGAGTTGCCATCCCGATTGCCTGGTTTCGTTGGCTAGTTCTCTTCTGCGCCCGCTTAATTGGCACTGCTGCGATGCAATGCAAGCTCCGTTTCCTAGCCAACGACGACAAACATCGATGTGTATAGATGTATATAAAGAGGATCGACGTATGAAAGTTGGACTCCGACGAGGCAACGGAGGAGCCACCGACTCCCGAAAGTCTGCTTCATACCCGGCCGGATCCAGACTCGGTCAAATCAAGAAGATCTTCGATCCGTGATTGCATGCATGTAGATTTGGTGTGCGAGGCGAGCCATTGATCACATGGAACCGTGCATCTACTTATCTTTTGAGTCGACCATTTTTTTGACGGCTGCTAGGAATCAACCGGCTGATAACACAGAAATGCCTCCCAAGCTATCGGATTACCCGCTAGGTAGCAGGCTGTGCACACCGCCGCGGCCGCCTACCGTTGCAACAACCGCCGGGTTGCAAAGCAATTGTCGAGCAGCCACCGTGTTGCAAGACAAAACACTCTGCCGAAGACCACCGTTGCGATATATGTTGCCACGCCGCATCCACCGCTGTGCAGCAGCAGCAGCTTCGACACCGACAGTGTAGCACACCAGCCAGAGTTTCATCGCAACACTGGCATGCGACGACGAGAGCTGCATCACAACACCCGTGACTAGACAACATCACGACCCATCCGGCATGCAGCACCGGCGAGTGTTGCATCGTAGCTGATGCGAAACAATGTGTAGCAGGCTTGCAGCTCATCGGCGGCGACAACATTGCCTTGTAGCACGACAGATGTTGCAACACAACACGCTTCCCTTCACGATGCTGGCGACACTCTGTAGCACCGGCCAGCAGCGCCCTTGCTGCATTGTCATGCTAGCTCATGGCACAAATTTAGGGCCATTTCTCGGATGTCGAAAAGGATGAACTCATAGACCAACCCTTCCGGCCTATCTAGACACCATCTTTTTGAACATGTTTTTTTGGGACCTCAGAGGAATGACAACAATTTTTTTCATCAAGGGGGCATGCCCAAGGTAGGCATCCATGCCTGATTTGAATGACTTTCGACACCGTTTGCATGTTACAACACGTGTGGCTATTTATCATGCTTTTTTCACTGAAACAATTTCATAAATATGAAAAATTTGTGGAAAATCAAACCACTTGCCATAGAGCCATGAATTGGTCATCAAATTGGCCTATTTTTCGGATGTCCAAAATACGACGTGCTCACAAACACATCTTTCTTACCTACATGGACACTGTCTTTCGAACAATTTTTTTTGGACCTATGAGAAATGACCCCAACTTTTGCCACGAATGAGGCATGCCCATGGTCAGCATCCATTCCTGGTTTGAACGACTTAAGACAACGTTTCCAAATTGCAACACGTGTGGGCATTTACCAGCCTTTTACCATACAAATAATTGAAGAAAATGAAAAATTGACAAAAACCAAAAACACTTGGCATGGATGCTTGAGTTGGTCAAGCTAACTCATGAAAAAAAATTGGGGCCTTTCTCGGATGTCGAAAAGGATGTGCTCACAGACGTACCCTTCTGGATACCTGGACACCATCATTTGAACATGATTTTTTTGGACCTCCGAGAAATGACGCCAACTTTTGCCATCAAAGGGGCATGCCCATGTTAGACATCCATTTCTGGGTTAAATGACTATTAACACCGTTTGCATGTTGCGGCACATGTGGCCATTTATCGGCCTTTTTCACCGAAATAATTGCAGAAAAAATTGACGAAATCCAAAACCACACGGGATTGATGCTTGAATTGTTCATGCTAGTTCATGGCAATAAAAATTGGGCAGTTCTCGAATGTTTGTTCATTGAAGAAATATTTTAAAGCAAGAGTATTTAGAATGATAATTTAGAAACAGCAATAGAAAACTATTATTTTAAGTTATTAACAAAAAAATAACAATTTAAAATGTATTTTGAAACAATAAACGATTTAAAAAATTCATAAATAACGTTGATGCCCTCGAGCGGTTTTGACCGGCCCAACATATGTCGCCTCAGCGAGTCAGCGTCGATGCATCGGTCGGTTATTGGGCTGGCCCAGCGCATGCAGCGTCCGTGCACCCTCATAAAGCCCAAAGGATTAGTACCACCTGACCGCCCGTCGGGCGCTGACCAACTTAATGGCCAGCCGCGCCCCACCATGTCGAGCTCCTCTCAACATTGACCCCCTGTGTGCTGTTGTGGCAGCCATGGGGATGTATCTGGTCCATCGGGGCAATTGGTGCTACCGGTGCATCAGATCCCATTGCTCATTTTAAAATGTTTGAAAAAATTCAAGAAAAAATTAGTGCATTGACACAATGCTGTCACAAAAAATTAAATCAAAATTTAAAACATCGCTCGAGATACAAAAATGACAATTCGGCATCAACTTATTAAAGCCCAACTTGTGTTATGTTTGATAAATTTTACATAACACAAGTTGGGCTTTAATATGTTTAATAAGTTGATACAAAAATGACAATATCAAAAGTTTCTCGGACACCCGAAATTTAACTTTTTTGCCACGAGCTCCTCGAATGTCGAAACTTCATCAAATTTTATACGAAGATTACACGTTTGAGCATCTTTCTTGCAAAAAAGGTTGATTCACTATTTCTAGCACTTTTACTGCTCATGCCTGGGCTCATCTGAGCCCGGGAGCCAAATCGACGCAGCCTCTAAAATTCTTGAAGTTGCTACTTCACTAAAGAATTTTCACTTCTTGCAATATCTTAAGGGAAACCTCGTGCTATTTGAACAAGTGTAATATATACATTGAGAGTGGTCCAACAGTAGCAACCAGAAACTTCATATCATGCTAAAGTACATCACTAGCTTTCCAGATGTGTGGTACATGAGTCGAAAGTTAGGGTATAGATGTACTTATAATGTGCAGTTTGCTCTGAAGAAACCAATTCAAACCCTTCTGCATTGGGGCTCTCCACTTCACCCTGCCTTCATTGCCTCCATCACCTTTTGTATCTCCAAGGACATTGCGGAGTCTACGCTTCCCGATGATATCTTCCGGTGCGCCTTTTGTAGGTGGAGCTTGAGTGAACTGCTACTGAGGCCAGCATTCTTACCACAAATGGGGCACACTTTCATTGCAGGCCTCTTGTGCTGCCACTCCATGGAGGTTCTACCGTGCAGCTTCTTGTCAAGATCCAGCAAGACCTTGGCAAAGCCGTCATTGGGTTGCGCACGTCGGTGCACCTTCTTCAGCATGTTCCATGCTTCTAGAAGAGTACAATTTCTAAACAAACATGAAGCAACTTAAGTCAACCAACAGAGTAGTAAACTGAAATACAAGTCTTTCACTCATAATCAAGGGAAGAGTAATTATCACTCTTCTGAGGTTCCACACAGGTTCGTATCCCAAGTAGAGCCTGTATTGATTATGTTAAGCATAATTTGGTTATTGATGGCTTTCCATCAGTTTGTTGACCAGAGACTGATATATACTGCCTCATTGGTAACTGAAACTGACCAACAATTTTCAGAGAACATAGCAATTGTTATGCAACCTTACTTTCTAAGCATTAGGTAAGCAAGAACAACAGTTGCACTTCGACTTTTTCCTTCGAAACAATGCACTAGAACTTTGCCGCGCAGGTGCTCAACAAAATCAATGAAATCACATGCATCTTGGAAGACATCAGTGATTTCCGCATTTTCATCATCATTTATCTGTAAAAATGAAACACAAAGTGTCCCAAGAAAAGCAAGAAAATTAGTTCCTTATTATGGCTGAGGAAGCTGTAAAGTGGAGTTCAGCCATAGCTGCATGAAAAAGATCTTCCAATAAAGTTTATTTAAAAAATTATCATATTTACTTACTGAGAAGTTTCGATAGTCAAAAAGGCAAGGCTTCTGAGATTCTGACTGTCCAATTTCACTCGCACACAAGCACAATACATGGGTGATGCCAAGGTGCTGAAGTGTGTATGTCGACCGAGCAGCTAGAGCACCACCAATATACAAGTGATCTGTGATCTGAGAAGGACGTTCTGTACTTGCAGCATCAGAAATCAGTGATATTCTCTCAAGAAGGTGCTCAAGACGGACCTGAAAACAGAAATTCATATGCTCAGTTGCTACAATAGATAGTTTGTTGCCGGACAGGCTGGGTAGAATAGGATCACCTTCAACTCATAAGCATCAACAGCAATACTATTATCTATCCCTTCAAAGAAGCCTGTGTTGAAATTGTTGTCATGACACAACTTTACAACGTCAGTCCTGAGCATGTCATTCCATTGTTCTATTTCTTTGCTTAACTCACTGTCTACCTGCAAACATATTGTTGCATGAATACAACCAGGCAATGATTCATCTAGAAGCATCACAACAAAATCATCTTCAACAATGCAACTTATCCTAGCTCGCCTCCTCGACACAATCAAGTCCGGGAACATTCAATGGGCATCGGCATGCAGGAGGGGTCTGGTAGCTTTGCTTCCAGAGCCGAATGTGTCTAAAGATTTGAGGTGACGTGTTTTAATCATTAGGTTGTTGTTGTTCTTAGGACTTGTAAAGACTCTTCTTTCTTTCAATGCATCAAGACACAAGTCTATAAAAAAATAAAACTCGAACTACATGGACTATAACCTGTGGCATGTTTATTTAGAAGTTTGAACAACTGAGAACTACGGGAAGGCCAGGACTCAAACTCAGTTGGGTGAGCAAGCAAGGTGAGTATTTAATATTTATGAATGATGGAGATAACACACCACAGCATCCACACAAAGAAATAGTTACCGAGATACATGCCTATGCTATTAATTGTTAATTTTCTATTTATCTAGTATGTGAAATCCTTTATAGATGGTTATTTGGTTTTCTACAACAAATTTCCTAACCTTATGGTATATTATATCATTCAGTCGAGCATTCAAATAGTTCAAAACAGATAGATAGCAACTAGATTGTTGTGTATAATCTGTTAAATATTAATAAATTTCCATGAACACTTCAAAGAAGTTAACCTTGGCATACTTGTTAAATTCCCTGAGCTTAATCGTCAATCTCAGACCACGGGACGCATCACCATTTGCTTTAAAATTCCTCGTCATAAAGCTCTCTCGATAGACAGGAGATGACATGTCAAAACTATCACGGGATAAGGTACGGGAAGGCTTACGCATATGCCGTGGAACTTCGGAATCACTCAGATCACTATGTGCTTCTACTGCACACAATGGTGAATCAGATTGACCTGCATCTTCTTTGTCAGATTCATTTGAACCTTTATACATAAGACTGAAGAAAATTTTCAATAGAGCATCCAGCTTCTGATAAAGTGTGAGCAGGAAAATGTGGAACCGTTGAAGGTCCCTCAGAGCACTACGGAAACCTCCTCGGAATGAATTAACTATTGCTATCATATCACTCTCAGACAGAAGAGAATGATTATAATCAGATGGCATGTCATATCCTTCGGATCCAGGGGTACCAAGTTTTCCAATGGACACCTCAAACAAGAGGTTCGAAGAATAGTCCAGGTTGTTTAGTGTTAGTTCCACAAGTCTTGGATAGCTCTCTTGATCTTTCGCCCGTTTGCTGGCGGGTGGTCTTCGTGGTACACCCGAATCAATGGCTACAATATGAAAGCTGGAAATCTCAGACTCAATGTGATCATAAGAGTCTTCAAAAAGCTCTGAGATGTCTGAGCCGACACTACCGCTTATTGAAACGGATCTTCTCTGCTTCTGTTTCTGTGGGCTTTTGATTATCTCCGGCTTGTAACGGATGATGGCAGAATCATGAACATCATCCAATGAATCAAGGTTTGCATAAGCTTCTTTGTTGGCAACAAGTAAATTTGCATAATTTCCACGCCAACCAAGGGGCCGACATCGCAGCCTATCCTCATTTCTCAGAATGAGGTCCAGGATCAAGATCCTACCTAAAGCTTCCGCAGTTTTTTCAGCAAACTCCCGTGAATCAAATGGTGTTGTGCTCTCTAGTAGGGGGGAGCCATGTACATAACTGCAAAAACAACGTTGAAATTTCTTTCATGTTAACTATGCACCATATTACGCACAAAAAAACAAACTATCTACCATATTGTCAGGTACATTACTGGTAACTTGGAGTTAATACTTCATCAGGAATAGACACCGGCTCAGTTCAATAGCTTCTAGCATCTCAGTACAAATCATCTCCTGAAGTTCATCTCCAACAGCTATTGCTGCATGTCGAGCGTTCTCTACCGCATCCTTTATTTGTTGCCATTCACATGAGGAGCTATGAATCACTCTGCCCTGCATTGGTCAAGAGAGTCGACACTATAATATTTGTTTAGTTAGCCTGAATGCGAGCGCAGACTTTTGGCGGCGACCTCCATGGAGGTTATTTAAAAAAAATCGATAATCACATTTTAAGTTTCAAAATCTTCTGAAAACAAATCTACACTATCATATGGATGTATTGTACACGTGCATCAAATCTGACGATGAAATACATTATGGTGAGAGCTACGCAAAAAAGGAGAAAACTTTCATTTCTAGTACTGAACAGTATTTGTACTGTTCATCAGTTTGAAAATCACGATTTTTTTTTTGTCTAGCTCTCACCATAATGTATATCATCTTCAAAATTTACACATGTGTAGAATACATCCATGTAAATTTGTATGATTTTTCTAAGTATTTCTAGAAACTTTTGAATGTGATTTTTGATTTTTTTTTATAAAAAACGAGCTGCATGGAGATTGCCGACCATTGGCATTTTCTGCCCTGAGTGCCTGCTACAGAAAAGCTAGTACTTACTTGAGGGGTCCTCACACGAAGCCATTTAGCCAGTTCATATCCGAACCGTTCCGACTGTGTGGCCATCCTTGATGGTGCTATTTTAATGACTGCTGCTGCTTCGTTTGAAGGAAATTCATCATTTTTAGATGTTTTGAATAACGCAATGAATACAACTCCTCCAGAATTTACAGTGACCTGTGTAGGGTGTGGTATGGGTCGTTAGAAGGAAACTAGAGCCATGGCTAATAAACTAGTTTTTTTTCTTCATATGAAGCGGAATTCATCCTTGTGAGAGATATTGATGTTAGGTTTTTGGGGAGGTGCTGTGAGCTGTAGCACAGTTCGCATGACGCTTACTGGATCAGTACATTGTGGTAAACAGCAAAAGAAAGTAACGAATATCGACTCGATGACCACTGAGATAAAATTTGGCGAGAGATGTAATCTATCTAGGATAAAAGTTAAGCTTACCAGTTATTGCGAGTCTTATCAACAACAGGGGAGACAATATACAGTAAGTTGGATAAGTATAAAAAGGAAAATACGAACCTCAAAACTTCTGTTAATATCATCCTCGGTGGGCTCCGTACTTGTAGTAGTATGTTTTGTATGGTGCAATGAAGAAAGAGAGGTCCAGGAGAAGTTACTTGATTCAATATCCATCATAGAAACCCTCCCAAGCCTTTCCCAGAGGCTTGTTTTCGGCAAGTAATCACATGGGCCGGGTTCGATTACGCTACCAGAGTCTACGATTTCTAGCACATCTGGACTGCAATGTAGAAAATATACAAAATTAATAACTTGGTTGAGACACTTATCCCATGAAAGGAGCAAATTCATGCCCCGTTCTACATTGTTTTAACAATATGAATAGAATTAGAGTAACCGTCTGCTCAGGTAGCTGATTCATACCTCAACAGGAATCACAAAAAAAAAAACGATCCTTATGAATTATTGATCAGACATCGTACATGCTACAATTAAGTAATAGCTCCCACGAGCAACATAACCAAACCTGATTGAGGATTCAATAGCCAAAATGCCCGATTTTGGTTGTGGCGACTGAGATAAGGAGGAGAGCTTCCCGGTGTGCTTCCTCATTGATGTTACCCATTCCTCGAATCCACTCTACAATAAATCAGATCAATCTGGCTCTTTTCCCACCAAGAACAAGGTCTGGAACCAAAGAAATATTTGTTGGTTAGGGTGACGCACTTACGAAGGAGGATGTGCGGGAGAATGATCTCGATTCTATTCGCTCTTCCATTCGTATAGGAAAATTTGGACAAATGACAAGTGAGAATCGAGTTCTTCAGATAATCTCATCAATCTTGGCCGGGTCACGGATTGGTGAAGTTTGCGACCAATCAAAGGCAAGGGGATGAGGAAGAAGGGCAAAAATGCTATTCTCCAAGAGAACTTCCGCACGAGCGAACGCGCATATAGGCCATCCATGTTGTCTCAATTCTTTTCGGCCATCCATGTGAAGGAGCATGCAAGCCATCCATGCTATTTGCCAAGAGGGCATGCATGGACATTGCCATTTTATTCTCCCTGTTGGATGATATTATCAATGATACAATAGTAAGTCAAGGACAACATGCTGAGTGAGGTGTGTTGTCACCTCCGCCTCATGCGCTTGCATCTCCTCACCAGAAATACGCCACTCTCCTCCCTCTTCTCTGTTATGGATCCAGACTTGGGGATAAATAGTCGGATGAAGAAGGTATTGTTTAAATATTTCTTGATGTTTCACTTTATGAATGACTCATGAGAGAGAGGGAAAATGCTGGAGCCCAGGGATCTGGATTGGGGTACTCCACTGATTGGACCAAGAGGAAGCAACTAATTTGTCATTGTTTTATCTCTCAGGTTAGTTTTTTGGTAGCTCGGAAGAAATCACCATGCACACACTCAATTATTTTGAGTATCCACGCAATCCACTTTTGGGCAATTCTGTTTTCCCTCATTAAGATTTTATTAGTAAGTGTTACACTCAATATTCAGTCACTGCTGATCGTATAAAACCTCTGATATTGTAAGGTGCTAACACTTGATCGTTTCGTAGGGTGTCGAGCTTAAAATTAATCTCCTAATTGAAGCGTGAAAATATGAAATAAAAAGTCAGCATAAAAAAGTAAAGAACATGACCCAAGTATGTTTAGGCTCCCATGATTAGTAGCTCCAGAATTGGAATTTTGTTTGTTTCTTTCTTTATTTCTATTTTCACTTTTTTTATGGTGCTGAAACCCTTTCTCGAGCGTCCTTTTATTTGCATCGGAATGATTTTGGAAGGATGGTGTTCTGTATGGTATACATGGCGCAAACTTATTGTAAAGTGTTATATTTTGCTAACCTATTTTATCATACTATAGTATCCACGAGCAGAACTTTTTCTTGTTACGTAGCTAGCATAGTTAACCACATAACAATATTGTTAAATGCTACTTATTATTTATTTATTACACATTTGTAATATATATCACTGAAATTATTTATGCACTTTAACCTCCATTTTGCTGGTTACCTACATAACACTTGTGCAATAGAGTTATTGAATATTCAATATGACTTTGTTCCTTGGTATTCCCATATCCTTCTTTTTTTACGGGAAAGGTGTTCCCATATCCTTGAGGACCCATGTTTTCTAGCCAGTGTACATATCTATATATAGCATATATTTTGTTATCTGGATCAGTTGATGGCCTTTGCTAGCGTGGATCGATAGTAGACCATGAATGAAGTAGATCATGAATGAAATCATCAAAAGAGAAAACTTTAGCATTTATAGTCCCTTGCTACTGCACGGATGCATCATTTTGTTCTGTCCGTGGGAGTTTCTTAATTGTTATTGCCATTTTGGGAGAACTTCTATGTTATCATACCTTTTAGTATATAAAACAATGGTCCTTTGTACGAACTCATGGTGCCTATAAATGCATATATTCCTGCTGCCAAATTAGAGTGCATATAGGATTTGTTTAAATTTAAATTCGACTAAGTTTACAGAAATATTTATCAACATTTATAAAAGTTAAAATTCGACTAAGTTCATAGAAATATATTTTCATATGATGTATATCTAGTATTGCAAACGTTCATATTGTTTTCTACATATATTTGATCAAAGTTTGCAAAGTTTCACTTTGGAAACATCTTATATGCACTATAGGAGAGAGTGCTAGAGTTTAGTTTAGGTTTTTGATTGCAAGTACTTCTGAATGGCGCTTCCTATGTGTAGATGACTAGGTACTATTTGTTCATCATTCACAATGGTCTTCTTGTCTAAATTTAGCCCCTCACCTCCGCTAGCTGTTGGCACTAGCACCACTCACTCGCTCACTCACTCTTATTGCAACTCCACGCCACACTCGGCTCCTTATTCTCCTCTCAGCCTGTTAATGGTCGCCATCACTACTGACGCATAGTCAGAGATCCATCCATCCATGCAAGCGAAACACGCTCCGGTGTCCGTTTTGCTGGTTCTCTTCGTGCTCTCCGTCGTCCTCACGCTCCTGCCGCAGCCGCAGAAATCATTCTTCCCGACTCGGCCACGGCCGCTTCTGATCGACGATGATGGCGGAGACATTACGGCTCGTGCCGAGGCGTCCAGTGGTTGCGACTACTCCGACGGGAAATGGGTGAAGGACGCCACTACGGCGACGCTCTACGGGGAGGACTGCCCGTTCCTCGATCCTGGCTTCCGCTGCGAGCGCAACGGCCGGAACGACTCGTCCTTCCGGCAATGGCGCTGGCAACCTCGCGGCAGCTGCCGCCTCCCTAAGTAGGTAGCCATCGCCATTGACATCTCTCTTTAGAGAACAAAATATATTGTCTTCTCTCCGCCACCTTTCTAAGTATGTTCAAATTCATTAGGTTTAATGCAACTGACATGCTAGAGAGGAGCCGGAACGGCCGTATCGTGTTCGCTGGCGACTCCATCGGCCGTAACCAGTGGGAGTCCATGCTGTGCATGCTTGCGAGTGCCGTGCCAAATGGTTCAAGGATACACGAGCAGTCCGGGAAGCCCTTGAGCCGGCACAAGGGCTACCTCTCCATGATCTTCATGGACTACAACCTCTCTGTGGAGTACTACCGCGCGCCGATGCTAGTCATGGTCGACCGCATCCCGCCGGTGGCAAGCAAAAAAGGCGCGAGGGTCACCAGGGGTGCCATCCGGCTGGACACGCTGCCACGGCACGCCACGCGCTGGGCTGGCGCCGATGTGCTCGTCCTCAACACGGGTCACTGGTGGAATGAGCACAAGACCATCAAATCGTACGTAATTAGTTAGCTAATCAGGGTGTGATAGCTACTCCATTGCATTGCTAATACTCGCAGAGGAAATTAATTGACTAGAACTGCATTGATCCATACTCGCAGAGGAAATTATTTCATGGTGGGTGATCGGCTCAACGTGACAATGGATATCAAGGAAGCGTTTCGATTGTCCTTGCGGACAGTGAAAGATTGGGCACTAAGCAATCCACGACTATCCACGAGCGGCTACCTCTTCTTCAGGAGCTATTCTCCATCGCACTACGACAACGGAACGTGGGACACAGGAGGCTCGTGTGCGGACCAACGGGATCCTTTTATGATGACCACCGGCGAGAGCGACCAAGAGTATTCGTGGATCAACGCGATGATCTCGAGCATGGCACAGGGCAGGAGTAGACAGTGGATGAATAATAGGGTGGTGTTCTTGAACATAACGCATATGACAAGACTGAGAAGGGACGGTCATCCGTCGCGGCACCGAGAGCCCGGGACGCCGCCGGATGCCCCAGAGGATTGCAGCCACTGGTGCCTGCCAGGCGTGCCGGATGCATGGAACCAGGTGATGTACGGGCACCTCGTGTCTACGGGATATGGCACGAGGTCGGTCAAAAAATAATCAGCAGCTAGCCTCGCACCACTTATACATGCCTGCACAGACAGACTTCACACTCACGTTACATATTTCAAGAAATGCAGACTTAGCATTGATATAGATTGGGTAGCGAGCAAGAGCATTGTGTATCGAAAATACCGTAGAACCATTGTTCTACGGTTTGGACTCAAAAAAGAGAGAGACAGAGAGAAAGAGAGCATGGTGTATCACAAAAGCATAAAGATGTACTATGTAAAGAGTTTGACTCTGACACGCAGGGTAGGGACAAGTAATGCTAGAGTCGCGGGCAAGGTTTTACAGAGTTTACGGATTGATCTTAGTTGACCCTTACCTTGTACCATTTCAAAAAATACCTCATGAAAAACATACAAGATAGAACTTCGATTGCTCAGTAAATCTGGAATTTCTACTCAATACTCAATGATCCAACAAAACAGATATAAGATTACAAAAATACAAAAAGTAATATGATAATACAACAAAGAACAAAATAATTTAATTACTTTGTTGGTGCCTCCCATAATTTGATCAACGGTAGAAGAACCAACACATTCAAGGCATTATAAAAGAAATAATTCCGTATAAAAATAAAAAATGATGCAAAACTAAAAAAACTTACTAATTTGATGAGGTAAAAGCCTTCATCTTCTATTTCTACAACATAAATGAAATTGCAAATACATCAATTTGAGTTCAATAATACATCAATTTGAGTTCAACAATACACAATAGAATACTGAAATTGCAATCGGCTTTCCTTCTCCCTCCATAACTAATAAGTACATAATACATATATGCACACCTTTTTTTCAATTAAACTTAGTTCAATGCAATTCTTACACAGAGCTTTGTAGGTTAAATCATACAACATAGTACAAGTGCAAACTACAAAGAATTAAAGAAATTTATCAAGGTTAGGCAGGGAGGTGGAAAAAGGGGATGGCGCCCGGTTGCGAATGACAAACATAGAGGCACCGTTGGGACGTCGGGGAGGAACGAGGGGAGCAAGGGCCTGCCTAGAGAACTGGACATCGGTGATCGGTGGATGGCGACAGTGCCACGGTGACCGAGCAGGGAGGCGACGTCTAGAGTGCTGGAGACCAACGTGTCTTGTGCTGCTGCACATATGAGTTTTTGTTTGCTGTGAGTATGACTTAACACGAACGCTATATCTGGCTCATAGCCAATATAGCATTCCTCTCACTCTCACCTGAAGTGCGTGCATATCGGGACGGCCCATTAGCTTAGGTCGCTCACTCGCTTCGTTAGCTTCAAATTAACCACTTGCTCGCTTGGCTGAGATATAACGAAACAAGGAATTATCAAGAGGATATGCACTTTTGTTGGAAACTTATGCTGAGGCTTCTGGACAAAGAGTTAACAAGGACAAATCAGCGCTATTTTTTAGTAAAGGTTGCCCAGATGTGATCAGGGACAAATAAAAGATGTGTTGTAGACCCCTAATGAAAGTCTCAATGCAAAATATCTCGGTATGCCATCTGAAGTGGGATTATTAGAAAACGAGGATTTTAAGTATATGAAAGACCGCCTCTGCAGCAAGATACGTGGTTGGATGAGTAAGCTTATGCCTATTGCGGGTAAGGAGGTCTTGATAAAATCTGTGGCCTAGGCGATTCCGGTATTCTCCATGTCTTGTTTCAAATTACCGCCAGGTTTATGTGAACACTTAACTTATGCAATTAGAGCCTTCTGGTGGGGGAGTAAGCAAGGGAAAAGGAAACCATATCGGGTGGCATGCCAGAAGATGACAATGTCAAAATATATGGGGGGCCTTGGTTTTTGGGACTTCAAAATTCTCAACTTGTCTCTTCTTGCAAAGCAGTTTACTTGCCACAAGAATCTATTGTGGAAGCCCAACTCGGAAACCACCCCTCGCAAATATGGAGATTTATACGTCTCCAACGTATCGATAATTTATGAAGTATTCATTCCATATTCACCTATGTTTACAATACTTTTATATGGTTTTGATGTACTTTATATGATTTATTTAGAACTAATCCGGACTGACGCTGTTTTCAGCAGAACTACCGTTGTGCTGTTTTTTGTGCGGAAATAAAAGTTCTCCAAATGCAACGAAACTTGTTGACGATTTTTTTGGGAACAAAAGAGGCACTAGAAGTTTCGTGGGAGGGCCATAAGAGCCACGAGGTGGGCATAGCCCACCACCACGCGCCAGGCCCCTCCAGCGCGTCCTGGTGGGTTGTGCTCTCTTCGTGGCCCATCTTCGCGTGAAACCGACGCTCAAAAATCCTATATATTCAGAAACCACTAGAAATAACCCTAGATTCCTCGTTCCTCCACCGCAACTCTCTGTATCGATGAAAAACCAATCTGGAGGCGTTCCAGTACCCTGCCGGAGAGGGTAGATCATCTTCGGTGGCCATCTTCGTCATCCTAGAGGAGGCCATGATGAGGAGGGAGTAGTCCGCCCCTCGGGGCTGACGGTTTGTACCGGTAGCTATGTGTTCAATCTCTCTCTCTCTCTCTCTCTCTTGTGTTCTTGAGATGGCACGATCTTGATGTATCACGGGCTTTGTTAATATATATAGTTGGATCACATGGTGTTTTCCCCTCTCTATCTTGTTGTGATGAATTGAGTTTTCCCTTTGAGATTTTGTTATTATCGGATTGAATACTTTTATGGATTTGAGAGGACTTGATGTATGTCTTGCATGCGGATACCCGTAGTGACATTGGGGTATTCAAGTGATTCACTTGATATATGTTATGGGGTCAACTTGCGGATTCCGGTGACCTTGGGGATCTATGCATAGGGGTTGATTGCACGTTTTCATACCATATTCTTCGATAGAAATCTTTGGGGCACTCTTTGAGGTTCTTTGTGTTAGATTGAGTATTATGAATCTGAAATTGTTTGATGCGTATCATATAATTAACTCATGGATACTTGTGATGACATTGGAGTGTCTAGGTGACATTAGAGTTGGTTGATGCGTATCACGTGGTGTTATTCTCGTACGAACTGTTAGATAGATCGATCGGAAAGGATAACTTGGTGTTATTTTATTACGAACTCTTGGATAGATCAATCGGAAAGGATAACTTTAAGGTGGTTGCGTACCCTACAAACAATTTCTTATGTTCTCCGCTAGATAAGAACTTTGGAGTGATTCTACATTGCACGTTGAGGGATGGTTATATGATCCAATTATATTAGCATTGTTAAGAGATTGCACTAGCAAAAATACAAACCCTAGGCCTTATATCCAAGCATTTATATAATGTTTTGCTCGTTGTTTTACACTTTCTACCTTGCTATTTTATATTTTCAGATTACGAAAACCTATATCTATCATCCGTATTGCACTTGTATCACCTTTTCTTCGCTAAACTAGTGCACCTATACAATTTTTTATTGTATTGGGTGTGTTGGGGACACAAGATATTTCTTGTATTTGATTGCAGGGTTGTTTGAGAGAGACATCTTCATCCTACACCTCCCACGGATTGATAAACCTTAGGTCATCGACTTGAGGGAAAATTGCTACTGTCCTACAAAACTCTGTACTTAAAGGCCCAACATTATATACAAGAATAAAGTTGTGTAGTAGACATCAGAGATCGCTTATTGAAGGCTGAGATATAATGAAACAAGGAATTATTAAGAGGCTACGCAAAGGAGCTTCTACTAGAGTATGGTTAGATAACTGGATACCACGTGATGGCATGATGAGACCACTCGTTGCCCGGGTGACTAACCCACGTGAGTTGGTTTCCGAGCTCATGGACATGCCGAACGCACGTTGGAATGTGCAGTTGCTTCAGGAGATTTTTTTACCATGCGATGTGGAGATGATAATGCAAATCCCTATATGTCTCAAGGTGATGGAGGGATTTTCGGGCATGGAATTATGAAAAATCTGGCAAGTTTAGTGTCCGGTCTGCGTACATGATGATACTAGACACAAAAAGCGCAGGGAAGACTAGCTTGATCAGCGGGCAGGATCCTCTAATAATTCAACAACCGAGGAGGCTTGGACAATGTTGTGGAAAACTAAGTTACCAGCCAAGTTACGGGTGTTTATATAGCGTCTTTCACAACAATCTCTGCCTACTGAGGATGTGCGGATGCATAGGAATATGTTGACCACTAGAACTTGCGCGTTTTATAGAGTGGAAGATTCATGGAGGTATAGCGTGATCGAGTGTACCATGGCACGATGTGTTTGGGCGATGGTGGATCATGATCTTTTGGAACAAATGATAGCGAATGGGGAACCAAATGCAAAGTCATGGCTATTCACAATGATAGAGGCATTACCTCATGAGGTGTTCATAAAAATGACAGTGGCGCTTTGGGCCATCTGGAAGGCGAAAAGGAAGCTCATCCACGAAGGAGAATCAATGACACTAGTAGAAAACATGGCTTTGGTTCTGGCCAGATCAGTGCATTACTCCCGGTCGTGTTACGAACCGGGACTAATGAAAGCATCAGTCTCGGTTTGAGAGGCTAGGACGCCGGCCAAGCCTCCACATGCATCGGTCCTGGTTCCAGCCTTCCACCGGGACTAAATGTGGTGTTGCCCATTAGTCCCGGTTGGTGTCTGGAGCCGGGACTAAAGGTGTGACAATTAGTCCCGGTTTTAGGCATAAGCTGGGACTAAATATTTTGCCTATATATATCCATGCCCCCTCCATTTCCTTTGTTTTTTGGCCAAGGAAGGTTGGAGGTGCGGGCTACTCTGTTTTTTGCCTATATATGAACATGGGGTGTTCGATGAAATGCCCGAGCCACACTTAAGTTATCTTCTCTGTTCTTCCTCCAAAGTCGGCCTCTAAGATCCATTTTACCCAAGATTTGTCTAGGTTTGACGGTGCACCAACTATCCAAGTGTTCTAAAAAGGTTAGCAACTTCATTATTTCATCTCTTAGTGCTAGTTTAGCTAATTTCAAATGGTCTAGAAGTAGTGTGGTTCGTGGGTTTTAGTTGAGGAGTGTATGTGTGAGTTTATTTGATTTAGATGCACAATTTAGTCGCATTTTTTGTTGCATTTAAATGTTTTTCATAGTTGTATGTTAGTTTCAATGTATGTTTTAATTAGAAGTTCTAGAGTTGTATGTTGTTCTATGAGAACTATGTATGAATTTTATGTATTTATTTATATAATGCACGCAGATGAACCGACAATGGATGTACGGTGGCCAACACACCTCCGACTACATTACAGGTGTGCACAATTTTCTGAAAGTGGCTGAGGCAAACAAGCAGAATGGTTTTATGTATTGTCCATGTACTGTCTGTGGGAATACGAAGGATCACTCTTCCATGAAAACCCTTCACTTCCACTTGCTTGAGAAGGGTTTCATGCCACACTATAATTTTTGGACCAAGCACTGAGAAAGAGGGGTTATGATGGAAGATAACGAAGAAAGAATAGGATGATGACAATGATCCGATGTACCCTGAATATGGTGATACTGCAACGGGGGGAAGAAGAAGATCAGAGGCACCAGATGAGCCCGATGATGATCTTCGCCTGGTCATTGTTGATGCGTAGAGAGAATGCGAAAGTGAACAGGAGAAGTTGAAGTTCGATCGCATGTTAGAGGATCACAAAAAAGGGTTGCACACAAATTGCAAAGATGGCAACACAAAGTTTGGTACCACACCGGAATTGCTGAAATGGAAGGCACATAATGGTTTATCTAACAAGGGATTTGAGAAGTTACCGAAAATAGTGAAGAAGAAGCTTCCAAAGGATAATGAATTGCCTGACAGTACGTACGAAGCAAAGAAGGTTCTCTGCCTTCTAGGATTAGAGGTGCACAAGATACATACATGCCCTAATGACTGCATCCTCTACCGCGGTGAGGAGTACGAGAATTTTGAATGCATGCCCGGTATGCGGTGCATTATGGTATAAGATCAGACGAGATGACCCTAGTGATGTTGAGGGTGAGCACCCCAGGAAGAAGGTTCCTACCAAGGTGATGTGGTATGCTCCTATAATACCACGGTTGAAACATCTATTCAGAAACAAAGAGCATGCCAAGTTGTTGCGATTGTACAAAGATGACCGTAAGAAAGATGGGAAGTTGAGAGTACCCTCTGATGGGTCGCAATGGAGAAAAATCGAGAGAGAGAGTGACCGGACTTTGCATGTGACCCAAGGAACCGTTGGTTTATTTTAAGTACAGATGGCGTTAATCCTTTTGGGGAACAGAGCAGCAAGCATAGCACATGGCCTATGACTATATGTTTCTATGACCTTCCTCCTTGGTTGTGCATGAATCGGAAGTTCATTATGATGCCAGTGCTCATCCAAGGCCCTAAGCAAACCGACAATGACATTGATGTGTATCTAAGGCCAATAGTTGATGAACTTTTGCAGCTCTAGAATAAAAAAGGTGTACGTGTGTGGGATGAGAACAAACAGGAGGAATTTGACCTACGAATGTTGTTGTTTGTAACCATAAATGATTGGCCTGCTCTTAGTAACCTTTTAGGACAGACAAACAAGGGATACCACGCATGCATGCACTATTTAGATTATACTGAAAGTATATATTTGGACAAATGCAAGAAGAATGCGTACCTGGGACATCGTCAATTTCTTCCGACTAAGCATGCCTTAATAAAGAAAGGCAAGCATTTCAATGGCGGGGCAGATCACCTAAAGAAGCATGTCCTCCATACCGGTGATGATATATACTTTATATGGTCAAGGATTTACAAGTAATCTTTGGAAAAGGAATTGGCGGACAATCTGTTTTGAATGACGCTGACAGACACGCCCCCATGTGGAAGAAGAAATCTATATTTTGGGAGCTAGAATATTGGAAAGTCCTAGAGGTCCGCCACGCAATCGACGTGATGCACGCGACGAAGAATATTTGCGTGAACCTGCTAGGCTTCCTGGGTGTGTATGGGAAGACAAAAGATACGGCGGAGGCACGACATGACTAGCAACATATGAATGAAAAAGACGGCATGCATCCAAAGCAGTATCAAGGTCCTTCTAGCTACGCTCTACCAAAGCAGAGAAGGAAATATTTTTTGAATGCCTGCTCGGTATCAAGGTCCCGTCTGGCTTCTTGTTGAATATAAAGGGAATAATAAATATGGAAGAGAAAAAATTCCAGAACCTAATATCTCATCACTGCCACATGATCATGACGCAATTGCTTCCCATTGCATTGAGGGGTCTTCTGCCACAAAATGTTCGATTAGCCATTGTGAAGCTATCTGCATTCCTCAATGCAATTTCTCAGAAGGTAATCGATCCGGAAATCCTACCAAAGTTACATAATGATTTGGTCCAATGTCTTGTCAGTTTCAAGTTGGTGTTCCCTATGACGCATTTCCTAGTTCACCTAGTCGAAGAGATTGCCATTTTGGGTCCTGTATTTCTACACAGTACGTTCCCCTTTGAGAGGTTCATGGGAGTCATAAAGAAATATGTTCGTAACCGTGCTAGGACACAGCATCTCTAAGGGCCATGAAACAGAGGAGGTTATTGAGTTTTGTGTTTTTATTCCCGACTTTAAGCCAATCGGTGTTCCTCAATCGTGGCATGAGGGGAGACTGTGTGGAAAAGGCACGCTAGGACCAAAATCAATAATATGTCGGGACAGGCATTCTTGGGCGCAAAGACACTATACAGTTCTACAAAGTTCTACCTTGATGACCCCATATATCAAGAAACAAATGTATATTTTATGCTCCAAGAACCCGGAGCAGTCTGACCCCTGAATTAAACGTACATACATTGCGGCTTTCGGTGGTTGGTTGCAAACACATCTCATGAATGACAACATTGTTGAAGATGACCCGTACTTGTTGGCTAGGACACCATCTTCGGCTATATTGACTTTCCAAAGGTACGAGATGAATGATAATACATTTTATACGATCTCTCAAGATAAAAAGAGCACCAACCAAAACAGTGGTGTCCGCATTGACGATGATGCAGCAAACACCAATAGGGAGAAGGACACATATTATGGTTACATAGAGGATATATGGGAACTTGACTATGGATGTGATTTTAAGATCCCTTTGTTCTGGTGTAAATGGGTCAATATGACAGGAGGCGGGGTAATGGTAGACCCACGTCACGGAATGACAACAGTGGATCTCAACAGTCTTGGGTACACATACGAACCATTCGTCTTAGCGAATGATGTGACGCGGGTTTTCTATGTGAAGGACATGTCTACCAAACCGAGAAAAAAAAGATAAAGAAGCGGATACATCATTCGGTGAGCCAAAGCGCCACATAGTTCTTTCAGGGAAAAGATACATCGCGGGAGTGGAGGACAAGACAGACATGTCAGAAGATTACGAAAAGTATAATGAAATTCCTCTCTTCATAGTGAAGAGTGACCCAAGCATCCTGTTAAATGAGGAAGATTATCCATGGTTATGGCGCAATAAGCAAGGGGCACAAGCGAAGAAATAGGTTTATACCCCCAAAAGATCCCACTTAGGGATGTGACCAGCTTCACCGCCATCACTTTCTCTCTATTGTGAGTTTCCAGACTTATAGCTGAAAAGTGCCACTTTGGACAAACTGGAGGGAATGTTTGTAAGAGCTACCTAGGGCATTTTGTATTACAATTTGATGATGTTAGAATTTGATTATGTTATCTTGTTCTCCGAACCATGAGACTTGGCAAGATAATCAAATATGCATTTGTGACATGCTAGAATTTTAGTTACGATCAACTAAATCAAAACTATAATATTCTTCAATAGCAAAAAGAATCAACTAAAAATATTTTATAAAACTCTAATTATATGATCAAAATAATATTAACTTAAACCTATGTAAAATTTACGCAACAAAAATTCTCCAAGCCATGAGACTTGGCAAGATAATAAAATATGGTATTTGTGACATGCTAGAATTTTAGTTATATGATCAAAATAATATTAACTTAAAACTATATAAAATTTATGGAACAAATTTTGTGAGTTGTAGTTATCCAAATCATGCAAACAATAACAAGAAACTATATAAAAGTGTGCAGAAGTTATTCATATTCAATTTTTTTTCAAATTATAATATGAAAACAGAAAAAAGTGCAACATATCAAAAAAAGGAAAGAAATAAAAAACACCTGCCTACTAGGCAGTGCTCCACAACATGCATACGACTAGAAGCCCAACATGACCAGGATGCAGGCCCGGAGAGCATCTGCTAGTGGGCTCAACAAGGTAGAGTAATAGCGACATAATAGCTTGACACGGGATCGGTTTGAGAGAGGCTCATGCTGCCTCTCTCACAACCGGGCTTATAAGCTGGTCATCGCACTCCTCAACTAGCGAGGTGGGACTAAACTCCCACTCGCTTTGCACCAGTGCCAGGGACCTTTAGTCCCGGTTTGTATCAACAACTGGGACTAATGGTTGGCTTTGCGCGTGCACTTTCGCCCATAGCCAAAAATGTGGCCTTTAGTCCCGGGTCGTAATACCAACCGGGACTAAATCTCCCTTCTCGCGCCTAATTTGAGCCGCCGGTGGGCCAGCGCCGCACCTTCATTCCCGATTGGTGCCAACAACCGGGACTAAAGACCCTTTAGTCCCAGTTGTTGGAAGCAACTGGGCCTAAAGGTCCCTTCAAACTCGCTGCTTTCTCCCCTTCCCAATCGAGCAACATTTTCGCGAAGAGCCGCTACCGCCCTCTCCATCGCGATGTCGTCAAGCTGCCCATTTTCACCGGTGACCCGCAGAGCTCGCGCCCTCCCTCGACGTCCACGCGTGTCTCCGACATTTCGTCGCCCTCCATGCCTGGCCTCGATGTTCGTGCACGTCTCCGGCAACCCCATAGCGCCATCGTCAGCTGCCGGCGATCCCCGTCTTCGATTCGCGACATCGAGAGCGCCCCCAAGCCCGCTGACCGTCCCTTTTGCCTTGCTGTGAGCCCCTGACTCCTTCCCTCACCTTTCCCCTCTCGAGCCACCGCGCCCCGCGACCTCCAAGAGCCACCGTACGCCATGGCTGTCGTGGGCATTGTTACCGAGCTTGCCAGACGAAAACAATGGCACCGGCATGCCCCTGAAGTTCCTAGGAGTCTGCCCAGCCACTCACATCGCTTGCTAGCAACGCGTAGCGTCACGACCACTAGAGCCCGAACTCCGGCCGCCGCTTTTGCTCTCGTCGCCGTCAGTTCAGCCCGCCCCGACACGAGTAGATGCCGCCAATGGATGTGGGTGAGTCCCAGCTCCTCGTAGGTGCCCTCCGCCGGCCATTTGGTCGCCGGAGGAGGAATCCTGACACCTCCGTCGTCCTCTGTGGTCGCCGGCGTCGACCTCGTCGCCGGTGCCACTGTCATGTGGGCCCGGCAGGTCAGGGAATAATTAGAGCCTAATGACGTTGTTAAGTTAACCCCTATGCAACTGACAGTGGGCCCAGACCCTATTAATACCGAGTCATGTTTTAATTAAACATGTTTAATACACTGAGTCAATGGCATATGGGGCCCACAGGTCAGTTTTGACCTGGCCATGTCATCTTTGACCTGGCCCCACATGTCAGCCCCTGAAGCTAACCCTGAGCCACTGACCAGTGGGCTCCACTGGTCAAGTTTGACAACGAGTCGATGAAATGATTTATGAATTTCAAAAATTGTTTAAAATTTCTAAAAATCATAGAAGATAATGTATAACTCAGATGAAAATAAGTTATACATGAAGACTGATTAGAAAAATCCAATGAATCAGTCTATGCCATGATCATGCATATTTGAACAAGTTAACACCACCAACTAGGTGTTGGGGAACGTTGCATGGGAAACAAAATTTTCCCTACGCACACGCAATATCTATCCATGGTGTTGAGCATCTACGAGAGGGAGAGTGGATCTATGTACCCTTGTAGATCGCTAAGAAGGAAGCATTAAGAAACGCGGTTGATGTAGTCAAACGTCTTCGCGATCCAAATCGCCGAGCGTCCCGCGATCCAATCACGATCCGTCCCGAAAACCCTGCTTCTACTTCTATTGCTACTGCTTAGCGACAAAGTAAAGCATTACATAGCGCTTAATGATTGACACGCAGGTCATACAATAATTAAAGACAACCCTATGGCTCCTGCCGGTTACCGTATTCATCGACATGCAAGTCGTGATAATCTATACATCACATGATCATCTCATACATCACATATATCACATCATGTAATTGGCCATATCATATCACAACATACCCTGCAAAAACAAGTTAGACGTCCTCTAATTGTTGTTGCAAGTTTTACGTGGCTGCTATGGGTATCTAGCAAGAACGATTCTCACCTACGCATAAACCACAACGGTGATACATAGATTGCTTTTCAACCTTCTCAAGGACCGCCTTTGTCGGATCCGATCCAACTAAAGTAAGAGAAACTGTCACCCGCAAGCCATCTAAGCAACAAGTTGCATTGAGGGAACCGGTCTCTCGTAAGCGTACGAGTAATGTTGGTCCGGGCCGCTTCATCTTACAATTCCGCTGAACCAAAATCCGACCAAGGGAGGAAGCAATCTAAGCATCAACGCCCACAAACCTTTTGTGTTCTACTCGAGATCTCATCGAACCATCAACCTAGCTCATGATGCCACTGTTGGGGAATGTCGCATGGGAAACAAAAATTTTCCTACGCACACGCAAACCTATCCATGGTGATGAGCATCTACGAGAGGGAGAGTGGATCTACGTACCCTTGTAGATCGCTAAGCGGGAAGCGTTAAGAAACGCGGTTGGTGTAGTCGAACATCTTCTCGATCCAAATCGCCGAGCGTCCCGCGATCCAATCACGAACCGTCCCGCGAACACATCATGATCCGTCCCGCGAACTCATCACGATCCGTCTCACGATCTTGATCACGATCTGTCCCGCGAACTCATCATGATCCGTTCCGTGATCACATCACGAACCGTCTCGCGATCTCGATCACGGTCCTTCCGATCTAGCGCCGAACGGACGGCACCTCCGCGTTCAGCACACGTGCAGCTTGATGACGATCTCCACCGTCTCGATCCAGCGAGAGGAGGTGGAGAGGAGAGAGAGTTCACCGGCAGCGTGACGGCGCTCCGGTGATGGTGGTGGAGCAATTCCGGCAGGGCTTCGCCTAAGCGCTGCAGAAAACCGATCTAGAGGAGAAACTATGCACCGGTGGAACGGGTAGCACGTGGCCGGAAATTCTATCCAAAAACCACCCAATCCACTAGTATATATAGGAGGAGAGGAGCGGAGAGGCAGCCAAGGCCTTTGGGTCGGCCGAAATAGGAGGTGGGAGCAATCCTACTTCACCTCCAATCCTAGTTGGAGTAGGATTGCCTCCTATTGGCTGATTTTCCACTTTTTGCTTTAGGACTTTCTCTCCTGCGCCATGGGCCTTTGTGGCTGTTTTCCCAGCCCACTAAAGGCTGGTTATTATTCTCCCACATCCCATGGACCTCTTGGGGTCGAAATACCCCTCCCGGAGGTCCCCCGGTACACTACCGGCACTCCCGGTACACTACCGATACTCCCGGTACACTACCGATGAGCCCGAAACTTTTCCGGCGACCAAACTGGGACATCCTATATATGAATCTTTACCTCCGGATCATTCCGGAGATCCTCGTGACGTCCGGGATCTCATCCGGGACTCCGAACAACCTTCGGTCACCACCATACATAACTCTACACTACCGAAACATCACCGAACCTTAAGTGTGCAGACCCTGCGGGTTCGAGAACTATGTAGACATGACCGAGACACCTCTACGGTCAATAACCAATGGCGGGACCTGGACGTCCACATTGGTTCCTACATATTCTACGAATATCTTTATCGGTTGAACCTCTATGTCAAGGATTCAGTTAATCCCGTATAACGTTCCCTTTGTTCTTCGGTATGTTACTTGCCCGAGATTCGATCGTCGGTATCTCCATACCTAGTTCAACCCCGTTACTGGCAAGTCTCTTTACTCGTTCCGTAATACAAGATCCCGCAACTAACAATTAGTCACATTTCTTGCAAGGCTTATTGTGATGTTGCATTACCGAGTGGGCCCCGAGATACCTCTCCGTCACACGGAGTAACAAATCCCAGTCTCGATCCATGCCAACTCAACAGACACCATCGGAGATACCTGTAGCGCACCTTTATAGTCACCCAGTTACGTTGCGACGTTTGATACACACAAGGCACTCCTCCGATATCTGTGAGTTGCATGATCTCATGGTCATAGGAACATATACTTGACATGCAGAAAACAGTAGCAATAAACTGACATGATCATATGCTACGTTTGTAGTTTGGGTCTTATCCATCACATCATTCTCCTAATGGTGTGATCCCGTTATCAAACGACATCTCATGTCCATGGCTAGGAAACCTTAACCATCTTTTGATCAACGAGCTAGTCTACTAGAGGCATACTAGGGACATGGTGTTGTCTATGTATCCACACATGTATCTGAGTTTCCGATCTATACAATTATAGCATGGATAATAAACGATTATCATGAACAAGGAAATATGATAATAACTAATTTATTATTGCCTCTAGGGCATATTTCCAACAGTCTCCCACTTGCACTAGAGTCAATAATCTAGTTCACATCACCATGTGATTCGCATTGTTATGAATCTAACACCCAATGAGTTCTGGGGCTCGATCATGCTTTGCATGTGAGAGAGGTCTTATAGTCAATGGGTCTGCGATATTCAGATCCGTGTGTACTTTGCAAATCTCTATGTCAAACCGTAAACACTGCTACCACACTCCACTTGGTACTATTTCCAAATGGCTGCTCTACTACACGTATCCAGATTGCTACTACTAGTCATCCGGATAGGTGTTAAAGCTTGCATCAACGTTACTCTTTACGACGAACTCTTTATCACCTCCATAATCAAGAAACATTTCCTTAGTCCTCTGGTTACTAAGGATAATTCCGACCGCTGTCCAGTGATCCACTCCTAGACCACTCTTGTACCCCTTGACAGACTCATGGCAAGGCACACATAGGTGCGGTACACAGCATGGCATAATATAGAGCCTATGGCTAAGGCATAGGGGACGACGTTCGTCCTTTCTCTTTCTTCTGCCGTTGTCGAGCTTTGAGTCTCACTCAACTTCACACCTTACAAATCAGACGAGAACTATTTCTCTGGCTGATCCATTTTGAACTCTTTCAAAATCTTGTCAAGGTATGCACTCATTGAAAGTCTCATCAAGCATCTTGATCTATCTCTATAGATTTTGATGCTCAACAATTAGGTAGCTTTATCCAGGTCTTCCTTTGAAAAACACTTTTCGAAAGACCTTTTATGCCTTCCAGAAATTCTACATTATTTCCGATCAACAATATGTCAACCACATATACTTCTCAGAAATTCTATATTGCTCCCACTCACTTTATTGCAAATACAAGTTTCTCGTAAACTTTGTATAAACTACAAAAACTTTGATCACCTCATCAAAGTGTATATTCCAACTCCGAGATGCTTGCTTCAGTCCATGGAAGGATCACCGAAGCTTGCACACCTTTTAGCATCCTTAGGACTGACAAAACCTTCTGGTTGTATCACATACAACCTTTCCTTAAGTAAACCGTTAAGGAAACGATGTTTTGACATCCATCTGCCAGATTTCATAATTGAAAATGCAGCAACTGCTAACATAATTCCAACAGACTTTAGCATCGCTACGAGTGAGAAAGTCTCATCGTAGTCAACTCCTTGAACTTTTCACAAACATCTTTGGAACAAGTCGAGCTTTACAAATAGTGACATTCACCATCAGTGTCTGTCTTCATTTTAAAGATCCATTTGTACTCAACGACCTGCCGTCCAACGAGCAAGTCTACCAAAGTCTATACTTGGTTTTTCATACATGGATCCTATCTCGGATTTCATGGCCTCCAACCATTTGTTGGAATCCGGGCCCATCATCGCTTCTCCATAGCTCGTAGGTTCATCGTTGTCCAACAACATGACCTCGAAGACAGGGTTGTCGTACCGCTTAGGAGCAGTACACATCCTTGTTGACCCACGAAGTTTGATAGTAACTTGATCCTGAAGCTTCATGATCATCATCATTAACTTCCTCTTCAACTAACGTAGGCTTCACAGAAACATCTTTCTGCGCTGCGCTACTCTCTGGTTGAACAAAGGTTTAACAACCTCATCAAGTTCTATCTTCCTCCCACTCAATTCTTTCGAGAGAAACCTTTCCTCGAGAAAGGATCCGTTTTAGTAAAAAACACTTTGCACTTGGATCTGAGATAGAAGGTTCACCCAACTGATCTTAGGGTATTCTATGAAGATGCATTTGTCCGCCTTGGGTTCGACCTCATTAGGTGAAAACATTTTTCACACAAGTGCCGTAGCCCCAAGTATTAAGAAATGACAGCTTAGGTTTCTATCAAACCATAATTCATATGGTGTCATCTCAACGGATTTAGATGATGCCCTATTTAAAGTGAATGTAGTTGTCTCTAACGCATAACCCCAAAAGTTATAGTAGTAAAACGATAAGAGACATCACAGTATGCACTATATCAATAGAGCATGACTATGATGTTCGGACACACCATCACACCATGGTGTTCCAGGTGGCGTTAGTTGTGAAACAAATTTCATGTTGTCTTAAGTTGTATGCCAAACTCGTGACTCACATATTTACCTCCACGATCATATCGCAGTCATTTTTATCTTCTTGTCACAATGATCTTTAAACTTCACTCTGAATTTGCTTGAACCTTTCAAATGATTCAGACTTGTGTTTCATTAAGTAAATATACACTATATCTACTCAAATCATCAGTGAAGGTAAGAAAATAACGATATCCACTGCATGCTACAAGACTCACTGGATTGCATACATCAACATGTATCATTTCCAATGAATCACTTGCCCGCTCCATCCAACGGGGTCCTTTAGTCATCTTGCCCAAGAGGCATGGTTCGCATGTCTCAACCGATTCGAAATCGAATGAGTCCAAATATCCATCAGCATGGAGTTTCTACATGCGCTTTATACCAATATGACATTTAGCGGCAGTGCCACAAGTATGTGGTACTATCATTATTAACTTTGTATCTTTTGACATCAATGTTATGAACATGTGTACTACTACGATCAAGATTTCAACAAACCATTCTCACTGGGTGCATGACCATTGAAGGTATTATTCATGTAAACAGAATAACCATTATTCTCTAACTTAAATGAATAACCGTATTGCAATAAACATGATCTAATCATGTTCAAGCTCAACGCAAAACACCAAATAACATTTATTTAGGTTCGTCACTAATCCTGAAGGTAGAGAGAGCGTGCGATGTTGATCACATCAACCTTGGAAACATTTGCAACACACATCGTTACCTCACCCTTAGCTAGTTCTCAGTTTATTCCGTAGCTTTTATTTCGAGTTACTAACATTTAGCAACCGAACCGGTATCCAATACCCAGGTGCTACTAGGAGTACTAGCAAGGTACACATCAATAACTCGTATATCAAATATACTTCTGTCGATGTTGCCAGCCTTCTTATCTACCAAGTATCTAGGGTTGTTCCGCTTCAGCGACCTCTCACCTCATAATAGAAGCACTTAGTCTCGGGTTTGAGTTCAACTTTGGGTTGCTTCACTGGAGCAGCAACTGACTTGCTATCCATGAAGTTTCCCTCCTTGCTCTTGCCCTTTTCGAAACTAGTGGTTTGATTAACCATCAACACTTGATGCTCCTTCTTGATTTCTACCTTCGCGGTGTCAAACATCGCGAACAGCTCAGGGATCAATACTTCTATCCCTGGTGTATTATAGTTCATCACTAAGTTCTAGTAGCTTTAGTGATAGTGACTTTGGAGAACTATGTCAATCACTATCTTATCTGGAAGATCAAATCCCACTTGATTCAAGCGATTGTAGTACCCAGACAATCTGAGTACATGCTCAACGATTGAGCTATTCTCCTTCATATTACAGGCAAAGAATCTCGTTGGAGATCCTATATCTCGCAACTCGGGCACGAGCCGGAGATCACAATCTCAGCTCTTAGAACATCTCATATGTCCCATGACATTCAAAAACGTTTCGGAGCCTCAATTCTAAGCCGTAATGCATGACGCACTAAACTATCAAGTAGTCATCAAAACGTGCCTGTCAGATGTTCACAACATCTACAGACGACGCTAGATGGGGTGGCGCACCGAGCGGTGTATTAAGGACATAAGCCTTCTGTGCAGCAATGAGGACAATCCTCATATCACGGACCCAGTCTGCAATATTGCTACCAACATCTTTCAACTCTATTTATCTAGGAACATATACAAATTTAAGGGAGCTACAGCGCGAGCTAGTAATCTACAACATAATTTGCAAAGACACTTTGACTATGTTCATGATAATGAGTTCAATTAATCATATTACTTAAGAACTCCCACTCAAATTGACATCCCTCCGATCATTCGAGTGATACATGATCCAAATTCACCAACTCAAGTCCGATCATCACGTGAGTTGAGGTGGCTTCAATGGTGAACATCATTATGTTGATCATATCTACTATATGACTCATGTTCGACCTTTCGGTCTCTCGTGTTCCGAGGCCATGTCTGTACATGCTAGGCTCGTCAAGTTTAACCCGAGTGTTCTGCGCGTGCAAATCTGGCTTGCACCCGTTGTATGTGAATGTAGAGTGTATCACACCCGATCATGACGTGGTGTCTCAACACGACGAACTTTCGCAACGGTGCACACTCGGGGAGAACACAGTTCATCTTGAAATTCAAGTGAGGGATCACCTTATAATGCTACCGCCGTACTAAGCAAAACAAGGTGCATAAAAGGATTAACATCTCATGCAATTCATAAGTGACATGATATGGCCATGAACTTGTGTTTAAGATCTCCATCTTCGAAACACCAGCATGATCTCCATCGTCACCGGCACAACACCATGATCTCCATCATCTTGATCTCCATCAATGTGTTGCCATTGGGGTTGTGGCGCCAGCTCTGCTTCTACTTCTATTGCTACTGCTTAGCGACAAAGTAAAGCATTACATAGCGCTTAATGATTGACACGCAGGTCATACAATAATTAAAGACAACCCTATGGCTCCTGCCGGTTACCGTATTCATCGACATGCAAGTCGTGATAATCTATACATCACATGATCATCTCATACATCACATATATCACATCATGTAATTGGCCATATCATATCACAACATACCCTGCAAAAACAAGTTAGACGTCCTCTAATTGTTGTTGCAAGTTTTACGTGGCTGCTATGGGTATCTAGCAAGAACGATTCTCACCTACGCATAAACCACAACGGTGATACATAGATTGCTTTTCAACCTTCTCAAGGACCGCCTTTGTCGGATCCGATCCAACTAAAGTAAGAGAAACTGTCACCCGCAAGCCATCTAAGCAACAAGTTGCATCGAGGGAACCGGTCTCTCGTAAGCGTACGAGTAATGTTGGTCCGAGCCGCTTCATCTTACAATTCCGCTGAACCAAAATCCGACCAAGGGAGGAAGCAATCTAAGCATCAACGCCCACAAACCTTTTGTGTTCTACTCGAGATCTCATCGAACCATCAACCTAGCTCATGATGCCACTGTTGGGGAACGTCGCATGGGAAACAAAAAATTTCCTACGCACACGCAAACCTATCCATGGTGATGAGCATCCACGAGAGGGAGAGTGGATCTATGTACCCTTGTAGATCGCTAAGCGGGAAGCGTTAAGAAACGCGGTTGGTGTAGTCGAACATCTTCGCGATCCAAATCGCCGAGCGTCCCGCGATCCAATCACGAACCGTCCCGCGAACACATCATGATCCGTCCCGCGAACTCATCACGATCCGTCTCACGATCTTGATCACGATCTGTCCCGCGAACTCATCATGATCCGTTCCATGATCACATCACGAACCGTCTCGCGATCTCGATCACGGTCCTTCCGATCTAGCGCCGAACGGACGGCACCTCCGCGTTCAGCACACGTGCAGCTTGATGACGATCTCCACCGTCTCGATCCAGCGAGAGGAGGTGGAGAGGAGAGATAGTTCACCGGTAGCGTGACGGCGCTCCGGTGATGGTGGTGGAGCAATTCCGGCAGGGCTTCGCCTAAGCGCTGCAGAAAACCGATCTAGAGGAGAAACTATGCACCGGTGGAACGGGTAGCACGTGGCCGGAAATTCTATCCAAAAACCACCCAATCCACTAGTATATATAGGAGGAGAGGAGCGGAGAGGCAGCCAAGGCCTTTGGGTCGGCCGAAATAGGAGGTGGGAGCAATCCTACTTCACCTCCAATCCTAGTTGGAGTAGGATTGCCTCCTATTGGCTGATTTTCCACTTTTTGCTTTGGGACTTTCTCTCCTGCGCCATGGGCCTTTGTGGCTGTTTTCCCAGACCACTAAAGGCTGGTTATTATTCTCCCACATCCCATGGACCTCTTGGGGTCGAAATACCCCTCCCGGAGGTCCCCCGGTACACTACCGGCACTCCCGGTACACTACCGATACTCCCGGTACACTACCGATGAGCCCAAAACTTTTCCGGCGACCAAACTGGGACATCCTATATATGAATCTTTACCTCCGGACCATTCCGGAGCTCCTCGTGACGTCCGGGATCTCATCCGGGACTCCGAACAACCTTTGGTCACCACCATACATAACTCTACACTACCGAAACATCACCGAACCTTAAGTGTGCAGACCCTGCGGGTTCGAGAACTATGTAGACATGACCGAGACACCTCTACGGTCAATAACCAATGGCGGGACCTGGACGTCCACATTGGTTCCTACATATTCTACGAAGATCTTTATCGGTTGAACCTCTATGTCAAGGATTCAGTTAATCCCGTATAACGTTCCCTTTGTCCTTCGGTATGTTACTTGCCCGAGATTCGATCGTCGGTATCTCCATACCTAGTTCAACCCCGTTACCGGCAAGTCTCTTTACTCGTTCCGTAATACAAGATCCCGCAACTAACAATTAGTCACATTGCTTGCAAGGCTTATTGTGATGTTGCATTACCGAGTGGGCCCCGAGATACCTCTCCGTCACACGGAGTAACAAATCCCAGTCTCGATCCATGCCAACTCAAAAGACACCATCAGAGATACCTGTAGAGCACCTTTATAGTCACCCAGTTATGTTGCGACGTTTGATACACACAAGGCACTCCTCCGATATCCGTGAGTTGCATGATCTCATGGTCATAGGAACATATACTTGACATGCAGAAAACAGTAGCAATAAACTGACACGATCATATGCTACGTTTGTAGTTTGGGTCTTATCCATCACATCATTCTCCTAATGATGTGATCCCGTTATCAAACGACATCTCATGTCCATGGCTAGGAAACCTTAACCATCTTTTGATCAACGAGCTAGTCTACTAGAGGCATACTAGGGACATGGTGTTGTCTATGTATCCACACATGTATCTGAGTTTCCGATCAATACAATTATAGCATGGATAATAAACGATTATCATGAACAAGGAAATATGATAATAACTAATTTATTATTGCCTCTAGGGCATATTTCCAACAGTAACAAATCCCAGTCTTGATCCATGCCAACACAACAGACACCCTTGGAGATACCTATAGAGCACCTTTATAGTCACCCAATTATATTGCGATGTTTGATACACACTAGGCACTCCTCCAATGTCCGTGAGTTGCATGATCTCATGGTCATAGGAACATATACTTGACATGCAGAAAACAGTAGCAATAAACTGACACAATCAGATGCTATGTTTGTAGTTTGGGTCTTGTCCGTCACATCATTCTCCTAATGATGTGATCCCGTTATCAAATGACATCACATGTCAATGGCTAGGAAACCTTGACCATCTTTGATCAACGAGCTAGTTCACTAGAGGCATACTAGGGACAAAGTGTTGTCTATTTATCCACACATGTAATGTGTTTCCAATCAATACAATTGTAGCTTGGATAATAAACAATTATCATGAACAAGGAAATATAATAATAAACGCTTTATTTATTGCCTCTAGGGCTTATTTCCAACAGTCTCCCACTTGCACTAGAGTCAATAATCTAGTTCACATCACTATGTGATTTACATTGTAATGAATCGAACACCCATGCAGTTCTGGTGTTGATCATGTTTAGCCCTTAGAAGAGGTTTAGTCAACGGGTGTGCAACATTCAGATCTGTATGCACTTTGCAAATATTTATGTCCTTCTCCTCGATGTAATCGCAGATGGAGTTGAAGAATCACTTTATGTGTCTGGTCCTCTTGTGAAACCTTGGTTCCTTGGCCAGAGCAATGGCACCAGTGTTGCCACAAAACAGAGTCATTGGATTCAGTGCACTGGGCACTACTCCAAGATCTATCATGAATTGCTTCATCCAGACACCTTCCTTCGCCGCCTCCGAGGCTGCGATGTACTCCGCTTCGCATGTAGAATCGGCTACCACGCTTTGCTTGGAACTGCACCAGCTTACCGCTCCCTCGTTAAGAATAAATACGTATCCAGTTTGTGACTTAGAGTCATCCGGATCAGTGTCAAAGCTTCCATCAACGTAACCCTTTATGACGAGCTCTTCGTCACCTCCATAAATGAGAAACATTTCCTTTGTCCATTTTAGGTACTTAAGGATATTCTTGACCGGCGCTTAGTGCTCCATTCGAGGATTACTTTGAAACCTTCCGGCCATACTTATGGCAAGGCTGACATCGGGTCTTGTGCACAACATTGCATACATGATAGAGCCTATGGCTGAAGCATAGGGGATGACACTCATCTTTTCTCTATCTTCTGTAGTCACTGGGCACTGAGTCTTACTCAACTTCACACCTTGTAACACAGGTAAGAACCCCTTTTTGGACTGATCCATTTTGAACTTCTTCAAAACTTTATCAAGGTATGTGTCCTGTGAAAGTGCTATTAAGCGTCTCGATCTATCTCTATAGATCTTAATGCCTAATATGAAAGCAGCTTCTCCTAGGTCCTTCATTGAAAAACTCTTGTTCAAATATTCCTTCACGCTTTCTAGCATTTCTATATTGTTTCCAATCAGCAATATGTCAGCCACATATATAATATTAGAAACGCTATAGAGCTCCCACTCACTTTCTTGTAAATACAAGCTTCTCCATAAACTTGTATAAACCCAAACGCTTTGATCACCTCATCAAAGCGCTTATTTCAACTCCGAGATGCTTGCACCAGCCCATAAATGGATCTCTGGAGTTTGCAAACTTTGTCAGCGTTCTTAGGATCGACAAAACCTTTTGTTTGCATCACATACAACTCTTCCTCAAGGAGACCGTTGAGGAATGCTGTTTTGACATCCATCTGCCAAATTTCATAGTCAAAATAAGCAGCTATTGCCAACATGATTCTGACAGACTTAAGCATTGCTATGGGTGAGAAGGTCTCATCATGGTCAACTCCTTGAACTTGTGAAAAGCCCTTTGCCACAAGTCGAGCTTTTTAGACGGTGACATTACCGTCCGCGTCCGTCTTCTTCTTAAAGATCCATTTGTTCTGAATGGCCTTTTGCCCTTCAGGTAATACTTCCAAAGTCCATACTTTGTTTACATACATGGATCCCATCTCGGATTTCATGGCCTCTAACCATTTCTCGGAATCCAGGCCCATCATCGCTCCTCCATAGCTCGTAGGTTCATTGTTGTCCAACAACATGACCTCCAAGACAGGGTTGCCGTACCACTCAGGAGTAGTACGCGGCCTTGTCGACCTACGAGGTTCAATAGCAGCTTGATCCAAAGCTTCATGATCATCATCATTAACTTCCTCTTCAACCGTTGTTGGTTCCATAGAAACATCTTTCTACGCTGCGCTACTTTTTGGTTGAAGTAAAGGTTCAGTAACCTCATCAAGCTCTATTTTCCTCCCACTCAATTCTTTCGAGAGAAACTCTTTCTCAAGAAATGTTTCGTTCTTAGCGACAAACACTTTGCCTTCGGATCTGAGATAGATGGTATACCCGACTGTCTCTTCCGGGTATCCTATGAAGACACATCTCTCCGCTTTGGGTTCTAGCTTTTCAGGCTGAAGCTTTTTGACATAAGCATCACATCCCCAAACTTTAAGATACAACAACTTTGGCCTCTTGCCAAACCATATCTCATATGGCATCCTCTCAATGGATTTTGATGGTGCCCTATTTAAAGTGAATTCAGCTGTCTCTAATGCATAACCCCAAAATGATAATGGCAAATAAGCAAGAGACATCATAGAACGCACCATATCTAATAAGGTTCGATTACGACATTCGGACACACCATTAGGCTGTGTTGTTCTAGGCGGTGTCAACTGTGAAACAATTCCACACTGTCTTAAGTGACTGCCAAACTCATAACTCAGATATTTACCTCCTCGATCAGATCGTAGGAATTTAATCTTCTTGTTACGATGATTCTCAACTTCACTCTAAAATTGCTTGAACTTTTCAAACGTTTCAGACTTGTGTTTCATCAAGTAAATATACCCATATCTACTTAAGTCATCAGTGAAGGTGAGAAAATAATGATATCCACCACGCGCTGTAACATTCATTAGACCGCACACATCAGTATGTATGATTTCCAATAAGTCACTTGCCTATTCCATTGTTCTAGAGAACGGTGTTTTAGTCATCTTGCCCATGAGGCATGGCTCACATGTCTCAAGTGATTCAAAATCAAGTGACTCCAAAAGTCCATCAGCATGGAGCTTCCTCATGTGTTTTACACCAATATGACCTAAACGGCAGTGCCACAAGAAAGTGGTACTATCATTATCAACTCTACATCTTTTGGCATCAATGTTATGAACATGTGTGTCATCACTATCAAGATTCAATATGAATAAACCCCTCAAATTGGGTGCATGACCACAAAAGATATTACTTACATAAATAGAACAACCTTTATTCTCTGATTTACATGAGTAACCATCTCGCAATAAACAAGATCCAGATATAATGTTCATGCTTAGCGCAGGCACTAAATAAAAATTATTCAGGTTCATCACTAATCCCGATGGTAATCGAAGAGAGAGCGTACCGACGGCGATCACATCAACCTTGGAACCATTTCGCACGCGCATTGTCACTTCATCCTGTGGCAGCCTTCATCTATTCCGTAGTTCCTATTTTGAGTTGCAAATGAGCAACCGAACCGGTATCAAATACCCAGACACTACAACGAGAGATAGTAAGGTACACATAAATAACATGTATATCATATATACCTTGTTTGTCGTTGGCCACCTTCTTGCCAGCTAGGTACTTGGGGCAGTTCCGCTTCCAGTGACGAGTTCCCTTGCAATGAAAGCACTCAGTTTCTGGCTTGGGTCCAGTCTTGGGCTTCTTTACAAGAGTAGCAACTTCTTTGCCATCCTTGTTGGTTTTACCCTTCTTGCCCTTACCCTTCCCATTCTTCTTGAAACTAGTGGTTTTATTGACCATCAACACTTGATGTTCTTTCTGGATTTCAGACTCGGTGACTTTTAGCATCACAAACAACTCGGTGACTACCTTGTTCATCCCGTGCATGTTATAGTTCATCACAAAGCTCTTGTAACTAGGTGGCAGTGATTGAAGAACTCTATCAGTGATCGTCCCTGGCGGAAGGGCAATTCCCAACTCCGCTAGACGATTCGAATACCCAGACATTCTGAGTATATGTTCACTAATAGACCCATTCTCCTCCATTTTGCAAGTATAGAACTTATCAAAGGTCTCATACCTCTCGATCCGGGCATTCTTCTGAAAGATAAACTTCAACTCCTGGAACATCTCATATGCTCTATGACATTCAAAACGTCTTTGAAGTCCCGGTTCTAAGCCATACAATATTGCACACTGAACTATTGAGTAATCTCCAGAACGTGCCTCCCAAGCGTTCTTAACGTCTTCGGATGACATGTCTTCTAGTTGGTCACCAAGCGGTGAATGAAGGACGTATGATTTCTGGGAAACCGTGAGGATAATCCTTAGATTACGGGCCTAGTCAACAAAGTTACTTCCATATTCTTTCAACTTAGCTTTCTCTAGGAACACATTAAAATTCAGGGGTGCTACTGCGCGAGCCATTGATCTACAACATAAATATGCAAAGATTACTTAGACTATTGTTCAAGATAATGAGTTTAGTTAATCAAATTACTAAAGCTCCCACTCAAATTGACATCCCTCAGGTCATCTGAGTGTCACATGATCCAAATTCACGAACTCAAGTCCGATCATCACGTGAGTTGAGGTGGTTTCAATGGTGAACATCATCATGTTGATCATATCTACTATATGACTCATGTTCGACCTTTTGGTCTCTTGTGTTCCGAGGCCATGTCTCTACATGCTAGGCTCGTCAAGTTTAACCCGAGTGTTCTGCATGTGCAACACTGGCTTGCACCTGTTGTATGTGAACATAGAGTCTATCACACCCAATCATCACGTGGTGCCTCGACATGACAAACTTTCGCAACGGTGCACACTCGGGGAGAACACAATTCATCTTGAAATTTAAGTGAGGGATCACCTTATAATGCTACCTCGTCCTACCCAAACAAGGTGCATAAAAGAATTAACATCACATGCAAATCATAAGTGACATGATATGGCCATGAACTTGTGCTTTTGATCTCCATCTTGAAAGCACCCGCATGATCTCCATCGTCACCGGCATGACACCATGATCTCCATCATCTTGATCTCTATCAACGTGTCTCCATCGGGGTTGTCGCGCCCATCATGCTTCTACTACTATTGCTACCATTTAGCGATAAAGTAAAGCATTACATAGCGCTTAATGATTGACACGTAGGTCATACAATAATTAATGACAACCCTATGGCTCCTGCCGGTTGCCGTACTCATCGACATGCAAGTCGTGATATTCTATACAACACATGATCATCTCATACATCACACATATCACATCATATAATTGGCCATATCACATCACAACATACCCTGCAAAAACAAGTTAGACGTCCTCTAATTGTTGTTGCATGTTTTATGTGGATTCTATAGGTATCTAGCAAGAACACTTCTCACCTACGCATAAACCACAACGGTGATACATAAGTTGCTTTTCAACCTTCTCAAGGACCGCCTTTGTCGAATCCGATCCAACTAAAGTAGGAGAAACAGGCACCCACCAGCCATCTTTGTGCAACGAGGTTACACGTCAGTTGATGGAACTGATCTCTCGTAAGCGTACGAGTAAGGTTAGTCCGGGCCGCTTCATGCCACAATACCGCTGAACAAAAACACGACCAAGGGAGGAAGCAATCTAAGCATCAACGCCCACAAACTCTTTGTGTTATACTCGATAGCTCATCTACACATAGACCTAGCTCATGATGCCACTGTTGGGGAAAGTTGGATGGGAAACAAAAATTTCCTAAGCACACGCAAGATCTATCCATGGTGATGAGCATCTACGAGAGGGAGAGTGGATCTACATAACCTTGTAGATCACGAAGTGGGAGGCGTTAAGAAAAGCGGCTGATGTAGTCGAACGTCTTCACGATCCAAATCGCCGAGCATCCCACGATCCAATCACGATCCGTCCCAATCAAGCACCAAACGGACGACACCTCCTCGTTCAGCACACGTACAACTTGATGACGATCTCCGGCTTATGGATCCAGCAAGAGGGAGCGGAGAGGCAGAAGAGTTCTACGACAACGTGATGGCATTGCGGCGATGGCAGTGGAGCTATTCCGGCAGGGCTTCGCCTAAGCACTGCAGAAAACTGATCTAGAGGAGAAACTATGAACTAGAGGGTAGGGTTGCACGTGGCTGAAATCTTGTGCCAAAAACCCTAAAAACTCTAGTATATATAAGAGGAAGAGAGGAGGAGGCTTGGCCAAAGGGCCATCCCTAGGAAGCTTCAGCCGAAGTGGATAGGAGAGGAGGAATCCTCCTCCAATCCTAGTAGGACTAGGACTCCTTCCTTTTTTCCTTTTTTTTGCGTTTTTCCACCTTTTCTCTTTGGGCTTTTCTTTCCCAGCCGCATGGGCCTTGTGTGGGACTTCCACCAGCCAAGTAAGGGCTGGTATTCACTCCCCCCACAGCCCATGTAGCCTCTTGGGTTGAAATACCCCTCCTGATGGTCTCCCAGTACACTACCGGCACTCTCGGTACACCACCGATGAGCCCGAAACTTTTCTGGCGACCAAAATAGGACATCACTTATGAAATAGCATTTGGAGTTGGGATTCAAACTTGTTTAAACCCCACTTCTTTGAAATTGGTAAATTCTCACTCTAGGTCAATTCGGTACCTTAATTTTTCATGTCATACATCATGGTTGTGCATTTCATGAATTGATGATCTTGCTAAAACAAATTGAAGAACAAAATTGTGGTGACCTATTTTTTGACTCCGTGGAATTACAGGATTTGTGGTGTTGCATCTCCATGGAGTGATCGTCGACGTTGGAGCTATTGGTCCCTGATCGTTCCTCTGTCGTTCGACATAAGGTGTCCACATTTGTTGTATAAACATAGCCCCAATAACTTGTAACATGTATGTGTTTGATCACCGAGGCTTATATAGTCGATTGCACTTTGGAGTGCATATTTAGTCGAGTCTAACATCAATATTGGTGAATGATTTCAGATTTTTGGGCACCACAGAGAGTTGTGGGAGGAGATTTCCATTTGATTTTGAGGCATATAAAAACATGATTTTCCGGAGGAGGCCCCAATCTTGCTCACAAGTTATCATCATAATGTTACTCTTTTGCATTCCCAGATTTCATTAAGTCTAAAAACAACTTATATTATCTCTCATGGTTGTATATTGCCATGTTGTAATGTTTGCAGAAACTATGGATCCACACGATAGAGACACGGAGAAAGAAGATATTTGGGGGCATATGATCCGCGATGGAGGTGATGATATCGCCTTGTCATTTATCAACCACACCGATGGTGAGGAAAAGAGGATGAAGGCTTTGGTGATCGAATGGGGGGAGAAGATGACGGCTTCGGTGATCGAACGAAGGGAGAAGATGACGGCTCCGGCGGTGTTGGAGCCTTAAGGACTGTTGCAAAGTCCGGCGAGGTATATATATAGATGAAGCCTCTACTAACTTGATGCATTAATTATTTTATATGTACATATATTCGGGATTCTTTCTTCTTTTATCCCTTCGGATCAAGCCAACCTTCTATAACGAGACGAGGCCCGAAGAAAAAGTTGGGCGAGAATGAAAGGTACACGATCGAAGAAGTCGTTCCAAATGGCAAAATGACTCTTCCCAAACGGACCCTAGAACAATTTGTATATCAGTGTGGAGTTGTTGTTAGGGACATCATCCTGATCAGCATCCAAGAATGGAATAAGACGAAGGACGAATCAAGTTTCTTATGTCCACGATAGATGCAAATATGAGCTTTGGAAGTCACCCGTGACAAATTTTAGCGTACCGCCAGAGGAGGATCCGAATAACCCAGTTATACAAGGAAAAGACAAGTTGTGGGCTCTTAAGAAGATGGCAAAAAATTTCAAGAACTGGAAGAAAAGATTGAACAAAAATTTGTCGAGAAAGACAAGTCTCCAGATTTCGCCGCCGATACTCAATATGCGAAGATGAAAGAACAATGGCCCACATTTGTGGCATACAATAAATCAAAGAAAGCTAAGAAAAGATCACAAATAAATAAGGACAATGCTGCAAAGAAGGAATATCACCATGTTACGGGTCAGGTGGCTATAAGTTTTCCTGGCCTACGTGGGACAATGCTGAGAACGACCTGCTTGCTAAAGATATCGAACCAGACACATTGTACTGGCCCGAAGGGTCAAGGATTTGGTTCTTCGGGCATGGGGGAACTTTGCACCCAGAAACAAGGAAGTGTGTTTACATGAAAGCTCAACTTCAAACTGTAGGGTAACGCAGCAGAAAACAAAAATATTCCGACCTACGCACCAGCCCAGGACCACTATGGAGACTGCATACAAGGTTTGATCTTTTCGTTACAGTCTCGTAGCGCAGCGGAAGTAGAGTCGATGACGATCGGCGGTGCAGATCCCCACAGCTAGGATTTACAACCTCCCAACCGCGAGGATGTATACCCTCATCCGCCCCCGGGACAGCCCTCCGGGAGGCGGTCGGACAATCCTTCGGACGGTGTCGCGGACAGCCCTTCGGGAGGACCTCTGAAACTCGGACGGTCACACGGACAGCCCTTCGGGAGGCACTCTCGAACTAAGACCAAAACTACGATATCTCTATAGAGTTGCACACATACGGTGTCATCCATCCGACAGGGCTTCACCGTCCAGAACTAGTTCCTGCCGGAACCTAGACAGCCTTTTGGCTCTACGAAACTATTTCGCTGGGAGGGAGAGAAGAAGCCAGATCATTTCATGGCACTTTTATGTGAGAAAGACTGTGTGTGGAGGCTTCCCCTTCTCCTCCATTTATAGGAAATCCCAAGGGGTAGGGTAGTTTTACACAAAAACCCAAAAACCACATGAATGGAGTCCTTCACAAGGACTCACAAGTGAAGCCATGAGACAAGTGGGGCTTCATGTAGGAAACCCACATGTGGCCGGCCACACCCTTTTGCCCCCCCCCAAAAGGGTTCCTATCCATCCATGTCATCCCCTTAGGTCATTTGAGCAAAAGCCCAAAAAGGTGGCTTTCCAAAAAGTAACCATAATGCTGATTTCACTATTCACGATGACATTTTTCAGCGTCTGATCGAACTGAAAATATTTATGTGGGTTTAGAAAATTTCTAGTACCCACTAAAATAATTTTCAAAACTTTCCGAAACAATTCCGTTTTAGTGATTTTCATCTGCGAAAAGCATCTGAAGCGGTTCCGACAGCTCCGGAACATTTCCAGTTTTCATTCTGAAAAATTCTAGAAAGTTTCCAAAACGTTTCTGGCACCCTCTAAGAATTATGAGGCATGTGCCGAAACCAATTTGACTTTATGGTATCCCCTCAACCAACTTTTGAATTTCACCGGAACTGTTCTGGTGTTCTCTCTACGGAACTTTTCCGTTGTCGGAAACTTTTCCGGTGTCCGAAACTTTTCCGATGATTTTCTCTCAGACTCCCTGTCTAGTATTCAGCACATAGATGACCCTTAAGAGTGTGACCCTATAGGTTCGGTGAAGTATAGACATGACCCGGAGCCCCTTCCGATCAATGATCAACATCGAAGCCATGGACACCCATATTGACCTCTATACCCAGATGAATGAATATTCCAGTGAATCTCCATTCACCATGTGCTATTCCTGTTGCTTCACGATATGTTACAAATACCCGAGGTGAGACATGTTGGCATCCCCGTGGGTCAACAACTTGTCCACTATGCCAGTTACCTCATTACCAGTTTGTTCTCTTTTCTCGTTCCCGTGTTCCGGCATCCCCGTGATCAAATCACAAAATGTCTGGACAGACAATGATGGATACCGTAACACCGAGCCGGCCCAAAGATATCTCTCCATTGTCGGAGGACCAAATCCAAATCTTGAGCTATCAAGTTACTTCACATACTTTTCCATGAACCCGTAAGCCGCCGTAATAGCCACCCATTGACGGATGACGTTTAACAAACCCCAAAGTTCATGAAGCAAGCATGAAGAAACTCGATACTCTCATGGTCTAAGGAATTATGCAAACATTAACTTCTCTGTGTTATTAACCATTAACTTATGACGAATGTATCTCATAGCATAACATCAATTCAGGTCGATTCAACACAAATGTTCTTCTAACATTGTGCCCTCAAAATTGCCGGCATAGCCATGCCCATGCAATACTTGATCCAGTCTTGGAGGCCAGACTAGGAATACATTTTACCGTTTATTATTCCACATGTGCATATGAGTCTTCCTTCAAGCCTCGTTTTATTTGCAGACTCGAGAATCATTGCAGTTATAGCATGGAACATAAACATAATTATGAACATGGACATAATCAATAACATTTATTATTGCCTCTAGGGCATATCTCCTATAGACTCCCACTTGCACTAGACTCAATAATCTAGTCAATGCTAATGCACTTTACACCTATGGCATACTAGTGTAAACTATGCTTCGCTTGTTGTATAGCCTGATGTCCAACGGATCTGACAACTTTAGCTCCGTGTGTAACTTTGCATATCCTTGTGTTTTCACGCTTCCACAAAATTCATATTTTGTGTGGACTTGGCTTTGCATATGTGTGAATCATTGGTCAAAACCTGATTCCTCAGACTAAGCTATGGAGCAACAATCTGCAATAGTGTCCCATAGATCAAAGCCATCTTGGAACCATACTAAGTTCATGAATGAACTATATGATTCAACAACTTCTTTGTCGCTTCTAAAGCGTCAACATACTTAGCCTTTGTTATAGAATTCGCCACAGTATCTTGTTTGGAACAATTTCCAACTACCGTGCCACCATGTTGTGTATTACACAAAACCCTTAATTTAAATCGAAAATTGCATGGAGCATAGATGAAGACTCTATCAAGATAACCTTTCACAACGAACTCTTCATGATCTCCACTTGCGAGAAAACATGTCATTAGTGCTACTTTAGTACTCAATGACATATTTCACTATTGTCCTTTGATCAGTACTTTGATCACTTTGGTATCTATACTCGCAATAGTTTGGGAGTATCGGACACATCTAGTTGTTTTTACATACCATGGAATACATGATTAATCCAAACACAAGAGTGTGTGGAATCACCATCATGTATTTTACTCATTAGTGTTTTGGGTCACTAAGTCTTGCAAAAACTCTTTCCATGTGACTTCGGCAAGAATCACTCCTTTGCGTTTTAAATGCTAAAAGGTTTTAGCATCTTGTCAATATGTATTCATCGTTTAGCCCTATTAGGTAAATCTATCTTCATAGATCATCATGCCTAATATTAAGGCTATTTAGCCCAAGCACTTCATCGATTTTTTTCAAACAAAGTCCTAATTTTTGTCAAGAAATTTATTTCCAATTAACAATGTGTCAAGCACACAAGGTTTTTAGAAACATTATTACGCTCCCACTTAATTTCTTGAATTACAAGCATCTTCATTACCCATTGATGAAGTCAAACCCCTTTGACCATTTCATCAAAAAACAAAGATTCCAACTCCACTTTGCTCTCATCTGTCCATTGCTGGAACTCTGAAGTTTGCATACTTACTAGCATCCTCTGGACCGACAAATTACTTTGGACTGTATCACAGACAAGTCCTAGGTTTCATTTCCATCAGATGGAAAACCTTTTGTCATCCATGTTTCATATCTCATGATTGAAATATGTATTAATTGCTAGTTCAACCCGAGCCGACTTTAAGGATCGCTATGGTGAGACAATCTCATCATAGTCAACTCCTTGAACTTGTTATTGCAACAAGTCGAGATTTATGGATAAAATATTTTATCCGTATCAGTTTTTAGTTCCATAAATATTTGGTAGACTCTAAGTCTTCCGAAAGGTCTATCAAGATTTTAATCTTGAAACATATATATGGAAACTATCTCGGATTGTATTGGCATTTAGCCAATTCCGGAGTCAGGGCCCATCACCGCTTCCTTGTGTATCGTAGGTACACTGTTGTCCAACAACAATATCTTGTTTGCGCACGTGAGAGGTCTGCATGAGCCTTGCCTATGAGGTTCAGCTGCAAGTTCGACCGAAGTCCATACATTTTATTGTAGAGACTTCCGTATCAGTCGCAGTAGGAAACCCTAGAATCACTTCCAAGGTTCCTTTCCTTTGAACTGATGACGAAGATACTCTTTATCTCGTCGAGTTGCAGTGTTCTCCTACTCATCCATTTTGAAAGAACTATTTCCTTCAAAAAGCATACCGTCCTTTCTGGCAAGCCTATTTGCCTCGGTATAGTTGAGGGAGGAATACCCATTTTCTTGGTATAACCTACAAAGTAGCACTTGTCTGATTTGGAATAGGTTTGTAACCTTTTACACAAGCCCCATATTCCAAATGTTAAGAAAAGATATAACATGGTTGGGCGTACCATTCCATGGCGTCATTTCAATAGACCTGATGGATCTCTTTTCAGTGTAAAAGCCGCAGTCACTAAAGCATCACTTTAAAAAGGGATAATGGCAAAATTATTTATGTCATCTTTGATCTTACCATGTCATAAATGGTTCGATTACATCTTCACATACTTTCCACTTTGCAGTGGTGTTCTGGGAGGTGCAACTATGAAACTCTTTTCACAACTCATCAGACATTCGCTAAACTAGTAACTCAAATATTCCTATCTACAATCGAATTGTAGAAACATAATTTTCTTGTTACAATATTTTCTTCTTCATTTTGTAAACCTTTTGAATGATTTCAAAAAGATCCAGACTCACGTCTCATCAAGTAAATATCCATATATCTACTTGAGTCATTTCTGAAGATAGATAAATCCACTACTTGCAACAACATTTATTGGACTACACACATCATAATGTATGATTACCAGTATGTTCTTTGCTCGTTCCTTATGGCCTATGAACGGTATTTTAGTCACTTCACTTTTCAGAGGAAAGTTGCAAGTGTCAGATGATTCAAACTCAAACGACTTCAAAATCCATCATAGAATTTTCCATGCTGGTTTCTTCAATGTGACCAAATGTAGTGTCACACCTATGTGGTATTCTTGTAGTCTTGCGACATTTAGCGTCAGTGTTATAGATGTATCATATTTCCATCAATATTCATAACATACATCCCATCTAGGATGGAAGCATGGCCCTTCATGTTATTCATAATAATGAACAACAATTGTTGTTTTCATGAACAACTCTTTTGCAACAAACATTGTGCAATGGGCTAGAGTGCATGAAACTCTAAAATGAATTATAAAATTAAACCCAGAGGTAATGTATTATTATCAATATTGATAACATACATCTCATTCATAATGAAAGTATGGCCCTTATGTTATTCATAACACCAAACATGAAAAGTTCTCTTACTAACAACCTTCTTGCAATATACCTTATGCAAAGGGCTAGAGTGTGAAACTCTTAAATGATTTATGAAACTTAATACATAGGGAATACACCGATGGAAGGCATAGTAACATTTACTATGTTCCCTACGTGTATCTAAACCTCATCCCTGGCTAGTCTTTCAGGCCATAGTAGTTCTTACATCGGGTTTCAACAGAATGCAATCGAGCGGGTATCTTTGTGATTAACTCACAATACCCAAGAATTAGTGATTAAAATGTTTAACCACAATTCCCAAGAACTATATCTTTGACCAGCCTTCTATACATCAAAAACTTGTATGACATTCATACATGAGCTGGATATTCCAGTCTTCTTTCCTTTTGCCTTTATACTTCTAACAGTTTAACTTTTAGTATTTCTCCTACTCTCAGAAGTAGCATCCAACTTAAGAGTGGCATTAGCCCTAGACTTCCTAGGTGTGAAAGTTTCACTAACACCCTTCGGACACTTCCTTTCTCTTTAAGTTGTTGTTTTATTCACCATCATATGACAGGAGTTCTTCTGGATCCCTCTCTTATCAGTCAAATGCATAGTAAACACCGTTACTAATAGTTTGCAAACAAATATTGCTTTGGATATTTCATATCTTTCATCCTTTGTTTGTATCTAAAAATGATTTTCAGATTCCATGAATATCACATAACTATCCAAACTTTCGGAGTTCGGGTCTCATGGAAGCAAACATATTTCACTTGACCATAATGGAATTTTAGCTTTTGGATCGAAGGACGAGAGTCATATCATCCATAGCATTAGCGGGAGAATACCGAAAGCATGCAATAGGACAAGTCCTTCTCGGCACTCTTGAGGACAATCCTCACAATTACGTTACCAACTGTAAAGTTTTAACCAGATATTTAGCAGCTTATTCAATTTTAACAGGGAAGGTGGAAATGCGAGCCATTATTCTACAACTATTATGCAAATCACACTTAGACAGTGTCCATAATTAATTGCACTGAGAATTAAAACAAGTTAATTCTACAGTGCGCTCCCACTCCAATCAACATCTCTCATAATTGATTGTGAGTGATTCAAGATCGAAATTACAATTCAACGCCAAGGATGTATCCATCTCAAGTGACGAGAATTGCAATCGGCAGTCCAACTTGCCAATCACATCTCTATGTGACTCTTGCTCATCTTTCGATGGGCGTGTTCCGAGCTCAGGACTTTCAAGCTAGAACGTCAAGACAACCTAGTGATCTCGCTGCAAGGTCTCAACTCACCTGCCTCACACTTCTCTAATTGTTCGTACCCATGTATCCATGTGATACCCCGAAGAGATAGGTGTCGTGACGGTGCTACACTTGGGAGAACACAAACTACTTGATATTTTTGTGAGAGATCACCCTAATAAAAGCGACTACCGCGCAATCAAGAAGGGTGCATCAAGAGGGATAAACATCTCAGGCAATTCATAATTAGCATGACATGGTATAGCCCCTTCTGACGGAGAATTCAAGTATTTCTTCGTCTTCGGCATTCGCATCGGTGTTCACCTTTGCGAAGATTGCCACCACCTTGTTGATGCACAAAATAATATTGCTATCTCTATAGCTTAATAAAATAAGTGCATTACATAAGGTTGACACGCAGGTCATTAAAGTGCAATCATATGGCTCCAGCCATCATGGCGAATCGTGACACACGGGTCATGTTAATCAATTTACATCATATAGTCATCTCATACATAATCAAATTATTATGAACACTCCTATACCACATCACATGCACATGCAAACCATCCTGCAAAACCAAGTTAGACGCCTCTAATCGGTCCATGCAAAAACTTGTTTTACGTGGCTTCTAAGGTTTCGAAACAAACCAAAGCTACCAACGTCCATCATCAAGTATGATAATTCAAGTTGCTAGATTAACTTTCCAGGGTGTATGAAAACACGAGATAATAAAATCTCAAGCCCCATAATAAACTTCGTCATACGCGTGACCCCCGTGCAGATCACATCTGCATTGCCCTTTTGTCTGCAAAACATCCATCTTTCTCAACTATGGTGGAACCCAAAGAACTGTTAGCACTTCGTTGATCTGTCAATCCGCATACTCAGGAGCAGCATGAAAGGATCGCGGATTGCCTGAACTTTTTGAGATTCCACCATGCCGTCAAGATCAGGACTACGCAAATTCAGGGGAAGCAACAGGAACATCGGGTAACAGATTTCATCTGCTACCCGCATAAATAATTTTCAGTAATAGATCTCATCTACTCCAAAATTATATTATGCAATACCCATACATCTCTATGTATTCTAGATCGCAACCTGCATCTATGGATAGCACGGCTCTGATACAACTGTAGGGTTACGCAGCAGAAAACAAAAAATTTCTGACCTACGCACCAGCCCAGGACCACTATGGAGACTGCATACAAGGTTTGATCTTTTTGTTACCGACTCGTAGCGTAGCGGAAGTAGAGTCGATGACGATCGGTGGTGCAGATCCCCACAGCTAGGATATACAACCTCCCAACTGCGAGGATGTATACCCTCATCCACCTCCGGGACAGCCCTCCGGGAGGCGGTTGGACAGTCCCCCGCACGGTGTCGCGGACAGCCCTTCGGGAGGACCTCCGTAACTCGGATGGTCACACGGACAGCCCTTCAGGAGGCACTCTCGAACTAAGACCAAAACTACGATATCTCTACAGAGTTGCTACAATATGGTGTTATCCATCCGACAGGGCTTCGCCGTCTAGATCTAGTTCCTGCCGGAACCCAGACAACCTTTCGGCTCTACGAAACTATTTCGCTGGGAGGGACAGAAGAAGCCAGATCATTGCATGGCACTTTTATGTGAGAAAGAGTGAGTGTGGACGGATGCCCCTGCTCCTTTGTTTATAGGAAATCCCAAGGGGTAGGGTAGTTTTACACAAAAACCCAAAAACCACATGAATGGAGTCCTTCACAAGGACTCACAAGTGAAGCCATGAGACAAGTGGGGCTCCATGTAGGAAGCCCACATGTGGCCGGCCACACCCTTGTGGGCCCCCAAAAGGGTTCCTGTCCATCCATGTCATCCCCTTAGATCTTTTGAGCAAAAGCCCAAAAAGGTGGCTTTCCAAAAAGTAACCATAAAGCTGATTTCACTATTCACGATGACATTTTTCAGCATCTGATCGAACTGAAAATATTTATGTGGGCTTAGAACATTTCCAGTACCCACTAAAATAATTTTCAACACTTTCCAAAACAATTCCGGTTCAGTGATTTTCATCTGCGAAAAGCATCTGAAGCGGTTCCGGCAGCTCCGGAACATTTCTGGTTTTCATCCCGAAAAATTCCAGAAACTCTATACTACCGAAACATCCGGGATCTCATCCGGAACTCCGAACAACCTTCAGTCACTACCATGCATAACTCTATACTACCGAAACGTCACCAAACCTTAAATGTGCAGACCCGACGGGTTCGAGAACTATGTAGGCATGACCGAGACACCTCTACAGTCAATAACCAATAGCGGGACCTGGATGCCCGTATTGGTTCCTACATATTCTACAAATATCTTTATTGGTCGAACCTCTATGTCAAGGATTCAGTTAATCCCGTATGATGTTCCCTTTGTTCTTCGGTATGTTACTTGCCCGAGATTTGATTGTCGGTATCTCCATACCTAGTTCAACCTCGTTACCGGCAAGTCTCTTTACTCGTTTCGTAATACAAGATCCCGTGACTACACTTAGTCACATTTCTTGCAAGGCTTATTGTGATGTTGTATTACCGAGTGGGCCCTGAGATACCTCTCCGTTACACGAAGTAACAAATCCCAGTCTTGATCCATGCCAACCCAACACACACCCTTGGATATACCTATAGAGCACCTTTATAGTCACGCAATTACATTTGGACGTTTGATACACACAAGGCACTCCTCCGGTGTCCGTGAGTTGCATGATCTCATGGTCATAGGAACATATACTTGACATATAGAAAACAGTAGCAATAAACTGACACGATCAGATGCTATGTTTGTAGTTTGGGTCTTGTCCATCACATCATTCTCCTAATGATGTGATCCCGTTATCAAATGACATCACATGTCAATGGCTAGGAAATCTTGACCATCTTTGATCAACGAGCTAGTTCACTAGAGGCATTCTAGGGACAGAGTGTTGTTTATTTACCCACACATGTAATGTGTTTCCAATCAATACAATTATAACATGGATAATAAACAATTATCACGAACAAGGAAATATAATAATAAACACTTTATTTATTGCCTCTAGGGCGTATTTCCAACAGTCTCCCACTTGCAGTAGAGTCAATAATCTAGTTCACATCACTATGTGATTTACATTGTAATGAATCAAACACCCATGCAGTTCTGGTGTTGATCATGTTTAGCCCTTAGAAGAGATTTAGTCAATGGGTCTGCAACATTCAGATCTATGTGCACTTTGCAAATATTTATGTCCTTCTCCTCGATGTAATCGCGAATGGAGTTGAAGCATCGCTTTATGTGTCTGGTCCGCTTATGAAACCTTGGTTCCTTGGCTAGAGCAATGGCACCAGTGTTGCCACAAAACAGAGTCATTGGATTCAGTGCACTGGGCACTACTCCAAGATCCGTCATGAACTGCTTCATCCAGACACCTTCCTTCGCTGCCTACGAGGCTGTGATGTACTCCGCTTCGCATGTAGAATCGGCTACCATGCTTTGCTTGGAACTGCACCAGCTTACCGCTTCCTCGTTAAGAATAAATACGTGTCCGGTTTGTGACTTAGAGTCATCCGGATCAGTGTCAAAGCTTGCATCGACGTAACCCTTTACGACGAGCTCTTCATCACCTCCATAAATGAAAAACATTTCCTTAGTCCTTTTCAGGTACTTAAGGATATTCTTGACCACCGCCCAGTGCTCCATTCGAGGATCACTTTTAAACCTTTCGGCCATACTTATGGCAAGGCTGACATCGGGTCTTGTGCACAACATTGCATACATGATAGAGCCTATGGCTGAAGCATAGGGGATGACACTCATCTTTTCTCTATCTTCTGCAGTCACTGGGCACTGAGTCTTACTCAACTTCACACCTTGTAACACAGGCAAGAACCCCTTCTTGGACTGATCCATTTTAAACTTCTTCAAAACTTTATCAAGGTATGTGCCCTGTGAAAGTGCTATTAACCGTCTCGATCTATCTCTATAGATCTTAATGCCTAATATGAAAGCAGCTTCTCCTAGGTCCTTCATTGAAAAACTCTTGTTCAAATATTCCTTCACGCTTTCCAGCATTTCTATATTGTTTCCAATCAGAAATATGTCATCCACATATAATATTAGAAACGCTATAGAGCTCCCACTCACTTTCTTGTAAATACAAGCTTCTCCATAAACTTGTATAAACCCAAACGCTTTGATCACCTCATCAAAGCGCTTATTCCAACTCCGAGATGCTTGCACCAGCCCCTAAATGGATCCCTGGAGTTTGCAAACTTTGTGAGCGTTTTCTGGATCAAAAAACCTTCTGTTTGCATCACATACAACTCTTCCTCAAGGAGACCGTTGAGGAACGCTGTTTTGACATCCATCTGCCAAATTTCATAGTCGAAATAAGCAGCTATTGCCAACATGATTCTGACAGACTTAAGCATTGGTATGGGTGAGAAGGTCTCATCGTAGTCAACTCCTTGAACGTGTGAAAAACCCTTTGCCACAAGTCGATCTTTATAGATCGTGACATTACCGTCCGCGTCTGTCTTCTTCTTAAAGATCCATTTGTTCTGAATGGCCTTTCGCCCTTCATGTAATACTTCCAAAGTCCATACTTTGTTTACATACATGGATCCCATCTCGGATTTCATGGCCTCTAACCATTTCTCGGAATCCGGGCCCATCACCGCTCCTCCATAGCTCGTAGGTTCATTGTTGTCGAACAACATGACCTCCAAGACAAGGTTTCCGTACCACTCAGGAGTAGTACGCGGCCTTGTTGACCTACGAGGTTCAATAGCAGCTTGATCCGAAGCTTCATGATCATCATCATTAACTTCCTCTTCAACCGTTGTAGGTTCCATAGAAACATCTTTCTGCGCTGCGCTACTTTCTGGTTGAAGTAAAGGTTCAATAACCTCATCAAGCTCTATTTTCCTTCCACTCAATTCTTTCGAGAGAAACTCTTTCTCAAGAAATGTTACGTTCTTAGCGTCAAACACTTTGCCTTTGGATCTGAGATATAAGGTATACCGGACTATCTCTGTCGGGTATCCTATGAAGACACATTTCTCCACTTTGGGTTCTAGCTTTTCAGGCTGAAGCTTTTTGACATAAGCATCACATCCCCAAACTTTAAGAAACAACAACTTTGGCCTCTTGCCAAACCATAGCTCATATGGCGTCTTCTCAACGGATTTTGATGGTGCCCTATTTAAAGTGAATGTGGCTGTCTCTAATGCATAACCCCAAAACGATAATGGCAAATCAGCAAGAGACATCATAGAACGCACCAAATCTAATAAGGTTCGATTACGACGTTCGGACACACCATTACGCTGTGGTGTTCTAGGCGGTGTCAACTGTGAAACAATTCCACACTGTCTTAAGTGACTGCCAAACTCATAACTCAGATATTCACCTCCTCGATCAGATCGCATGAATTTAATGTTCTTGTTACGATGATTCTTAGCTTCACTCTGAAATTGCTTGAACTTTTCAAACGTTTCATACTTGTGTTTCATTAACTAAATATACCCATATCTACTTAATTCATCAGTGAAGGTGAGAAAATAACGGTATCCACCACGCGCTGTAACATTCATTAGACCGCACACATCAGTATGTATGATTTCCAATAAGTCACTTACCCGTTCCATTGTTCCAGAGAACGGCGTTTTAGTCATCTTTCCCATGAGGCATGGTTCACATGTGTCAAGTGATTCAAAATCAAGTGACTCCAAAAGTCCATCAGCATGGAGCTTCCTCATGTGTTTTGCACCAATATGACCTAAACGGCAGTGCCACAAGAAAGTGGTACTATCATTATCAACTCTACATCTTTTGGCATCAATGTTATGAACATGTGTGTCATCACTATCAAGATTCAATATGAATAAACCCCTCAAATTGGGTGCATGACCATAGAATATATTACTTATATAAATAGAACAACCTTTATTCTCTGATTTAAATGAGTAACCGTCTCGCAATAAACAAGATCCAGATATAATGTTCATGCTTAGCGCAGGCACTAAATAACAATTATTCAGGTTCATCACTAGTCCCGATGGTAATTGAAGAGAGAGCGTACCGATGGCGATCACATCAACCTTGGAACCATTTCCCACGCGCACCGTCACTTCATCCTTTGCCAGCCTTTGTCTATTCCGTAGTTCCTATTTTGAGTTGCAAATGTGAGCAACCGAACCGGTATCAAATACCCAGGCACTACAACGAGAGCTAGTAAGGTACACATCAATAACATATATATCATATATACCTTGTTTGTCGTTGGCCGCCTTCTTGCCAGCCAGGTACTTGGGGCAGCTCCGCTTCTAGTGACCAGTTCCCTTGCAATGAAAGCACTCAGTTTCTGGCTTGGGTCCAGTCTTGGGCTTCTTTACAAGAGTAGCAACTTCTTTGCCATCCTTCTTGGTTTTACCCTTCTTGCCCTTGCCCTTCCCATTCTTCTTGAAACTAGTGGTTTTATTGACCATCAACACTTGATGCTCTTTCCGGATTTCAGACTCGGCGACTTTTAGCATCACAAACAGCTCGGTGACTACCTTGTTTATCCCGTGCATGTTATAGTTCATCACAAAGCTCTTGTAACTAGGTGGCAGCGATTGAAGAACTCTATCAGTGATCGCCCCTCGCGGAAGGGCAATTCCCAACTCCGCTAGACGAGTCGAATACCCAGACATTTTGAGCATATGTTCACTGATAGACCCGTTCTCCTCCATTTTGCAAGTATAGAACTTATCGAAGGTCTCATACCTCTCGATCCGGGCATTCTTCTGAAAGATAAACTTCAACTCCTAGAACATCTCATATGCTCCATGACGTTCAAAACGTCTTTGAAGTCCCGGTTCTAAGCCATACCATATTGCACACTGAACTATTGAGTAATCTCCAGAATGTGCCTCCCAAGCGTTCTTAACGTCTTCGGATGACATGTCTTCTGGTTGGTCACCAAGCGGTGAATCAAGGACGTATGATTTCTGGGAAACCGTGAGGATAATCCTTAGATTACGGGCCCAGTCAACAAAGTTACTTCCATATTCTTTCAACTTAGCTTTCTCTAGGAACACATTAAAATTCAAGGGTGCTACTACGCGAGCCATTGATCTACAACATAAATATGCAAAGATTACTTAGACTATTGTTCAAGATAATAAGTTTAGTTAATCAAATTACTAAAGCTCCCACTCAAATTGACATCCCTCAGGTCATCTGAGTGTCACATGATCCAAATTCACCAACTCAAGTCCGATCATCATGTGACTTGAGGTGGTTTCAATGGTGAACATCATCATGTTGATCATATCTACTATATGACTCATTTTCGACCTTTCGGTCTCTTGTGTTTCGAGGCCATGTCTGTACATGCTAGGCTCGTCAAGTTTAACCTGAGTGTTCTGCATGTGCAACACTGGCTTGCACCCGTTGTATGTGAACGTAGAGTCTATCACACCCGATCATCACGTGGTGTCTCGACACGACGAACTTTCGCAACGGTGCACACTCGGGGAGAACACAATTCATCTTGAAATTCAAGTGAGGGATCACCTTATAATGCTACCGTTGTCCTAAGCAAAACAAGGTGCATAAAAGGATTAACATCACATGCAAATCATAAGTGACATGATATGGCCATGAACTTGTGCTCTTGATCTCCATCTTGAAAGCACTGGTATGATCTCCATCGTCACCGGCATGACACCATGATCTCCATCAACGTGTCGCCATCAGGGTTGTTGCGCCCATCATGCTTGTACTACTATTGCTACCATTTAGCGATAAAGTAAAGCATTACATAGCGCATTATGATTGACACACAGGTCATACAATAATTAAAGACAACCCTATGGCTCCTGACAGTTCCCGTACTCATCGACATATCAACACATGATCATCTCATACATCACATATATCACATCATATAATTGGGCATATCACATCACAACATACCCTGCAAAAACAAGTTAGACGTCCTCTAATTGTTGTTGCATGTTTTACGTGGATTCTGCGGGTATCTAGCAAGAACAATTCTCACATACGCATAAACCACAACGGTGATACATAAGTTGCTTTTCAACCTTCTCAAGGACCGCCTTTATCGAATCCGATCCAACTAAAGTAGGAGAAACAAGCATCCGCCAGCCATCTTTGTGCAACGAGGTTACACGCCAGTTGATGGAACCGGTCTCTCGTAAGCGTACGAATAAGGTTGGTCCGGGCCGCTTCATCCCACAATACCGCTGAACCAAAACACGACCAAGGGAGCAAGCAATCTAAGCATCAACGCCCACAAACTCTTTGTGTTCTACTCGAGATCTCATCTACACATAGACCTAGCTCTGATACCACTCTTGGGGAACGTTGCATGGGAAACAAAAAATTTCCTAAGCACACGCAAGATCTATCCATGGTGATGAGCATCTACGGGAGGGAGAGTGGATCTACATACCCTTGTATATCACGAAGTGGGAAGCATTAAGAAACGCGGTTGGTATACTTGAACGTCTTCGCAATCCAAATCGCCGAGCGTCCCGCGATCCAATCACGATCCGTCCCAATCAAGACCCGAACGGACGACACCTCCGCGTTCAGCACACGTACAACTTCATGACGATCTCTGCCTTGTAGAAGAGTTCTACGGTAGCACGACGGTGTTGCAGCGATGGTGGTGGAGCTATTCCGGTAGGGCTTCGCCTAAGCACTGCAGAAAACCGATCTAGAGGAGAAACTATGAACTGGAGGGTAGGGTTGCACATGGCTGAACTCTTGTGCCAAAAACCCTAAAACCTCTAGTATATATAAGAGGAAGAGAGGAGGAGGCTTGGCCAAAGGGCCATCCCTAGGAAGCTTCGGTCAAAGTGGACAGGAGAGGAGGAATTCTCCTCCAATCCTAGTAGGACTAGGACTCCTTCCTTTTTTGCCTTTTTTGCCTTTTTCAACCTTTTCTCTTTGGGGTTTTCTTTCCCAGCCGCATGGGCCTTGTGTGGGACTTCCACCAGCCCACTAAGGGCTGGTATTCACTCTCCCACAGCTCATGTAGACTCTTGGGTCGAAATACCCCTCCCGATGGTCTCCTGGTACACTACCGGCACTCCCGGTACACTACTGATGAGCCCAAAACTTTTCTGGCGACCAAAATAGGACTTACTATATATTAATCTTTACCTCCGTTCAATTACGGAGCTCCTCGTGACGTCCGGTATCTCATCTGGGACTCCGAACAACCTTCGGTCACCACCATGCATAACTCTATACTACCGAAACATCACCAAACCTTAAGTGTGCAGACCCTGCGGGTTCGAGAACTATGTAGACATGACCGAGACACCTCTACGGTCAATAACTAATAGCTGGACCTGGATGCCCATATTGGTTCCTACATATTCTACGAAGATCTTTCTCGGTCGAACCTCTATGTCAAGGACTCAGTTAATCCCGTTTGATGTTCCCTTTGTTCTTCGGTATGTTACTTGCCCGAGATTCGATCGTCGATATCTCCATACCTAGTTCAACCTCGTTACCGGCAAGTCTCTTTACTCGTTCCGTAATACAAGATCCCATGACTAACACTTAGTCACATTGCTTCCAATGCTTATTGCAATGTTGTATTACCGAGTGGGCCCTGAGATACCTCTCCGTCACACGGAGTAACAAATCCCAGTCTTGATCCATGCCAACCCAACAGACACCCTTGGAGATACTTGTAGAGCACCTTTATAGTCACCCAATTACGTTGCGATGTTTGATACACACAAGGCACTCCTCCGGTGTCCATGAGTTGCATGATCTCATGGTCATAGAAACATATACTTGACATGCAGAAAACAGTAGCAATAAACTGACATGATCATATGCTACGTTTGTAGTTTGGGTCTTGTCCATCACATAATTCTCCTAATGATGTGATCCTATTATCAAATGACATCACATGTTAATGTCTAGGAAACCTTTACCATCTTTGATCAACGAGCTAGTTCACTAGAGGCATACTAGGGACAAACTGTTGTCTATTTATCCACACATTTAATGTGTTTCCAATAAATTCAATAATAGCATGGATAATAAATAGTTATCATGAACAAGGAAGTATAATAATAAACACTTTATTTATTGCCTCTAGGGCATATTTCCAACACTAGGACATTTCATGATTAGGGCAATTTATGAAATAGCATTTGGAGTTCGGATTCAAACTTGTTTAAACCCCACTTCTATTAAATTGGTTAATTGTCACTCTAGGAATTCGGTACCTTAATTTTTCATGTCATACATCATGGTTGTGCATTTCATTAATTGATGATCTTGCTAAAACAAACTGAAGAACAAAATTGTGGTGACCTATTTTTTCACTCCGTGGAATTACAGGATTTGTGGTGTTGCATCTCCATGGAGTAATCGTCGACGTTGGAGCTATTGGTCCCTGATCGTTCCTCCGTCGTTCGACATAAGGTGTCCACATTTGTTGTATAAACATAGCCCCAATAACTTGTAACATGTATGTGTTTGATCACCGAGGCTTATATAGTTGATTGCACTTTGGAGTGCATATTTAGTCGAGTCTAACATCAATATTTAGTCTAAAAACAGCTTATATTATCTCTCATGGTTGTATATTGCCATGTTGTAATGTTTGTAGAAACTATGGATCCACACGATAGAGACATGGAGAAAGAAGATATTTGGGGGGATATGATCCGCGGCGGAGGTGATGGTATCGCCTTGTCATTTATCAACCACACCGATGGTGAGGAAGATAGGATGAAGGCTTCGGTGATCGAATGAAGGGAGAAGATGACGACTTCGGTGATCGAACGAAGGGAGAAGATGACGGCTCCGGCGGTGTTGGAGCCTTAAGGACTGTTGCAAAGTCCGGTGAGGTATATATATCGATGAAGCCTCTACTAAATTGATGCATTAATTGTTTTATATGTACATATATTAGGGATTATTTCTTCTTTTAGCCCTCCGGATCGAGCCAACCTTCTATAATGAGACGAGTCCCGAAGAAAAATTTCGGCGAGAATGAAAGGTACACGGTCAAAGAAGTCGTTCCAAATGGCAAAATGACTCTTCCCAAGCGGACCCTAGAACGATTTGTATATCGGTGTGGAGTTGTTGTTAGGGACATCATCCTGATCAGCATCCAAGAATGGAATAAGGCGAAGGACGAATCAAGTTTCTTATGTCCATGATAGATGGAAATATGAGCTTTGGAAGTCACCCGTGACAAATTTTAGCATACCGCCAGAGGAGGATCCGAATAACCCAGTTATACAGGGAAAAGACAAGTTTTGGGCTCTTAAGAAGATGGCAAAAAATTTCAAGAACTGGAAGAAAAGATTGAACAAAAATTTGTCGAGAAAGACAAGTCTCCAGATTTCGCCGCCGATACTCAATATGCGAAGATGAAAGAACAATGGCCCACATTTGTGGCATACAATAAATCAAAGAAAGCTAAGAAAAGATCACAAATAAATAAGGACAATGCTGCAATGAAGGAATATCACCATGTTACGGGCCAGGTGGCTACAAGTTTTCCTGGCCTACGTGGGACAATGTTGAGAACGACCTGCTTGCTAAAGATATCGAACCGGACACATTGTACTGGCCTGAAGGGTCAAGGACTTGGTTCTTCGGGGGGAACTTTGCACCCAGAAATAGGGAAGTGTGTTTACATGAAAGCTCAACTTCAAACTGTAGGGTAACGCAGCAGAAAACAAAAAAATTCCGACCTACGCACCAGCCCAGGACCACTATGGAGACTGCATACAAGGTTTGATATTTTCGTTACCGACTCGTAGCGCAGTGGAAGTAGAGTTGATGACGATCGGCGGTGCAGATCCCCTCAGCTAGGATTTACAACCTCCCAACCGCGAGGATGTATACCCTCATCCGCCCCGGGACAGCCCTCCGGGAGGCGGTCAGGCAGTCCCCCGGACGGTGTCGCAGACAGCCCTTCGAGAGGACCTCCGAAACTCGGACGGTCACACGGACAGCCCTTCGAGAGGCACTCTCGAACTAAGACCGAAACTAAGATATCTATACAGAGTTGCACACATACAGAGTCATCCATCCGACAGGGCTTCGCCATCAAGAACTAGTTCCTGCCGGAACCCAGACAGCCTTTCGGCTCTACGAAACTATTTCGCTGGGAGGGAGAGAAGAAGCCAGATCATTGCATGGAACTTTTATGTGAGAAAGAATGATTGTGGAGGGCTGCCCCTCCTCCTTTATTTATAGAAAATCCCTAGGGGTAGGGTAGTTTTACACAAAAGCCCAAAAACCACATGAATGGAGTCCTTCACAAGGACTCACAAGTGAAGCCATGAGAAAAGTAGGGCTCCATGTAGGAATCCCACATGTGGCCGGCCACACCCTTGTGCCCCCCCCAAAAGGGTTCCTATCCATCCATGTCATCCCATTAGATCTTTTGAGCAAAAGCCCAAAAAGGTGGCTTTCCAAAAAGTAACCATAAAGCTGATTTCACTATTCACGATGACATTTTTCAGCGTCTGATCGAACTAAAAATATTCATGTGGGCTTAGAACATTTCCAGTACCCACTAAAATAATTTTCAACACTTTCCGAAACAATTCTGGTTTAGTGATTTTCATCTGCGAAAAGCATCTGAAGCGGTTCCGGTAGCTCCGGAACATTTCTGGTTTTCATCCCGAAAAATTCCAGAAAGTTTCCAGAACGATTCTGGCACCCTCCAAGAATTATTAGGCATGTGCCAAAACCAATTTGACTTTATGGTATCCCCTAAAACAACTTTTCAATTTCATCGGAATTATTTCGGTGTTCTCTCTGCGGAACTTTTCCGTTGTCCAAAACTTTTCCTGAGTCCAAAACTTTTCCGGTGATTTTCTCTCAGACTCCTTGTCTACTCTTCAGAAGATAGATGACCCTTAAGCGTGTGACCCTATAGGTTCGGTGAAGTATAGACATGACTCGAAGCCCCTTCCGATCAATGATCAACATCGGAGCCATGGACACCCATATTGACCCCTATACCCACATGAATGAATATTCCAGTGAATCTCCATTCGCCATGTGCTATTCCTATCGCTTCGCGATATGTTACAAATACCCGAGGTGAGACATGTTAGCATCCCCGTGGATCAACAACTTGTCCACTATGCCAGTTACCTCATTACCAGTTTGTTCTCTTTTCTCGTTCCCGTGTTCCGGCATCCCCGTGATCAAATCACAAAATGTCTGGCCAGACGATGATGGATACCATAACACCGAGAGGGCCTATAGATATCTCTCCATTGTCGGAGGACCAAATCCAAATCTTGAGCCATCAAGTTACTTCACATACTTTTCCATGAACCCGTAAGCCACCATAATAGCCATCCATTTACGGATGACGTTTAACAAACCCCAAAGTTCATGAAGCAAGCATGAAGAAACTCGATACTCTCATGGTCTGAGGAATTATGCAAACATTAACTTCTCTGTGTTATTAACCATTAACTTATGACGAATGTATCTCATAGCATAACATCAATTCAGGCAGATTCAACACAAATGTTCTTCTAGCATTGTGCCCTCCAAATTGCCGGCATAGCCATGCCCATGATCAGGAAAACAAGATCATCATGCAATACTTGAGCCAGTCTTAGAGGCCAGACTAGGAATACATTTTATCGTTTATTATTCCACATGTGCATATGAGTCTTCCTTCAAGCCTCGTTTTATTTGCAGACTCGAGAATCATTGCAGTTATAGCATGGAACATAAACATAATTATGAACAGGGACATAATCAATAACATTTATTATTGCCTCTAGGGCATATCTTCTACAGACTCCCACTTGCACTACAGTTAATAATCTAGTCAATGCTAATGCACTTTACACCTATGGCATACTGGTGTAAACTATGCTTCGCTTGTGGTATAGCCTGATGTCCAACGGATCTGACAACTTAGCTCCGTGTGTAACTTTGCATATCCTTGTGTTTTCATGCTCCCACAAAATTCATATTTTGTGTGGACTTGGCTTTGCATATGTGTGAATCATTGGTCAAAACCTGATTCCTCAGACTAAGCTATGGAGCAACTATCTACAATAGTGTCCCATAGATCAAATTCATCTTGGAACCATACTAAGTTCATGAATGAACTATATGATTCAACAACTTGTTTGTCGCTTCTAAAGCGTCAACATACTTAGCCTTTGTTATAGAATTCTCCACAATATCTTGTTTGGAACAATTTCCAACTACTGTGCCACCATGTTGTGTATTACACAAAACCCTTAATTTAAATCGAAAATCGCATGGAGCATAGATGAAGACTGTATCAATATAACCTTTCACAACGAACTCTTCATGATCTCCGCTTGCGAGAAAACATGTCATTAGTGCTACTTTAGTACTCAATGACATATTTCACTGTTGTCCTTTGATCAGTACTTTGATCACTTTGGTATCTATACTCGCAACAGTTTGGGAGTATCGGACACATCTAGTTGTTTTTACATACCATGGAATACATGATTAATCCAAACACAAGAGTGTGTGGAATCACCATCATGTATTTTACTCATCAGTGTTTTGGGTCACTAAGTCTTGCAAAAACTCTTTCCATGTGACTTCGGCAAGAATCACTCCTTCGCGTTTTAAATGCTAAAAGGTTTTAGCATCTTGTCAATATGTATTCATCATTTAGCCCTATTAGGTAAATCTATCTTCATAGATCATCATGCCTAATATTAAGGCTATTTAGCCCAAGCACTTCATCGATTTTTTTTCAAACAAAGTCCTAATTTTTGTCAAGAAATTTATTTCCAATTAACAATGTGTCAAGCACACAAGGTTTTTAGAAACATTATTACGCTCCCACTTAATTTCTTGAATTACAAGCATCTTCATTACCCATTGATGAAGTCAAACCCCTTTGACCATTTCATCAAAAAACAAAGATTCCAACTCCACTTTGCTCTCTTCTGTCCATTGCTGGAACTCTGAAGTTTGCATACTTACTAGCATCCTCTGGACCGACAAATTACTTTGGACTGTATCACAGACAAGTCCTAGGTTTAATTTCCATCAGATGGAAAACCTTTTGTCATCCATGTTTCATATCTCATGATTGAAATATGTATTAATTGCTAGTTCAACCCGAGCCGACTTTAAGCATCGCTATGGTGAGACAATCTCATCATAGTCAACTCCTTGAACTTGTTATTGCAACAAGTCGAGCTTTATGGATAAAACATTTCATCCGTATCAGTTTTTAATTCCATAAATATTCGGTAGACTCTAAGTCTTCCGAAAGGTCTATCAAGATTTTAATCTTGAAACATTTATATGGAAACTATCTCGGATTGTATTGGCATTTAGCCAATTCCGGAGTCAGGGCCCATCACCGCTTCCTTGTGTATCGTAGGTACACTGTTGTCCAACAACAATATCTTGTTTGCGCACGTGACAGGTCTGCATGAGCCTTGCCTACGAGGTTCATCTGCAAGTTCGACTGAAGTCCATACATTTTATTGTAGAGACTTCCGTATCAGTCGCAGTAGGAAACCCTAGAATCACTTCCAAGGTTCCTTTCCTTTGAACTGATGACGAAGATACTATTTAACTCGTCGAGTTGCAGTGTTCTCCTACTCATCCATTTTAAAAGAACTATTTCCTTCAAAAAGCATACCGTCCTTTCTGGCAAGCCTATTTGCCTCGGTATAGTTGAGGGAGGAATACCCATTTTCTTGGGATAACCTACAAAGTAGCACTTGTCTGATTTGGAATAGGTTTGTAACCTTTTACACAAGCCCCATATTCCAAATGTTAAGAAAATATATAACATGGTTGGGCGTACCATTCCATGGCGTCATTTCAATAGACCTGATGGATCTCTTTTCAGTGTAAAAGCCGCAGTCACTAAAGCATCACTCTAAAAAGGGATAATGGCAAAATTATTTATGTCATCTTTGATCTTACCATGTCATAAATGGTTCGATTACATCTTCACATACTTTCCACTTTGCAGTGGTGTTCTGGGAGGTGCAACTATGAAACTCTTTTCACAACTCATCAGACATTCGCTAAACTAGTAACTCAAATATTCCTATCTACAATCGAATTGTAAAAACATAATTTTCTTGTTACAATATTTTCTTCTTCATTTTGAAAACCTTTTGAATGATTTCAAAAAGATCCAGACTCACGTCTCATCAAGTAAATATCCATATATCTACTTGAGTCATTTCTGAAGATAGATAAATCCACTACTTGCAACAACATTTATTGGACTACACACATCATAATGTATGATTACCAGTATGTTCTTTGCTCGTTCCTTATGGCCTATGAATGGTATTTTAGTCACTTCACTTTTTAGAGGAAAGTTGCAAGTGTCAGATGATTCAAACTCAAACGACTTCAAAATCCATCATAGAATTTTCCATGCTGGTTTCTTCAATGTGACCAAATGTAGTGTCACACCTATGTGGTATTCTTGTAGTCTTGCGACATTTAGCGTCAGTGTTATGGATGTATCATATTTCCATCAATATTCATAACATACATCCCATCTAGGATGGAAGCATGGCCCTTCATGTTATTCATAATAATGAACAACAATTGTTGTTTTCATGAACAACTCTTTTGCAACAAACATTGTGCAATGGGCTAGAGTGTATGAAACTCTAAAATGAATTATAAAATTAAACCCAGAGGTAAAGTATTATTATCAATATTCATAACATACATCTCATTCATAATGAAAGTATGGCCCTTATGTTATTCATAACACCGAACATGAAAAGTTCTCTTACTAACAACCTTCTTGCAATATACCTTATGCAAAGGGCTAGAGTGTGAAACTCTTAAATGATTTATGAAACTTAATACATAGGGAATACACCGATGGAAGGCATAGTAACATTTACTATGTTCCCTACGTGTATCTAAACCTCATCCCTGGCTAGTCTTTCAGGCCATAGTAGTTCTTACATCGGGTTTCAACAGAATGCAATCGAGCGGGTATCTTTGTGATTAACTCACAATACCCAAGAATTAGTGATTAAAATGTTTAACCACAATTCCCAAGAACTATATCTTTGACCAGCCTTCTATACATCAAAAACTTGTATGACATTCATACATGAGCTGGATATTCCAGTCTTCTTTCCTTTTGCCTTTATACTTCTAACAGTTTAACTTTTAGTATTTCTCCTACTCTCAGAAGTAGCATCCAACTTAAGAGTGGCATTAGCCCTAGACTTCCTAGGTGTGAAAGTTTCACTAACACCCTTCGGACACTTCCTTTCTCTTTAAGTTGTTGTTTTATTCACCATCATCATATGACAGGAGTTCTTCTGGATCCCTCTCTTATCAGTCAAATGCATAGTAAACACCGTTACTAATAGTTTGCAAACAAATATTGCTTTGGATATTTCATATCTTTCATCCTTTGTTTGTATCTAAAAATGATTTTCAGATTCCATGAATATCACATAACTATCCAAACTTTCGGAGTTCGGGTCTCATGGAAGCAAAGATATTTCACTTGACCATAATGGAATTTTAGCTTTTGGATCGAAGGACGAGAGTCATATCATCCATAGCATTAGCGGGAGAATACCGAAAGCATGCAATAGGACAAGTCCTTCTCGGCACTCTTGAGGACAATCCTCACAGTTACGTTACCAACTGTAAAGTTTTAACCAGATATTTAGCAGCTTATTCAATTTTAACAGGGAAGGTGGAAATGCGAGCCATTATTCTACAACTATTATGCAAATCAGTGTCCATAATTAATTGCACTGAGAATTAAAACAAGTTAATTCTATAGTGCGCTCCCACTCCAATCAACATCTCTCATAATTGATTGTGAGTGATTCAAGATCCAAATTACAATTCAACGCCAAGGATGTATCCATCTCAAGTGACGAGAATTGCAATCGGTAGTCCAACTTGCCAATCACATCTCTATGTGACTCTTGCTCATCTTTCGATGGGCGTGTTCCGAGCTCAGGACTTTCAAGCTAGAACGTCAAGACAACCTAGTGATCTCGCTGCAAGGTCTCAACTCACCCGCCTCACACTTCTCTAATTGTTCGTACCCATGTATCCATGTGATACCCCGAAGATATAGGTGTCGTGACGGTGCTACACTTGGGAGAACACAAACTACTTGATATTTTTGTGAGAGATCACCCTAATAAAAGCGACTACCGCGCAATCAAGAAGGGTGCATCAAGAGGGATAAACATCTCAGGCAATTCATAATTAGCATGACATGGTATAGCCCCTTCTGACGGAGAATTCAAGTATTTCTTCGTCTTCGGCATTCGCATCGGTGTTCACCTTTGCGAAGATTGCCACCACCTTGTTGATGCACAAAATAATATTGATATCTCTATAGCTTAATAAAATAAGTGCATTACATAAGGTTGACACGCAGGTCATTAAAGTGCAATCATATGGCTCCAGCCATCATGGCGAATCGTGACACACGGGTCATGTTAATCAATTTACATCATATAGTCATCTCATACATAATCAAATTATTATGAACACTCCTATACCACATCACATGCACATGCAAACCATCCTGCAAAACCAAGTTAGACGCCTCTAATCGGTCCATGCAAAAACTTGTTTTACGTGGCTTCTAAGGTTTCGAAACAAACCAAAGCTACCAACGTCCATCATCAAGTATGATAATTCAAGTTGCTAGATTAACTTTCCAGGGTGTATGAAAACACGAGATAATAAAATCTCAAGCCCCATAATAAACTTCGTCATACGCGTGACCCCCGTGCAGATCACATCTGCATTGCCCTTTTGTCTGCAAAACATCCATCTTTCTCAACTATGGTGGAACCCAAAGAACTGTTAGCACTTCGTTGATCTGTCAATCCGCATACTCAGGAGCAGCATGAAAGGATCGCGGATTGCCTGAACTTTTTGAGATTCCACCATGCCGTCAAGATCAGGACTATGCAAATTCACGGGAAGCAACAGGAACATCGGGTAACAGATTTCATCTGCTACCCGCATAAATAATTTTCAGTAATAGATCTCATCTACTCCAAAATTATATTATGCAATACCCATACATCTCTATGTATTCTAGATCGCAACCTGCATCTATGGATACATGAGCTGGATATTCCAGTCTTCTTTCCTTTTGCCTTTATACTTCTAACAGTTTAACTTTTAGTATTTCTCCTACTCTCAAAAGAAGCATCCAACTTAAGAGTGGCATTAGCCCTGGACTTCCTAGGCATGAAAGTTTCACTAACACCCTTCGGACACTTCCTTTCTCTTTAAGTTGTTGTTTTATTCACCATCATCATATGGCAGGAGTTCTTCTGGATCCCTCTCTTATCAGTCAAATGCATAGTAAACACCGTTACTAATAGTTTGCAAACATATATTGCTTTGGATATTCATATATTTCATCCTTTGTTTGTGTCTGAAAATGATTTTCAGATTCCATGAATATCACATAACTATCCAAACTTTCGAACTTCGGGTCCCATGGAAGCAAACATATTTCACTTGACCGTAACGGAATTTTAGCTTTTGGATCGAAGGACGAGAGTCATATCATCCATAGCATTAGTGGGAGAATACCGAAAGCATGCAATAGGACAAGTCCTTCTCGGCACTCTTGAGGACAATCCTCACAATTACGTTACCAACCGTAAAGTTTTAACCAGATATTTAACAGCTTATTCAATTTTAACAGGGAAGGTGGAAACGCAAGCCATTATTCTACAACTATTATGCAAATCACACTTAGACACTGTCCATAATTAATTGCACTAAGAATTAAAATAAGTTAATTCTACAATGCGCTCCCACTCTGCATACACGTGACCCCCGTGCAGATCACATCTGCATTGCCCTTTTGTCTGCGAAACATCCATCTTTCTCAACTATGGTGGAACCCAAAGAACTATTAGCAGTTTATTGATCTGTCAATCAGCATACTCAGGAGCAGCCTGTTAGGATCGCGGATTGCCAGAATTTTTTGAGATTCCACCATGCCGTCAAGATCAGGACTACGCAAATTCAGGGGAAGCAATAGGAACATCGGGTAACAGATTTCATCTGCTACCCGCATAAATAATTTTCAACAATAGATCTCATCTACTTGAAAATTATATTATGTAATACCCATACACCTCTATGTATTCTAGATCGCAACCTGCATCTACGCAAAGCACGGCTCTGATACCACTGTAGGGTAACGCAACAGAAAACAAAAAAATTCTGACCTACGCACCAGCCCAGGACCACTGTGGAGACTGCATACAAGGTTTGATCTTTTCGTTACCGACTCGTAGCGTAGCGGAAGTAGAGTCGATGACGATCGGCGCTGCAGATCCCCGCAGCTAGGATTTACAACCTCCGAACCACGAGGATGTATACCCTCATCCACCTCCGGGAGGCGGTCGGACAGTCCCCCGGACGGTGTCACGGACAGCCCTTCGGGAGGACCTCCAAAACTCGGATGGTCACACGGACAGCCCTTTGGGAGGCACTCCCGAACTAAGACCGAAACTACGATCTCTCTACAGAGTTGCACACATACGATGTCATCTATCCGTCAGGGCTTCGCCGTCCAGAACTAGTTCCTACCGGAACCGAGACAGCCTTTCGGCTCTACGAAACTATTTCACTGGGAGGGAGAGAAGAAGCCAGATCATTGCATGGCACTTTCATGTGATAAAGAGTGAGTGTGGAGGGCTGCCTGTCCTCCTCTATTTATAGGAAAGCCCAAGGGGTAGGGTAGTTTTACACAAAAACCCAAAAACCACATGAATGGAGTCCTTCACAAGGACTCACAAGTGAAGCCATGAGATAAGTGGGGCTCCATGTAGGAAGCCCACATGTGGCCAGCTAGACCCTTGTGGGCCCCCCAAAAGGGTTCCTATCCATCCATGTCATCCCCTTAGATCTTTTGAGCAAAAGCCCAAAAAGGTGGGTTTCCAAAAACTAACCATAAAGCTGATTTCACTATTCACGACAACATTTTTCAGCGTATGATCGAACCGAAAATATTTATGTGGGCTTAGAACATTTCCAGTACCCACTAAAATAATTTTCAACACTTTCCAAAACAATTCCGGTTTATTGATTTTCATCTGCGAAAAGCATCTGAAGCGGTTCCGACAGCTCCGGAACATTTCCGATTTTCATCCCAAAAAATTCTAGAAAGTTTCCAGAACGATTCTCGCACCCTCCAAGAATTATCACGCATGTGCCAAAACCAATTTGACTTTATGGTATCCCCTGAAATAACTTTTCAGTTTCACCAGAACTGTTCTGGTGTTCTCTCTGCGGAACTTTTCTGTTGTCCGAAACTTTTCCGGTGTCCGAAACTTTTCCGGTGATTTTCTCTTAGACTCCCTGTCTAGTATTCAGCAGATAGATGACCCTTAATCGTGTGACCCTATAGGTTCGGTGAAGTATAGACATGACCTGGAACCCCTTCCGATCAATGATCAACATCGGAGCCATGGACACCCATATTGACCCCTATACCCACACGAATGAATATTCGAGTGAACCTCCAGTCGCCGTGTGCTATTCCTGTTGCTTCGCGATATGTTACAAATACCGAGGTGATACATGTTGGCATCCCCATGGATCAACAACTTGTCCACTATGCCAGTTACCTCGTTGTCGGTATTGTTCTCTTTTCTCGTTCCCGTGTTCCGGCATCCCCGTGATCAAATCACAAAATGTCTGGCTAAACGATGATGGATACCATAACACCGAGAGGGCCCAGAGATATCTCTCCATCGTCGGAGGAGCAAATACGAATCTTGAGCTATCAAGTTACTTCATATACTTTTCCATGAACTCGTAAGCCGCCGTAATAGCCACCCATTTACGGATGACGTTTAACAAACCCCAAAGTTCATGAAGCAAGCATGAAGAAACTGAATACTCTCATGGTCTAAGGAATTATGCAAACATTAACTTCTCTGTGTTATTAACCATTAACTTATGACGAATGTATCTCATAGCATAACATCAATTCAGGTCGATTCAACATAAATGTTCTTCTAACATTGTGCCCTCAAAATTGCCGGCATAGCCATGCCCATGATCAGGAAAACATGATCATCATGCAATACTTGAGCCAGTCTTAGAGGCCAGACTAGGAATATATTTTACCGTTTATTATTCCACACGTGCATATGAGTCTTCCTTCAAGCCTCATTTTATTTGCAGACTCGAGAATCATTGCAGTTATAGCATGGAACATAAACATAATTATGAACATGGAGATAATCAATAATAGTTATTATTGCCTCTAGGACATATCTCCTATACAAACACCCCTGGAAATTTTTTTGGGAAGAAATCAAGGACATGTATGCAGAGAGGTTCATTCCCGACAGAGAGAAGGACGTGTTGTCACATGCCCTCGTGAATCCTGAACACCCTGGATGAACATGAGGCATATTCAGGTTGCGTTCGTGGTTTCATGGGTTTCCCGACAGCGCTGGTTATAGAAGCAGACAAAGAAAGAAGAAAGAGGAAACAAACTGGTTGCATAAGTTAGAAGAAAGAGTAGCGTTGCATGAGAAGAAACTAGAGTCACTTACCAGTCAGCGAGCTATAGGCCCACCATCTTAGCAGCACGAAGATCCTTCATTCGATACTGCCCATGAATTAGCTACCCCACCATCTCGGCGGAAAAGCAGCATGGCTTCCATGGAGCTCATTCAACCTGATATCACAGCTTCTCGCCACCCCGTGGATGATATCACGGAGAGGGAACATTGTGAGATAATGGTGAAATGCATGAACCTAACCTTCAAGGCAGCGGTCGACTATGTCTTACCTCATGGACCTAATGGAACTTTCCATTGCAATCCGATTCTAGATGGCTTCACTGTTGTCGGGGTGGATGTATTTTCCAACGGATTTAAGGATCTGGAACTTGAGTACCCTACAGGTGAAGGGGAGACTCGTCTGATAAATTCCCTAAGTGCTACAATTATATGGAGAAAGGAAAACACCGTGCTTACACAATCGAGGCAGCGTCAGCTTTCTACACCGCGTCAGCTTTGTCCACTTCCTCAGCTGTCTCCGTCGCATCAGCAAACTTCGACAGAGGATGCCCCTCAGGAAAATCCGCTGCCTCAGCTGTCTCCGTCGCGTCAGCTTTCTCCACCGCCTCAATTGTCTCCGTGGCGTCAGCAGACTCCAATGGAGGAGGCCCCTCGGTAGAATCCGCCGCGTCAACGGACTCCGGAAGCGGGCCCTCAGTAGAATCCGCCATGTCAGGTGACTCCACCTCCTCCGCCGCCTCAGCAACGGCGCTAGAAGAGACCTGTCATCTGTCCGACGGCTAGTAGTACAACAATGAGGAAATCCAGAGCAGGTAGCGTCAAGATGGCTCCTGCCAAGTTAGCATATGACAATACTAATGAGGAATTGGACGAGGCCATGGCTGCCGAGGTGCAACTCCAGCTTACACCCGAACTTCCAGTTCCAACGGAGAAAATCGATTCGGTAAAAGCGAGGCGCTTACTGAAAAACCTTACGAAACCGCCACCTACGCTGCTATCAGACTATGACTGCTCTATTGTAAAGTCACATAAAGATCCACAACAATGGTCGACAAGTAGTAGCAGTGGTGCAAAGGGGAAAACAATTCCCCAGCTGGGCAAACAGAAAAACCAATCGTGCCCCCCGCTGAAGGTGTTTGCCGATAACGCTAATGATCCGGAGGTAGCGGCCGCTGCTCCAGGTTTCACTGTTGGTGATTACTTAAGTGATGATGTACAGTTCCAAATTGCTGAGGTAGCCTATAAATACGAGCATGGGAAGCCTCTCATCATACCTGAGGAGCTAGATGATCTACCAACACAAATGCGAAACTTGCATGAGTGGTACATGAAAGCCTCAAAGGCAGGGACATACTGAATCGTGGTGGGAATTAAAGATGAGCATTACTAAAATGAAAAAGATCAGATGCTCATTGAATTTGGTGAATTATTTTAGTTATACAATCAAGACGCCATCGACAAATCTATCGTCAGTTGCTATTGTTTGTAAGTTTCATTTCTATAATTAAGTCTCTATAGCTCAACTTGCTCATTGCATGTATAATTATCTTGTCTATGTTAATTATGTAGGAAGAAGATCCTCGAATGCAAAAAAGATCGAATCTATGACATTGGGTTCATTAACCCATATACTGTTAATGAACATACGCTACAAAAGCATGTCAAGGACACAGAGAAGGTCTTGCTCAGGGCGTTAGTTGAACAACAAACCAAAAGGAAAATACTATTTTCTTACAACATCCAGTGAGTGCTAATTATAATGTCGTGTACAAATTCCGTTTTGCTTATTCGATCTTAAGTACTGTAATTGATGGGTTATGCGTGCGCAGGTTTCACTTTATTCTGCTAGTCATTCAGTTTGACGTAGAAAAAGTACTTGTCATGGACTCATTATGAAAAGACCTTGTGTTGTGGGCGGACATGCAAAACATGCTCCAGAGGTAATTACAATCATTATCGCACTATATCGTCAACTTTCGTTCATTTCCTGATATCAAGTAATTAATAACTCCTTTATTTATTTTTATTGCCGGACAGGGTTTGGAAAAAGTTCACCCAGAAAGCGAAGGGCGAATGGAGAGACAAGCTGCATTTTCAAGCAGTCAATGTAAGTAGTACTAGCTAGGTCCGCGCATCTCTTTGATTCTAGTTTCAATACCATTATCATGCTTGATTATTATTTTTATTAAACTCTATTCTCGTAAAGTGGTTGAGACAGGGATCCGGAAATAATATATGTGGATACCACGATTGCGAGTTCATTCGCTAGACGACCTGTGAGAAGGGCAAAATCTTGAAACAACTTTAAATACGTAAACAATATTCACAATTTTATTTTATTACCATCAATTGTGTTTAGTTATATATATATTGACCCCCCCCCCCTCCCTCTTTAAATTAGATCCAACGGAAGGGGGACGAACTCCTACCAAAGAGTCGCATGCGAGCAATTCAAGAGGAATTGGCGGGATTCTTATTTGACCATGGCATAGATAAAAACAGAGAATTCCATCTGGAATTGGATGCTGATTTTAAATAATTAGATACTAGGGATAGTAAGGAATATTAGATTGTATATATGCATGAACGTTTACTGTTGTAGTAGCGTCGAATATATTCATCATTTATCTATGTTATATTCATCACGATGTTGTGTAACGGTTTCTTCATTGCTATTAGTAGCTAGCGTCGAGTTAAATGGAAGACATAAAATAAAAACAAAAAACCCTCAATTCTACAAAACCCAAAAACCCTCCTTTCAGAAAACAAACAAACGCTGGGATGGTACTGACTCGTGGCAGCCTTTTAGTTCCATTTGGTGTTGTCAACCGGGACTAAATGTCCTCCTACCTCGGCGCTCGACAGCAGCCACGTTGAGCTCCTTTAGTCTCGGTTCGTAACCCAACCGAGACTAGAAGTGAGGGCCTTTAGTCCAAATTGATTAGTCCCGGTTGGAGAACCGAGACAAAAGGCCCTCTGGAACCAGGATTGAAGCCCTGTTTTCTACTAGTGTGAGAGCCCTTTGTCGACTGATTTACTGGTGACAAATTTTATTGCAGGGCTAGCTGAAATTGACTGCCTAGGTGAGATACAAGCTACTGGAATCAATATTCCTTGGCACCAAACAGGGAAGAATTGGAAAGCACCACCACCTGGGAAGTACAAGATTAATGTGGATACATCTGTTTTGAACCAGGGTCATCTATGTACAACAGCCGCTATTTATCGAGACGAACATGGGGTATACATGGGTTCTTCTGTTTATGTTATCCAGGGGATGATTGATCCTACATCCCTTGAAGCAGTGGCATGTCGTGAAGCCTCTCTCTCTCTCTCTCTCTCTCTCTCTCTCTCTCTGAAGACCTTGGAATTCAGCAAATATATATTGCTTCAGATTGCAAGACAGTAATAAATCATATTCTCTCTCTCGGAAGACCTTGAAATTCAGCAAATATATATCGCTTCAGATTGCAAGAGAGTAGTAAATCATATGCACGAGGCTACAGGTGAGAGCTACGGTAGAGTGATCAAGGACATCAAGTCGTGGGAACGTTCTTTCATTTCATGTAATTTCACGAGTCAAGAGACTCAAACTTTGAACCTCATACTTTAGCTAGGCACACTCTTTTTATAGATCAAGGAGAGGCATGTTTGGTTGGGTCTTCCCCATGATCGGGACATTTTACCTGTATTTTCGAACATTGATCAATAAAGCCTAGCAGAGGTTACTGAAAAAAATAATTTGCTCGCTCGGTGGACGTATAGGTTAATTCATTTTTTAGTATTCATTCTTTTTCTTTGGGTTTTCTTTTGTTTCTTCACTGGTTTTTTATTCAATTTTCCGATTTTCTTTTTTTACCGATTTTCTTTCTTTCTTTCACAGTTTCTACGGACATTGTTTTTCCTTTTTCCTTGTTTTTGTTTGGTTCTTTCTTGATTTTCATGTGTTTTTGCTTAAATGTTTGATTTTTTTTATTTTTCTTCGTCTTTTTATTGGTTTTCTTCGTTTTTCTTTGTTTCCTTCTCAGGTTCATTCTTTTGCATTGGTTTTCTTACTTTACACTATATTTTTTTGTTTTCTTCGTTTTCCTATGTTTTTATAGATTTTCATCAGTTTCTTTTTTTGTTTAAAATATATATTTTCCAAGACATTTTATTTACATATTTATCATTATTTCAAATACATGATTAACATATCTGAAAACTTATCTTTTTATGTCTACTTTCCTATTAGATATGTTATAATATGTACTTTTTTGTAAATGTTGTATATTTTTATATACATAGTATGAGAAATTATTATTATATATGTTCAACAGTTTAAAAGTAAATGATTATGATTTCCTTGAAATGTATGTTTTGATGTCTACATTCTATGCATACATGAAGAACATTTTTTATACACGTTTAATGATTGTTAAATAAATTATTAACATTTTGTAATGTTTTGAAACACATGTTTCGATGTCTATTTTGTGCCATACACATGTATACATTTGTTGTATACAATGGAAACATATATTTTATATATCTTATACATTTTCCAAATACATGATTAATATAGTTTTAAAACACTTGTTTTAGACAATTGTTCCTTGATTATGTGAAAATAAGTGTTTTAAGTAAGTGTAGAAACATTTGTTTTCAAATGCTATCAATATTTTCTTATAGTTACCAACAATTTTCTAACACTCCAAAAACTTTTTTTAATTCTATAAATATATTTTTATAATTGCACCAACAGTTTTGTGCACTACACAAACGTTTTTTCAGATGCTATCAACATTTATGTATAGTTACACCAACATTTTGTATCATCGCACAAATATTTTTTTCGAACTGAAGTATTCTTTTTGAAATATGTGTGTTTAGATTTTTTTTGAAAATGTAATAAAAAATAAATAGAAAAAATCAAAATCAAAATCTAGTGAAGGAACGAACAAAAAATGATTGAGCGAACAACGCCACAGGGCCGGCCCATTACCACGTCTCTTCAGACGAGTGGGTGGTTTGTCTCACTAGATGCGAGACATAGCTGCGCTCATGAGTTGGGTCATGCGTTCGGTTAGTGGTCGTCGGCTCGTGGCTCCTACATCCGTAGTGTGTGCTTGCGTTGTGTGGATCACTGGCTTTGGGCCTCCTTTCACAGGGCTAAACTGAGGGTCCATAAAACTCTGTAGCTCCAACCCTTTTCAGGTTGTTGCATCCATTCAGTCGGTTTTTATACACACAAAGACGAGCAGAGAAACCTGGATGCTTGATCGTGTTCAAGTCACGAACTGAGCATAGCTCAGAGTGATGGTTATGTTTCTTGTGGTTAAATTGGTATGCACTATGATTGATCCAGCGAGAGAGCTTCTTTTTACAGTAAGTGAATATTTTACCAAGTGGCCTTATATGTGTTTTCTCTCTTTCAGATCCATATTAAAAGTAAAAAATTGTTTATCAACTATATGTGTTTGCCTTCTTTCTAATCCATTAAGCTGCTTAAGAGCAGCCAGTGACAGACTGTTGAATTTGAGAAGCGGGTTGGACGATAAAAGGTTAGAAGATTAGTCATGGTTTATCAATTATGAACTTTTGGTTACTTATCTTTCTTCTATTAGATTGACAAGATCAATAAGAATATTGACGAGAAAAGTAGCGAGAGAGCAGCACTTGAATCTAAGGCTAAGAAGATGAAGAAGACGGTCAAAGATTTGAGAGTGGAAGCATAATAAGTAAGTAGGTGTAATCTTTATTAGTTGTAAGACTTGGCTGTTTCCTTCCCTTTTTTGTTTATGTAAAAGGGTCATATATTATTGTAACAAAATAAGTTTCTTGGGCAGTCATGTCATCTAGTGGAGTTGTTTGTTTTGTGATTAGCAAACAAACTGTCCATTTTCTGTCCTCAACAATCTGCAGTGTGTTTTATTTCTCAAAAACGGAGAAAAGGTGCAAGATATTTCTATAGTTTGCTAAGTATCAAGAGAAATGCATCCATGAAGCCGGGTACATATGAACCCACTTCGGAAAACATATTTATAAATGTCAAAAAAATGTGAAAATGTTTGCACGGGTACGTCAGCATATTTTATGTGTGTGTATAAAGTTTCACGGAAAAATAACTTTTCTTGTGGACTGTGCAAAAAAGACAAAAAATTTGTTATGGAACGCTTTTTGAAAGCACTGAAATTTGAATTTTTTGCAAAGACAAAATAAAAGGACATTTTTCCATAAAACTTTGTGTCAACGAGGCCATATATTTTCTATGTTTTCCTTCCATGTTTTAGTGTTTGTTCTAGTTTATCCCATCATTCAGCAAAGACCTCATCAAATGGGATTCAGCTTGAGGGAAGAGTGCTCTTAACAGCTTCCTCCAAACAAAGTTTTCTACTTCTCAGCGCCAACCAAAAACCATAGGCCAAGCCAGACTAACCAACTCACATATTTGTAACCATTAAACTATTGGTTATTATGCCTAAATATGTACTCGATATATTGAATAAAATAATAAGGTCAAATCTATGAAACCAAGGTGCAAACCACACATGGGCCATAGAAACAAACCAATATGATAGGTGTATACACTAGGTCGGTTAGATTACCAATATCTCCTGGATGAGCATCCCACAGTTTAGCTCTATGCTTTATGTTCCGAGTGGATTAATTCATATAGCTATTTTTCATGGGCTATGGTATTTCTTTAAGAAAACAAGCAGTAACACTTTGAAATAGTGTATTATTAAAATATAAGTTATTTCAATACCATATTCAAAGCAAATACATGTTTGTCAACTGGTTAGTAATAAAAATGTACGCCACAGTTGACCATGATATAAGCAGTACATGTCAACCTTTAAAAGATAAGCTCCTCATAGAAACTTATATAGTCCAAATTTTTCTATTTGATTGTACCTAATAATGCACTAGAAATTAGTCCTACCAACATATTTGTTAAATCACACCCTTTGATTGTACATAATCATGCACTAGCTAGAAACTTCTTATTTGTTAAATCACACATACATATCTAATCCATGCCAGGATTTTTTAGATTATAAAAGACACACACACACACCCCATTTACCAAAGTGTCATAAATTAATATGTGAAGCCATGCTATTTAATATTTCCCCACATGCAGTACAATCTCACTTGATATTGAAGTGAATTTTCTCGCACAAAATATTTAAGTGCCATCACATCAAAATGGAAAATAACTTCTCTTGAAAACTATATGATTATTTAGCAAGGTGTGTTCTTGTGAAAGATGTTAGAATTGTATTCAAAACACAATAAGCAATATAAAAAATATTGTTATGTGGTTAATAAAAAAATATTGTGTAAGTTGTTCTTTCATAAAATACATTATAAATAAATATAAAAAATTAGTATAAATATTATTATTTTAAGGTTTCTATATTTTTACAAATCAAACCTAGCAGTACATTCTATGATACATAATAAATTGTTTTTCAAAAATTTGGCATTACACTTAAGCTTACATACTTTTTCTGTATCATCAATCCATATATAAACACACTCATCTCAATCGAACCACTGACCTATTTTAAAACATGTCAAATCAAATAAGTTTGATAATTAAATTTTCACGTACATGTACAATAAATCTCATATAAAAATGGAGAGATTATAATAAATAAAAACGAGTAGCAAGTATACAAAAGTGTTTAGTAAAAACGAGTAGCAAGTACATCGTGTTTCCTCAACCTTTTAATGAATTTCTGCAAATAGAAAGCCAACCTAGTAATCACATGTGCAAATAGATGATATAAAATGAAATGCAGGACAACATTACATTATCTCTGCACATCATGAATAAGAAGCACCTCCTTCCGAAGATGCTCAATATTGTTTATCATACACTCCATCAGAATGTCTAATTAAGCTAGGTGAAGACTTCAACTTACGTGCCTTTTTGTTAGTACTTGCAATTTTATGTTTTATGGAATTTGATTTTTTTTGTTTAGAGACCATCTGATGAACAATATTGAACATCTTCAGTATGACATAGCAATCCGGATACGTATAGTGGAGCAGCCATTTGGAATAGCTCCAAGTGAAGTGTGGTTGCAGTGTCTACAGTATGACATAGAGATTTGCAAAGTACACACGGATCTGAATGTCGCAGACCCGTTGACTAAAAGACCTCTCTCGCATGCAAAGCGTGATCAAACCCCAGAACTCATTGGGAGTTACATTCATAACAATGCGAATCACATGGTGATGTGAACTAGATTATTGACTCTAGTGCAAGTGGGAGACTGTTGGAAATATGTCATAGAGGCAATAATAAATTGGTTATTATCATATTTCCTTGTTCATGATAATCATTTATTATCCATGCTATAATTGTATTGATCGGAAACTTAGATACATGTGTGGATACATAGACAACACCATGTCCCTAGTATGCCTCTATTAGACTAGCTCGTTGGTCAAAGATGGTCAAGGTTTCCTAGCCATGGACATGATATGTCATTTGATAACGGGATCACATCATTAGGAGAATGATGTGATGGACAAGACCCAAACAATAAACATAGCATATGATCGTGTCAGTTTATTGCTACTGTTTTCTGCATGTCAAGTATCTGTTCCTATGACCATGAGATCATGCAACTCACTGACACCGGAGGAGTACCTTGTGTGTATCAACGTCACAACGTAACTGGGTGACTATGAAGGTGCTCTACAGGTATCTCCGAGGGTGTCTGTTGGGTTGGCATGGATCAAGACTGGAATTTGTTACTCCGTGTGACGGAGAGGTATCTCAGGGCCCACTCGGTAATACAACATCACCACAAGCCTTGCAAGCAATGTGACTAAGTGTTAGTCACGGGATCTTGTATTACGGAACGAGTAAAGAGACTTGCCGGTAATGAGGTTGAACTAGGTATGGAGATACCAACGATCGAATCTCGGGCAAGTAACATACCGAAGAACAAAGCGAACATCATACGGGATTAACTGAATCCTTGACATAGAGGTTCGACCGATAAATATCTTCGTAGAATATGTGGGAACCAATATGGGCATTCAGGTCCCGCTATTGGTTATTGGCCATAGAGGTGTCTCGGTCATGTCTACATAGTTCTCGAACCCGCAGGGTCTGCACACTTAAGGTTCGGTGACATTTTGGTAGTATAGAGTTATGCATGGTGGTGACCGAAGGTAGTTCGAAGTCCCGGATGAGAGCCCGGACATCATGAGGAGATCCGGAATGGTCCGGAGGTAAAGATTAATATATAGGAAGTCCTGTTTTGGTCGTCGAAAAAGCTTCGGTCTCATCGGTAGTGTACCGGAAGTGCCGGTAGTGTACCGGGGGACCATCGGGAGGGGTATTTCGCCCCAAGAGGCTACATAGGCTATGGGAGTATGAATACCAGCCCTTAGTGGGCTGGTGGAATTCCCACACAAGGCCCATGCGGCTGGGAAGAAAAGCCCAAGGAGAAAAAGGTGGGAAAAGGCAAAAAGGCTAAATAAGGAAGGAGTCCTAATCCTACTAGGATTGGAGTAGGACTCGTCCACCTCCAATTTCGACCAAACCTTGAATGATTGAGGCTGCCTCTTCTCCTTCCTCCCTCCTATATATACTAGAGGATTTAGACAGAAGAGTTAACCCTAATAGTCACGTCCTACCCTCTCCTATAGTGCATAGTTTCTTCTCTAGATCGGTTTTCTACAGTGCTTAGGCAAAGCCCTGCCGGAATAGCTCCACCACCATCGCCTCAACGCCGTTGTTCTGACGGAGAACTCTTCTACCTCTCCACTCCCTCTTGATGGATCAAGAAGGAGGAGATCGTCGTCGAGCTGTACGTGTGCTGAATGCGGAGGTGCCGTCCGTTCGGCGCTGGATTGGAAGGACCGTGATCAAGATCGCGAGACAGGTCATGATGAGATCGCGGGACAGATCGTGATGAGTTCGCGGGATGGATAATGATTGGATCGCGGGACGGATCGTGATGAGACCGCGGGATGCTCGGCGATTTGGATCGCGAAGACATTCGACTACACCAACCGCATTTCCTAACGCTTCCCGCTTAGCGATCTACAAGGGTATGTAGATCCACTCTCCCTCTCGTAGATGCTCATCAGCATGGATAGATCTTGCGTGTGCGTAGGAAATTTTTTGTTTCCCATGCAACGTTCCCCAACAGTGGCATCATGAGCTAGGTCTATGTGGAGATGAGATCTCGAGTAGAACACAAAGAGTTTGTGGGGCGTTGATGCTTAGATTGCTTCCTCCCTTGGTCGTGTTTTGGTTCAGCGGTATTGTGGGATGAAGTGGCTCGGACCAACCTTGCGCGTACGCTTACGAGAGACTGGTTCCATCGACTGACATGTAACTTCATTGCACAAAGATGGCTAGCGGGTGTCTGTTTCTCCTACTTTAGTTGGATCGGATTCGACAAAGGCGGTCCTTGAGAAGGTTGAAAAGCAAATTATGTATCATCGTTGTGGTTTTGCGTAGGTGAGAATTGTTCTTGCTAGATACCCGTAGCAGCCACGTAAAACTTGCAAGAACAATTAGAGGACATCTAACTTATTTTTGCAGGGTATGTTGTGATGTGATATGGCCAATTACATGATGAGATATATGTGATGTATGAGATGATCATGTGTTGTATAGAATATCACGACTTGCATGTCGATGAGTACGGAAACCGGCAGGAGCCATAGGGTTGTCTTTAATTATTATATGACCTGCGTGTCAATCATTAAGCGCTATGTAATGCTTTACTTTATCGCTGAACGGTAGCAATAGTAGTAGAAGCATGGTGGGCGCGACAACCCCGATGGCGACATGTTAATGGAGATCAAGATGATGTAGATCATGGTGTCATGCCGGTGATAATGGAGATCATGCCGGTGCTTTCAAGATGGAGATCAAAAGCACAAGCTCATGGCCATATCATGTCACTTATGATTTGCATGTGATGTTAATCCTCTAATGCACCTTGTTTTTCTTAGGACGACAGTAGGATTATAAGGTGATCCCTCACGTTATTTCAAGATAAATTGTGTTCTCTCCGAGTGTGCACCGTTGTGAAAGTTCGTCGTGTCGAGACACCACGTGATGATCGGGTGTGATAGACTCTACGTTCACATACAACGGGTGCAAGCTAGTGTTGCACATGTAGAACACTCGGGTTAAACTTGACGAGCCTAGCATGTACAAACATGGCCTCGGAACACAAGAGACCGAAAGGTCGAACATGAGTCATATAGTAGATATGATCAACATGATGATGTTCACCATTGAAACCACCTCAACTCACGTGATGATCGGACTTGAGTTGGTGAATTTGGATCATGTATCACTCGAATGACCGGAGGGATGTCAATTTGAGTGGGAGTTCTTAAGTAATTTGATTAATTGAATTCATTATCATGAACATAGTCAGTAGTGTCTTTGCAAATTATGTTGTAGATTACTAGCATACACTATAACTCCCTTGTATTTTTATATGTTCCTAGAGAAATAGAGTTGAAAGATGATGGTAGCAATATTGCAGACTGGGTCCGTGATCTGAGGATTGTCCTCATTGTTGCATAGAAGGCTTATGTCCTTAATGCACCGCTCGGTGCGCTACCCCCTCTAGCGTCGTCTATAGATGTTGTGAACAGCTGACAAGCATGTTCTGATGACTACTTGATAGTTTAGTGCGTCATGCATTACGGCTTAGAATTGAGGCTCCAAAACGTTTTGAACATCACGGAACATATGAAATGTTCTAAGAGCTGAAATTGGGATCTCAGGCTCATGTCCGTGTTGTGAGATATGAGATCTCCAACAAGATTCTTTACCTACAAAATGAAGGAGAATAGCTCAATCGTTCAGCGTGTGCTCAGATTGTCTGGGTACTACAATCGCTTGAATCGAGTGGGAGTTGATCTTCCAGATAAGATAGTGATTGATATAGTTCTGTGAGTCACTATCACTAAGCTACTAGAACTTCGTGATGAACTATAATTATGCCAGGGATGGAAATGATGATCCCTGAGCTATTCGCGATGTTTGACATCGCGAAAGTAGAAATCAAGAAGGAGCATCAAGTGTTGATGGTTAATAAAACCACTAGTTTCGAGAAGGGCAAGGGCCAAGGAGGGAAACTTCATGGATGGCAAGTCAAAAGCTGCTCCAGTGAAGCAACTCAAAGTTGAACCCAAACCCGAGACTAAGTGCTTCTATTATGAGGTGAGCGGTCGCTGAAGCGAAACAACCCTAGATACTTGGTAGATAGGAAGGTTGGCAACGTCGACAGAAGTATATTTGATATACGTGTTATTAATGTGTACCTTACTAGTATTCCTAGTAGCAACTGAGTATTGGATACCGGTTCGGTTGCTAAATGTTAGTAACTCAAAATAAAAGCTACGGAATAAACGGAGAACTAGCTAAGGGTGAGGTGACGATGTGTGTTGGAAATGTTTCCAAGGTTGATGTGATCAACATCGCACGCTCTCTCTACCTTCGGTATTAGTGACAAACCTAAATGTTATTTGGTGTTTGCTATAAGCATGAACATGATTAGATCGTGTTTTTGCAACACGATTATTCATTTAAGTTAAAGAATAATGGTTATTCTGTTTACATGAATAATACCTTCAATGGTCATGCACCCAATGAGAATGGTTTGTTGAAATCTTGATCGTAGTAATACACATGTTCATAACATAAATGCCAAAAGATACAAAGTTAATAATGATAGTACCACATACTTGTGGCACTGTGGCTAAATGTCATATTGGTCTAAAACGCATGAAGAAACTCTATGCTGATGGATCTTTGGACTCATTCGATTTCGAATCAGTTGAGACATGCGGACCATACCTCGTGGGCAAGATGATTAAAACCCCGTTTACAATATGATAGAGCAGGGCAAATAACTTATTGGAAATGATACATGTTGATGTATATGGTTCAATGAGTGTTGTAGCATGCGGTGGATATCGTTATTTTCTTACCTTCACTGATGATTTGAGTAGATATAGTGTATATTTACTTAATGAAACACAAGTCTGAATCATTTGAAAGAGTTCAAACAAATTCAGAGTGAAGTTTAAGATCATCGTGACAAGAAGATAAAAATGTCTACGATATGATCGTGGAGGTGAATATCTGAGTTACGAGTTTGGCATACAACTTTAGACAATGTGGAAGTTGTTTCACAACTCACGCCACCTGGAACACCATAGTGTGATGGTGTGTCCGAATGTCGTAGTCGTGCTCTATTTGATGTGGTGCGAATTATGATGTTTCTTATCACTTTGCCACTATGATTTTGGGTTATGCATTAGAGACAACCACATTCACTTTAAACAGGGCACCATCTAAATCCGTTGAGATGACACCGTGTGAATTATGGTTTGATAGAAACCTAATCTGTCATTTCTTAATGTTTGGGGCTGCGACGCTTATGTGAAAAAGGTTTTCACCTAAAGAGCTTGAACCCAAAGCGGATAAATGCATCTTCATAGAATACCCTAACGTAACAGTTGGGTAAACCTTCTATCTCAGATCCAAGCATAAAGTGTTTGTTGCTAAAAACGGGTCCCTTCTCGAGAAAAAGTTTCTCCCAAAGGAATATAGTGGGAGTAAGATAGAACTTGATGAGATTGTTGAACCTTTGTTTCAACTAGGGAGTAGCGCAGCGCAGAAAGATGTTTCTGTGGAGCCTACATCAGTTGAAGAGGAAGTTAATGATGATGACCATGAAGCTTCGGATCAAGTTAGTATTGAACCTCATAGGTCGACAAGGATGCTTACTGGTCCTGAGTGGTATGACAACCCTGTCTTGGAGGTCATGTTGTTGGACAAACGATGAACCTACGAGCTATGGAGAAGCGATGATGGGCCCGGATTTCGACAAATGGTTAGAGGCCATGAAATCCGAGAAATGATCCATGTATGAAAACCAAGTATAGACTTTGGTAGACTTGCTCGTTGGACGGCAGGTCGTCGACTACAAATGGACCTTTAAGATGAAGACAGACGCTGATGGTAAATGTCACCATTTATAAAGCTCGACTTGTTGCAAAGAAGTTTACGACAAGTTCAAGGAGTTGACTGCGATGAGACTTTCTCATCATAGCGATGCTAAAGTCTGTTGGAATTATGTTAGCAGTTGCTGCATTTTTCAATTATGAAATCTGGCAAATGGATGTCAAAACATCGTTTCCTTCCTTAAGGAAAGGTTGTATGAGATACAACCAGAAGGTTTTGTCAGTCCTAAGGATGCTAAAAGGTGTTCGAGCTTCAGTGATCCTTCTATGGACTGAAGCAAGCATCTCGGAGTCAGAATATACGCTTTGATGAGGTAATAAAATTTTTTGAGTCTATGCAAAGTTTATGAGAAACATGTATTTACAATAAAGTGAGTGGGAGCACTATAGAGTTTCTGATAAGCATATGTGGTTGACATATTGTTGATCGGAAATGATATAGAATTTCTGGAAAGCATAAAAGGTTGTTTGAAAAGATTTTTTTCAAAGGAAGACCTAGATAAAGCTAGCTAATTTTTGAGCATCAAGATCTATAGAGATAGATCAAGATGCTTGATAAGACATTCAATGAGTACATACCTTGACAAGATTTTGAAAGAGTTCAAAATGGATCAGTCAGAGAGAAGTGTTCTCGCCTGCTTTGTAAGGTGTGAAGTTGAGTGAGACTCAAAGCTCGACCACGGCGGAAGAAAGAGAAAGGACGAACGTCGTCCCCTATGCCTTAGCCATAGGCTCTGTATAGTATGCCATGCTATGTACCGCACCTGTGTGTGCCTTGCATGAGTCCGTCAAGGGGTACAAGAGTGATCCAGGAGTGGATCACTGGACAGCGGTCAAGATTATCCTTAGTAACTAAAAGACTAAGGAAATGTTTCTCGATTATGAAGGTGATAAAAAGTTTGTCGTAAAGAGTTACGTCGATGCAAGCTTTAACACCAGTCCGGATGACTCTTAGTAGCAATCCGGATACGTATAGTGGAGCAGCCATTTGGAATAGCTCCAAGTGGAGTGTGGTAGCAGTGTCTACAGTATGACATAGAGATTTGCAAAGTACACACGGATCTGAATGACGCAGACCCAATGACTAAAAGACCTCTCTCGCATGCAAAGCATGATCGAGCCACAAAACTCATTAGGTGTTAGATTCATAACAATTCGAATCACATGGTGATGTGAACTAGATTATTGACTCTAGTGCAAGTGGGAGACTGTTGGAAATATGCCCTAGAGGCAATAATAAATTGGTTATTATCATATTTCCTTGTTCATGATAATCGTTTATTATCCATGCTATAATTGTATTGATCGGAAACTTAGATACACGTGTGGATACATAGACAACACCATGTCCCTAGTGCCTCTATTAGACTAGCTCGTTGATCAAAGATGGTCAAGGTTTCCTAGCCATGGACATGTATGTCATTTGATAACGGGATCACATCATTAGGAGAATGATGTGATGGACAAGACCCAAACTATAAACATAGCATATGATCATGTCAGATTATTGCTACTGTTTTCTACATGTCAAGTATCTGTTCCTATGACCATGAGATCATGCAACTCACTGACACCGGAGGAGTACCTTGTGTGTATCAAACGTCGCAACGTAACTGGGTGACTATAAAGGTGCTCTACAGGTATCTCCGAGGGTGTCTATTGGGTTGGCATGGATTAAGACTCGGATTTTTTACTCCGTGTGGCGGAGAGGTATCTCAGGGCCCACTTGGTAATACAACATCACAACAAGCCTTGCAAGCAATGTGACTAAGTGTTAGTCACGGGATCTTGTATTACATAACGAGTAAAGAGACTTGCCAGTAACGAGGTTGAACTAGGTATGAAGATACCAACGATCGAATCTCGGGCAAGTAACATACCGAAGAACAAAGGGAACATCTTACGGGATTAACTGAATCCTTGACACAGAGGTTCGACCAATAAAGATCTTCGTAGAATATGTGGGAACCAATATGGGCATCCAAGTCCTGCTATTGGTTATTGGCCGTAGAGGTGTCTCGTTCATGTCTGCATAGTTCTCGAACCCGCAAGGTCTGCACACTTAAGGTTCGGTGACGTTTCGATAGTATAGAGTTATGCATGGTGGTGACCGAAGGTAGTTCGGAGTCCTGGATGAGATCCCGAACATCAAGAGGAGCTCCGGAATGATCCGGAGGTAAAGATTGATATATAGGAAGTCCTATTTTGGTCGCCGGAAAAGTTTCGGGCTCATCGGTAGTGTACCGGGAGTGCCGGTAGTGTACCGGGGGACCATCGGGAGGGGTATTTCGACCCAAGAGGCTACATGGGCTGTGGGAGGATGAATACCAGCCCTTAGTGGGCTGGTGGAAGTCCCACACAAGGCCCATGCGGCTGGGAAGAAAAGCCCAAGGAGAAAAGGGTGGAAAAAGGCAAAAAGGCTAAATAAGGAAGGAGTCATAATCCTATTAGGATTGGAGTAGGACTTCTCCACCTCCAATTTCGACCAAACCATGATGGTTTGAGGCTGCCTCCTCCCCTTCCTCCTTCCTATATATACTAGAGGATTTAGAGGGAATAGCTAACCCTAATAGCCACGTGCTACCCTCTCCTCTAGTATATAGTTTTTCCTCTAGATCAGTTTTCTGCAGTGCTTAGGGGAAGCCTTGCCGGAATAGCTCCGCCACCAACGTCGCAACGTCATCGCGCTGCCGGAGAAATCTTCTACCTCTATGCTCCCTCTTGCTGGATCAAGAAGGCGGAGATCGTCATCGAGTTGTACGTGTGCTGAACGCAGAGGTGTCGTCCGTTCGGCACTAGATTGGAAGGACCATGATCAAGATCGCAAGACAGGTCGTGATGAAATCACAGGACGGATCGTGATGAGTTCGCGGGACGGATCGTGATTGGATCGCGGGACAGATCGTGATGAGATCGCGGGACGCTCGGCGATTTGGATCGCGAAGACATTCGACTACACCAACCGCGCTTCTTAACGCTCGTCCCGCTTAGCGATCTACAAGGGTGTGTAGATCCACTCTCCCTCTCGTAGATGCTCATCATCATGGATAGATCTTGCATGTGCGTAGGAAAATTTTTGTTTCCCATGCAACATTCCCCAACAAAGGTGACATGTGCAACAATTAAGTGTGGCGGAGATGCGCATGTTGAGATGGATGTGTGGACACACATGGAAGGTCAGAATCCGTAATGATGATATACGAGATAGAGTTGGGGTAGCGCCAATTGAAGAGAAGCTTGTCCAACATCGTCTCAGATGGTTTGGGCATATTCAGCGCAGGCCTCCAGAAGCCCCACTGCATAGTGGACGGCTAAAGCATGCTGATAATGTCAAAAGAGGTCGGGGTAGACCGAACTTGACATGGGAAGAGTCCGTAAAGAGAGATCTGAAGGATTGGAGCATCCCCAAAGAACTAGCCATGGACAGGGGTGCGTGGAAGCTTTCTATCCATGTGTCGGAACCATGAGTTGGTCGCGAGATCTTATGGGTTTCACCTCTAGCCTACCCCAACTTGTTTGGGACTAAAGGCTTTGTTGTTGTTGTTGTTGTTGTTGTTGTTGTTGTTGTTGTTGTTGTTGTTGTTGTTGTTGTTTGTACCCCATGTAGACGCCAGGTGACGATCAACACCACCATTACGGTTCTTAAGATGTGACGTGTAAGCATTGATGACCTGTAAATAGCAGTAATTGTTCTGCAATATACTAGTCAAGTTTAGTACAAAATTATTACTTAGACTTATCTCACCATCTAACCACTCATAGTAAATGATGTCTCTAAGCATGCATGTTGTATATTGCTCACCTGGTTCTTCCACCTGCAATACGATATTTCAAGTTTATCGGCGATGTTGGTATTATAAAAAAATGGTTGCTTCTATGTGTTCCGGAGGCAAAGCATTTGTATCGTGCAAAACATCAGTTGGACAAAACAAACCTGCAAGAATTAGATGTAAATGAGGTAATTATGGAACCGATCAATAACCATTCTAGTTACAATAATATTTAGTGCAAATTACTCTTTTTGACACGGTTACATTGAGAGTCGTGATCATAAGGGGCAGAAGAAATTTTGAAGGGTGTCGCATGCGCTTCCCGTCACCCTATTCCTTATTTCCATCCACCTTTACTGGCACTCTCCATCACTTTCTAGCACATGGTGTTCGAAAATATCAAAACTTTCCTGTGAATGTGATGGAGAATCCGCGATGCTAGATTCGCTACATAGAATATGTCCATCTTGTGGCGTTCCGCTTAAATATGGAATGTCTTTTTGTTGGCACAGAAGAGAATGAGAACGGGAATGTCCATCATCAACAATAATGTAAAGATCTGATTCATCACCCCTGACAGGTGGAAATGTGGGCAAAGTTTGCATCATCAAGGGGATCCTCCTTTACCTTCACACCTGTAAATGATTCTTCAATATGCTCCTCCTTATGTACTTGAAGGGAAGCACTATCGTCACGTGCCTGAAATTCTCTTTACAGAAAATGACTCTTGTTCCACAATTCATTTTCCTCTACATGTCAACAATGTCAAAATCTTCTGGCCTTAATTGGTTTATAAATGACACCTTGTTTGTTCAACCTTTCCATGAATTTCTGCGAGGAGAAAAGCAACCAAGTGATCACATGTGCAAATAGATGATACAAAATGAAATACAGGACAACGCCGTGTTACCTATGCACATCTGTCATGAATAAGAAGCGCCTCCTTCTGAAGATGATTACTGTTGTTCATCGTACGCTCCATTAGAAGGTCCAAGCTAGATCAAGACTTTGACTTTGATTTTTCCTCAAGGGCAATCCGTTCATGTGCTAGTTGATTGTATCTCTCCTCTTCGGTAATGAAATCATCAATCTGCATATTAACCAAGAATACATAAATAAATATTGAAAACACTAAATGATTAATACATGCAACTAATACTGATAATCCCTGATGTGTTACCTTGTCATGACCACGTTCGTTCAAGTTGCCATAGTCATCTCTCTTTTCAGCTTCTAATTTATGCCAATTTAGGATGAGTGGTTATTGACACGTTAATGAATCAAACGCAGCAACATATATTGGTTTGACCTTTTCCTAGTAGATGCGCTGCATAAAAATACTTAAATAAGTTGAATAATACTCGAAGTGCAAAAATAAATAATCAAATATTGAGATTTACCTATATGAGCACCAAGTTTCCCTTTGGTTATAAAATATTTGAACTTTTTATTCCTCACTTTAATGCTATCTAAGAAAACTTGGAATGTTGATGTGTTCCAATTATATGACTTTATAAGGTCAACATGCTCTACCAATTTCTATAATCTCAACGGCGCATACTTGGTAGAGTATGATTCTATAATTGTACCAATACCGCCTTTCGGACAAAGTCATCGCCATAGGTTTTACTTTCAACAATGCTCCTGATCAAATCATCAATCACTATTTGACCCAAAAAAAATTGTCAAACCAGAATGGTGCGTTTCTTTATGTCATTTCCTATTTTTGCTAGTTTGGCCATGACATCAATACCATCATTTTGTTACCCAAACATAGTGAAAACATTCTTATTATGAGGAACAAAGATCTCACCATCCTTCGGTTGAAATACAAATCTCCTTTTATTTTCATTATAGGCTTTGATCATATATTTCAGTAAGTTTGTACACATCTTCACCGTGGTAATTTGCAAAATAACTTGCAAATTTGCACTGTAAAACCAGAAATACTACCAAGTTGTAAGTTTGTTGACAAGACTGCACCACTTTTCAGTTGAGCAAGAAATTTCTCCATGCTCCCCCGTACTACACAAATAAAAATATTTAGGTCTCAATACACCACACTAAACGGCGGCGTGCAATACATAATAGGTGTGGTGGGAGATGGAGAGAGTACCTCTACGGCGAAGATGCCCCTGTGACGAATTGACGTTGAGGGACGAAAACCCAAGGTGGCGGTGAAGGCAGCTATGTCGCAAAGCCGGTGACGTACGTGGGATAGCTGCCATGGAACACTTTTCGTCGGTGGCATGTTTTGGCTAGGTCGTCGTAGCGGCGTATGCCGCATAGCCCGCATGGAACTAGGCGTCGGCCAACCAGCGCAACCACCATGCCGATCACCTCTGGTGTCGTTGCATTGCGCCGACAATATTCATTGGATCGCTCCCTTTCCCAGCCCACACACCTCGCGAGTGCAATAAAAAAAATCCCCTCATATGCCTTTCCTAGTTGCAGACGCTCCCTGTCCCTCACCCCCCCCCCCCCCCCCCCCCCCCGCGCGCGATCGCAGCCTCGTCGGCACCACTCGCTCCTCTCGCAGGTAATATATGCATCACCTCGTCAGTCATAGCACTCGCCGTCGATATGGTCATAGAAAACACCATCGCTGGGCACATCATAAGATGCCTTTGGTCGCTGCTCACCACGATAACCACATGGCCTTGCAACTTGATATGGCCCCCAGTTGCAGCATTGCCATGTGGTAGTCCCAACATCATAGCTAGACAGTTGCAGAAAGGGTGCACGAGCCACTCAACCGTCGCAACATCCCCAACTGCCGGTCCCGACATCGTGGGCGGTAGTTGTAACTTCACCAGGGCGCATCCTGACATCCCCATCTACCGATTACAATATTGTAGGGCTGCAGTCACAGCATCGCCACCAGTCGGTTGCAACATCGGTGTAGCTTCTCGCTGGCTCGTGGTGGCCCCAATTGTTGGCAACAAAATAGGGTGTCGCTCGTCGCATGGCAACGATGGCATCCCCACATTCATCTCACCCTGCTTGGAGCACCGAGTTGCTCCGAGCGACGGACTAATAGTGGGAGGGGGGCGACAACAACTTGCAAGGAGAAAAAAAGCAACGGCGACGTGAGATGCAAGGGACGAGAAAGAAAAGAGAGATGAGATGAGGAAGAAAAAGTGTGGTTGGAGTCTTCCCCGTCGGGATAAAACTAACTAAGACCAAAACAGTGTGTGATCAAGTACGTGGCGTGTGCCAGTGAAGTGAGCCCAATCATATGGTCTCTTCAATCAGTTTTGATCCGACGAAAATCCCCCGCAAGATCGGTCAGGCCATCATGGTAAATCGACCGTTTTTATGATAACTGTAGTTGAAGCGAGGATGGCAAGTTTGTTTTTTTTTACCTGAAAATTGTCAGAACTTATCATCCTCGTCTCAACTAAAGTTTTCATAAATAAAAAAGTATAAAACATACTCATTGGGGTCCTTTAATAATTATATACTGATATAAGCTGTCCTTTCTGCGTAAAAAAAAAGATAGAAGATGTCTTTTGGAGCCTTTTCTCAAAAGAAAAAATGTGGATAGATAACATCTTAAAATAGCATAAACTAGAGGGGCCGGTGAAACCCTCATGGTCTTTTGCATCCATCAACCCAACAGCGCACGCAAAGCCGGATCTAACATATCCTGATCGCCAACCTCCTGGATTGGGCGTGACAGAGAGAGATCATGGAGGGCCAACCTACGTGAGCTATACGGCAGGGTCGATGAACTCCCTCATCGAGAAGCTCACCAAACTGAAGAATCCTCCCGTCATGATCCGAGAGCTACGGCGAGATCTGGTGACCCTTCAGGAGGACTTCTTCGACAAGCTTGCCAGGCGGCGGGAGACGAATTCGCAGGTCTCAGCATGGGTGAGGTATGTCAGCGAGCTAGTCTTCGACATCGAGGACAGGATCGATCAGAATCCGGCGGCGGCAGCGGCGAACACGAGGCATGAACAGTTGGAGATCGAACAGAAAGTCAAAAATTTCAAGGCCAGTTTCGACCATATTGTTGAGCTCTGTGAAAGGTACGAACTTGTTACTACTACCGAAGTATCCACCGGCCTCCTCCATGATCCTTATGCTGTGCCCATCTGCAAAATCACAACCGGTTCACGACCACTCGACGATGAGAAACCTACCGTTGTGCGTGTCCACTGTCTAATGGATGAGATTGTTCTCAAGTATGGGACGAGCGATGGTGAGAAGAGGCTCAGGGTGGTGTCCATCGTCGGAATGGCAGGCATTGGTAAGACTACTCTTGCCAAGGAGATCTATGCAAGGCTTCAGGGGGAGTTCGAGTGCCGAGCTTTCGTCACCCTTGGCCGGAGACCGTCCATGAGGAAGACTATAGTGGACATACTTCGTCAAGTAAAGTCCTCCCCGATGGCAACGCCGCACACGCTGAAGAAGGAAAATGTAAGGGGAGGAACGGGAATTGCCGGCAAGCATCTGCGCAATCTCTTAGCCGAGCTTTGGGAGTACATCGCCACGAAGAGGTACGTACGTACTTGTGGTTTAAGTACCTTCTTTGTTATCTTGTCTAAATTACTAACATGTATCCACTATTCAGAGCTCACGCTCCAGCACTCATATCCTGATCAATCTTCTTAATCTCACATTGCAACATTTTCTAAAATAAATCACACAAGTATGCATTGAAATATTAAGTGTCAATCTTTTTATGCCTTGTTAAGAATCATGGCAACTGGTCCTCCTGTCTCCTGTCATTGCTCGACTCCTTCATACTTCCTGCGTCCCGGCTGGTTTATAGTCCCCCTCCCCCCTGTATTTTGAGGATTATTTTGACACAAAATTTGAACATTAGATTATGAGTGATATGCCATGAAATGTCTATCACTAGAACTCTTTGGAATACGAACCAAATGATATACTTCTATGGCATAGAGATCATATTATGTTAGTTGAATTTCTATTCAAATTCAGGCTTAAAATTTGAGGGGGGCAAATAAACCCGGACGGAGGCGTCCAGGGTTAAGGGCCCCTCGTACTTTAGGTCAAACTTTGACCATGAATTTAACGACTAATAAAGTTTAAATGATATCCCACACAACGTATACTATATGATTCATATTCAAAAGGTGTTTTAAATGGTATATAATTTTGGTTACATATAAATCATACTGTATTTCACTAACCAATTTTATGGTCAAACTTTGACCTAAAATACGAGAGGGTTTGTAAACCAGGACGGGAGTACTTCCTTTTCAAATTAATTGAGGTTGTAGCTTTGTCATAAGTTAAACTTGCGTAGGTCGTGATTAGCTAGGAATTTGTCATTTGTTGTCTAGTGCGGATGCTCGCCTTTTCTCCTTTCTGTGTTGCATATATTTGTAAATTTTTGTTGTGAGCACTATCATAGATTTGTTGTGAGCACTATCTTCAAGGAAAAAAAACTGTTTTTGTAGGGAGTATTCCCTATTCAGAGGCTCAGAGCTCACGCTCCAGCACTCATATCCTGATCAATCTTTTTATTTTAACATTCCAACATATTCTAAAATAAATCACACAAGTACGCACTGAAATATTAAGTGTGAATCTTTTGATCTGTTGTTAAGACTCACGGCAACTGGTCTTCCTGTCCCCCCCCCCCCCCCCCCGTCTTTTGAGCATTATTTCGCCCCAGAATAGTAAATTATGAGTTATATGCCATGAAATCATATTATTTGAATTCCTAGTCAAATTTAGGCTTAAAATTGGAGGGGGACTAATAAACCCGTATGGAGGCGTCCAGGGTTAAGGGGCCCCTCGTGCTTTAGGACAAACTTTGACTACGAATTTAATGACTAATAAAGTTTAAATTATATGCCACAAAAAGCATACTATTTGTTTCATATTTAAAAGATGTTGTAAATGGTATAATTTTGGTTACATATAAATCATATTTTACTAGCCAATTTTATGGTCAAACTTCGATCTAAAATACGAGAGGATTTCTATAAAACCGGGACAGGAGTACTTCCCTTTCAAATCAATTGAGGTCATATATAGCTTTTTCATAAGTTCAATTTGTGTAGGTCGTGATTAGCTAGGAATTTGTCATTTGTTGTCTATGTGCAGATGCTCGCTTTTTCCATTTCTATTTTGTATATATTTGTAAATTTTCTTTGTGAGCACTATCTTAGCGATTTCTTCTTAACGAAAATGAGGCCCTTCCATGCATGTTTGAAGAAAAAACACTGTTGTTGTAGCTTATAATGATTAACAGTTAAACATGTCAGGTATTTCATCTTAGTGGATGGCATATGGAGTAAACGTGCTTGGAGAACTATTAATAGTGCTTTGCCAAATAAGAATCGTGGAAGTTTGGTATTAACAACAACTTGCATCAGCGATGTTGCCAAACGTTGTTCTGTACGTCCCACAGATATCTATTGGATGGAGGATCTCAACAAGAAGTCTTTATGCTTAGATCCAGATAGAGACCGACAAACCGAATGGCCATCTCATTGTGATGATTTTACAAGAAATATATTCAGAATGTGTGATGACATGCCATTGGCGATAACTATTGCAACCGGCTTATTAACAACGAAATGCCACAGAGAACTGGCAGAGCTCAGGATGCCTATTATTTCATCAGCGGAGAAATATTGCACGTCAAAAGGGGTGATGAAGCTACTTCATATGAGTTATGCTGCTCTGTCTTTGCCTATGAAGTCTTGCTTGCTGTACCTCAGTATTTTTCGAGAAGATTATATTATTAAGAAAGACCGTCTGATACGACTATGGATAGCTGAAGGTTTTATCCCTAGAAAAGATACAGAAGGAAGACGTCAACAAACAAGAGATGAATTAATAGGTGGCGCAGTATGTGTGGCTGCATCAATCAGTTTGTGGGAAACAGGAGAGAGATACTTCAATGAGCTTATCACGAGGAGACTGATTCAACCTGTGTTCAGCTATGATGATGACCAGGCAGTGGGTTGCACCGTTCACGGTCTGATCCTTCATTTCATCAAGGAATTGTCGAGCAAAGGCAACTTCGTTACATTCGGCGCAGATCTCGGTTCCGGCTTGTTTCCAGCAAGCAACCATACTGTCAGACGATTGTCGCTGGACCTCTACTACGACCAAGACCAAGATGTTACCTTGGCCTCAGTCGCAGTGCACCTGTGGAAAGTGCGATCCATCACCGTCTTGGGGGATGTTGAAGGGAATCCTACTCGTTCGGCCCTCACAGTTTCTGGTAAAATACAAGGGGCGTCCCTTCTTCCATCCTTCAAACTTATACGAGTTCTTGATCTGGAAGATACAGATAATCTGAGAAGCCGTCATTTAAAAGGCATTCAGGGGTTGATTCTGCTGAGGTACCTAGGAGTTGCAGGGACTGCCATTGATAAGTTGCCAGAGGAAATTGGAGAACTACGACAGTTGGAGACCCTGGATTTGAGGCGGACGACAAAGCTGAGCATTTTGCCTGCATCCATATCTAAACAGAAAATGTTGGCGCATCTCTTAATCGACGCTCATGTCAAATTGCCCAGGAAAATCCGGAAAATGCAGGGATTTGAAGAAGCATCAACCATCGGTGTCGACAGTAAGAGTTCAGTTCATTCAGTGGTAAACCTCCTGGACAGGTCGGAGCAGCTGAGGGTCCTCGGCGTAAGATTGCATGGATCACAACTATCTCATGATCAAAGTGTCAAAGTTATTCCTCGAGAAGGTTGCAACGTCCACCAAGCTCACTTCCCTCTCTCTTGACTGCCAGCTTCACTTTGATTTCCCCGGTTTGGAGCTCAAGTTCCCTCCACCAGAACAGCTCCGAAGATTTGAGTTGACACTCTCCGATCCGATCCCCCAAGCAGCCGCGCACAAGATGAAGTCCCTTCTCAGCGTCACCCACATGGATATTGAAATGTTCCAGTTAGACGATGAAGGTGTTGGTGTCCTAGGAGGCTTGCCTCGCCTAGTCCTTCTCAAGTTAGTTTCTTCAGGTAACATCACACCACTGCCCAAAAAGAGCACAACGGGCAGGTGCATCGTCGACGCGGATAGTGGCTTTAGCTGTCTGAAGGTGTTCTCGCTCATATGCCAACATGGCGGGACGCAGCTAGAGTTCACATCACAAGCCATGAAGAAGCTCGGAAGGCTTTCTCTGGAATTCAGCGCACAGGATACACTGTCTTTGTATGGAAATTTCAGCTTCGGCATCCGGCACCTCTCCTCTCTCACGCAAGTCCATGCCACGATTGACTGCGAGTCTGCTGCGGCTTCGGAGGTGAAGAATGCGGAGTTTGCAATCAGAGAGCAAGTGCAGGGTAACCTTTGCGCGATGGAATTCAGCACAAAGAATCAACGAATGATGCTGCCTAACGAAGCCAATAAGGAAACCACCTCTAAAATTGATGTCTGCAAGTTTATGTCCAACAGTACAAAATGGATGCGTCGTAAATTACCATGTATTTAATCACACCAAGTAAAATTATCGTTTCAAGTGGCCCAAATACACAAATGCAGGCCGTGCATGCTACTTCAGGTGCTCTTCTCTACGCACCAAGTAATAGTGGGTTATTTTTTTTATTTTGACATACATATATCTTGTATGTGCTCGTTTGTTTCTGCAATCTTTTTTCGGAACCGACCCACAAAATATACATTTGATTGATTCTTTGTTTCGCGGTTTGTTTAGTTTACTCGTCTTTAATATTTACCGTCATGTTCTTTATCTATAGAGTGTTGTGGGATATGCATTTGCACAGGCACCATCAATTTATCCATATTCCTTACGAATACAAATGAAGCCTTTAATGAGGACTCTAATGTTCCTGAATTTTATGGATACTGTTCATTCTGTAAATGAATGTATGAAATCATATGATGTCAATATTATTCCTCACATTGGTTCATTGGACGATGTTGTTTAGGATCTTTTTTGGACTTCGGCTTAGGATCTCGTTTTGGAATTCAAACTAAACTACATTTGCTTGTGCCCCTCTGGTTGTCCTACACCGATTGTAAACCTTAGATTAATCAAAAGCTTATAAGTTTCAATCTGAAAGCTTAAGGTAGACACCATCTTGAAAAGTTGGAGGCAGGGGTCACAATTGATATCCACATAACCCTGAGGATTATTTTGCTTAAATAAAACTTGATGAACAGTTGGTCCTCTCGATTATTTGTCGTTAATAACCAAAACCCAACAAGGATATTTAAGAGATGCACTTTTAGGTGGCTTCATACCTTGTAGAGCTCGCTGTGGCACATCTCATCTGGAAGACCGGAACTAACTGAACATTTTGAACCAAATGTTGAGACGGGAAATTCGTTATCCCTTGCACTGATTGGTGACTTTACTCAAACATTAGATTGGTGACTTTACTCGAACATTAGATTTTTTATTTCAATATCTGTTGAGGAGGAAGAAATTTTATGGTATTTCCGTATTTGGCCTTAAAGACTCGGTGGTAAATGGTTCTTGTTTTAGATCTATTAGGTTGGCCTTTTGAACTGATTATTTAGCTCATGTTTGTTAGCGCAGGCGTCATAGGGTCTTCACGGACAATTCACAAAGCATAGTCAACATAATAATGCAATGTGCCAATTGCCATGATAGATTTATTGTATTCTAGGATAGTTTCGTCGTTTTCTTCTGCTTGGCGACAAATAATTATATGCAACATGCAAAACAATTGTTTATTTTCTCCAAGTTATTATGTTACCTCTTCTATATAGTGTGAAATAAATAAATTTCGATCTATGACAACGAAGCAACATTATTGTAGGATAACAATTTATTTGTATATCATGGATTGTATTTTCATGTCATTGGCCTATCAACTGGCAGTACAACATTACTAATAACAAATATAATAAGAAAAGAAAACCTCATGCACAACGACAAGGATAAAACGGCACGGCAAAGCGTGCTTTTTTTCTAGCTATTCTTTCAGTCTTGCTAGAATATGGTGACGTTCACATGGTGTCACACAATCCAAAAATGAATTGGAGCCTAATTTCTGGGTCATTAATTAGGAATGAGAACCTTCCAATTGACAGAATATAAACAAAAAATTTCCTTAATATAAATACAACAAGGGGCGGAAACAAGCAGAAACTTTGGAACAAAATGACCTCTATGCTCGTGACCGTCAATCCTAATTTCATGGGGACAAAGTTTGTTCCCTTCTCTAATTTCTAGAAGACGTGCAGCCGTCAAATGTACTCCTCTATGAATTACTAAATATGAATATCTAGTCCAAAATAGGAGCTCGATTGCCGGAAGCTGAACTTCATACCAAATTAACTAACTAACTAAGCTTCTACTTTGTCAATTTGACATCAATGAGTGAATCTGGTTTTGTTTCAGGGCCAAAGCAATCACGGGTAGTCGACCCTATTCGACCAGGCGGCCAGTAGCGGAAAATAGATCTTCCCAGTATGTTCTTTGCAGGAAGAGGACCCCTGAAAAGTAATTGTACATGCTAATTAAACTTCCACCGCGTAACAATTTAACCAGGAACATGAAGAGAATCAGCAGAAAGATCGATCAAGTTGGCAGCATTACCACACATGGGAATCATAACTGTTATTTCGGTTATCTCCCATTACAAAAACTGCATTTTCAGGCACTTGCTGCAAGGAAATATAGATAAAGATGGTTAGCTAGCTGAAAAGAAGATCATAATCTAAAAGAACCAGAAAGAGTCCATAGTCAAGCATTCATGTATGTGCAAATAACAGTGACATCATGCATAGAACTCCCCTATCCAATAGCTCGGGATACCTCCAAATACTTTTAGGGGATTTTGTCGTTTACCGTAACAAAATCTACTAGTTTACTGTGGGAACATCAACAACAATTTCTCTGAAAAGTCGAATGTTCCTTCTAACTTTGTCACAGAAAAATGGTTCATGAGGAAAAACCAACAGTGTCTCCTAGAACAAGTGACATAAAGGAATGCAATAATTTACACAGAGATCTCCATCGTTCACTTGCAGCCTAAGAAATGCCTTACCACTGGGTTCATGTCATAAGAAGGTGGCTCAAGGATGAATTCTTCATCCCTAGCCTCACCATTTACAACAAGTTTTCCTTTATGAACCTGCAGCATAACAGATAACGAAACATTACGGATATTTTTCATTTGAGGAAGTTCTGGTGTTGAGAAATTTGGCCATAAACTTAACAATTCCACACAGCAATTAAAAGTTAGGTAGACTAACTTGGTGGTTTAAGCTACCAAGGGTGTCTTTCTTCTAATGTGCATCACACTTTGTGTTTATTTTCTCATCCTTGTTCCTTCTGTTACTACTGGGTTGCAAATATGCAGTTACACACCACTTTTTATTAGCATGAACTGGATCCTAGGCTTGCAGGCTCTGGAATATCAAAATATGCAGTTTGTTTCCGATCCTGAAACTAACCTCAACAACATCTCCAGCCCTGGCAACTATTCTTTTGATGAAAACATCATTATCAGTATACCCAACATCCTGAACAGGAAGAGTCGCAATCAGGAAACATGTTATATCATCTGGAAACACTGCATATAAGGACGATTTGTAATTACCTGTAGCACCGGCGGGCTCTTGAATATTACAATATCATTTACACAAGGCTTCCTAAAGTAGTATGTAACCTGAGAAATATTGGTATTGGTGAAACTTGCAATCCAGTTAACAAAAAAAACTCTATAGCTGGTAAAATATCAAATAAATCCACCATGAATAAGAACATAATGAAGGTTCGAAGGTGCCATGGTGGTCTAAAGAATTATCTTGGTGTCTTGATGACAACAAGTACTTTGGACTAAGGATCAGGTAGAAAGCTTGGTCTAATTGAAGAAGATGCTTATTTTCACACGTTTTGCAGAGATTTTATATGTAGTTAATAGTTATCACATATTTTCCAACCAGATATAAATGATCAAAGTCTGCAGAGTGATTATACACCAGACTAACAGTTTCATCTCAGAACTTCTAAAACGTCGACATGAGATATACATAGCATAGGCCGAAGCATATTAGCTAACTCGGAGATGATTTGCCATTATATATTCTTATACACAAGTCTAATCTCAGTCATGCCACAAATGACATTTTTATATCTGCTAGTTCAGATAACAACAGAATGATTGTAATGGTTCATATTTAGAAAATATTATCAGTGGTATATATTTTCTATATTATACTTGCACCTGTTAAGACTTATCCAATACTTCAAGAGACCAGCTATCGCCTGCAAGGCTAGTATCCCAATCGCATTTATATGGTATTCAGTGCTCTGTTAGTCGTTATAAACTGAAATTCCAAGCATAGTAAGTGCAGCAGCACATCAGAAACTTGGCTTTCGTTTCAAAGACAGCACATTGACTACTAATTACACCCTCTGTTCACTAATGTAGGACCTTTTGGCAGTTCAAAACAGAGGTAGTAGGAGTAGTAAATATAAAGCACCCATTTTGGTTAAACTTTACACTTGAAAAGCATTTTTCTTCCTGCAGTCTGAAACATGAATGTGATACTACAGAATGAAATAAACTAGAGCACGCAATGGTGTTCATGTACCAGACTCCGCGGGTTATAAATCTCTGAAGCAAATAAAGCTGGGCCTTTTATTATAAGTAAACAAGGCGCGACGGGAGGACGGACCTTCTCGGCGACGATGCGGTCGCCGACGTCGTAGGTGGGGAACATGGAGAGCGAGGGGATGAACCGCGGCTCGGCGATGAAGGCGCGGAAGGCGAGGGAGATGGCGACGGCGGCCAGGACCGTCTTGGCGTCCTCCGTCGTCACGGTGAGCCACTCGGGCAGCAGCCCCTCCTGCTTCTCCCCCTCTTCGTCCCCGCCCCCGCCGCCTCCACCGCCGCCCTCTCCTCCTCCGCCGCCCCCGCCGTCAGGGTCGGGGCCCACGGGAGGGGCTTCGGGCGGCGTTTTGGGGGCGGTGCGAACTCGAGTTCGCCTCCTGAGGCGGAGGCGCGGCGGGGCGGCTCGGACATGGAAGGCGGCGGCGGTGGCCGAGATGGGACTGTGGAGGAGGGGTTTTGCGGAGGGCCTGAGGAGGCAGGCGGCTGTGGGAGCCTGGGAGGCGGCGGGGAAGAAGTGGACGGAGGAAGACATGGCTGCGGAACGGGCGGGCAGATGGGAAGGCGGCGGTGGTCGTCGGCTCGCCGGCGTCCGCCTCGGCCGCTGTGGCTTGGTGGGAGTGGGTGGGATAAGCCGGTCCGCGACTTTTCCTTTTTTTGGAGGTTTTTTCTTTTCTTTCTCGGAAGTTTTTTTTTAGACGATTGTTCTTTGTTTTTTTTTTGAGAAACAATTGTGGCAAAAAAGACGATTGTTTTTTGGGTGGGATAAACGTTTTTTTAGACGATTGTTTTTTGGTTGCCTCCTCATTCTGTCTCGTGGGCCGGTAAGAAATCGGGCTTTGAGAAACTGAAGGCCACGCAGGAGAAGTAAAAGATAAGTAAGATATATACGCTAAAAAAAGATAGGTAAGATATATACATTGGATAAGAATATCATTTATTTTCTTATAAGGGAATGATAAATCCCAAATCGTTTGAATTTTAAGCATGGCAATCCAAACATTTTCACGGCAACTTTAGTTCACGCGAAGATGACAAACATGGTAATTTTTTAGAAAAAAATAAACTGGAACACCATGTTTTAACAACTAAAGTTGCTAACTCATGTCAACAAAAGTTGCCATGAAAAAGGTTCATGATGACATGCTTAAAATCTGAATGTTCGTGATTTAACAGGTTCTTTTTTTATACCCCTCTGTTCCTAAATATAATGTTTCTACAGATTTTACAATGAACTACATACGAAGCAAAATAAGTGAATCCAGAATCTCAAAATACTTCCATACCGTGTATAGTCAGCATTGAAATATTTAAAAATACTTATAGAGGGAGTATAGTTTTCCCTCTTTAATCACCCATCAAATTCCATTCCCGAGAAGACCACCATTTGTTTCCAAATACATGGTCTGGATTTATGTGTACGTATATATGTAGGGATAATTATATATGTGTACTTAGCCCCGTTCAAGAATTCAATCGATTTACCAGTTAACTTGCTGATTAATCCCTACTCGTAGGGTCACCGAGTAGTCGATTAAATAATAAATCGCCCGATTAATTGATTAAATGGCCGATTAACTTGTCGATTAGCCTACTAATCCCTTACTCACCAACCAACCGAGCAGTTACCAGTTAACGATTTCCTCAACAATGGTACTTAGTTAAGTCCCACTCGGCAGTTTTGTCCCTAGTTATAGAAAACACTCGGTCCTGCCTTAGCTACTTTGCTCTTTCATAACAGTTTCGTCATGTTAGTGTCGTTTGACCGCGTGTTGACCGTGTGTGGACTTTTGATTAGACCATTTTCCCCTTGCTTATTCACTCTCTAGTGAGCACTGCCAAGTGAGACCCATCAATCAGAAAAACCATCCCATGTTTCCTTTTATCTCTTTCATGTCGGTCCAACTAGTCACAGATCCCCTCCCCCCTCTCTCAAATCCCGTCGGCGCTGGAGCCAAAAATTTCGTCCATGGCTAGCGGGGGAGGCCAGCGAGGGTCTCATCGATGGTGGAGCGTCCGCTGGAGGAGAACCATCCTGACCTCGCCTCGTCTCCACGCCCGAGATCCATCTCATCTCCACCACGATCCACCTTGTCTCCAAGCCCGATCCGTTAGGGTTGGGCGCGAGCGCCGACCTACCAATGCTCCTTCCTTTCATCCTTCCCTCACCCTTCCTCTCTCGATTCTCTATATATCTCTTGCGCTCCTTTTTCTGTTCCTTGACAGGAGTAGGGAGCGGCACCCACCAAGCTACCATGGTCCCCGCCCATGGAGTTCCAGCTCTCGATTCGTTGACCGCCTACGTCCACATGGATCTGGTGACGAGCTGCCTCGCCATGAGCTCTGTTCGATCCGGCGCTGCAACATGCGAGGCACGAGCTGCAACTTCAGCGTCCCCGTTGGACTTCGTCCATCGATGCCTCTCGCTAGCCTAGATCCACAACACCCTGCAACGGAGGCCTCCATCGCCAACGACAGCCCAGTGCAAGCGCGCACCAAGCCCAACCCCACCCGCCCGCGTCCTCGCTAGCTCCAGCCCAACCCCACTGGCTTATGTGTTAATTATAGTTGTTTTAATTGATTAATGTTGTGTTAGTTATATTAGGACTGAGCTCCGATGCCTTAACTACAGCTACCTTTGGTTGTATGACAAATGGGCCAACCACCTATTGGGCCCACCTGTCATACACCCAAAGGCGGGTGCACTAAGTCATTGAAGTTGCGTTCGTTATATTTGTACCAAAATGGTATGAAAAACTGATGTGGCAATGTCCATTAGTTATTTGGTTTGGTTCGTCATGGGTCCCACATGGTAGTGAGATGGGAGAGGGATGGTTTTCTCAGTGATGGGTCCAACTTGGCAGTGTCTCACTACAGAGTGAAGAAGCAGGGGCAAAAATGGTCCAAAAAAAGTACACATACAGTCAACACATGGTCAAATGACACTAACTGGCGACATCGGAGGTAATGTTACCCATAGGAGGGCCTTTATAATTTTGTCTTCTAAGAACCTTCTTGGTAATGCAGGCGACATTGGCCATGATGCTCGCCATGTGCATGGCTGAGACTGGGGCAAGCTCAACCAAAGTAGTAGACCATTCATCCGACCAGCGTTCAATCATCGAGGCATGTTGTGGCTTGAAGATCAACCACGCGGCTCTCCTGCCTGATCCATGCGACTTGCTTCTTGAGGTAATAGTACCGCTTGAGGTATTATATTGATTGCAAGTTCAATCTTGGTGAATCAATGTGCTCATCTTAGAAAGCAATTAGTTTCCAGCCTTCGAGTTCTACCCGGACTGAGTTTATGAATTGATATATGACCTAGCCCCCCTACTAACTTGGATATAATGCTAGAGATGTCAAGTATTCACTGGATAGGCGCACCCTTTGTTATGGTACCAGTTGTATGGATTTGTGAGATATCATAGTATTGTTTTTTGTGTCTAAATAGGTGCACTAAAACATGATAGTACTTATAATTTTTGCACAACATCAATACTAAGGTGCGTAAAAGCTGCAAATTTGCATAACAATTAGCTTTTAAATCAGCTAGGTGTTGTTAGCCGCACACATCTAACTATGTTGCTTACCAAGTGTTGTTAGTTTGCTGTTGGTGGAGGCCACATGGGCATCGCTCCAGCCCATATTCCTTACTAAATAAATGTTCACAATATCAGTAAAATCCAACCAAGCCTAGGTCGGATCCTATATAGTGCATACCGCACTGGATAGATTCCAAGCACATACACACACTCCGCCACCCGCGCGCACCTGTCTAGGGTATGTACCGGTACTGGGAAGGTTCTAGAACCTCCCCATAACTGATTTTCTCTTTGTATTTTCTTCCATTTATATTTTTTCATTTTTGTTTTCCCATTTTCTTTGCCTTTTTAGCATGTTCATTTTTCTTGTTTACTATTTTTTGTTTCTTTTTTCCTTTCGTTTTACACTTTTGAACATCTTTCAAAATCATGAAATTGGGAACATATTTCTAATTAGTTAATATTTTTCTGTTTTTAAATCATGAATATTTTTATAATTTGCGAACATTTTTTGAGCTCGAGATTATTTTCTGAAATCATGAACAGTTTCTAATTCGAGAACTCTTTTTGCAAACCCATGCTTGTATTTACAAATTCACGAACATTTTATAAATCATAAACCTATTTTTAATTTGCGAAAATTTCTTAAATTCACGAACCTTTTGTGAAGTTGTGAACTTTTTTTCGGAACTCATGAAGATTTTTTTAATCAAAGGGCATTTTTCTAAATTTGGCTAAAAATGGTCATTCTTGATTTTTTTTGTTTTGACTAACATTTCTTAATATGCCTCAACATTTTTAGATTTCATTAAAAGCTTTTGAATCAGCAAATATTTTTAGAATTGACGAAGTCTTTTAAATTTTGGTATAATTATTGAAATTCATGAACATTTTCTGAATTCACCAACATTTTTTCAAATTCATGAACTTTTTTTGAAAAAATGATCTTTTTTCAATATTATTTTTTTATTTCGCATTGTTTTTCAAAATCCTTATTTTTTTGGACGTGTTTTGTTTTTCCAAATAACAAATATTTTTAATCTGACAACATTTTATGGTTTACTAAACACTTTTCCAAATCTTGAATATTTTTTTATAAAAAATACACTTTTCATATCCCTAAGTTTTGTAAACAATAAAAAAACATAAATAGGCAAAAAAACGAAATGGAAAAAAGGGGCGTCCCACCCCGCACGTGGGCTGGCCCAAAAACACATGCGGTGGTAGGGGTAGGTACGCGTTTCCTCCCTATTCAGCGGTTTGGTCGTTGAATAAGAGCTCTCCAAGCCTAGTTTAGGCCGCACCCACTCCCAGTTTATCTGCACCTCCTATGATTTGGCGCAAGTTCCGTCATTATTGTCTCCCATTGATTTGCTGACGTGCCACGCAGAAGAAAGAATAACACATGCTTGAAACCATGCCGAACCTACACTTGAAAAAACATTGGAAGTAGCAAAAAGGAGTACTCGTGTACGGTTGATGTTCCATTTAAAACCTACAAATTCAGCACTCGGCACTGCAGCATACGCATACCCCTACGCATCAACATCCTGCCAATCAAGGGACATGTCGTTAATGTTTTATCGCAGAGGCAATCAGAATCAAAGAGTAAGTATCAAACGAGATACTCTCCAGCTAAGGAGTATCAAACATATTTGAGACAAATTAGTTATAATTGATACCACCCTTATTCTAGCTTGGTATATTATGGTTTGTACACCAAACAAAACGTTTGGAATATATACTAATTAAAAATAAATGCAGTCCCTTACGTATGCATGTGCAACCGGAGCAGTTGCATTGGGCCTGCAAAATCCCAGGGCCCCAAATTCTCAAAGTACTACTTCCTCCGTCACAGTTTAGAAGGCATGCACGTGCACTTAGGTCGTCAATTTAACTTATATAAAATATATTGTTTAACATAAAAATTATATCATTAGAAAATAAAACATCTCAAGTTTTTAGTGATATATTTTTTATAATATAGCCTCTTATTAAGTTGGTCAAATTAACGACCTAGATACACGTGCCGAACTTATAAACTAAGATAGAAGGAGTAAAGCTATCATCACCAATCAAGAGTCAGGATATTTAATAACTAATGAGTCATTAAATATTTGAGAAAACTATGCATGCCATTGCCAACGACTATCCACACAAGGTACATGGCCCAAGTCAGGAGAGAATGAAGTAAGGGGATAGACCTCCTCATTTACACGCTTCCTTTTTCCATTGTCTTTCCCAAAAATCATTCCAAATTAAATCTTTGTGAGCTGACTCTTCACCTTCTTCAATGACAATGAATTGCATGTTCTCTCACACTACTGCACCACCAAGCAATTACTTATATGTTGTACAATGTTTTTGTCAGTTCAGAGCTTAGAATGATAAGATTTGTACTTTATTCATAGCAATTTTCTTAATCATATTTTGTAGTTTCACTACGTGATCGTGGAGAAGCGTAGGAAGTCTTTTTCTCATGCGTTCTTTAGTGCAACTCACAATACCACCAAAATCTCTTCTTAGCATCATGTAAATATTTTTGAAAACAATATGCTACTAGACCAAAAATGATTGTGAAAAAAATTAATTGGATTTATTGAATATGGGACCTAAATTGTGTTTTCGCACTGGTCCCCAAGCTTCTGAGGTATGGCCTTGTACAAGTGTAACCAATTAAATTTTATCTTCCTCCAAACTAATTGATGAAATTAAATATTTTTTGTAATGGTTTTATCTTACATGTCAACCAAAACATGTAAAACAAACACACTAAAATATGTGAACTAGTAAATGTTCATATAAGACACACTCTAAGTATCGTCCCTCATGGACTTGTATTCCAAAAATATAGAAACAAGCATTGCAGAGATGGATCCATCATGGACCCACCACACAACCTGAAGTATTTTGAGTGCCACACCGAGCTAGAGGAGCTCGTTGAGCAGGCATTGGTTGCTTGAGGCAAGAGTGGCTGCTGCTCAAGGAGGATTGTAGTGGAGATTGATGTGTCCCTGAGGAACACATGAGAGAGAACGAATATATGGGGAAAATAGTTTAGGGTTGAGAAGAAGCGCCGCTTTAAACGACATTGGTGGGTAATTGTTGTCCATTATTGTGATCTAATGGTTCTGTGTTTTCAGTGTGTTGAATTAAAAGATATATGTTTTTTTTATTTTTGTGTTTTTTCTAGCTTATTTTTCTTTTTTCTAGTTAGTTGCTTTACCTACTAATAAAGGGAGGAATGCTTCTGCCCGTCCGTTATCGAAATTGCCTAAAAGTTGCAAAATATTACCCACCAATATTACCTATAAGTGATAAAAAACGTTTGACGCAGAAAAATCTCGGTCTGGGCCGGCCCATTATGTAGGAACCTCCTATACTACACTCTGCGCGCCATAAAAAGACACAGCGCCAGTTTGCGCCGGCCATGTACAGGTGACGTGTAATTTCTTTTTTTATTTTCTGGTTATCTTTCTCTTTTCAGTCATTCTTTTTTTCCTACTTTAAATATAATTGGGGAATATAAAAAGTTTCGACTTTTAAAAAAGGGAATTTTGAAATAAAATATTTAATAACTCATAAATGCATGTCGACTCAGAAAACGTTTTTAAACAAACGTATGCATATTCCAAAAGTGTACATATATTCAAAAACTACTCGAATTTTTTTAAAGTTCTGGAAATCAAACAATGTTCATGATGTTTTTAAAGAGTGCACGTATTATTTGTTTTAATGAAATCGAACAAAATTTCAACAATTCAAAAAACTTTCATGATCTGAAAAATATCCTAAAAATTAAGAAATTATTCATAAATTAAGCAATAAATAAATTATTCATAAAATGTTTGTTGATTCATAAAAATCTTGCATTTCAAAAAATGGCCATCAATTTCGAAAATTGTTCACCAATTTCCAAAAAAATGTTCGTCAATTCTAGAAATGTTTGTCGATTCAAGATTTTTTTTAAAACGTTCACATTTTGAAAATATTGTTTGCAAATAGTATTAAATTTTCATGATTGTAGACATCCAAAATTGTTCATGATTTCACGAAGATAAGAGTGATAGTATATCTAGGTGATGCAACAAAGTGTAATCATGGTCATTGAAGATTATGATTTCGTTTTCTCACGTTACAACACACGGATGTTTTGCTTGTAGTATATAATAGATCTCATGACTTCGTGGAGCAACAGTTTGACAGTCTATTATGGAATAGTCGTGTCTCCCAATGATATGGAGAGTGAATCTAGATATGTTGTCGCCACTACATGTCCTCATGCCGTGTGTCATGTTCCTTTGAGTTGCTAAAGGCTTGAGCTCTCTTTCCAACAACCATGCATTTATTGTGCTAGTACTGCGTCAAAATGAGCGTGCGGAAGAAATTGCTGAGCCGTCTGCACCTTATCTCCATGAGACTTTTTTAACAGAAGCAAACACACATGCGCCTTATTATTCTGAGTACTGATAACTCGATGCTTAAATCGTTATGAGATTAATGGGATTTTAAATGGATGCCTATAACCATCACACGTGTGGTGGGAGCAACCCCGACCATACGTCATACAACCACAGATTAGGTTATGTCATCACATGCATGCACAAGTGACGAAACTGATGATGTCATTACAAATCTTTTGTGTTTTCAGTTTTTAAAATGGTTTATCTCTGAACTAAAAAAATCGATTGGAAAACTATTTTCATGATTAAATTCGTCGCGACGAGATCTTTGAAACTAGATGTCATATAGATATGTTTCGACCACTTTTTTAGGTTAAAAGTTGCCATGTTTATTGCACATAAATTAACATCATGATTAAACTGAAGTTGCCATGATATATTTTAACTATTTTTTCTACTATGTTTAAAGTAAATTTTGACATGTTATAAAAAAGGAAATTAAGAAACTAAACTTGCCACGATGAATTACTAAAATTTTGCCACGATCCATGAAATAATTTTGACATGATTCATAAGTAAAAATAAATCTGTCGTCAATCACTTTAGAAATGCACGGTCAATGTCTCAACTTTGCCATGAACCATAAAGTAAAATTGCATGATGAATTACTTAAATTTGCCATGATACATGCACTAAAATTTTACATGGTTCATATAAAAAATATTTTCCATGTTGAAAATACTTGAATTGCCATGGTCAAAGTACTAAAATTGACATGATATATAAACTCAATTTGCCATGATGAATTACTAAAATTTGACATGATCCTTGAATTAAATTTATCGTGATTAATTACAAAAAGTTGCCATGATCAATTAATTAAAATTGCCATGAAAGTAGTTGAAATACAATGGTGTATCTAAATCTAGAAGAAAAATCTAGATGAAACATGTCGTGGCAACTTTATTGCAAACACTATGACAACTTCAATGTAAACATCATGTCAACTTTTGGCCTAAAAAAGATCGTCGAAACATATCTATATGTCATCTAATTTTGAAGATCTCGTCGAGACGGATTTAATGATAAAAACAGATTTACAATTTTATTTTTTAGTTAAGAGATAAAACGTTTTTAAGTCCAAAAAACCAAAAAGATTCCGTTGATATCATATGTTTTATGTGGCAAGATGGATGGTTCTGAAGGCATGTGGACCATATTGTTCCGGACCACATGTGTGAGCGTTATCATTTAGGTTTTAAATAGATCGTTGTCATTAAATTACGGAGCTAACCGTTGAAATAATTATGATGTGCTTTACATGATGCCTTGAGGATAACACTCATTACACAATTTTAAATATATCGTAGCCATTAAATTGTAGATCTAACCATTAAAACAATTTTGATGATGTCGATTTATATTTTGAAAATGAGGAAAATCCCCGGCCTCTTCATCTTAATGATGCAATGCATGTAGCCATTTTGATCATGTCGATTAACGTGATGCCTTTGGAAAACACCCATATTTTGCTTTTGGCATATAATAAATAGAAATTAATAGATAGATAAATGCTAACCTCAGATGTCTAGAATGGAACAAGTCTTGATATCCATAACCAACAAATTAAAGAAGAAGAAAATTAAAGCAAAAACAAGAGGTCTTGGGACTTTAAGTTTTGCGAAGTGAGAAATAGTAGAGCATGGTGAATCATCATTCACCATACTAAGATTTGCACTTCTCTAGGATGGCGAAGAGTTCACAGAAGACATAGCACATTTCGATGTAAGTTTTCCTTGATTTTTATTTTTTAGGAAAAATCCGCTTTGCACACAGAAAATAGAATAGGGACGCAAGTTTTTTGCAAACGAGAAATGCAAAAGAATAATCATAAGACACTTGTTTCGTTTTGGTGTTTTTTGTAGCCTGATGTAGACCACCAGAAGGCAAAAGCCTTTATACATGCTCCCAACAAAGTGATTCTAATAGAGTCACACCAGAAGAAATGGGAGACGAGATCAGAACTATCTTGAACGAGCTATGATGTACATTGCAGATTCGTACTACTTTCTATTTTTCATCATTTGTATAAACTCACTAGCATTGCAGACTATTAAACTTTTGTATTCCGGACCAATACATAGTTGAACTACCTGTCAGTGCAAAAGAGTACTGCAATATGTTTTTAAGCTGTGGTCCCAAGAAGTCAAAAAAACTACTTGAATATTTTCTTTTAATGTGTGAAAAATCACTGCTTGTGCTCCTAGCCAGTGCACACTAGTGCTCACAAAGAGAATAGGCTACTGCTCCCAAACAGAATAGGCTAGTGGATAGGCAAAGTGCAGAAAATAATGGTGCTCAATCCAGCGTGACAAGTCGTTGTGGAGAAAAAGGTACCTCTGTGCTTCCAAACGAGTGAAAAGCCACTGCCTGAGCTTCTTGCGAGAGCAGACTAGTGCTCCTAGAAAGAATACGCTAGTGCTCCCAAACAGATTAGGCTACTGCTTCTAGGCAAATTGCAGAAAATATTTGTGCTTCCTCCAGCGTGACAAGGCATTGTGGAGAAAGGGTACTTTTGTGCTTCCAAACGAGTAAAAAAGCACTGCATGTGTTCACGTCCTCCGTAGTATGCTCAGCCGGGAAATTATCCGCGAATGTGATTTTCACCGTGAAGTTGATGTATTTATACTTAATAGACTATGGTCCTTTTCGGAAATCAATCCATATTTAAAAGATTAAAGTACTTTTAAGAATTAAAATCTTTATCTGATTCATGCACAAGAAAGTGATTATGAGTAAGGATAACCTAGCAAAACGGAGATAAGAAGATACTAAATAGTGTTGCTTTTGTGACAAGTGTCCTCACCCCGAACTCTTGTGATGTATGATTCATGTAGCTCTTATTGTTAGCCATCCAAATAGTATTAACACGTTAGTTGGGACGTGACTTAATACCAAGTACTGCAACACATATTCGAATAGGAGCATGTGCATTATTTTTGGGCAATATGTAACCGCAGAAATGCCATGATTTTTAACAGATAAACTCTTAATATGTTTTGCAGGTTATATATAGAATAACTGCTTAAATTCGTATGTGATCATCACTCAGTCATGCGAAAGCCAGTGAGCTTATGACTATTAGGTGCAACCGTTGAGAAACGATAGCACGGGATACTTACAACTAGTTTGGATGGTGATTCAGTAATAGGCTAAGTGTTTAGTCATCTTGACTTGTTTTCTCCTCTTGTGGCAACTTCTATTTTCATTTTCTTTGGCTCTTGAGCTTGTACCAAATCTCAGACTTATTTGGACCTTGTGCGTAATAAAATTTGATGGGATGACCCTCCTATTCAAAAAAAAGTGTTCATTGCCGGTGCTCTTAGAAAGAATAGGCTAGTGCTCCCAGCCACCGAATACTTGTGCTTCCAACTAATCGGATTAGACAACTGGATTAAAGGATGTGAGACGAGATGTAGGCGTGCAGGAAGCGCGTCGTAGGCGCCACGTACTGAAGAAGCCGGAGCGTGTTGTACGACGAACACACGCTTCGACAAACACATACTTCAACATATAACACCCCTTCAAGATGCATATCAAAATTTGTCATGACGGAGGCGAGCAGGAAGCGTGCGGACCTTGCAGCGGCGAATCCGGAAGCACGCCGAAGGTGCGCCACTAGTATCTAATTGAAAGTTATTATTTGATATAGTTTAAAGTTACAGCCCCCCTCTCTTTTTACCTTATAAAACTCGCTTTTTCGGAAATACTACCTCTGTATCATAATATATGACGTTATAATGAGAAAAATAAAATCAAATGGGGGAAATTTTGATCAACAAGCTAATTTTCAAGTTTACGCGCCAAAAGATACGTCCGTTTCATTTCTTTTTACATGCCATCGCACACCGAAGGGGAAATAGGGCAACGAAGAAGGTGGGAGGGGCAACTGCAAAACTTCCAAAACCAGAAACTGGAAAATGGAAATTGCTTTTCGATGGGGTTGCGCACGAGCGAGGTCTCCACGTGTGCCACTTGTCGCACACCACTAGAAAATGGAAATTGTTTTTCGGTGGGGTTGCGCACGAGCGAGGTCTCCGCGTGTGCCACTTGTCGCACAAAGCGTCCTAGCTGACTGCTCGTTTCCTTTTGCAGGGGCACCCCTAATTAGTTGCTCCCTCCCGAAATACCAACTTAAGTTGGTAGGAAATTCATTTATTTCCTAATATGTATTTCCCTCTCTAGCCGTCTAGCGAATTTCATACCCGAGAAGAGCGCCATTTCTTTTCAAATACATGCATGGTCTAAATTTATGATCATTTCATTGTATTTTATTGGCAATTTTAGTCATCGTACATGGGAAATTTTATTTACTTTGTCTCGAAATTTGACATGCGTTAGTTTTGCAGTTATATGTTACCCAGAGAAGGACATTTTTACTGTTGTCTTCTCAAAACCTACTTGGCAATGCAAGTGGCAGCATGCATGGTGCTGGTTGTGCTCAAGGATGAGACTAGAACAAGCTGCACCAAAGTATTAGACGATTCATCCGATCAACGTCCAATCATCGAGGTGTGTTGTGGATTGAAGATTGGCCACCACTAGTGCAGAATCGACCTATAGTGTCGGTTCGTAAGAGCCTTTAGTGCCGTTTCTTCAACCGCACTAAAGGGTGGGGACTAAAGCCTCCCCCCGTTAGTCCCGGTTTAACACGGCTCGGCATTAAAGGCCCATCACGTGGCACCTGCCGACGCCGTGGGCTGGGGGACCTTTAGTCCCAGTTGGTAACACCAACCGGGACTAAAAATATTTAATTCTTTTAATTTTGATTTATTTTTCTTTTAATCCTTTATGGTTTATGAATTAATTATGCTTTATTTTTCCTTTTAAAATTTGTATTTTCCATTTAATTATTTTTCGTTTCAAACATATATTATGTTACCACATACTATACACGTTGTGCATATATACAATTTGGTATATATAATTTCTTCTACAATTTGTGGATCATTACATATGTAGGCATTTCTTCTTGATCTTGTAATGGTATTCTCCTTTGTGATTTATGACCTGGTCGATCAGAAATCTAGCTATTTTCTCTTGAATTGTTCGTACGCGAGCTGTTGGTAGGAGCTGGCCCCGCATCTCCGTCAGCTATAAGAAGGAGATCAAGATGAATATATTAGTTGTGTGTATATATATATTAGCTGGATCATGATAAAAAAATTATGGATAGTGTTCTGACAAATGTACCTAAAGATTTCTTTCGTTTCTGCTCCTTTTAGATGTGATCATGCGAATGTTCTCGCACACGTAGTATGCGCATAAACTATTTCCCTGCTCCCGCCTCATGCACTTTACGAGAATAAAATTCAATCAGATAATAATTAATCAAGCATGATAATGGTATTGAAACTAGAATTAGAGAGATGCACGAACATAGCTAGCTAGTACTACTTAATTTGGGTCGCACCCATGTCAGCTTTTGTGTCCAGTCGTCTGTGACCAGTTTGATGAACTTGACCCAAGCCCTGCCCGCCGGCAAAGAAAATGAATAAAGGAGTTATTAACTAGTTGATATCAGGAAATAAAGTAAAGAGGCCGACATAGTGCGATAATGATTGAAATTACCTGTCGATCATCCCCCTCACGGTTGCATATTTGGATGGATCTTATATAGCGAGTCCAGTATTTTAACTTTTTTCTTGTCAACTTTAATGATTAACAGGATCCAATAGTAACTGCATGCACACACGTTTTGTATAATTAAGCGGGCATATGCATAACTCATCAACTGCACTTATTAATATCTAGTAAGCAAAAAGTAGAATTTGTATTACAAGATATAGTAACACTCACCCGAAGTTGTAAGGAAGTAGTATTTCTGGTTGGGTGTTTAGTTGCTTCAAAAAATCTAGAAGGAATCTCTCTGTGTCTTTTCTCGAATATTTAGTTTCCCATATCTGTTGATTAACCGTATTTGGGTCAATGAACCCAGTGCCATAGCGTCTAGCTTTTTTCATTTCATACATCTTCATTCTGCACATAATACCACAGAAAAGAATATAGTGAGGATAATTACAGGTAATGAATGAGAGCACAGCTAGCTAGAGACTTAAATTACAGAAAGAAATCACTTACAGACAATAGCAACTGACGATAGATTTGTCGAGTGCGTCTTGATTGAATAACTGAAACAACTCTGAATAATGAATCCATCGATACTTTTTATGAAAGTAATGCTTTTTCTTGACTTTCACCACGCGGGACTCTTGATTGGTATTTGCTGTTTCTTGCATGTACCACGTATGCAAATTGTACAATCTCGTTGGTAGAATCTTGACATCGTCAGGCTTGACCAGAGGTTTGCCGCAGACATGTTGCCATTTTACTTCCTCCTCTTTATGACTGGGGATTTCCTCAAGGCCTAGGAGTTGTTCAACGGTGACACCGACCTCTTTAGCCTGCCTTTTATGATCGTCGGTTACTACCAGTCGATCGGCGGTACTCACAGGTGCTTGTACAATGAGCGGGGGGATCGATTGCACTGCCTGTTCTCCCAACTAGGGAATAGTTTTCCCACTTTTTTTGCCAACTGCTTGGCTCGAGCTCGAGCTCGACTCCTTTTGTCCTGCAAAATATGACTTCTTGATAGATCGCACATAGTCGCAGTCCTTCTGATTGTCAGCCGGTCGAGCCATATCAATAAAGTGTTGTGAGACATGCTCAGGTACTTTTCCTTTGGCGACGGGGGCGGTTTCGGTCCAAAATGGGCCTTCAATTTGGCATCCACTACGGTGTCGAGTTCCTCCTTAGTCAGGTGAAAAGGCATCTTCGGAAGAGGCTTGAGACTTGGACCATATTTGAATTTCTTGCCTATTGTATCGCTAGCCATCATAGCTGCGGCCTCTCTCTTCCGATGTTGCTTAGGCGACAGAGCACGCTGAGTCGGCGGAGATGACAGACGCGGTGTCGGACTTGGAGGAGGAGTCGACTGACGCTGTGCCTGACTTGGAGGAGGAGTCGGCTGACACGATGCTGAACTTGGAGGAGGAGGAGTTGGCTGACGCCGTGCCAGACTTGGAGGAGGAGTCGGCTGACGCGGTGCCGAACTTGGAGGAGGAGGAGTCGACTTACGCGGCGGCGGACTTGGAGGAGGAGGAGTCGGTGGCCTTGGAAAGACTATGCAATCCTTTTTCCATAGAATGATACGATATATGGCCTCTCCCAGTGTTCTCTCCTCGTCACCTCCAAGAATGTCAAGTTGTAGCTCGTGATATCCTGACATCACTTCATCAACCCCGACACGAGCATAGCTAGCTAGAATGGGATTGCAATGGAAGGTTGCTTCAAGGGGATTTGCTAAAGCATAGCCGTCCGCCACCTTCATGGATAAGTTCTTCACTTTCATGTGTAGCTCACAGTTAGTCCTGTCTCTGATATCATCCACAGGGTACCTAGCTAGCAGTGCATCATCGATAGCTGCTTCTCGGCATAGATGGGATGGTGCTATCCAATGATGGATCGATCTGCTCATGCTACAACTGAGACGCCCTTCCCTGGCTGATTGTGTCGATCTGCTCCTGCTGCCGCCTGACTTTTTGTTCCAACTCCAGGTGCTTTGATTCTAGGCCTTCAAGGCGGAGTGCTTCCTCCTCCTTCTTCCTCTCCTCCTGCATCTTCTTTCTCGCACAGCTTCTGTAGTCGTCGTTCGAACCCGCAAACCCCTCAAACCACCGAACAACGCCTTTGCCTCGTGTTCTTCCCGGGTGTTTAGGATTCTTCAGGGCGCGCGTAATCTCGTCGTCCTCTCTGTTGGGCATGAACACCCCCGTTTGAGCTTATTCTATTTTCATTAGTATTTCATTTGTTGCTTCTTTAAGACTTGCCTTCACCTTAATCAGTCCTGTCTCTAGGTCCAATTTCCCCCCATGCCCATAAAACCATGTCCTGCACCTGGGGCGCCAGTTCAATGTAAATGGAGTGACCCCTGCACTAATCATCTCTTACTCAGATTGATCCCACTTAGGCAGGACCGCCTGCTAGCTGATGTCTACTACACAACCTTCTTCTTGTAGACTTGTGTTGGGCCTCCAAGCATAGAGTTTTGTAGGACAACGGCAATTTTCCCTCAAGTGGATGACCTAAGGTTTATCAATTCGTGCGAGGTGTAGGATGAAGATGCAACCAAATAACAAGAGTCTCTTGTGTCCCCAACACACCCAATACAATGGTAAATTGTATAGGTGCACTAGTTTGGCGAAGAGATGGTGATACAAGTGCAATATGGATGGTAGATATAGGTTTTTGTAATCTGAAAATATAAAAAACAGCAAGGTAACAAATAGTAAACAACGAGCAAAGCGTTGTATAAATGCTTGGAAACAAGGCCTAGGGTCCATACTTTCACTAGTGCAATTTCTCTCAACAATATTGGCATAGTTGAATCATATGTAAGTACCTCTCGTGCGACAAAGAGTTCACTCCAAAGTCACAAATAGTAGAGAACTAACGAAGAAATTATTGTAGGGTATGAAACCACCTGAAAGTTATCTTTTAGGATCAATCTTATGACCTATCCCTATAAGTGTCACGGACAACCCTAGAGTTCGTACTAAAATAACACCTTAAGATACACATCAACCAAACCCTAATGTCACCTAGATACTCTAGTGTCACCACAAGTACCAATGGGCTTGATCATACGATATGCATCACACAATTTTAGACTCATCATGTTCAATCCAACACAAATAACTTCAAAGAGTGCCCCAAAGTTTCTATCGGAAAGTCAAGACAAAAACGTGTGCCAACCCCTATGCATAGATTCCCAAGGTCGCGGAACCCGCAAGTTGATCACCAAAACATACATCAAGTGGATCAATAGAACATCCCATTGTCACCACGGATATCCCATCGCAAGACATACATCAAGTGTTCTCAAATCCTTAGAGACTCAATCCGATAAAAAAACTTCAAGGGAAAACTCAATTCATCACAAGAATATAGAGAGGGGAAAACTCCATATGATTTAATCTATATTAATAAATCTCGCGGTACATCAAGATCGTGCCATCTCAAGAACACGAGAGAGAGAGATCAAACACATAGCTACTGGTACATACCCTCAGCCCCGAGGGTGAACTACTCCCTCCTCGTCATGGAGACCGCCGGGATGATGAAGATGGCCTCTGGTGATGGTTCCCCCCACCGATAGGGTGCCAGAACGGGCTCCCGATTGGTTTTTCGTGGCTTTGGAGACTTGCGGCGGCGGAACTCCCGATCTAGGTTTCTTTCTGGGGGTCTTAGTATTTATAGGAATTTTTGGCATCGGTCCCATGTCCAGAAGGTTCCCGAGGAAGTCACAAGCCAGGGGACGCGTCCTAGGGGGGCCGCGCCCCTGTGGCTTGTGGCTTCCTCGGCCTTCATCTCCAGTGACTCTTCGCTCCAGTATTTATTATATTTTCCAAAATATTCTCCGTAAATTTTCAGCTCATTCTGAGAACTTTTATTTCTGCACAAAAACAACACCACGGTAGTTCTCTGAAAACAGCGTTAGTCCGGGTTAGTTCCAATAAAATCATACCAAAATCATATAGAATTATTTTAAATATGACATGAATACTTCATAAATTATAGATATGTTGGAGACATATCAGAATCCCCAAGCTTAATTCCTGCTCGTCCTCGAGTAGGTAAATGATAAAAGGAATAATTTATGAAGTGTGAATGCTGCCTAACATATTTATCAATGCAATCTTCTTATTGTGGCAAGAATATTCAGATCCATAAGACTCAAAACAAAAGCTTAATGTTGACATAAAAACAGTAATATTTCAAGCATTCTAACAAAGCAATTGTGTCTCTTCAAAATAACATGGCAAAAGAAAGTTATCCCTACAAAATCATATGGTCTGGCTATGCTCCATCTTCCCCACACAAAGTATTTATATCATGCACAACCCCGATGACAAGTCAAGCAATTGTTTGACACCTTTTATGTACTCAAACCTTTTCAACTCTTATGCAATACATGAGCGTGAGCCATGGATATAGCACTATAGGTGGAATAGAATATGGTGGAGGTTGTGAAGAAAAGGAGAAGATAGTCTCACATCAACTAGGTGTATCAACGGGTTATGGAGATGCCCATTAATAGATATCAATGTGAGTGAGTAGGGATTTCCATGCAACGGATGCACTAGAGCTAGAAGTGTATGAATGCTCAAAAATAAACTAAGTGGGTGTGCATCCAACTCACTTTCTCACGAAAACCTAGGGCAATTTGAGGAAGCCCATCATTGGAATATACAAGCCAAGTTCTATAATGAAAAATTCCCACTAGTATATGAAAGTGACAATATAGGAGACTCTCTATATGAAAAACATGGTGCTACTCAGCACACGTGTGGTAAAGGATAGTAGCATTGCCCCTTCTCTCTTTTCTCTCACATTTTTTTATTTCCCCTTTTTTCATTTTTTGGTGGGCATCTTTGGACACTTTTTTTATTTGGGATTCTCTAGCCTCTTTTATTTTTTTGTAAAGTCCGGAGACTCATCCCAACTTGTGAGGGAATCCTAGCTTCCATCATCCTTTCCTCACATGGGACAATGCTCTAATAATGATGATAATCACACTTTTATTTACTTACAAATCAAGAATTACACCTCGATACTCAAAATATGACTCTATATGAATGCCTCTGGTGGTGTACCGGGATGTGCAATGATCTAGCATAGCAAATGACATAAAAAACAGACAAGCCATGAAAAGATCATGCTAGCTATCTTATGATCATGCAAAGCAATATGACAATGATGATGCGTGTCATAAAAGGAACGGTGGAAGTTGCATGACAATATATCTCGGAATGGCTATGGAAATGCCATAATAGGTAGGTATGGTGGCTGTTTTGAGGAAGAATATATTGTGGGTTTATCGCACTGGTGAAAGCTGCGCGGTACTAGAGAGGCCAACAAAGGTGAAGGGTGAGAGTGCGTATAATCCATGGACTCACATTAATCATAAAGAACTTATATACTTATTGCAAAAGTCTATTTGTTATCGAAGCAAAGTATTAGACACATGCTCCTAGGAGAGAGGTTGGTAGGAGTTAACCATCACATGCTCCCGACCCTCACACAAAGGATGATAATCAATAAACAAATCATACTCCGACTTCGTTACATAACGGTTCACCGTACGTGCATGCTACGGGAATCAAAAACTTCAACACAAGTATCTCTTACTCTTCACAACTACTCACTAGCATGACTTTAATATCACCATCTTTATATCTCAAAACTTTATGCAATGAATCAAATTTCTCATAATATTCAATGCACTTCATATGATAGTTTTTATTATATCCCTCTAGGATGCCCATTATATTAGGACTATTCATAACCTAAGCAAATTACCATGCTGTTTTAGAGAATCTCAAAATAATATAAGTGAAGCATGAGAGTTCAAAAATTTCTATAAAATGAAACCACCGCCGTGCTCTACAAAGATATAAGTGAAGCACTAGAGCAAAAGACAAAACTACTTCAAAACATATAAGTGAAGATCAATGAGTAGTCAAACAATTAAGTAGCTATGTGAGGACTTTGTCTATATCTATCAATAAAGATTTTAAGATCTGAGTATTTTATTTAAACAGCAAGCAAAACAAAAATAGCACTCCAAGAATAGCACATATCATGTGAACAAATAAAAATTTAGGCTCAACACAGGCTAACCGGAAATTGTTGATGAAGAGATGTGTGATGCGTAGCATCCCCAAGCTTAGATGCTTGAGAGTTCTTGAAATATTTACTTGGGGTGCCTTGGGCATACCCAATCTTGAGCTTTTGTATCTCGTTCAATCCTCTCATATCCCGGTTTCACCTATTCTCAAAAACATCTTCCACACAAAACTTGAAAAGACCTCGTGAGATAGGTTAGTACACATAAGAATAAATCAACACTTAATGTACTGCCAAGACAAGTTTCATAATAATTTTCAAACATTAGGTACTGTATACTATCGTTTCCACAATTTATATCTACCAATATAGGCTATGGAAACTATAGGATAAGTAGATAACAAAACTATTACATCAATCTGCCCAAACAGAATAGTCTGTAGCAATTTATGAGAACAGTGTACTTATGTAAATAAAAACATTATTAAAACTTAGAAAATTCTATAAAATTTATACAAAAACACTGTGTAAAATTTTTAGAAACTTTCCACGTTCCAGTAAAATATGAAAATTCAAACACTACAGACAAAGTTTCTGTTTTCACACAGCACACATCAAAACATGCAATGCAAGCATCCTAAGACAATTATTGGAACTTTTTATTGAAGCACAAGATTATAAATAACATCTAACATATAAAAATAAAATAAAATGACGATCTATATTATGTGACGAATAAAAATATAGCTCCAAGTAAGATATACCAATAGTGTTGAAGACGAAAAAGAGGGGATGCCTTCCGGGTAATCCCCAAGATTAGACACTTGAGTTTTCCTTGAATATTACCTTGGGGTACCTTGGGCATCCCCAAGATTAGGTTCTTTTCACTCATTATTCTCCTCATATCGGTGTCTCACCCAAAACTTGAAAACTTCAATCACACAAAACTTAACGAAACTTTGTGAGAAGGGTTAGTGTAGTAAAGATAAATCATTCACTTAGGTACTGTCAAGAAAAGATTCATAATTGTTCCCACATGATACCTATTGTATTAAATCATTCACAAAATTTATATTACTCAATATAAGCTATAGGAACACTTGAAACAAGCAAACTATGCATGCAAAACAGAATCTGTCAAAAACAGAACAGTCTGTAAAGATCTGAATGATCACCATACTTCTCCGACTCTAAAAATTCTGAACAATTAGGGAAACTCAAGGAATTTGCATATAAATTTTTTGTAAAAATTTCATAATTTTTTGACTCTCCATTAAAATCATATAATTCATATACTGGACGCAAAACTTTCTGTTTTTGCACAGAATCAAACAAGCAAGTATCCACACTATCCCAAAGGCTTTACTTGACACTTTATTGAAACAAAAGACACAAAACATTATTAATACAGTAGATTAATCATGTGAATACATAAAAACAGAAAGTAAAAGTGGTGGGTTGTCTCCCAACAAGCGCTTTTCTTTAATGCCTTTTAGCTAGGCATGATGATTTCAATGATGCTCACATAGGAATAGTATTTGAAACATGCAAAAGAGCATCATGAACCTCATTACAAGCACATTTAAATCTAAACCACTTCCTATGCATAGGGATTTTGTGAGCAAACAATTTATGGGAGCAAGAATCAACTAGCATAGGAAGGCAAAACAAGCATAACTTCAAAACTTTGAACACATAGATTGGAAACTTGATATTATTGCAATTCCTACAAGCATAAGTTCCTCCCTCATAATAATTTTCAGTAGTATCCTGAAGGAATTCCACAATATAAACATCACATAAATCAATCTTTTCATGATCTACAAGCATAGAAAATTTATCACTCTCCACATAAGCATACTTCTTCTCATTCATAATAGTGGGAGAAAACTCAACAAAATAACTATCATATGACACTTGATTGACATAACCACTTTGAATATTAAAATCACAATGAAAAGATTCATGGTTGTCATTACTCTTTATAGCATACGTGTCATCACAATAATCATCATAGATAGGAGGCATGTCATAATCATAATAGTTTTGTTCATCAAAACTTGGGGGACTAAAAATATCTTCTTCATCAAATATAGCATCCCCAAGCTTGTGGCTTTGCATATCATTAGCATCATGAATATTCAGATAATTCATACTAACAACATTGCAATCATGCTCATCACTCAAAGATTTAGTTCCAAACATTTCCATAACTTCTTCTTCTAACACTTGAGCACAATTTTCCTTCCCATCGTTTTCACGAAAAACATTGAAAACATGAAGCATATGAGGCAACCTCAATTCCATTTTTGTAGTTTTCTTTTATAAAACCAAACTAGTGAAAAACAAGAAACAAAAAGATTTGATGGCAAGATCTAAACAAATACCTTCAAGCACTCACCTCCCCGGCAACGGCGCCAGAAAAGAGCTTGATGTCTACTACACAACCTTCTTCTTGTAGACTCGTGTTGGGCCTCCAAGCATAGAGTTTTGTAGGACAACAACAATTTTACCTCAAGTGGATGACCTACGGTTTATCAATCCGTGGGAGGTGTAGGATGAAGATAGTCCCTCTCGAACAACCCTGCAACCAAATAACAAAGTCTCTTGTGTCCCCAACACACCCAATACAATGGTAAATTGTACAGGTGCACTAGTTCGGAGAAGAGATGGTGATACAAGTGCAATATGGATGGTAGATATAGGTTTTTGTAATCTGAAAATATAAAAACAGCAAGGTAACAAATAGTAAACAGCAAGCAATACGTTGTATAAATGCTTGGAAACAAGGCCTAGGGTCCATACTTTCACTAGTACAATTTCACTCAACAATATTGGCATAGTTGAATCATATGTAAGTACCTCTCATGCGACAAAGAGTTCACTCCGAAGTCACAAATAGCGGAGAACTAACGAAGAAATTATTGTAGGGTACGAACCCACCTCAAAATTATCTTTTCTAATCAATCTTATGAGCTATCCCTATAAGTGTCCCGGACAGCCCTAGAGTTCTTACTAAAATAACACCTTAAGATACACATCAACCAAAACCCTAATGCCACCTAGATACTCCAATGTCATCACAAGTACCCATGGGCTTGATCATACGATATGCATCACACAATTTTAGATTCATCATGTTCAATATATTGGAAATATGCCCTAGAGGCAATAATAAAATGGTTATTATTGTATTTCCTTGTTCATGATAATTGTCTATCGTTCATGCTATAATTGTGTTAACCGGAAACCGTAATGCATGTGTGAATACATAGACCACAACGTGTCCCTAGTGATCCTCTAGTTGGCTAGCTCGTTGATCAATAGATGGTCATGGTTTCATGACCATGGACATTGGATGTCATTGATAACGGGATCACATCATTAGGAGAATGATGTGATGGACAAGACCCAATCATAAGCATAGCACAAGATCGTGTAGTTCGTCTGCTGAAGTTTTTCTAATGTCAAGTATCGTTTCCTTAGACCATGAGATTGTGCAACTCCTGGATACCGTAGGAATGCTTTGGGTGTGCCAAACGTCACAACGTAACTGGGTGGCTATAAAGGTGCACTATGGGTATCTCCGAAAGTATATGTTGGGTTGGCATGAATCGAGACTGGGATTTGTCACTCTGTGTGACGGAGAGGTATCTCTGGGCCCACTCGGTAAGACATCATCATAATGAGCTCAATGTGACTAAGGAGTTAGCCACGGGATGATGTTTTAAGGAACAAGTAAAGAGACTTGCCGGTAACGAGATTGAACAAGGTATAGGGATACCGACGATCGAATCTCGGGCAAGTATCATACCGGTAGACAAAGGGAATTGTATACGGGATTGATTGAATCCCCGACATCGTGGTTCATCCGATGAGATCATTGTGGAGCATGTGGGAACCAACATGGGTATCCTGATCCTGCTGTTGGTTATTGACCGGAGAGGTGTCTCAGTCATCTCTACATGTCTCCCGAACCCGTAGGGTCTACACGTAGGTTTATAGGGAAATGGTATACGTGATTACTGAAGGTTGTTCGGAGTCCCGGATGAGATCCTGGACGCCACGAGGAGCTCCGGAATGGTCCGTAGGTAAATACTGATATATAGGAAGTCCTATTTTGGTCATCGGAAAGTTTTCGGGCTCATCGATAGTGTACCGGGAGTGCCGGGAGGGTGCCGGAGGACCCCCGGGAGGGGTGTGACGACCAAAGGACCTTATGGGCTGTTAGATAAAGTGTGCCAGCCCTTATTAGGCTGGAAATACCTTTGCTAAAGGCCCATGCGCACAAGGATAAAGAGATAAGGCAAAAAGGAGTTTGAAAGGAGGAGATCCACCTCCCTTGTGGGAGGTGGACTCCTCCCCTAGCTCAGCCGAACCTCTCCTCCTTGGAGGAGGGGCCAAGGCAGCCATCCCTCTCCCTCCTCCTATATATACTTTAGGTTTTGGCTGTTTTGAGACAAGATTTGATCTCTCTCTCCCATGGCGCAGCCCTACCTCTCTTCTTCCTCCTCCGCAGTGCTTAGGCGAAGCACTGCCGGAATACCTTGCTGCTCCACCTCCACCATGCCGTCGTGCTGCTTTTGGAGCTCTTCCCCAACCTCTCCCTCCTCCTTGCTGGATCAAGGCGCGGGATACGTCACCGGGCTGTACGTGTGTTGAACGCAGAGGCGCCATTGTTCGGCGCTAAGATTGGAGTCCACCGTGATCTGAATCGCTACGAGTACGACTCCACCAACCACGTTCTTGTAATGCTTCCGCTTAGCGATCTTCAAAGGTATGAGGATGCAATCTCTCCCCACTCGTTGCTGGTTTCTCCATAGATAGATCTTGATGATCTTAGGATTTTTTTGATTTACTACTACGTCTCCCAACAGTGGCATCATGAGCTAGGTCTATGCGTAGAATCTATGCACGAGTAGAACACAAAGTTGTTGTGGGCGTCGATCTTGTTAATTTGCTTACCAGTACTAGTCTTATCTTTATTCGGCGGTATTGTGGGATGAAGCAGCCCAAACCAACTTTACACGTACGCTTACGTGAGATCGGTTCCACCGCCTGACATGCACTTGTTGCATAAGGTGGCTAGTGGGTGTCTGTCTCTCCCACCTTAGTCCGATTGGATTCGATGAAAAGGGTCCTTATGAAGGGTAAATAGCAATTGGCATATCATGTTGTGGTTTTGGTGTAGGTAAGAAACGTTCTTGCAAGAAACCTAAAGCAGCCACGTAAAACTTGCAACAACAAATTAGAGGACGTCTAACTTGTTTTTGCAGCATGTGCCTTGTGATGTGATATGGCCAGAGAATGTAATGTGATGCATTGTGATGTATGAGATTGAACATGTTCATGTAATAGGATTCACGACTTGCATGTCGATGAGTATGACAACTGGCAGGAGCCATAGGAGTTGTCTTAATTTATTGTATGACCTGCATGTCAATCAAGATTGCCATGTAATTACTTTTCTTTATTGCTAAACGTTAGCCATAGTAGTAGAAGTAATAGTTGGCGAGACAACTTCATGAAGACACGATGATGGAGATCATGATGATGGAGATCATGGTGTCATGCCGGTGACAGTGATGATCATGGTGCCCCGAAGATGGAGATCAAAGGAGCAAGATGATATTGGCCATATCATGTCACTATATTGATTGCATGTGATGTTTATCATGTTTACATCTTATTTGCTTAGAACGACGGTAGCTAAATAAGATGATCTCTCAATAAAATTTCAAGAAATGTGTTCACCCTAACTGTGCACCATTGCTATGGATCGTTGTTTCGAAGCACCACGTGATGATCGGGTGTGATAGGTTCTAACGTTCGCATACAATGGGTGTAAGCCAGATTTAGACATGCAATATACTTAGGTTGACTTGACGAGCCTAGCATGTACAAACATGGCCTCGGAACACGGAAGACCGAAAGGTCGAACATTAGTCGTATAGAAGATTCGATCAACATGGAGATGTTCACCATGAACGACTAGTCCGTCTCACGTGATGATCGGACACGGGCTAGTTGACGTGGATCATGTGTCACTTGGATGACTAGAGAGATGTCTATCTATGTGGGAGTTCATTAAATAATTTTATTATGTGAACGTAATTATCATGAACTTAGTCTAAAATTGTCGTTACAATCTATATTGTAGATCAATGGCCAACGCTAATGTCACCCTCAACTTCAACGCGTTCCTAGAGAAAACCAAGCTGAAAGATGATGGAAGAAACTATGCAGACTGGGTCCGTAGCTTGAGGATCATCCTCATAGCTTCCAAAAGATTGTATGTCCTTGATGCACTGCTAGGTGACCCACCCATTTTCCCAGCGGACCAAGACGTTACGAATGCTTGGCAGTCATGCTGCGATGATTACTCCCTTGTTCAGTGCAGCATGCTTTACAGTTTAGAACCGGGGCTCCAAAAGCATTTTGAGCAACACGGAGCATATGAGATGTTCTAAGAGATGAAACTGGTTTTCCAAGCTCATGCCCAGGTCGAGAGATATGACGTCTCCGACAAGATCTTCAGCTGTAAGATGGAGGAGAATAGTTCTGTGAGTGAGCACATACTCAAAATGTCTGGGTTGCATAACCGCTTGACTCAGCTGGGAGTTAATCTCCGGGATGACTCGGTCATTGACAGAATCCTCCAGTCGCTTCCACCTAGCTACAAGAGCTTTGTGATGAACTACAACATGCAAGGTATGGAGAAGTCCATTCCCGAGTTGTACTCGATGCTGAAATCAGCGAAGGTCGAGATCAAAAAGGAGCATCAAGTGTTGGTGGTGAATAAGACCACTAGTTTCCAGAAAGGCAAGGGTAAGAAGAACTTCAAGAAGGACGGCAAAGTTGTTGCCGCGCCCGGTAAACAAGTTGTCGGGAAGAAGAACAAGAATGGACCCAAGCCTAAGACTGAGTGCTTTTATTGCAAGGGTACCAGTCACTGGAAGCGGAACTGCCCCAAGTACTTAGCAGATAAGAAGGCCGACAACGTTTAAGGTATATGTGATATACTTGTTATTGATGTGTACCTAACCAGCGCTCGTAGTAGCTCCTGGGTATTTTATACCGGTGCAGTTGCTCACATTTGTAACTCTAAGCAGGAGCTGCGGAATAAGCGGAGACTGGCAAAGGACGAGGTGATGATGCGCGTCGGGAATGGTTCCAAGGTTGATGTGATTGCTGTCGGCATGCTACCTCTACATCTACCTTCGGTATTAGTTTTAAACCTTAATAATTGTTATTTAGTACCAGCTTTGAGCATGAACATTGTATTTGGATCTCGCTTGATGCGAGATGGCTACTCATTTAAATCTGAGAATAATGGTTGTTCTATTTATATGAGAGAAATGTTTTATGGTCATGCCCCGCTGGTCAATGGTTTATTTTTGATGAATCTTGAACATGATGTTACACATGTCCATAGTGTGAGTACCAAAAAGTGTAAAGTTGATAACGAGAGTCCCACTTACATGTGGCACTGCCGCCTTGGTCATATTGGTGTCAAACGCATAAAGAAGCTCCATGCTGATGGACTTTTGGAGTCTCTTGATTTCAAATCATTTCACGCGTGCGAACCATGCCTCATGGGCAAGATGACCAAGACTCTGTTCTCCGGAACAATGGAGCGAGCAACTGACTTGTCGGAGATAATACATACCGATGTATGCGGTCCAATGAGTGTCGAGGCTCGCGGTGGCTACCATTATGTTCTCACCCTCACTGATGACTTCAGTAGATATGGGTATGTCTACTTAATGAAACACAAGTCTAAAACCTTTGAAAGGTTCAAGGAATTTTAGAGTGAGGTAGAGAATCAACGTGACAGGAAAATAAAGTGCCTACGATCTGATCGTGGTGGAGAATATTTAAGTCACGAGTTTGGCACGCACCTAAGGAAATGTGGAATTGTTTCACAACTCACATCGCCTGGCACACCTCAGAGAAATGGTGTGTCTGAACGTCGTAATCACACTCTATTGGATATGGTGCAATATGTGATGTCTCTTACCGACTTACCGCTATCATTTTGGGGATATGCATTAGAGACTGCCACATTCACTTTAAATAGGGCACCGTCAAAGTCAGTTGAGACGACACCGTATGAATTATTGTTTGGAAAGAAACCTAAGCTGTCGTTTCTAAAAGTTTGGGGATGCGATGCTTATGTGAAGAAACTTCAACTTGAGAAGCTCGAACCCAAAGCGGAAAAGTGCATCTTCATAGGATATCCCAAGGAGACTATTGGGTATACCTTCTACCTCAGATCCGAAGGCAAAGTCTTTGTTGCCAAGAATGGATCCTTTCTCGAGAAAGAGTTTCTCTCAAAAGAAGTAAGTGGGAGGAAAATAGAACTTGATGAGGTAATTATACCTTCACTCGAACCGGAGAGTAGCGCATCACGGGAAGTCGTTTCCGTTGAGCCTACACCAGCTGGAGAGGAAGTTAATGATGATGATCATGAAACTTCAGATCAAGTTACTATTGAACGTCGAAGGTCCACTAGGACATGTTCCGCACCAGAGTGGTATGACAACCCTTTCCTGGAGATCATGTTGTTGGACAACGATGAACCTTTGAACTATGAAGAAGCGATGGGTGGCCCGGATTCCAACAAATGGCTTGAAGCCATGAAATCCGAGATAGGATCCATGTATGAGAACAAAGTATGGACTTTGGTGGACTTGCCTGATGATAAGCGAGCCATTGAAAATAAATGGATCTTTAAGAAGAAGACTGACACGGATGGTAATGTGACCGTCTATAAGGCTCGGCTTGTCGCTAAGGGTTATCGACAAGTTCAAGGAGTTGACTATGATGAGACTTTCTCACCCGTAGCGATGTTGAAGTTTGTCCGAATCATGTTAGCAATTGTCGTATTTTATGATTATGAGATCTAGCAAATGGATATCAAAACGACATTCCTTAATGGCTTCCTCAAGGAAGAACTGTATATGATGCAACCGGAAGGTTTTGTCGATCCTAAAGATGCTAAGAAAGTATGCAAGCTCCAGCGCTCCATCTATGGGCTGGTGCAAGCATCTCGGATTTGGAACATTCGCTTTAATGAGGTGATTAAAGCGTTTGGGTTTGTGCAGGTTTATGGAGAACCCTGTATTTACTAGAAAGTGAGTGGGAGCTCTCTAGCATTTCTCATATTATATGTGGATGACATACTGATAATGGGAAATGATATAGAACTTTTGGAAAGTGTAAAGATCTACTTGAATAAATGTTTTTCAATGAAGGACCTTGGAGAAGCTGCTTACATATTAGGTATTAAGTGTTGGGAGACGTAGTAGTAAATCAAAAATTTTCCTACGCGTTCACCAAGATCCATCTATGGAGAAACCAGCAACGAGCAAGGAGAGATTGGATCTTCATACCTTTGAAGATCGCTAAGCGGAAGCGTCACAAGAACGCGGTTGATGGAGTCGTACTCGCAGCGATTCAGATCGCGGTAGATCCCATCAAGTGCCGAACGGACGGCACCTCCGCGTTCAACACACGTGCAGCTCGGTGACGTCTCCAACACCTTGATCCATCAAGGAGGAAGGAGAGGTTGGGGAAGGGCTCCAACAGCAGCACGACGGCGTGGTGGTGGTGGAGTAGCAAGGTATTCCGACAGGGCTTCGCCTAAGCGCTGCGGAGGAGGAAGAAGAGAGGTAGGGCTTCGCCGTGAGAGAGAGAGATCAAATCCTGTCTCAAAACATCCAAAACCTCAAGTATATATAGGAGGAGGGACGTGGAGGGCTGTCTTGGCCTCTACTCCAAAGAGGAGATGGCCGGCCGAATTAAAGGGAGAGTCCACCTCCCACAAGGGAGGTGGATCTCCTCCTTTTAAATCCTTTTTGCCTTATCTCCTTATCTCCAGCCACATGGGCCCACATAGATGGTCTTGGCCGACCCAATATGGGCTGGCACACCTCCTCTAAGGGCCCATGAGGTCCTTTGGTCGTCACACCCCTCTCGGGGGTCCTCCGGCACCCTCCCGGCACTCCCGGTACACTACCGATGAGCCCGAAAACTTTCCGGTGACCAAAACTGGACTTCCTATATATCAATCTTTACCTCCGGACCATTCCGGAGCTCCTCGTGACGTCCGGGATCTCATCCGGGACTCCGAACAACCTTCGGTAATCACGTATACCTTTTCCCTATAACCCTAGCGTCATCGAACCTTAAGTGTGTAGACCCTACGGGTTCGGGAGACACGTAGACATGACCGAGACACCTCTCCGGTCAATAACCAACAGCGGGATCTGGATACCCATGTTGGCTCCCACGTACTCCACGATGATCTCATCGGATGAACCACGATGTCGGGGATTCAATTAATCCCGTATACAATTCCCTTTGTCTATCGGTATGGTACTTGCCCGAGATTCGATCGTCGGTATCCCTATACCTTGTTCAATCTCGTTACCGGCAAGTCTCTTTACTCGTTCCATAATACATCATCCCGTGGCTAACTCCTTAGTCACATTGAGCTCATTATGATGATGTCTTACCGAGTGGGCCCAGAGATACCTCTCCGTCACACGGAGTGACAAATCCCAGTCTCGATTCGTGCCAACCCAACAGATACTTTCGGAGATACCCGTAGTGCACCTTTATAGCCACCCAGTTACGTTGTGACGTTTGGCACACCCAAAGCATTCCTACAGTATCCGGGAGTTGCACAATCTCATGGTCTAAGGAAACGATACTTGACATTGAAAAGCTTTAGCAAACGAACTACACGATCTTGTGCTATGCTTAGGATTGGGTCTTGTCCATCACATCATTCTCCTAATGATGTGATCCCGTTATCAACGACATCCAATGTCCATGGTCATGAAACCGAGACCATCTATTGATCAACGAGCTAGCCAACTAGAGGCTCACTAGGGACACGTTGTGGTCTATGTATTCACACATGTATTACGGTTTCCGGTTAACACAATTATAGCATGAACAATAGACAATTATCATGAACCATGAAATACAATAATAACCAATTTATTATTGCCTCTAGGGCATATTTCCAACAGTCTCCCACTTGCACTAGAGTCAATAATCTAGTTCACATCACCATGTGATTAACACTTACATCACCATGTGATCATATCATCATGTGATTAACACCCAATAAGTTCTGGGGTTTCTTCATGTTCTGCTTGTGGAAGAGGTTTTTAGTCAACGGGTCTGCGACATTCACATCCGTGTGTACCTTGCAAACTTTCCATGTCATAGTTGTAGATACTGCTCCCACGCTCCACTTGGAGCTATTCCAAATGGCTGCTCCACTATACGTAGCCAGATTTCTACTAAGAGTCATCCGGATTGGAGTTAAAGCTTGCATCATCGTAACCCTTTACGATGAACTCTTTATCACCTCCATAATCGAGAAATATTTCCTTAGTTCTCAAGTTACTAAGGATAACTTTGACCATTGTCCAGTGATCCACTCTTGGATTACTCTTGTACCCCTTGACAGACTCATGGCAAGGCACACACAGGTGCGGTACACAGCATGGCATACTATATAGAGCCTATGGCTAAAGCATAGGAGATGACACTCATCTTTTCTTTATCTTCTGCCGTGGTCAGGTATTGAGTCTTACTCAATTTCACACCTTACAATACAGTCAAGAACTCCTTCTTTGACCCATCTATTTTGAACTCCTTCAAAAACTTGTCAAGGTATGTCTTCGTCGAAAAAACTTATCAAGCGAATTGATCTATCCCTATAGATCTTGATGCTCAATAAAATAGTAGCTTTATCTGGGTCTTCCTTTGAAAAAACTCTTTTCAAACAACCCTTCATGCTCTTCCAGAAATTCTACATCATTTCCGATCAATAATATGTCAACTACATATTCTTATAAGAAATTCTATAGTGCTCCCACTCACTTTCTTGCAAATACAAGTTTCTCATAAACTTTGTATAAACTTAAACACTTTGATCACCTCATCAAAGCATATATTCCAACTCCGACATGCTTGCTCCAGTCCATAGAAGGATCGCTGGAGTTTGCATATTATTAGCATCCTTAGGATTGACAAAACCTTCTGGTTGTATCACATACAACTCTTCCTCACAAAAACCATTACGGAAACCTTGTTTTGTCATCCATCTGCCAGATTTCATAATCGAAAAATGCAGCAACTGCTAACAAAATTTTAATAGACTTTTAGCATCGCTACAGATGAGACAATCTCATCGCAGTCAACTCCTTGAACTTGGCGGAAACTTCTTTGCGACAAGTCGAGCTTTATAAACGGTGACATTTCACCATTAGCGTCTATGATTATCTCAAAGGTCCATTTGTACTCAATGACCCGCCATTCAACAGGCAAGTCTACCAAAGTCCATACTTGGTTTTCATACATGGATCCTTTCTCGGATTTCATGGCTCCTAGCCATTTGTTGGAATCCGGGCCCACCATCGCTTCTCCATAGTTCGTAGGTTCATCGTTGTCCAACAACATGATTTCCAAGACAGGGTTGTCGTACTACTCAGGAGCAGTACGCGTCCTTGTCGACCTACGAGGTTCAATAGTTACTTGATCCGAAGCTTCATGATCATCATCATTAACTTCCTTTTCAACTGAGTAGGCTCTACAGAAACATCTTTCTGTGTTGCGCTATTCTCTGGTTGAAACAAAGGTTCAACAATGTTATCAAGTTCTATCTTCCTCCCACTCAATTCTTTCGAGAGAAACTCTTTCTCAAGAAAGGACCCATTCTTAGCAACAAACACCTTTTGCGCTTGGATCTGAAATAGAAGGTATACCCAATGTCTCATTAGGGTATTCTATGAAGATACATTTGTCTGCTTTGGGTTCGAGCTCGCTAGCTGAAAAACCCATTTTCACATAAGCGTCGCAGCCCCAAACATTAAGAAATGACAGCTTAGGCTTCTGTCAAACCATAATTCTCACGGTGTCATCTCAACAGACTTAGATGGTGCCCTATTAAAGTGAATGGATTTGTCTTTAATGCATAACCCCATAATGATAGTGGTAAAACGATAAGAGACATCATAGTACTCACTATATCCAATAGAGCACGACTATGACGTTCGAACACACCATCACACTATGGTGTTCCAGGAGGCGTGAGCTGTGAAACAATTTCCACATTGTCTAAAATTGCATACCAAACTCGTAACTTAGATATTCACCTCCATGATCATATCATAGACATTTATCTTCTTGTCACGATGATCTTTAACTTCACTCTGAAACTCCTTGAACCTTTCAAACATTTCAGATTCGTGTTTCATTAAGTAAATATCCCTATATTTACTCAAATCATCAGTGAAGGTAAAGAAAAAGAACGATATCCACTGTGTGTTTCAACACTCATTGGACCACATACATCAACATGTATTATTTCCAATAAGCCACTTGCCCGCTCCATCATATTGGATGACGGGGTCTCAGTCATCTTGCCCAAGAGGCATGGCTCGCATGTCTCAACCGATTCGAAATCGAGTGAGTCAAAAATCCATCATCATGGAGTTTCTTCATGCGATTTATACCAATATGACATTTAGCGGCAGTGCCACAAGTATGTGGTACTATCATTATTACCTTTATATATTTTTGGTACCAACGTTATGAACATGTGTACTACTACGATCATGATTCGATAAACCATTCCGAGTGGGTGCATGACCATTGAAGGCATTATCCATGTAAATAGAATAACCATTATTCTCTAACTTATATGAATAACCGTATTGCACTAATCATGATCTAATCACGTTCATGCTCAACGCAAACACCAAATAACATTTATTTAGGTTTATCACAAATCCCGAAGGTAGAGAGAGCGTGCGATGGTGATCACATCAATCTTGGAAACACTTCCAACACACATCGTCACCTTTCACCTAGCTAGTCTCCGTTTATTCCGTAGCTTTTATTTCGAGTTGCTAGCACTTAGCAACCGAACCGGTATCCAATACCCAGGTGCTACTAGGAGTACCAGCAAGGTACACATCACTAACACGTATATCAAATATACCTCCATTGACATTACCCGCCTTCTTATCTACCAAGCATCTAGGGTTTTTCCGCTTCAGCGAACATTCTCCTCATAACAGAAGCACTTAGTCTCGGGTTCGGGCTCAACCTTGGGTTTCTTCACTAGAGCAACAACTGGCTTGCCATTCCTGAAGTTTTCCCTTCTTGCCCTTGCCCCTTTTGAAACTAGTGGTTTAACTTAACCATCAACACTTGATGCTCCTTCTTGATTTCTACCTTCGTGGTGTCAAACATCACGAACAACTCAGGGATCATCTTATCCATCCCTGGCATGTTATAGTTCATCACGAAGCTCTAGTAGCTTGGTGGCAGTGACTTGGAGAACTGCATTAATCACTATCTCATCTGGAAGATTAACTCCCACTTGATTCAAGTGATTGTAGCACCCAGACAATCTGAGCACACGCTCACCGATTAAGCTATTCTCCTTTATCTTGTAGACAAAGAATCTTGTTGGAGGTCTCATACCTCTCAACATAGGCACGAGCCTGAGATCACAATCTCAGCTCCTAGAACATCTCATATGTTCCGTGACGTTCAAAACGTTTTGGAGCCTCAATTCTAAGCCGCAATGCATGACGCATTGAACTATCATGTAGTCACCAAAAAGTGCCTGTCATATGTTCACAACATCTACAGACAACACTTGAGGGAGTGGTGCAATTAGCGGTACATCAAAAAACATAAGCTTTCTGTGCAGCAATGAGGACAATCCTAAGATCACGGACCCAGTCCGCATTATTGCTACCATCAACTTTCAACTTACTTTTCTCTAGGATTGTATCAATAAAACTGTGGAGCTACAGCGCGAGCTATCTACGACATAATTTGCAAGGACATTTTTAGACTAAGTTCATGATAATTAAGTTCACTTAATCAAATTATTAATGAACTCCCACTTAGATAGACATCTCTCTAGTCTTCCAAGTGATACATGATCCATGTCAACTAGCCCGTGTCCGATCATCACGTGAGACGGACTAGTCATCCATGGTGAACATCTCTATGTTGATCGTATCTTCTATACGACTCATGTTCGACCTTTCGGTCTTCCGTGTTCCGAGGCCATGTCTGTACATGCTAGGCTCGTCAAGTCAACCTAAGTGTTTCGCATGTGTAAATCTGGCTTACACCCGTTGTATGCGAACGTTAGAACCTATCACACCCGATCATCACGTGGTGCTTCGGAACGACGATCCTTAGCAACGGTGCACAGTTAGGGTGAACACCTTTCTTGAAATTTTATTGAGAGATCATCTTATTTACTACCGTCGTTCTATGCAAATAAGATGTAAACATGATAAACATCACATGCAATCAATATAGTGACATGATATGGCCAATATCATCTTGCTCCTTTGATCTCCATCTTCGGGGCACCATGATCATCACTGTCACCGGCACGACACCATGATCTCCATCATCATGATCTCCATCATTGTGTCTTCATGAAGTTGTCTCGCCAACTATTACTTCTACTACTACAACTAACGTTTAGCAATGAAGTAAAGTAATTACATGGCATTTATGATTGACACGCAGGTCATACAATAATATAAGACAACTCCTATGGCTCTTGCCGGTTGTCATAGTCATCGACATGCAAGTCGTGAACCCTATTACAAGAACATGATCAATCTCATACATCACAATGCATCACATCACATCCTTTTGGCCATATCACATCACACGGCATATGCTGCAAAAACAAGTTAGACGTCCTCTAATTTGTAGTTGCAAGTTTTTACGTGGTTGCTATAGGTTTCTAGCAAGAACGTTTCTTACCTACGTCAAAACCACAACGTGATATGCCAATTGCTATTTACCCTTCATAAGGACCCTTTTCATCGAATCCAATCCGACTAAGGTGGGAGAGACAGACACCCGCTAGCCACCTTATGCAACTAGTGCATGTCAGGCGGTGGAACCGGTCTCACGTAAGCGTACGTGTAAGGTTGGTCCGGGCCGCTTCATCCCACAATACCGTCGAATCAAGATAAGACTAGTAACGGCAAGCATATTAACAAAATCGACGCCCACAACTACTTTGTGTTCTACTCGTGCATAGATTCTACGCATAGACCTAGCTCATGATGCCACTGTTGGGAGACGTAGTAGTAAATCAAAAATTTTCCTACGCGTTCACCAAGATCCATCTATGGAGAAACCAGCAACGAGCAAGGAGAGATTGGATCTTCATACCTTTGAAGATCGCTAAGCGGAAGCGTCACAAGAACGCGGTTGATGGAGTCGTACTCGCAGCGATTCAGATCGCGGTAGATCCGATCAAGTGCCGAACGGACGGCACCTCCGCGTTCAACACACGTGCAGCTCGGTGACGTCTCCAACACCTTGATCCAGCAAGGAGGAAGGAGAGGTTGGGGAAGGGCTCCAACAGCAGCACGACGGCGTGGTGGTGGTGGAGTAGCAAGGTATTCCGACAGGGCTTCGCCTAAGCGCTGCGGAGGAGGAAGAAGAGAGGTAGGGCTTCGCCGTGAGAGAGAGAGATCAAATCCTGTCTCAAAACATCCAAAACCTCAAGTATATATAGGAGGAGGGACGTGGAGGGCTGGCTTGGCCTCTACTCCAAAGAGGAGATGGCCGGCCGAATTAAAGGGAGAGTCCACCTCCCACAAGGGAGGTGGATCTCCTCCTTTTAAATCCTTTTTGCCTTATCTCCTTATCTCCAGCCACATGGGCCCACATAGATGGTCTTGGCCGACCCAATATGGGCTGGCACACCTCCTCTAAGGGCCCATGAGGTCCTTTGGTCGTCACACCCCTCTCGGGGGTCCTCCGGCACCCTCCCGGCACTCCCGGTACACTACCGATGAGCCCGAAAACTTTCCGGTGACCAAAACTGGACTTCCTATATATCAATCTTTACCTCCGGACCATTCCGGAGCTCCTCGTGACGTCCGGGATCTCATCCGGGACTCCGAACAACCTTCGGTAATCACGTATACCTTTTCCCTATAACCCTAGCGTCATCGAACCTTAAGTGTGTAGACCCTACGGGTTCGGGAGACACGTAGACATGACCGAGACACCTCTCCGGTCAATAACCAACAGCGGGATCTGGATACCCATGTTGGCTCCCACGTACTCCACGATGATCTCATCGGATGAACCACGATGTCGGGGATTCAATTAATCCCGTATACAATTCCCTTTGTCTATCGGTATGGTACTTGCCCGAGATTCGATCGTCGGTATCCCTATACCTTGTTCAATCTCGTTACCGGCAAGTCTCTTTACTCGTTCCATAATACATCATCCCGTGGCTAACTCCTTAGTCACATTGAGCTCATTATGATGATGTCTTACCGAGTGGGCCCAGAGATACCTCTCCGTCACACGGAGTGACAAATCCCAGTCTCGATTCGTGCCAACCCAACAGATACTTTCGGAGATACCCGTAGTGCACCTTTATAGCCACCCAGTTACGTTGTGACGTTTGGCACACCCAAAGCATTCCTACAGTATCCGGGAGTTGCACAATCTCATGGTCTAAGGAAACGATACTTGACATTGAAAAGCTTTAGCAAACGAACTACACGATCTTGTGCTATGATTAGGATTGGGTCTTGTCCATCACATCATTCTCCTAATGATGTGATCCCGTTATCAACGACATCCAATGTCCATAGTCATGAAACCGAGACCATCTATTGATCAACGAGCTAGCCAACTAGAGGCTCACTAGGGACACGTTGTGGTCTATGTATTCACACATGTATTACGGTTTCCGGTTAACACAATTATAGCATGAACAATCGACAATTATCATGAACCATGAAATACAATAATAACCAATTTATTATTGCCTCTAGGGCATATTTCCAACATTAAGATCTATAGAGATATATCGAAACGCCTCATAGGTTTTTCACAAAGCACATACCTTGAAAAGATATTGAAGAAGTTCAATATGGATCAGCCAAGAAGGGGTTCTTGCCTGTGTTATAGGGTGTGAGATTGAGTATGACTCAATGCCCGACCACGACAAAGGATAGAGAAGAGATGAGTGTCATCCCCTATGCTTCAGCCATAGGCTCTATTATGTATGCCATGCTGTGTACCAGACCTTATGTGAACCCTGCCATAAGTTTGGTAGGGAGGTACCAAAGTGATCCCGGAGCAGAACATTGGACAGCGGTCAAGAATATCCTGAAGTACCTGAAAAGGACAAAGGACATGTTTCTCGTATATGGAGGTGCCGAAGAGCTTGTTGTAAAGGGTTATGTCGATGCTAGCTTCGACACAGATCCGAATGACTCCAAGTCGCAAACCGGATACGTGTATATTTTGAACGGAGGGGCAGTCAACTGGTGCAGTAGCAAGCAAAACATTGTGGCGGCATCTACATGTGAAGTGGAGTACATAGTTGCTTTGGAAGCAGCAAAGGAAGGAGTCTGGATGAAGGAGTTCATCACCAACCTAGGAGTGATTCCAAATGCGTCAGGCCCGATGACTCTATTCTATGATAACACTGGAGCTACTGCCCTTGCCAAGGAGCCCAGGTTTCACAAGAAGACAAGACACATCAAGCGCCGCTTCAACTCCATCCGTGATTACATTCGGGAGGGGGATATAGATATTTATAAAGTACATACGGATCTAAATGTCGCAGATCCGTTGACTAAACCTCTCTCACGAGCGAAACATGATCAACACCAGAATGCCATAGGTGTTCGATTTATCACAATGTAACTAGATTATTGACTCTAGTGCAAGTGGGAGACTGTTGGAAATATGCCCTAGAGGCAATAATAAAATGGTTATTATTGTATTTCCTTGTTCATGATAATTGTCTATTGTTCATGCTATAATTGTGTTAATGGAAACCGTAATGCATGTGTGAATACATAGACCACAACGTGTCCCTAGTGATCCTCTAGTTGGCTAGCTCGTTGATCAATAGATGGTCATGGTTTCATGACCATGGACATTGGATGTCGTTGATAACGGGATCACATCATTAGGAGAATGATGTGATGGACAAGACCCAATCATAAGCATAGCACAAGATCGTGTAGTTCGTCTACTGAAGCTTTTCTAATGTCAAGTATCGTTTCCTTAGACCATGAGATTGTGCAACTCCTGGATACCGTAGGAATGCTTTGGGTGTGCCAAACGTCACAACGTAACTGGGTGGCTAGAAAGGTGCACTATGGGTATCTCCGAAAGTGTCTATTGGGTTGGCATGAATCGAGACTAGGATGTGTGACGGAGAGGTATCTCTGGGCCCACTCGGTAAGACATCATCATAATGAGATCAATGTGACTAAGGAGTTAGCCACGGGATGATGTGTTACAAAATGAGTAAAGTGACTTGCCAGTAACGAGATAGAACAAGGTATTGGGATACCGACGATCAAATCTCGGGCAAGTATCATACCGGTAGACAAAGGGAATTGTATACGGGGTTGAATGAATCCCCGACATCATGGTTCATCCAATGAGATCATCGTGGAGCATGTGGGAACCAACATGGGTATCCAGATCCCGCTGTTGGTTATTGACCGGAGAGGTGTCTCGGTCACGTCTACGTGTCTCCCAAACCCGTAGGGTCTACACACTTATGGTTCGATGACGCTAGGGTTATAGGAAAATGGTATACGTGATTAACGAAGGTTGTTCGGAGTCCCGGATGAGATCCCAGACATCACGAGGAGCTCCGTCATGGTGCGGAGGTAAAGATTGATGTATAGGAAGTCCTGTTTTGGTCACCGGAAAGTTTTTGGGCTCATCGGTAGTGTACCCGGAGTGTCGGGAGAGTGCCGGAGGACCCTCGGGAGGGGTGTGTGTAGGAAATATGCCCTAGAGGCAATAATAAATTAGTTATTATCCTATTTCCTTGTTCACGATAATCGTTTATTATCCATGCTATAATTGTATTGAACGGAGACTTAGATGCATGTGTGGATACATAGACAAAACCATGTCCCTAGTATGCCTCTAATAGACTAGCTCGTTGATCAAAGATGGTTAAGGTTTCCTAGACATTGACATGATATGTCATTTGATAATGGGATCACATCATTAGGAGAATGATGGGATGGACAAGACCCAAACTACAAACGTAGCATATGATCGTGTCAGTTTAATGCTATTGTTTTCTACATGTCAAGTATCTGTTCCTATGACCATGAGATCATGCAACTCACTGACACCGGAGGAGTGCCTTGTGTGTATCAAACGTCGCAACATAACTGGGTGACTATAAAGGTACTCTACAGGTATCTTCAAGGGTGTCTGTTGGGTTGGCATGGATCAAGACTGTGATTTGTTACTCCGTGTGACGGAGAGGTATCTCAGGGCCCACTCGGTAATACAACATCACAACAAGCTTTGCAAGCAATGTGACTAAGTGTTAGTCACGGGATCTTGTATTACGGAACGAGTAAAGAGACTTGCCGGTAACGAGGTTGAACTAGGTATGGAGATACCGACGATCGAATCTCGGGCAAGTAACATACCGAAGAACAAAGGGAGCGTTATACGGGATTGACTGAATCCTTGACATAGAGGTTTGAACGATAAAGATCTTCGTAGAATATGTAGGAACCAATATGGTCATCTAGGGATCGCTATTGGTTATTGACCGTAGAGGTGTCTCGGTCATGTCTACATAGTTCTCGAACCTGCAGGGTCTGCACACTTAAGGTTTGGTGACGTTTCGGTAGTATAGAGTTATGTATGGTGGTGACCGAAGGTTGTTCGGAGTCCCGGATGATATCCAGGACGTCATGAGGAGCTCCGGAATGGTCCGAAGGTAAAGATTGATATATAGGAAGTCCCATTTTTGTCGCCGGAAAAGTTTCGGGCTAATCGGTAATGTACCGGGAGTGCCGGTAGTGTACCGGGAGACCACCGGGAGGGGTATTTCGACCGAAGAGGCTTCATGGGCTGTGGGAGAGTAACTACTACCCTTTTGTGGGCTGGTGGAAGTCCCACACAAGGCCCATGCGTCTGGGAGAAAAAGCCCAAAGGGAAAAAGGTGGAAAAAGGCCAAAAAAAGGAGGAATCCTAGTCCTACTAGGATTGGAGGAGGAGTCCTCCTCTCCTCCCCACTTTGGTCGACCCAAGGGCTGGATTTTTGGCAGCCAAGACTCCTCCTCCTCTCCTCCTATATATACTAGAGGATTTTAGGGTTTTGGCACAGAATTTTCAGCCACGTGCTACCCGTTCCTCTAGTGCATAGTTTCTCCTCTAGATCGGTTTTCTGCAGTACTTAGGCGAAGCCCTGCCGGAATAGCTCCACCACCATTGCCGCAGCGCCATCACGCTGCCGGAGAACTCTTCTACCTCTCCGCTCCCTCTTGCTGGATCAAGGAGGCGGAGATCGTCATCAAGCTGTACGTGTGCTAAACGCGGAGGTGCCGTCCGTTCGGCGCTAGATCGGAAGGACCGTGATGATATCGCGAGACGGATCGTGATGAGATCGCGGGACGGATCGTGATGAGTTCGCGGGACGGATCGTGATGAGATCGCGGGACGGATCATGATGAGTTCGCGGGAAGGATCATGATTGGATCGTGGGACGGATCGTGATGAGATTGCGGGACGCTCGGCGATTTGGATCGCGAAGACGTTCGACTACACCAACCGCGTTTCTTAACGCTTCCCGCTTAGCGATCTACAAGGGTATGTAGATCCACTCTCCCTCTCGTAGATGCTCATCACCATGGATAGATCTTGCGTGTGCATAGGAAATTTTTTGTTTCCCATGCAACGTTCCCCGACAGTGGCATCATGAGCTAGGTCTATGTGTAGATGAGATCTCGAGTAGAACACAAAAGGTTTGTGGGCGTTGATGCTTAGATTGCTTCCTCCCTTGGTCGGATTTTGGTTCAGCGGTATTGTGAGATGAAGCGTCCCAGACCAACATTACTCGTACGCTTACGAGAGACCAGTTCCCTCGACCGCTACTTGTTGCATAGATGGCTTGCGGGTGCTAGTTTCTATCACTTTAGTTGTGTCGGATTCGACAAAGGCGGTCCTTGAGAAGGTTGAAAATCAACTAGTGTATCACCGTTGTGGTTTTTGCGTAGATGAGAATTGTTCTTGCTAGATACCCGTAGCATCCACGTAAAACATGCAACAACAATTAGAGGACGTCTAACTTGTTTTTGCATGGTATGTTGTGATGTGATATGGCCAATGACATGATGTGATATATGTGATGTATGAGATGATCATGTGATGTATAGATTATCACGACTTGCATGTCGATGAGTACGGCAACCGACAGGAGCCATAGGGTTGTCTTTAATTATTGTATGACCTGCGTGTCAATCATTAAGTGCTATGTAATGCCTTACTTTATCGCTAAACGGTAGCAATAGTAGTAGAAGCATGGTGGGCGCGACAACCCCGATGGCGACATGTTGATGGAGATCAAGATGATGGAGATCATGGTGTCATACCGGTGACGATGGAGATCATGCTGGTGCTTTCATGATGGAGATCAAAAGCACAAGTTCATGGCCATATCATGTCACTTATGATTTGCATGTGATGTTAATCCTTTTATGCACCTTGTTTTGCTTAGGACGAGAGTAGCACTATAAGGTGATCCCTCACTTAAATTTCAAGATAAAATTGTGTTCTCCCCAAGTGTGCACCGTTGCGAAAGTTCGTCGTGTTGAGACACCACGTGATGATCGGGTGTGATAGACTCTACGTTCACATACAACGGGTGCAAGCCAGTGTTGCACATGCAGAACACTCGGGTTAAACTTGACAAGCCTAGCATGTACAGACATGGCCTCGGAACACAAGAGACCGGAAGGTCAAACATGAGTCATATAGTAGCTATGATCAACATGATGATGTTCACCATTGTAACCACCTCAGATCACGTGACGATCGGACTTGAGTTGGTGAATTTGGATCATGTATCACTCGGATGACCGGAGGGATGTCAATTTGAGTGGGAGTTCTTAAGTAATATGATTAATTGAACTCATTATCATGAACATAGTCAGTAGTGTCTTTGCAAAATTATGTTGTAGATTACTAGCTCACACTGTAGCTCCGTTGAATTTTATGTGTTCCTCGAGAAATAGAGTTGAAAGATGATGGTAGCAATATTGCGGACTGGCTCCGTGATCTGAGGATTGTCCTCATTGCTGCATAGAAGGCTTATGTCCTTAATGCACCACTCGGTGCACCAACCCCTCTAGCGTTGTTTGTAGATGTTGTGAACATCTGACAGGCACGTTTTGATAACTACTTGATAGTTTAGTGCATCATGCATTACAGCTTAGAATTGAGGCTCCGAAACGTTTTGAACATCATGGAACATATGAGATGTTCTAAGAGCTGAAATTAGGATCTCAGGCTCGTGCCCGTGTTGCGAGATATGAGATCTCCAACAAGATTCTTTTCCTATAAGATGAAAGAGAATAGCTCAATCGTTGAGCATGTGCTCATATTGTCTGGGTGCTACAATCGCTTGAATCGAGTGGGAGTTGATCTTCCAGATAAGATAGTGATTGATATAGTTCTCCAAGTCACTGTCACTAAAGCTACTAGAACTTGGTGATGAACTATAAAACGCCAGGGATAGAAATAATGATCCCCGAGCTATTCGCGATGTTTGACACCGCGAAGGTAGAAATCGAGAAGGAGCGTCAAAGTGTTGATGGTTAGTTAAAACCACTAGTTTCGAGAAGGGCAAGAGCAAGGAGGGAAACTTCATGGATAGCAAGTCAGTTGCTGCTCCAGTGAAGCAACCCAAAGTTGAACTCAAACCCGAGACTAAGTGCTTCGATTATGAGGAGAGCGGTCGCTGAAGCGGAACAACCCTAGATACTTGGTAGATAAGAAGGCTGGCAAACGTCAACAGAAGTATATTTGATATACGTGTTATTGATGTGTACCTTGCTAGTAATCCTAGTAGCACCTGGGTATTGGATACCGGTTCGGTTGCTAAATGTTAGTAAATCGAAATAAAAGCTACGAAATAAACGGAGAACTAGCTAAGTGTGAGGTGATGATGTGTGTTGGAAATGTTTCCAAGGTTGATGTGATCTACATCGCACGCTCTCTCTACCTTAGAGATTAGTGACGAACCTAAAATAAATGTTATTTTGTGTCTTTTGCGTTGAGCATGAACGTGATTAGATCATGTTCATTGCAACACGGTTATTCATTGAAGTTAGAGAATAATGGTTATTCTATTTACATGAATAATACCTTCAATGGTCATGCACCCAGTAAAAATGGTTTGTTGAAACTTGATCGTAGTAATACACATGTTCATAACATTGATGCCAAAAAGATACAAAGTTAATAATAATAGTACCACATACTTGTGGCACTGCCGCTAAATGTCATATTGGTATAAAACGCATGAAGAAACTCCATGCTGATGGATCTTTGGACTCATTCGATTTCGAATTGGTTGAGACATGCGAACCATGCCTCTTGGTCAAGATGACTAAGGACCCCGTTTTCTGTTTTGATGAAGCGGGCAAGTGATTTATTGGAAATGATACATGTTGATGTATGCAATCCAATGAGTCTTGTAGCGTGCGGTGGATATTGTTATTTTCTTACCTTCACTGATGATTTGAGTAGATATAGTGTATATTTACTTAATGAAACACAAGTCTGAATCGTTTGAATGGTTCAAGCAAATTCAGAGTGAAGTTTAAGATCATCGTGACAAGAAGATACGTTTGCGATATGATCGTGGAGGTGAATATCTAAGTTACGAGTTTGGCATACAACTTTAGACAATGTGAAAGTTGTTTTAGAACTCACGCCACCTGGAACACCATAGTGTGATGGTGTGTCCGAATGTCATAGTCGTGCTCTATTGGATATGGTGCGTGCTATGATGTCTATTATCGTTTTGTTACTATAATTTTGGGGTTATGCATTAGAGACAACAACATTCACTTTAAATAGGGCACCATCTAAATCCGTTGAGATGACACCGTGTGAAACTATGGTTTGGTAGAAACCTAAGCTGTCATTTCTTAATGCTTGGGGCTACGACGCTTGTGTGGAAAATGTTTTCACCTAATGAGCTCGAACCCAAAGCGAACAAATGCATCTTCATAGAATACCCTAAGAACAGTTGGGTGAACCTTCTATCTCAGATCCAAGCATAAAATGTTTGTTGCTAAAACTCGGTCCTTTCTCGAGAAAGGATTTCTCTTGAAAGAATTGAGTGGGAGGAGGATAGAACTTGATGAGGTTATTTGAACCTCTGCTTCAACCAGAAAGTAGCGCAGCGCAGAAAGATGTTTCTGTGAAGCCTACGTCAATTGAAGAGGAAGTTAATGATGATGATCATGAAGCTTCAGATCAAGCTACTATCGACCTACAAGGAAAAATAGAACTTGATGAGGTTATTGAACCTTTACTTCAACCAGAAAGTGGCGCAACACAGAAAGATGTTTCTGTGAAGCCTACGTCAGTTGAAGAGGAAGTTAATGATGATGATCATGAAGCTTCGGATCAAGTTACTATCGAACTTCGTAGGTCAACAAGGACGTGTACTGCTACTGAGCGGTACGACAACCCTGTCTTGAAGGTCATATTGTTGGACAACGATGAACCTACGAACTATGGAGAAGCGATGATGGGCCCGGAAACCAACAAATGGTTAGAGGCCATGAAATCCGAGAAAGGATCGATGTATGAAAACCAAGTATAGACTTTGGTGGACTTGCTCGTTGGACGGCTGGTCGTTAAAGTACAAATGGATCTTTAAAATGAAGACAGACGCTGATGGTAAATGTTACCATTTGTAAAGCTCGACTTGTTGCAAAGTTGTTTATGACAAGTTTAAAGAGTTGACTGTGATGAGACTTTCTCACTCGTAGCGATGCTAAAGTCTGTTGGAGTTATGTTAGCAGTTGCTGCATTTTTCAATTATGAAATCCGGCAGATGGATGCCAAAACATCGTTTCCTTCCTTAAGGAAAGGTTGTATGAGATACAACCAGAAGGTTTTGTCAGTCCTAAGGATGCTAAAAGATGTGCGAGCTTCAGTGATTCTTCTATGAACTAAAGCAAGTATCTCGGAGTTGGAATATACACTTTGATAAGGTGATCAAAGTTTTTGAGTCTATACAAAGTTTACGAGAAACTTGTATTTGCAATAAAGTGAGTGGGAGCACTATAAGAGTTTCTGATAAGTATATGTGGATGACATATTGCTATTCGGAAATGATGTAGAATTTCTGGAGAGCATAAACGGTTGTTTGAAAAGATTTTTTTAAAGGAAGACCTGGATAAAGCTACCTAATTGTTGAGCATCAAGATCTATAAAGATAGATCAAGATGTTTGATAAGACTTTCAATGAGTACATACCTTGACAAGATTTTGAAAGAGTTCAAAATGGATTAGTCAGAGAGAAGTGTTCTCGCCTACTTTGTAAGCTATGAAATTGAGTGAGACTCAAAGCTCGACCACGGCAGAAGAAAGAGAAAGGACGAATGTCGTCCCCTATGCCTTAGCCATAGGATCTGTATAGTATGCCATGCTGTGTATCGCACCTGTGTGTGTGCCTTGCCATGAGTCCGTCAAGGGGTACAAGAGTGATGCAGGAGTGGATCACTGGACAGCAGTCAAGATTATCCTTAGTAACTAAAAGACTAAGGAGATGTTTCACGATTATGGAGGTGATAAAGAGTTCGTCGTAAAGAGTCACGTCGATGCAAGCTTTAACACCAATCTGGATGACTCGTAGTAGCAATCTGGATACGTATAGTGGAGCAGCCATTTGGAATAGTACCAAGTGGAGTGTGGTAGCACTGTTTTTGGTTTGACATAGAAATTTGCAAAGTACACACAGATCTGTCGCAGACTCGTTGACTATAAGACCTCTCTCACATGCAAAGCATGATCGAGCCCCAGAACTCATTGGGTGTTAGATTCATAACAATGCGAATCACATGGTGATGTGAAATAGATTATTGAATCTAGTGCAAGTGGGAGACTGTTGGAAATATGCCCTAGAGGCAATAATAAATTAGTTATTATCATATTTCCTTGTTCATGATAATCATTTATTATCCATGCTATAATTGTATTGATCGGAGACTTAGATGCATGTGTGGATACATAGACAAAACCATGTCCCTAGTATGCCTCTAATAGACTAGCTCGTTGATCAAAGATGGTTAAGGTTTCCTAGCCATTGACATGAGATGTCATTTGATAACGGGATAATATCATTAGGAGAATGATGGGATGGACAAGACCCAAACTACAAACGTAACATATGATCGTGTCAGTTTAATGCTATTGTTTTCTGCATGTCAAGTATCTATTCCTATGACCATGAGATCATGCAACTCACTCACACCGGAGGAGTGCCTTGTGTGTATCAAACGTCGCAACGTAACTGGGTGACTATAAAGGTACTCTACAGGTATCTTCGAGGGTGTCTGTTGGGTTGGCATGGATCAAGACTGGGATTTGTTACTCCGTGTGACAGAGAGGTATCTTAGGGCCCACTCGGTAATACAACATCACAACAAGCCTTGCAAGCAATGTGACTAAGTGTTAGTCACGTGATCTTGTATTACGGAATGAGTAAAGAGACTTGCCGATAACGAGGTTGAACTAGGTATGGAGATACCGACGATCGAATCTCGGGCAAGTAACATACCGAAGAACAAAGGGAGCGTTATACGGGATTGGCTGAATCCTTGACATAGAGGTTCGATCGATAAAGATCTTCGTAGAATATGTAGGAACCAATATGGTCATCCAGGGCCCGCTATTGGTTATTGACCGTAGAGGTGTCTCGGTCATGTCTACATAGTTCTCGAACCCGCAGGGTCTGCACACTTAAGGTTTGGTGACGTTTCGGTAGTATAGAGTTATGTATGGTGGTGACCAAAGGTTGTTCGGAGTCCCAGATGAGATCCAGGATGTCACGAGGAGCTCCGGAATGGTCCGTAGGTAAAGATTGATATATAGGAAGTCCCATTTTGGTCGCCGGAAAAGTTTCGGGCTAATCGGTAATGTACTGGGAGTGCCGGTAGTGTACCGGGAGACCACCAGGAGGGGTATTTCGACCGAAGAGGCTTCATGGGCTGTGGGAGAGTAAATACCAGCCTTTTGTGGGCTGGTGGAAGTCCCACACAAGGCCCATGCGGCTGGGAGAAAAAGCCCCAAGGGAAAAAGGTGGAAAAAGGCCAAAAAAAGGAGGAATCCTAGTCCTACTAGGATTGGAGGAGGAGTCCTCCTCTCCTCCCCACTTTGGTTGACCCAAGGGCTGGATTTTTGGCAGACAAGACTCCTCCTCCTCTCCTCCTATATATACTAGAGGATTTTAGGGTTTTGGAACAGAATTTTCAGCCACGTGCTACCCGTTCCTCTAGTGCATAGTTTCTCCTCTAGATCGGTTTTCTGCAGTGCTTAGGCGAAGCCCTGCCGGAATAGCTCCACCACCATTGCCGCAGCGCCGTCATGCTGCCGGAGAACTCTTCTACCTCTCCGCTCCCTCTTGCTGGATCAAGAAGGCGGAGATCGTCATCAAGCTGTACGTGTGCTGAACGCGGAGGTGCCGTCCGTTTGGCGCTAGATCGGAAGGACCGTGACGAGATCGTGGGACGGATCGTGATGAGATGGCGGGACGGATCATGATGAGTTCGCGGGACGGATCGTGATGAGATTGCGGGACGGATCGTGATGAGTTCGCGAGAAGGATTGTGATTGGATCACGGGACGGATCGTGATGAGATCGCGGGACACTCGGCGATTTGGATCGCGAAGACGTTCGACTACACCAACCACGTTTCTTAACGCTTCCCGCTTAGCGATCTACAAGGGTATGTAGATCCACTCTCCCTCTCGTAGATGCTCATCACCATGGATAGATCTTGCTTGTGCGTAGGAATTTTTTTGTTTCCCATGCAATGTTCCTCGACAGTGTGACGACCAAAGGACCTTATGGGCTGTTAAATAAAGTGTGCTAGCCCTTATTGGGCTGGGAAACACCTTTGCTAAAGGCCCATGTGCATAGGGATAAAGAGATAAGGCAAAAGGGAGTTTGAAAGGAGGAGATCCACCTCCCTTGTGGGAGGTGGACTCCTCCCCTAGCTCGGCCGAACCTCTCCTCCTTGGAGGAGTGGCCAAGGAAGCCCTCCCTCTCCATCCTCCTATATATACTTGAGGTTTTGGATGTTTTTAGACAAGATTTGATCTCTCTCTCCCACGGCGCAGCCCTACCTCTCTTCTTCCTCCTCCGCAGTGCTTAGGCGAAGCCCTGCCTGAATACCTTGCTGCTCCACCTCCACCACGCTGTCGTGCTGCTGTTGGAGCTCTTCCCCCAACCTCTCCGTCCTCCTTGCTGGATCAAGGAGTGGGAGACGTCACCGGGCTGTACGTGTGTTGAACGCAGAGGCGCCGTTGTTCGGCGCTAAGATTGAAGTTCACTGTGATCTGAATCGCTACGAGTACGACTCCACCAACCGCGTTCTTGTGACGCTTTCGCTTAGCGATCTTCAAAGGTATGAAGATGCAATCTCTCCCCACTCATTTCTGGTTTCTCCATAGATAGATCTTGGTGATCGTAGGAATTTTTTTGATTTACTACTACGTCTCCCAACAAAATCCAACACAAATAACTTCAAAGAGTGCCCCAAAGTTTCTACCGGAAAGTCAAGACAAAAATGTGTGCCAACCCCTATGCATAGATTCCCAAGGTCACGGAGCCCGCAAGTTGATCACAAAAACATACATCAAGTGGATCAATAGAACATCCCATTGTCACCGCGGATATCCCATCGCAATACATACATCAAGTGGTACATCAAGATCGTGCCATCTCAAGAACACGAGAAAGAGAGAGAGAGAGATCAAACACATAGCTACTAGTACATACCCTCAGCCCCGAGGGTGAACTACTCCCTCCTCGTCATGGAGATAGTCGGGATGATGAAGATGGCCTCCGGTGATGGTTTCCCCTTCCAGCAGGGTGTCGGAACGGGCTCCCGATTGGTTTTTCGTGGCTTTGGAGACTTGTGGCAGCGGAACTCCCGATCTAGGTTTCTTTCTGTGGGCCTTAGTATTTATTGGAATTTTTGGCGTCGGTCCCACGTCCAGAAGGTTCTCGAGGAAGTCACAAGCTAGGGGGACGCGCCCTAGGGGGCCACGCCCCTATGGCTTGTGGCTTCCTCGGCCTTCCTCTCCGGTGAATCTTCGCTCCAGTATTTTTTATATTTTCCAAAAATATTCTCCGTAAATTTTCAGCTCATTTTGAGAACTTTAATTTCTGCACAAAAACAACACCACGGTAGTTCTGCTGAAAACAACGTCAGTCCGGGTTAGTTCCAATAAAATCATACCAAAATCATATAGAATTATTGTAAACATTGCATGAATACTTCATGAATTATAGATACGCTAGAGACGTATCAGTGGCCACCTGGCCCCAGAGTATGGTGCCACTTCTTTTTTGTAGCATTAATCTTGTTTTTTTCGACCATTCCTTAGCGTGTTCTGATTCCTTGAACTTCACGAAATCGTCCTAGTGATCTTTTGCCTTCACCAGTGCTCCCTGAATTGTGGAGTCTTCTTTTTTGCTTTGACGTACGCAACCCATGTATTTTACTTGAAGGTGTTGAATGCGATTGCCATCTTTTTAAGAGCATACATCTGTCAAATTATTTGGTAACATGAAATGTGACATGAGCAAATCCCAAAGCACATCTTTTGCTCTTTCAACGACAAAAGTAACTCATGCTCGATCTCCCTTTGCTGGCTTTTTCAATTCTTGAACGGAGATCGGGAGTTGGTCCCTGACAATAACTCTGCATTGATTCTTGACCTTGATCGTATTTTTCCTAGGTTCAAGCGGTTCTCCATTTGATGTTTTAATGTAATCGATGTAGAACTTTATGCCAGGCTCCAACTATCTAGCCGGGCCTCGAACTACCCTTTTGCGTGTAGAAGATTTGCTCGATCCGGAGGCCTAAAAGAAGAAAGATCGATTCGTTAATACATACAACTCAATTAATACATGTAATGATCACCAGATGGCTTATATAATAAATATACCTCGCCGGTCATTGTTATTTGAAGAACATTTTTGTCGTCAACATCGTTGTCGTCTTCATCTATTCGTTCGTCTTCATCAAATATCATACAACTCTCACCGGAATTCTTCAGATATTGTGAGCCATCATCATCTTCAGGTTCATGCTCTAGGCTCGGGGAGCGTATGATGTCAAACAGAGCCTCCTCTCCTTCTTTGCCGGTATTGTCCATAGCTTTTATTTAACTAACCCAGAAGAATGATAAAACAATTTAGTATTCAAATAAGAATGCATGCAATCAATAAGGAAAAACCGAATCATAGTACATAATAGGCATCTCGAATAATTCATATATTATGCATCATCGAATATAATCTCGAATAAATCGTCTCGAATATTATCGAATATAATCTTGAATACATATCGAGTATTATCACTAATACATCTCGAATATTATCATATATATAACATCACTAGCCAATACAGATCGGATATTACCGAAGAATCTAGTTCACTCGCGGTTCCTCAGGCACGGGCGGTGGACACCCAAAGAGAAGGAACCATCACAGGATCATAGCTCGGGTGAGATCCTTGAAGAACCTGCCAGATATTGGAGAACCTGACGTCCAATGCATACATGTAGCAATGGACGTGCTCATCCTCCTCTCTGACACGACGACGTACCACCTCCGACGGGTCCGACTGCCTCCGCACCGAAAGTGGCCCACGCGAACGCCACCAAAGAAGCTCCGGGTCAACGACGGGACCCGGGGCCGGGTTCCTCACCAAGATGTGCGCCCCTGAAGGTAGCACCTCCCAATGCCAGCCCAACGGAGTCCGGTCCTGAACGTTGCCCCTTTGAAGCAGGACGTCATCGCGAATGAGTGGACGACAAGGATGTGGGCCGGGCATCGTTGACTCCGAGAAGAAATTCTATGAACATTTAACATTTTTTAAATGATTGATTGTGATTTCTTATATACGAGGAACCTTCAGAATCATAACAGATTCTCTTAACCTTTAACGGATTTAACAAAATTGCGCCATTGTGGATGTGCAGAAAATGGTCCATATTTTTCCTGATATCATCTACCCTTCTATATGTAACATTGTCCAGCTAGTGTCAAAGTAAGAAAACCATGACTTCATCATTAGCCGGAAGTAACAGGCGCATGCTGGTACGAAGCTGTCCAAAGTTGTTTTGTAACGGAGTCCCGGATAGAATAATTAGCTTTTTCGTACGAAGTTCAGCAAGAGCCTTCCGAATATCTCTATTTGGAAGGCCTTTTTGCTGAACTTCGTACCAAAAAAAGCTAAGTATTCTATCAAGAACTCCGTTGCAAAATAACTTTGAAAAGCTTCGTACCATCATGCACCTGGTACTTCCGGCTAATGATGAAGCCATGATTTTCTTGAATTCTTTGACACTAGCTAGACAAAACATGACATATAGAAGGGTAGATGCATGAGATTAGAAAAAAATTGGATCAACTTGTGCACATCCATAATGGGAGCATTCCTAAATCCCTTAAAGGACTAAGAGAATCTATCATATACATACATATACTAATTGCAAATCTAACATTCATCTAACATTTCTATATCTTTTTTATATCTGAAATTTATATATCAATAAAAAAGTATAAAAAACTAAAAAACATTTCTATATCTTTTTTATATCTAACATTTATCTAGCTATAACTAGAAGTATTAATAACTATAAAACATTCATCTAAATTTATATATGTAACATTTCATCTAACATTTATATATCTAACATTTCATCTAACATTTATATAACTAAAAGTACAAAAAAACTAGAAAACAGAAAAATAGAAAATAAAAATGTGTGTGTGTGTGTGTGTCTGTGTTCATGCATGTACGTGTGTGTGTGCGCGCGGGGTCGGTCGATGGGAGCGACGGCCATGGCGGCAGGGGCTCACAGCGGGGCGATGGCCGGTGAGGCGAGGCGAGTCGTCGGCGACGGCGGCTGCGACAGCGACGGCGACGGCGACGGCGCACTAGGTCGCGAGGAGAGTGGCGGCGTCAGGGAGGAGGCGTGGGAGGCCGACGTCAGGGAGGGGACGCGGGCGGCCGACGTCGTCGGGGAGGAGGCACAGGCGTCCGGCTGATACGTTCTCCGTCATATCTATAATTTTTGATTGTTCATGCCAATATTCTACAACTTTCATATACTTTTGACAACTTTTTATACTACTTGTGGGACTAACATATTGATCCAGTGTCCAGTGCCACTTCGTGTTTGTTGCATGTTTTCTGTTTCGCAGAAAATCCATATCAAACAATGTCTAAACAGGATAAAAACTTACAGATTTTTTTTGGAATATATGTGAATTTTGAGAAGTGGAATCAACAGAAGATGGTGCCCGATGGTCCCACAAGCCTAACAGGGGCGCCCTAAGAGCTTGTGGCTAGCCCTTAGGTTGGTTGGAGCTGTCCTTTGGCCGCAAGAAATATATTTTTATAAGGAAAATCCCGTCAAAATTTCAGCCTGATCGGAGTTACGGATCTCCGGATATTTAAGAAACGGTGAAAGGCCAGAATTTGGGAGCGCAGAAACAGAAGGAAACAAAGAGATAGAGATCCAATCTTGGAGGGGCTCTCGCCCCTCCGCCACCATGGAGTCCATGGACAAGAGGGGAAACCCTTCTCCAATCTAGGGGGAAGGTCAAGGAAGAAGAATAAGGAGGGGGCTCTCTCCCCTCTCTCCCGGTGGCACGGGAACGCTGCTGGGGCCATCATCGTGACAACAATCTACTCCAACAACTCCATCATCTTCACCAACACCTCCATCACCCTTCCTGCATCTATCTACAGCGGTCCACTCTCCGCAACCCGCTGTACCCTCTACTTGAATATGGTGCTTTATGGTTCATATTATTACCCAATGATGTGTTGCCATCCTATGATGTCTGAGTAGTTTTTTGTTGTCCTATTGGTTGATTGATGATCATGATTGGTTTGATTTGCATGTTTTGTTATTGGTGCTGTCCTATGGTGCTCTCCATGTCACGCAAGCTTGAGGGATCCTTGCTGTAAAGTGTTGCAATGTGTTCATGATTTGCCTATGGTGGGTTGCTTGAGTGACAGAAGCATAAACCCAAGTAGGTGGGTTGTTGCATATGGGAGTAAAGAGGACTTGATACCTTATAATACTATGGTTGGGTTTTACCTTAATGATATTTAGTTGTTGCAGATGCCTGCTACAGTTCCAATCATAAGTGCATATGATCCAAGTAGAGAAAGTATGTTAGACTATGCCTCTCCCTCATATAAAATTGCAATAATGGTTACCGGTCTAGTTATCGATTGCCTAGGGACAATTCCACAACTCCTACCACCACTTTTCCACACTCATTAAACTAACTTAGTTGTTTCTTTATATTAGCAGCCCCTAGTTTTCATTTCCGTGCTCTTTATTATCTTGCAAACCTATCCTATCACACCTACAAAGTACTTCTAGTTTCATACTTGTTCTAGGTAAAGTGAATGTTAAGCGTGCGTAGAGTTTTATCGGTGGTCGATAAAACTTGAGGGAATATTTTTTCTACCTTTAGCTCCTACTTGGGTTTGACACTCTTACTTATCGAGAAAGGCTACAATTTATCCCCTATACTTGTGGGTTATCAAGACCTTTTTCTGGCGCCGTTGCCAGGGGGCAATAGTGTGGGGTGAATATTCTCGTGTGTGCTTGTTTGCTTTATCACTAAGTAGGTTTTATTTGATGTTCTAAGTTGTTCTCTATCTTTAGTTATGGATATGGAACATGAAATACCAAAAAATTAGGTGTACTTGTTACTCATGGAGATGGGAACCTCCTAAAACCCTCGATGCTCGTTATGTGGAAAATATTATGCACTACTTTGATAATCCTGAGAAAACCCCATTCAACTTGATAATGGGATACATGTTGGATCAACTTGAATACTTTGGGGATTATCACTTATCTCAAAAAGGGAAACACTTATGGGATCAAATTAGAATACTGGGATGGTTTGCTTGGGATGCATGCTCGAGATGTGACTTTACTTGTTGCTCTAATATAGAAGCTCGACACCTCCCCTTTCAATGCAAATTTAATGATAATGAAACCTTAGCTTCTTATGCTAAAGGTATTTATGATTACTATGATGTGGAATGAATAGAAGAATTTGTTGTTTTTAAAGGTGCTTATGAAATTGCTTTGCTTGAAAAGTATGATGATGATGTTCCTTCTGAATCTGAAATTTTTGCCACACTTAAATATTTCTATGAGAATTATGATTGCAATGCCGATATTATTGAATTTATTGAGAGAATGACTGCTGCCTTGGAAGCGACTAATATTTTGCAGGAATCTATGGAAGAATAAATTATTGAAACTGTGAGCTCATTAGATGAAAAAGACAAGGAGGAGAGCGAAGAACAAAAGGAGGAAGAGCGGATTAGCTACCCGTGCCCACCTTCTAATGAGAGTAACTCTTCAACTCATACATCGTTTAATTTCCCTTCGTTCTTACCTAAGGAAGAATGCTATGATAATTGTTGTGATCCCTTGGATTTGTTTGAAATATTCCTTTTTTATTAAATTGATGCTTGCTATGCTTGTGGCCATGATGCCAATATGAATGATGCTTATGGAGATGAACTTGCTATAGTTCCTTATGTTAAGAATGAAATTGTTGCTATTGCACCCACACATGATAGTCCTATTATCTTTTTGAATTTTCCCAACTACATTATATCGGAGAAGTTTGCACTTATTAAGGATTATATAGATGAGTTGCCTTTTACTATTACACATGATGATTTTGATAGATATAATATGCATGTGCTTGTTTCTCCTACTTGCAATTATTATGAGAGAGTAACTACATCTCCACCTCTCTATGTTTCCAATATGATAAAATTGCAAGAAACTGCTTATGTTATGTATTGGTCTTTACTTTGTGTGCATGAATTGTTCTTTTATGACGTGCCGATACATAGGAAGAGAGTTAGACTTCGTTGTTGCATGATATATGTTACATTGTGCTCACTACTGCCAGGGAGACAACCCGGAAGTTTTAGAGAGTCATTTAATTCTGTTGTGTGCTTTTATATAGTTTCAAAACAAAAAATTAAAGATGTAACCTAAAACTTTTTCAAAAAGAAAAGTGAAAGTGAGAGAGACGAGCATTGTGAAAGTGGGAGCTAGCCTTGAACTTTGTTCATGCCCATGGAAACTTTGCAAGTCTTAATTACAGAAAATTTTCAACAAAAATAATTATCCCCTTGTATAAATCCATTGTATTATAAAAATAATGTGCCAAGATTTGCCTTTAGGATGATTAGATTGCTTGTTTGGTGTGTGCAGTGCAAAAACAGAAACTTTGACTGTAGTGCATGAATTTACATTTTTTACTGGAATGTCAAAAGTTTCTAAAGTTTTTATACAGTACTTCTATGCAAATTCTTTATTTTTTCCTAATTTTTCAGAATTTTTAGAGTTACAGAATTAAGGTGAATGTTCAGATTGCTACATACTGTCCGGTTTAAGACAGATTCTGTTTTTTGATGCATTGTTTTGCTTGTTTTGATGAAACTATCGATTGTATCTGTGGTATAAGCCATGGAAAAAATATAATACAGTAGCTACAATGCAAAAATAAAATATGAATTGGTTGGCAATAGTACATAAAGTTGTGATTTGCTTTATTATGCTAACGGATCTCACGAGGGTTTTGTTAAGTTTTGTGTGATTGAAGTTTTCAAGTTTTCTGTGAGATCACGATGGATGAAGGAATACGGAGTGGAAAGAGACTAAGCTTGGGGATGCCCGAGGCACCCCATGGTAATATCCAAGGACTCCCAAGAAACTAAGCTTGGGGATGCCCCGGAAGGCAGCCCCTCTTTCTTCTAACAACCATCGGTAATTTTACTTGGAGCTATATTTTTATTCGTCACATGATATGCGTAAATCTTGGAGCGTCGTGTGATTTTTCTTTTTCTTTTTATAATGCACCATGCTGTTATGAGAAAGTCCTTGGTTGATTTATAGAATGTTTCATGCACTTCACTTATATCTTTTGAGTATGGCTTTATAGAATGCTTCATGTGCTTCACTTATATCATTTGAAGTTTGGATTGCTTGTTTCTCACACATAGAAAACCGCCATTTGTAGAATGCTCTTTTACTTCACTTATATTTCTTAGAGCGTGGGCATATCCTTTGTAGAAACAATTAAACTCTCATGCTTCACTTATATCTATTTAGAGAGTTAATAGGAGTTGGTCATTCCCATGGTTAGTCATAAAATCCTACATAAAACTTGTAGATCACTGAATATGAGATGTTTAATTCCTTGCAATAGTTTTGCGATATGAGGATGGTACTATGAGAGTCATGCTAGTGAGTAGTTGTGAATTGGAGAAATACATGTGTTGAAGTTTGTGATTTCCGTAGCATGCACGTATGGTGAACCGTTGTGTAACGAAGTCGGAGCATGATTTGTTTAATGGTTGTAAACCTTTGTGTGAGGGTCGGGTGCGCACGATGGTTAAATCCTACCAACCTCTCCCCTAGGAGCATGCGTCTAATGATTTGTTTGATAACTAATAGACTTTTGCAATAAGTATGCATGTGAGTTCTTTATTACTAATGTTGAGTCCATGGACTATACGCACTCTCACCCTTCCACCTTTGCTAGCCTCTATAGTACCGCGCAACTTTCATCGGTGCATCAAACCCACCTTCCTCAAAACAGCCATCATACACCTTCCTCAAAACAGCCACCATACCTACCTATTATGGCATTTCCATAGCCATTCCGAGATATATTTCCATGCAACTTCCACCATTCCGTTTAGTATGACATGCACCATCATTTTCATATGTCTTTGCATGATCGTAAGACACCTTCTATGATGTTTTCATGGCTTGTCCATTTTTTGATGTCATTTTCTAGGCTAGATCGTTGCACAACCCGGTATCCTACTGGAAGCATTCATATAGAGTCATATTTTTTTTCTAGGTATTGAGTTGTAAGTAAATAAAAGTGTGATTATTTTCATTATTAGAGCATTGTCCCATGTGAGAAATGGATGATGGAAGCTATGATTCCCTCACAAGTTGGGAGGAGTCTCCGGACTTTACAAAAAATAAAAGAGGCCAGCGAAGCCCAAATAAATATAAAAAAGTGGCCAAAGATGCCCACTAAAATAAAAAAAATAAAAAAAGGAAAAAATAAAAAAATGAGAGAAAGAGAGAAGGGACAATTGCTACTATCTTTTTCCACACTTGTGCTTTAAAGTAGCACCATGATCTTCATGATAGAGAGTCTCCTACTTTGTCACTTTCATATAACTAGTGGAATTTTTTGCACGACCACTTAGTTTTATTTTTGAGCTTTCACACACTTATAGCTCTAAGTGCATTCGTTGCATGGCAATCCCTACTCACCCACATTGATATCTATTGATGGGCATCTCCATAGCCCGTCAATACGCCTAGTTGATGTGAGACTATCTTCTCCTTTTTCCTCATCACCTCCACCATATTCTATTCCACCTATAGTGCTAGATCCATGGCTCACGCTCATGTATTGCGTGAGGGTTGAAAGGTTTGAGAACATAAAAAGTGTGAAACAATTAATTGACTTGTCATCGGGGTTGTGCATGTTTTAGATACTTTGTGTGGGGGAAGATGGAGCATAGCTAGACGATATGATTTTGTAGGGGTAACTTTCTAAGGCCATGTTATTTTGAAAGGACGCAATTGCCTTGTTGGTGTGCTCGAAGTATTACTGTTTTTATGTCAATATAGACTATTGCTTTGAATCACTCGTGTCTTAATATTAATGCCATGATTAGATTACATGATCAAGATTATGATAGGTAGCATTCCACATCAAAAATTATCTTTTTTATCATTTACCTACTCGAGGATGAGTAGGAATTAAGCTTGGGGATGCTGATACGTCTCTGTCGTATCTATAATTTTTGAATGTTTCATGCCAATATTCTAAAACTTTCATATACTTTTGGCAACATTTTATACTATTCTTGGGACTACCATATTGATCCAGTGCCTAGTGCTAGTTCCTGTTTGTTGCATGTTTTTTGTTTTGCAGAAAATCCATATCAAACGAAGTCCAAATGTGATAAAAACTTACGGAGATTTTTTTTGGAATATATGTGAATTTTGAGAAGTGGAATCAACAGAAGGCGGTGCCCGAGGGGAGAACAAGCCTGCCAGGCGCGCCCTAGGGGGTAGGGCGCGCCCGAAGGTCTTGTGGATACCCATTAGGTCAGTTGGAGCAGTCCTTCACCAGTGAGAAAGATATTTTTATAAGGAAAATCCTCGCAAAATTTCAGACCGATCGGAGTTCGGATCTTTGGATATTTAAGAAATGGTGAAAGGCTAGAATCCGCGAGCGCGGAAACCGAAGGAAACAAAGAGAGAGAGAGAGAGATCCAATCTAGGAGGGGCTCTCGCCCCTCCGCTACCATGGAGGCCATGGACCAGAGGGGAAACCCTTATCCCATCTAGGGGGAAGGTCAAAGAATAAGAAGGAGGGGGCTCTCTCCCCCTCTCTCCCGGTGGCACCGGAACGCCGCCGGGGCCATCATCGTGACGACGATCTATTCTAACAACTCCGTCATCTTCACCAACACCTCCATCACCCTTCCCCAGTCTGTATACAACGGTACACACTCACGCAACCTGCTATACCCTCTACTTGAACATGGTGCTTTATGCTTCATATTATTATCCAATGATGTGTTGCCATCCTATGATGTCTGAGTAGATTTTTGTTGTCCTATTGGTTGATTGATGATCATGATTGGTTTGAGTTGCATGTTTTGTTATTTGTGCTGTCCTATGGTGCTCTCCATGTCGCTCAAGCATGAGGGATCCTCGCTGTAGGGTGTCGCAGTGTGTTCATGATTTGCCTATGGTGGGTTGCTTGAGTGACAGAAGCATAAACCGGAGTAGGTGGGTTGTTGCAGATGGGAGTAAAGAGGACTTGATACCTTAGAATGCTATGGTTGGGTTTTACCTTAATGATCTTTAGTAGTTGCGTATGCTTGCTAGAGTTCCAATCATAAATGCATATGATCCACGTAGAGAAAGTATGTTAGCTTATGCCTCTCCCTCATATAAAATTGCAATAATGATTACCGGTCTAGTTATCGATTGCCTAGGGACAATTCCACAACTCCTACCACCACTTTTCCACACTCCACTAGTGCAGAAACAACCTATTGTCGTGGGTTGTAATGGTCTTTAGTGTCGGTTCTCGAACCGTCACTAAAGGGTTGGGACTAAATCCTACCCCCTTTAGTCCCGGTTCAACATGGCCTGGCACCAAAGGCCCTCCACGTGGCATCCGCCGGCGCCATGGGCTGGGGGACCTTTAGTCCCGGTTGGTATTAAAAGTACTTAGTTTTTTAATTTTGTTTTATTTTCCTTTTAATTCTTTAGTGGTTTATGAATTAATTATGGTTTAATTTTCATTTTCATTTTGTGTTTTCCATTTAATTAATTTTCATTTCAAACATATATTATGCTACTACATACTGTACACACATTGTATATATCATCGAATTGCTCGTACGATGACCAATCACATACACATATATACAATTTCTCCTACAATTTGAGGATCATTACAAATATATGTAGGCATTACTGCTTCTTGTTCTTGATCTTGTAATGGTATTCTCCTTTGGGATCTATGACCTGGTCGACCAGAAATCCAGCTAATTCCTCTTGAATTGCTCGTACCCGAGCCTCTGATATGAGCTGGCCCTGCATCTTCGTCAGCTACAAGATGGAGATCAAGATGAATATATCAGTTGTGTGTATATATATTAGCTAGATCATGATAAAAAGTTTATGGATAGTGTTCTGGCACACGTACCCAAAGATTTCTGTCGTTTCTGCTCTTTCAGACGTGATCATGCGAATGTTCTCGCAAACGTAGTATGCGCATAAACTAGTCCCCTACTCCTGCCTCATGCACTTTACGAGAATAAAATTCAATCAGGTAATAATTAATCAAGCATGATAATGGTATTGATACTAGAATTAAAGAGATGCACGGACATACCTAGCAAGCTAGTAGTACTTAATTACCTTGTGTCACACCAATTTCAGCTGTTGTGCCAATCGCCTGGGACCTGTTCGATGAACTTGGCCCAAGCCCTGCCCGCCGGCAAAGAAAATGAATAAATGAGTTATTAACTAGTTGATATCAGGAAATGAAGTAATTAAAGAGGCCAACATAGTGCGATAATGATTGAAATTACATGTCAAGCAACCCTTTCACGATTGCGTATTTGGATGCATCCTTAAATAGCGAGTCGAGTACTTCAACTTTTCCCTTGTCAACTTCAATGACTAACAAGATCTAGTGGTAACAACATAACTCATCAACAACACTTATTAACATCTAGTAAGCAAAAAAAAAGAATTTGTAGTACAAGATATGTATAGTAACACTCACCCGAAGTTGTAAGGAAGTAGTATTTCTGGTTGGGTGTTTAGATGCTTCAAAAAATCTAGCATGGCTTTGTCTGTGTCTTTTCTCGAAAATGCAGTTTCCCATATCTTTTGATTAATCGTATTTGGGTCAATGAACCCAATGCAATAGCGTCCAGCTTGTTTCATTTCATACATCTTGATTCTGCATAATTGCACAGAAACGAATATAGTGAGGATAATTACAGGTAATGAACGAGAGCACAACTAGCTAGAGACTTAAATTATAGAAAGAAATCACTTACAAGCAATAACAACTAAATAAAGATTTGTCGAGTGCGTCTTGATTGAATAACTGAAACAACTCTGAATAATGAATCCATAGATCTTTTTTATGAAAGTAATGCCTCCCTTTGACTCTCACCATGAGGGACTCTGTATTGGTATTTGCTGTTATATGTACCACGTATGCAAATTGTATAATCTCATTGGTAGAAGCTTGACATCTTCAGGCTTGACCAGAGGTTTGCCACGGGCATATTGATATTTTACTTCCTCCTCTTTAAGCCTGGGGATATCCTCAAGGCCTAGGAGTTATTCAACACTGACACTGGACTCTTTAGCCATCCTTATATGATCGTCGGTTAATCCTGGACGACCAGCGGTACTAACAGGTGTTTGTACAATGAGCGGGGGGATTGATTGCACTGCCTTTTCACCTAGCTGGGGGATAGTTTTCCCTCTTTTTTGCCAACTTCTTGGCTGAAGCTCAAGCTTGAATCCTTTTGTCCCGCAAGATATGACTTCTTGATAGACCGCACATAGTTGTTGTCCTTCTGATTAACAGTCGGTCGAGCCATATCAATAAAGTGTTGTGAGACATGCTCAGGTACTTTCTCCTTTGGCGGCTAGGGCGGTTTTGGTCCAAGATGGGCCTTCACTTTGGCATCCACTGCGCTATCGAGTTCCTCCTCGGTCAGGTGGTAAGGCAACTTCGGAGGAGGCTTGAGACTTGGACCATATTTGAATTTCTTGCCTGTTGTACCACTAGTCACGTAGCTGCGGCCTCTCTCTTATATTGTTTCTTTGGCGACCGAGCACGTTGACGTCGTTCCGGACTTGGAGGAGGAGTCGGCAGACGTGGTGCCGGACTTGGAGGAGGAGGAGTTGGCTGATGCCGTGTTGGACTTGGAGGAGGAGTCGGCTGACGCGGTGCCGGACTTGGAGGAGGAGGAGTTGACTGACGCGGTGGCGGACATGGAGGAGGAGGAGTCAGTGGCCTTGTTAAAAGTTGTGCTTCTTGCATGTTCTTAAAAACCCCACTTTATTGCAATTATGAGTCATTTGAGAAGAAGCATATAATAAGGATCCATAAAATCATACATGATTCACTTATCCCAAAATATGCCAATTAAGCAATTCATTGCATATCTATTCCTAAAATGTTCTCTCATGTGTAATTTTGATGAAATTGCAAAAACACTTTGCTTGTGGTATTTTCTATCTTACTTAGTAATTCATTATTATGCAAATGAGATCAATTTGTGCCATGTGCCTTGCTCTTATGCTAGTATCATAGTTGTATAATAATGGATTCACTTGTGCATATCATGTTCTTACAAATTGCGACTATTTTGTGTATGCAAGTTTCTTTGTGGATACATAGACTACTATTGTCCACTTAAAAAAATTATACATAAGAAAGTTCAGATCTCACCTTGATATCATTTACTCCTTGCCGGTCACCTCGTTTGTTTACTTTGTTTGATTCGGTGGTGGTCTTGGTAAGAGGGTGAGAAGTGAGTGCTTGTAGGTTTTGCATATAATCTTGTGCACTCATGTGTTTTGAATATATGTTGGACCCATACTTATCATGATGATCAAATTGGGTATTGATATTATATCTTGTCCAAATATGTTTTTTTTCCCGATCTTTTGAATGTTTTTCTCACATGTAGAATGCTTATTCTCATAGCATATTATCTTGTTGCATTCTGTAGATCCTAAGCTCCTCAATTTTTCATCATTGAATATGTGCATTTGATTTTCACTCACATTTTGTAACATGCACACATTAAGGAGGAACTCATACTATATTGGCTTCTAGATTTTTCCCACCTTTGGCATTTGTTGCCAATGGGGGAGAAGTTTAGAGTGTTTAAAGATAAGTGTTCTTAGTTTTCTTGTTGTCACTATGCTTACCTACCCTTGTTATATATGTGTGTTGCATGGATGAGTATTGTATATACTATATAGAGAAAACTTCACCTAGTTTGTGTCAACCAATATATGCAATGACCTTCTAAGTTCATTCACACATGCATATATTGTGAGGGAGTTTGCTCTATATATTGTGGGTGTGCTATCATCAAATGCTTGTGTAGTGTTTGATGCTAGTACAACAAGTTTTGATAATTTCAGGTATCTTTGTGGCACTTGATGCTGTCAAAACCACCTCAAGTATACAATTTATCCTCAGATGAATTGCATACTTGTTCTAAAATTCAATATATAAACCCTCTTATTGAGATTGTCATCAACTACCAAAATGGGGGAGATTGAAAGTGCATGTAGTCCCCATGTGTTGTTTTGGTAATTGATGACAATCCTAATGGACTAATGTTTGCATTAAGTTATACATTTGAAGGAAAGTTCCATTTGCAATGCATGAAGAATATTGGATGAATTGAAAGATGTTTGTTCCATGGTTGATGCGAGAAGGATATTGAATGGATTTGGAATGAATGCCATATACATATAGTTGTGCATCAAGGTTGAGCCATGATGGATCATGATCTTGAGAGAATGATTAAAGATAAGAATTCTACATATGGCTTGAAGATAGGATCATGATGTGCTCATATGTTGAGTCATGGATGATTATGTCTTGAAGCAAGTAATTCATGTGAAGAATCTGTTGTACCTCTCAAGAGATTGTGATGGAGCATGAAGGATAACAAATGATGACCAATATGGTATTCATGGATAAACTCTATATGGTTATATGATAATTGAGATATGGGTAATCATGTCTTGAAGAAATGAAGGATAGTGAAGAATTCAATATGGCCTCCAAAGCATCAATATTAAGCATGGAGTAAAGATAAAGGTTGACCAAGATAAAGATAAAAGAATCAATCTTTAAATGGTCAACACACAAGTGCAAACGATGCATCACATAGGATCTTGTGGTATGATAAGAAATTGTCAATTGCACTTTGTGTACTAACCCATGCTATGTGTTGTCTATGTTTATGAGGGTTAGGTTATTCTCATGGGATCGCATCAAGAGAGAGATTCCAAGTGTCCATGAGAGGATGACATCAAGTGTTCATGATCATGGTTGACAAGGGCAAGTTCAAGATAACCATCCCGAAGGATCACATGCTTGAAGCTTGTGGATGATGACATGATGGACAAAGTGAAGATGAATACACAACAAAGCTTCCCACATTGTATATGGAAGAGCTACTTGAAGACTTCACCAATGTCTTGCCTTCAACTTCAGCCAAGAAGAAATATCAACATCAAGCTCAAGGGAAAGGCTCGAGTCAAAGGTATTAGTTCCTTTGGCGTTTGTGTTGTGGGTTGATGACCACCGAAGAAACATATACACTCAAGTATGGATCCTCGATAGCTATGTAGTGTAGCTATTTTATGATTCTTGAGTTATAGGGATCCCGCACTATTAAGAGGGGATCAAAGGGGTTCGTGATGACTTGCTCAAGTTAACATCTTCTATAAAAAATTCCACTCCTATCCTATTTACCGAAGCAATACATAGCCAACTAGTTTCCCCAAAGTATATGATCTAACATGTGCATACTTTGCACCTTCCATTTTGTCTTATATTGGGTGGTTCTCTATGTGAGGACCTGGAGTTTTTCACTAGCTTCAAAACGAGCCCAAGATCATCAAAATCGGAGTCCGTATGAGAAAGTTATGCATGTTTTACTTTTGGGGTGCCTGCAGTTTTTGTGTCCCCCGGATATCCAGGATCTTCCCCGGAAATTCAGGCCGCCTATGTCCAGAAACTATAACGAAATTGTTGTTTGTGTCCCCCGGATGTCCGGGGCCTTGTTCGGATGTCCAAGGCCTCAACTTTGGCCAGATGTCCGGGGGCTTAGCCAGATGTTCGGGCCTTGCACCTTGTATGCTTTTCAAAGAGTTGCTTCTCTAGGATGGCCTGATGTCCGGGCCTTGTGCCGGATGTCCGGGAGTTCATGCCATGGCTGGATTTCTGGGACATGCCCCGGATATCCTGCCCTACTGCTGTCCAGAGTAAACCTTTTTCACCTAATATGGGCCGGATGTCCGGCACACCGCCGGATGTCCGGGACCCCGAATATCCAAGACCTCTACCAGATTTCCGACCCACACAATGCGAGTACCGTTGCTGGCTGAGGGGTGGAATGCCGAATGTCCGGGCGTAAGCCAGATGTCTGGGCCTTCACTTGCAGGTCGGATGTCCGGGACATCCCCCGGATGTTCGGCTCCCCTGCTTTTTCCTCTATGGCTCAGTGTATTGTGTGCATTTCACTTACACCGGATGTCCGGCCTGACACAACCACTTACACTACAACGGCCATATTTTCACCCACGCTATATATACCCCTTCACCACTTCGTGAAGGGGTTGACCACTCAATCCAAAAGAACCCTAGAACACCAAAGTGGCTCCCTCTCACTTCTCCTACACCAAATCTCAGATCCCGGAGAGATTAGTGAGAGTTCTTGAGAGATTTTCCAATCAAGTGATAGATCCACTCCCTCTCCCTCTCTTGAGCAAGTCTTGAGCATTTCCCCCTTGATCTTGTTACTCTTGGAGGTTGGAGACTCCTAGGAGGTAGGAGTGCTCCGATGAGGAATCAACTTGTGATTTTCCCCCCGGAAAGTTTGCAAAGGTTTGGTGGCCGCCTCAAGGTCTACCACTAGTGGTTGAGAATCGCCTTCGTGGTGATATCTCAAGGGGAGAATAGGGTGAGCCTTCATGGCGTTGGTGTGCCTTCTTGGTAACATCCACCTCTCTAACAGTGACTAGCTTCCCTCCAAGGAAGTGAACATCGCGATACATCATCGTCTCCGTGTCTTCGGTTATTTCTAACCGTAGCCACTACTTGTGGTTTACTTTGGCCACTTGACCTTGCATTCACTTTATATATTGTTGTCCTCATTATATTGTGTTTGTTACCATATCGTAGAGATTATTTAGGCCAACACTTTATAGTCCGCAATTCATACTTTCTACTATTGATATATCTTGTGCTTAGTGTGAATTTCTAGCTTGTAACATTCATTTCCATATCTTGTGATATACATTGAGTAAGTTTGTGTAACTTACTTGTGCTTACTCATATCCTCATTGTTCTCATCTTGTTTATCCTATGTTGTTGGTGCACTTAGTGAGCCTAGTATATTTAGGATTTGTGCTTGAAAAGTATCCGCTTAGTTTATTTCTACATTAGGATATAGCCAAATCCATAAAAGATTTTCAAACGCCTATTCACCCCCCTCTAGGCGACATCATGGTCCTTTCACCATGTCCTACACCTCGGAGGCCAGATCACTATAACTGGAGTGACCCCGGCACTAATAATCTCTTGTTCGGATTGATCCTACTTAGGCAGGGCCGTCTGGTAGCCACCTGGCCCCAGAGTATGGTTCCACTACTTTTTTGCGGCATTAATCTTGTTCTTTCTCGACCGTTCCTTATTTAGTTCTGATTCCTTGAACTTCACGAAATCGTCCCAGTGATCTTTTGCCTTCACCAGTGCTCCCTCGAATTTTGGAGTCGTCTTGTTTGCTTTGACATATGCAGCCCATGCATTTTTCTTGAAGGTGTTGAATGCGATCACCATATTTTTCATAGCATAGTTTCTGACTTTCTTCAGATCTGAATCTTTCAAGTTATCTAGTAGTGTGAAATGTGACATCAGCTCGGTCCAAAGCACATCTTTTGCTCTTTCGTCGACAAAAGTAACTCCTTCTCGATCTCCCTTTGCTGGCTTTTTCCAGTATTTTGTGGAGATCAGGATTTGGTCATTGGCAATAACTCCGCATTGATTCTTGAACTTCGTCGCATTTTTCTTAGGTTCAAGCGGGTCGCCATTTGATGTATTGATGGAATCGATGTTAGGGTCCAACTTTTTGGCTGGGCCACGAACTACCCTATCCATTGTAGAAGATTTGCTCGATCCGGAGGCCTAAAAGAAGAAAGATCAATTCTTTAATACATATACAACTCAATTAAGACATGTAGTGATCACCAGATGGCTTATATAATAAATATACCTTGCCGGTTTTTGTTATTTGAAGAACATTTTCTTCGTCAACATCGTTGTCGAATTCATCTATTCTTTCGTCTTCATCAAACATACAACCCTCACCAGAATTGTTCAGATATTGCGAGCCGTCATCATCTCCAGGTTCATGCTCTGGGCTCGTGGAGCCTATGATGTTGAGCAGAGCCTCTTCTCCTTTTCTGTTGGTATTGTCCATAGCTTTTATATAACTAACCCAGAAGAAAGATAAAACAATTTAGTATTCAAATTAGAATGCATGCAATCAATAAGGAAAACTGAATCATAGTACATAATATGCATCATCGAATATAATCTCGAATAAATCGTCTCGAATATTATCGAATATAATCTCGAATACATCTCGAATATTATTACTAATACATCTCGAATATTATTACTTATATAATATCACTACTATAGATCCAGTTGACGTCTCGCGTGGCAGACTATGGACACCCAAAGAGAAGGAACTATGACAGGATCATAGCTCGGGTGAGATCCCTAAAGAACCAGCCAGGTATTGGAGAACCTGACGTCCAACGCATCCATGTAGCAACGGACGTGCTCGTCCTCCTTCCTGAGACGGCGACGTAGCACCTCCGGCGAGGCCGGCTGCCTCCGCATCGAAAGTGGCCCACACGAACATCACCAAAGAAGCTCCGGGTCGACGACGGGACCCGGGTTCCTCACCAATTTGCGCGCCCCTAAAGGTAGCACCTCCCAGTGCCAGCCGGGCGGAGCCCAGTCCCGGACATGACGCCTCTAAAGCAGGACGTCGTCGCGAACGAGTAGACGGCGAGGATGGGGCCAGGCATCGTTGACCCCGAGAAGAAATTCTATGCAAATTTAACATTTGACGCAAATTTAACATTTCTTATTCTCTTAACGTTACGACCCACGACTTTTGCAAATACATAACAAATAAATCATCTAGTGAAAAAATGTCAAAATTCTTGCATCTATGTCAAAATTCCTTAACTTGTTTCTATACATCTAATTAATCATCTAGTGAAAAAAATGTCAAATTCCTTGCATCTAGTGTGTGTGTGCATGCATATATGGGTGTGGGGGGGCTCGGGGAGGGGCCGGGGCCCACCATGGCGGCGCGGGGGGCAAGGGTGAGATGGGAAAGGGGGGAGCTCACAACGGGGCGATGGCGAGGCGAGGCGAATCGGGGGCGGCGATAGCGAGGAGCTCGGGGCTGGAGGAGTGGGTGCGGGCGGCGTCCCGAGCGGTGTTAGGCCGGGCTCGGGGAGGAGCGGGCGTAGGTGGCGTTGGAGATCGGCATGAGGAGGCACGAGTGGCTGGCGTCAGGGGCGGCGACGAGCTCCGGCATCGGGGAGGCAAGACGGTGACGGCGCAGCGATGTTGAAGAGGTCGAAGAAAGCAGAGGAACTGATTTTTTTTGAAGTGTTGTATGTATATAAGGAGGCCTTTAGTCGCGGTTGTTGGCTCCAACCGCGACTAAAGATCCCCCTTTAGTCGCGGTTGGAGCCACCAACCGCGACTAAAGATGAATTTCACCAGCCGAAGCGGCGGGAAGCGAAACCCTTTAGTCGTGGTTAGTGGCTCCAACCGTGACTAAAGGGGGGTCTTTAGTCGCGGTTGGTGCCACCAACCGTGACTAAAGACCTGTTCCTAGCATGGCGCAATGCGGTGGATATTTAGTCCCACCTCGCTAGTCGGGGGCGCCTCGACCTATTTATAAGCCCCGGCACGGGCACTACATTGAGCTCTTCTCTAATGCAAGCCTTCTAGGCCTACCTGTGCTATGATTCCCTGGTGGGCCTACTTGGCCTTGCAGGCTTGCATCCTGGCCCAACTACAGATTGGGTTTCTAGTCGTATGTAGGTCGTTGTGGCCCTGTAGGCGGAATTTTTTTAATTTTTTTTTCTGCTTTATTTCTTTCCGAGTTGTTGTTTTCTTTATTTACAGTTTCTTTGTGAATCCTTTAGCTTTAGGTAAAAAAAATATAAGCTTTCTGTTAGTGCCAGTAGTTTTCAAATTAGAATAGTTTGAATTTGAATTGTTTGAAATTTGTGTGAATCACTAGTTTGTGAATAACTTTACTTTAAAAATAGTTTTTTAGTGATTATTTTTTATCTGTTTAATTTTAATGTGTTTCATCATTATATTCAATTTGGTAATACTTAGGTTATTTAAAAAATGAAATGCCTTTGTAACAGACGCGTTTTCGTCTAAAACCCTCATACTTCGAAAGAGATTGCCCATTTTGTACACGAAGTGCATCCAGTTTTTGCAGTAACCCTCTCAACTATTTAGCACATGCTATGTGGGTGAAATTATGATACCATGCCAACTTTCAACCTTTTTAGAGTTCATTTGTAGTACTTATCAATTTCAGGGTCATTTAGCTCAAAAAAATTTAGTAAATGCATGAAAAATTGAAAATGAAGTCAGAAAGGGTTGAAAATTGATGATGTGGCTTCGAATGGTGCATATTGCACGCACAAAAACTCTGGAGTTCAAATAAGTTTAAAAAATGAAATGCGTTTGTAATAGACGAGTTTTCGTCTGAAACCCTGATACTTCGAAAGAGATTCTCCATTTTCTTCACAAAGTGCGTCCAGTTTTTGCCGTAACCCTCTCAACTTTTTAGCACATGCTATGTGGGTGAAACGATGATACCATGCCAACTTTCAACCTTTTCAGAGTTCATCTGTACTGCTTATCAATTTAGGGGTCATTTAGCTAAAAAAATCAGTAAATGCATGAAAAATATCAAATGATGTTAGAAAGGGTTGAAAAATAATGGCCTGCTTCGAATGGTGCATACTGAACGCACAAAAAGTCTCGAGTTGAGATAAGTTAAGAAAATGAAATGCCTTTGTGATAGACGAGTTTTCGTCTGAAACCCTCATACTTCGAAAGAGATTGTCCATTTTGTACACAAAGTGCGTCCAGTTTTTGCCGTAACCCTCTCAACTTTTTAGAACATGCTATGTGGGTGAAATGATGATACCATGCCAACTTTCACCTTTTTCAGAGTTCATTTGTAGTGCTTATCAATTTCAGGGTCATTTTTCTCAAAAAATTAGTAAATGCATGAAAAATAGCAAATGAAGTCAGAAAGGGTTGAAAATTGATGACGTGGCTTCGAATGGTGCATACTGAACGCACAAAAGGTCTGGAGTTGAAATAAGTTTAAATAATGAAATGCCTTTGTAATAGACGAGTTTTCGTGACAAACCGTGACACTTCGAAAGAGATTGTCCATTTTGTACACAAAGATTGTCCAGTTTTTGCCGTAACCATCTCAACTTTTTAGGACATTCTATGTGGGTGAAATGATAATAACATGCCAACTTTCAACCTTTTCAGAGTTCATTTGTAGTGCTTATCAACTTCCGGGTCATTTAGCTCAAAAATAAATCAATAAATGCATTAAAAATAGCAAACGAAGTCAGAAAGGGTTGAAAATTGATGACGTGGCTTCGAATGGTGCATACTGAACGCACAAAAAGCCTGGAGTTGAAATAAGTTTATAAAATGAAATGCCTTTGTAACAGACGAGTTTTGGTCTGAAACCCTGATACTTCGAAAGAAATTGCCCACTTCGTACAAGAAGTGCGTCCAGTTTTTGCCGTAACCCTCTAAACTTTTTTTTGGGGAACGTTGCATGGGAAACAAAAAATTTCCTACGCACACGCAAGATCTATCCATGGTGATGAGCATCTACGAGAGGAAGAGTGGATCTGCGTACCCTTGTAGATCGCTAAGCGGGAAGCGTTAAGAAACGCGGTTGGTGTAGTCGAACGTCTCCGCGATCCAAATCGCCGAGTGTCCTGCGATCTCATCACGATCCTTCCCGCGATCCAATCACGATCCGTCCCGCGAACTTCATCATGATCTATCCCGCGATCTCATCACGATCCGTCCCGCGAACTCATCACGATCCATCCCGCGAACTCATCACGATCCGTCCCGCGAACTCATCACGGTCCTTCCGATCTAGCGCCAAATAGACGGCACCTCCGCATTCAGCACACATACGGCTCGATGATGATCTCTGCCTTCCTGATCCAGCAAGAGGGAGCGGAGAGGTAGAAGAGTTCTCCGGCAGTGTGACGGCGCTGCGGCGATGGTGGTGGAACTATTCCGGCAGGGCTTCGCCTAAGCACTGCAGAAAACCTATCTAGAGGAGAAGCTATGCACTAGAGGAACGGGTGGCACGTGGCTGAAAATCTTGTGCAAAACCCCTAAAATCCTCCAGTATATATAGGAGGAGAGGAGGAGGAGGCTTGGCTGCCAAAAGAGGCATCCCTTGGGTCGGCCAAACCAAGGAAGGAGGAGTCCTCCTCCTCCACTCCTAGTAGGATTAGGACTCCTTCCTTATTTGGCCCTTTTTTGCCTTTTTCCACCTTTTTCCTTTTGGGCTTTTCTTCCCAGCCGCATGGGCCTTGTCTGGGACTTCCAACAGCCCACAAAGGGCTAGTATTTACTCTCCCACATCCCATATAGCCTCTTAGGTTGAAATACCCCACCCGATGGTCCCCCGGTACACTACCGGCACTCCCGGTACACTACCGATGAGCCCGAAACTTTTCCGGCGACCAAAATGGGACTTCCTATATATCAATCTTTACCTCCGGATGATTCCGGAGCTCCTCGTGACGTCGACTCTGAACAACCTTCATTCACCACCATACATAACTCTATACTACCGAAACGTCACCAAACCTTAAGTGTGCAGACCCTGTGGGTTCGAGAACTATGTAGACATGACTGAGACACCTCTACGGTCAATAACCAATAGCAGGACCTGGATGCCTATATTGGTTCCTACATATTCTACGAAGATCTTTACCGGTCGAACCTCTATGTCAAGGATTTAGTTAATCCCGTATGATGTTCCCTTTGTTCTTCGGTATGTTACTTGCCCGAGATTCGATCGTCGGTATCTGTATACCTAGTTCAACCTCGTTACCGGCAAGTCTCTTTACTCGTTCCGTAATACAAGATCCCGTGGCTAACACTTATTCACATTGCATGCAAGGCTTATTGTGATGTTGTATTACCAAGTGGGCCCTGAGATACCTCTCCGTCACACAGAGTAACAAATCCCAGTCTTGATCCATGCCAACTCAACAGACACCCTCGGAGATACCTGTAGAGCACCTTTATAGTCACCCAGTTACGTTGCGATGTTTGATACACACAAGGCACTCCTCCGGTGTTCGTGAGTTGCATGATCTCATGGTCATAGGAACATATACTTGACATGCAGAAAACAATAGCAATAAACTGACACGATCATATGCTACGTTTGTAGTTTGGGTCTTGTCCATCACACCATTCTCCTAATGATGTGATCTCGTTTATCAAATGACATCTCATGTCCATGGCTAGGAAACCTTAACCATCATTGATCAACGAGCTAGTCTATTAGAGGCATACTAGGGACATGGTTTTGTCTATGTATCCACACATGCATCTAAGTCTCCGATCAATACAATTATAGCATGGATAATAAATGATTATCATGAACAAGGAAATATGATAATAACTAATTTATTATTGCCTCTAGGGCATATTTCCAACAGTCTCCCACTTGCACTAGAGTCAATAATCTAATTCACATCACCATGTGATTCGCATTGTTATGAATCTAACACCCAATGAGTTCTGGGGCTTGATCATGCTTTGCATGTGAGAGAGGTCTTATAGTCAACGGGTCTGCGACATTCAGATCCGTGTGTACTTTGCAAATTTCTATGTCAAACCGTAAACACTGCTAGCACACTCCACCTGGTACTATTCCAAATGGCAGCTCCACTATACGTATCCAGATTGCTACTACGTGTCATCTAGATCGGTGTTAAAGCTTGCATCGATGTAACTCTTTACGGCGAACTCTTTATCACCTCCATAATCAAGAAACATCTCCTTAGTCTTTTAGTTACTAAGGATAATCTTGACCGTTGTCCAGTGCTCCATTCCAAGATCACTTTGAAACCTTCCGGCCATACTTATGGCAAGGCTGACATCGGGTCTTGTGCACAACATTGCATACATGATAGAGCCTATGGCTGAAGCATAGGGGATGACACTCATCTTTTCTCTATCTTCTGCAGTCACTGGGCATTGAGTCTTACTCAACTTCACACCTTACAAATCAGACGAGAACTCTTTCTCTGACTGATCCATTTTGAATTCTTTCAAAAACTTTGTCAAGGTATGTACTTATTGAAAAGTCTCATCAAGCTTCTTGATCTATCTCTATAGATCTTGATGATCAACAATTAGGTAGCTTTATCAAGGTCTTCCTTTGAAAAACTCTTTTTCAAACAACCGTTTATGCTTTCCAAAAATTCTACATCATTTCCGATCAACAATATGTCAACCACATATGCTTACCAGAAACTCTATACTGCTCCCACTCACTTTATTGTAAATACAAGTTTCTCATAAACTTTGTATAGACTCAAAAACTTAGATCACCTTATCAAAGTGTATATTCCAACTCCGAGATGCTTGCTTCAGTTCATAGAAGGTTCACTGAAGCTTGCACACCTTTTAGCATCCTTAGGACTGACAAAACCATCTAGTTGTATCTCATACAACCTATCCTTAAGGAAGGAAACGATATTTTGGTATCCATCTGCCAGATTTCATAATTGAAAAATGCAGCAACTGCTAACATAATTCCAATAGACTTTAGCATCGCTACGAGTGAGAAAGTCTCATCGCAGTCAACTCCTTGAACTTGGCGGAAACTTCTTTGCGACAAGTCGAGCTTTATAAATGGTGACATTCACCATCAGCGTCTGTCTTCATCTTTAAGATCCATTTGTACTCAACGACCTGCCGTCCAACGAGCAAGTCTACCAAAGTCTATACTTGGTTTTCATACATGGATCCTTTCTCGGATTTTATGGCCTCTAACCATTTGTCGGAATCCGGGCCCGTCATCGCTTCTCCACAGCTCGTAGGTTCATCATTGTCCAACAACATGACCTCCAAGACAGGGTTGTCGTACCACTCAGGAGCAGTACACATCCTTGTCGACCTACGAGGTTCGATAGTAAATTGATCCGAAGCTTCATGATCATCATCATTTACTTCCTCTTCAACTAACGTAGGCTTCACAGAAAACAACTTCCTGCGCTGCGCTACTCTCTGGTTGAACAAAGGTTCAACAACCTCATCAAGTTCTATCTTCCTCCCAGTCAATTCTTTCGAGAGAAACTTTTTCTCAAGAAAGGACCCAGTTTTAGCAACAAACACTTTATGCTTGGATCTGAGATAGAAGTTTACCCAACTGTTCTTAGGGTATTCTATGAAGATGCATTTGTCCACTTTGGGATCGAGCTCATTAGGTGAAAACATTTTCCACACAAGCGTCGCAGCCCCAAACATTAAGAAATGACAGCTTGGGTTTCTATCAAACCCTAATTCACACGGTGTCATCTCAACGGATTTAGATGGTGCCCTATTTAAAGTGAATATAGTTGTCTCTAATGCATAACCCCAAAATTATAGTAGCAAAACGATAAGAGACATCATAGCATGCACCATATCCAATAGAGTGTGACTATGACATTCGGACACACCATCACACTATGGTGTTCCAGGTGGCGTGAGTTGTGAAACAACTTTCACAATGTCTAAAGTTGTATGCCAAACTCGTAAGTCAGATATTCACCTCCACGATCATATCACGGACATTTTTATCTACTTGTCACGATGATCTTAAACTTCACTCTGAATTTGCTTGAACCTTTCACACGATTCAGACTTGTGTTTCATTAAGTAAATATACACTATATCTACTCAAATCATTGGTGATGGTAAGAAAATAACGATATCCACCGCATGCTACAAGACTCATTGGATTGCATACATCAACATGTATCATTTCCAATAAATCACTTGCCCACTCCATCCATCTGGAAACGGGGTCCTTAGTCATCTTGCCCAAGATGCATGGTTCGCATGTCTCAACCAATTCGAAATCGAATGAGTCCAAAGATCCATAAGCATGGAGTTTCTTCATGCGCTTTTTACCAATATGACATTTAGCGGTAGTGCCACAAGTATGTGGTACTATAAAAATTTACTTTGTATCTTTTGGCATCAATGTTATGAACATGTGTATTACTACGATCAAGATTCAACAAACCATTCTCACTGGGTGCATGACCATTGAAGGTATCAATCATGTAAACAGAATAATCATTATTCTCTAACTTAAATGAATAACTGTGTTGCAATAAACACGATCTAATCACGTTCATGCTCAATGCAAAACACCAAATAACATTTATTTAGGTTTGTCACTAATCCTGAAGGTAGAGAGAGCATGCGATGTTGATCACATCAACCTTGGAAACATTTCCAAAACACATCGTCACCTCACCCTTAGCTAGTTCTCCATTTATTCCGTAGCTTTTATTTCGAGTTACTAACATTTAGCAACCGAACCAGTATCCAATACCCAGGTGCTACTAGGAGTACTAGCAAGGTACACATCAATAACACGTATATCAAATATACTTCTATCGACGTTGCCAGTCTTCTTATCTACCAAGTATCTAGGGTCGTTCCGCTTCAGCGACCGCTCTCCTCATAATCGAAGCACTTAGTCTTGGGTTTAGGTTCAACTTTGGGTTGCTTCACCAGAGCAGCAACTGACTTGCTATCCATGAAGTCTCCCTCCTTGCCCTTGCCCTTCTTGAAACTAGTGGTTTTACTAACCATCAACACTTGATGCTCCTCCTTGATTTCTACCTTCGCGGTGTCAAACATCGCGAATACCTCAGGGATCATTATTTCTATCTCTGGCGTTTATAGTTCATCACCAAGTTCTAGTAGCTTAGTGACAGTGAATTGGAGAGCAATATCAATCACTATCTTATCTGGAAGATTAACTCCCACTCGATTCAAGCGATTGTAGCACCAAGACAATCTGAGCACATGCTCAATGATTGAGCTATTCTCCTTCATCTTGCAGGCAAAGAATCTTGTTGGAGATCTCATATCTCGCAACACGGGCACGAGCCTGAGATCCTAATTTCAGCTCTTAGAACATCTCATATGTTCCGTGACGTTCAAAATGTTTTGGAGCCTCAATTCTAAGCCGTAATGCATGACGCACTAAACTATCAAGTAGTCATCGGAACATGCCTGTTAGGTGTTCTCAACATCTACAGACGATGCTAGAGGGGTTGGCGCACTGAGCGGTGCATTAAGGACATAAGCCTTCTGTGCAGCAATGAGGACAATCCTCAGATCACGGACCCAGTCCACAGTATTGCTACCATCATCTTTCAACTCTATTTCTCTAGGAACATATAAAAATTCAAGGGAGCTACAGCGTGAGCTAGTAATCTATAACATAATTTTGCAAAGATACTACTGACTATGTTCATGATAATGAGTTCAATTAATCATATTACTTAAGAACTCCCACTCAAATTGACGTCCCTCTTGTCATCCGAGTGATACATGATCCAAATTCACCAACTCAAGTCCAATCATCATGTGAGTTGAGGTGGTTTCAATGGTGAACATCATCATGTTGATCATATCTACTATATGACTCATGTTCGACCTTTCGGTCTCTTGTGTTCTGAGGCCATGTCTGTACATGCTAGGCTCGTCAAGTTTAACCCGAGGGTTCTGCATGCGCAACACAGGGTTGCAACCGTTGTATGTGAATGTAGAGTCAATCACACCGAATCATCACGTGGTGTCTCGACACGAAGAATTTTCACAATGGTGCACACTCGGGGAAAACACAATTTATCTTGATTCAGTGAGGGATCACCTTATAATGCTACCGTCTTCCCAAGCAAAACAAGGTGCATAAAAGGATTAACATCACATGCAAATCATAAGTGACATGATATGGCCATGAACTTGTGCTTTTGATCTCCATCATGAAAGCACCGGCATGATCTCCATCGTCAACGGCATGACACCATGATCTCCATCATCTTGATCTCCATCAACGTGTCGCCATCGGGGTTGTCACGCCCACCATGCTGCTACTACTATTGCTACCATTTAGCGATAAAGTAAAGCATTACATTGCGCTTAATGATTGACATGCAGGTCATACAATAATTAAAGACAACCCTATGGCTCCTGCCGGTTGCCGTACTCATCGACATGCAAGTCGTGATATTCTATACAACACATGATTATCTCATACATCACATATATCACATCATGTAATTGGCCATATCACATCACAACATACCCTGCAAAAACAACTTAGACGTCCTCTAATTGTTGTTGCATGTTTTACATGGCTGCTACGGGTATCTAGCAAGAACAATTCTCACCTACGCATAAACCACAACGGTGATACACTAGTTGCTTTTCAACCTTCTCAAGGACCGCCTTTGTCGAATCCGATCCAACTAAAGTGAGAGAAACTGGCACCCGCAAGCCATCTATGCAACAAGTTGCGTTTGAGGGAACCGGTCTCTTGTAAGCGTACGAGTAATGTTGGTCCAGGCCGCTTCATCTCACAATACCGCTGAACCAAAACACGCCCAAGGGAGGAAGCAATCTAAGCATCAACGCCCACAGACTCTTTGTGTTCTACTCGAGATCTCATCTACACATAGACCTAGCCCATGATGCCACTGTTGGGGAACGTTGCATGGGAAACAAAAAAATTCCTACGCATACGCAAGATCTATCCATGGTGATGAGCATCTACGAGAGGGAGAGTGGATCTATGTACCCTTGTACATCGCTAAGCGGGAAGCGTTAAGAAATGCGGTTGGTGTAGTCGAACGTCTTCGCGATCGAAATCGCCGAGTGTCCTGTAATCTCATCACGATCCGTCCCGTGATTCAATCGTGATCCTTCCCACGAACTTCATCACGATCCGTCCTGCGAACTCATCACGATCCGTCCCGCGAACTCATCACGATCCGTCTCGCGATCTTGATCACGGTCCTTCCGATCTAGCGCCGAACGGACGGCACCTCCGTGTTCAGCACACATACAGCTCGATGATGATCTCCGCCTTCTTGATCCAGCAAGAGGGAGTGGAGAGATAGAAGATTTCTCTGGCAGCATGACGGCGCTGCGGCGATGATGGTGGAACTATTCCGGCAGGGCTTTGCCTAAGCACTGCAGAAAACCTATCTAGAGGAGAAGCTATGCACTAGAGGAACGGGTGGCACGTGGCTGAAAATCTTGTGCAAAAACTCTAAAATCCTCTAGTATATATAGGAGGAGAGGAGGAGGAGGCTTGGATGCCAAAGAGGCAGCCCTTGGGTCGGCCAAACCAAGGAGGGAGGAGTCCTCCTCCACCACTCCTAGTAGGATTAGGACTCCTTCCTTATTTGGCCCTTTTTTTTGCCTTTTTCCACCTTTTTCCTTTTGGGATTTTATTCCCAGCCTCATGGGCCTTGTGTGGGACTTCCACCAGACCACAACAGGCTGGTATTTACTCTCCCACAGCCCATGTAGCCTCTTGGATCGAAATACCCCTCCCGATGGTCCCCCGGTACACTACCAGCACTCCCGATACACTACCGATGAGCCCGAAACTTTTTCGGCGACCAAAATGGGACTTCCTATATATCAATCTTTACCTACAGACCATTCCGGAGCTCCTCGTGATGTCCAGGATCTCATCCGGGACTCCGAACAACCTTCGGACACCACTATACATAACTCTATACTATCGAAACATCACCAAACCTTAAGTGTGCAGACCCTGCGGGTTCGAGAACTATGTAGACATGACCGAGACACCTCTACGGTCAATAACCAATAGCGGGACCTGGATGCCCATATTGTTTCCTACATATTCTACGAAGATCTTTATCGGTCGAACCTCTATGTTAAGGATTCAGTTAATCCCATATGATGTTCCCTTTGTTCTTCGGTATGTTACTTGCCCGAGATTCGATCATCGGTATCTGTATACCTTGTTCAACCTCATTACCGACAAGTCTCTTTACTCATTCCGTAATACAAGATCCTGTGGCTAACACTTAGTCACATTGCTTGCAAGGCTTATTGTGATGTTGTATTACCGAGTGGGCCCTGAGATACCTCTCCGTCACACAGAGTAACAAATCCCCGTCTTGATCCATGCCAACTCAACAGACACCCTCAGAGATACCTGTAGAGCACCTTTATAGTCACCCAGTTACGTTGCGACGTTTGATACACACAAGGCACTCCTCCGGTATTTGTGAGTTGCATGATCTCATGGTCATAGGAACATATACTTGACATGCAGAAAACAGTAGCAATAAACTGACATGATCATATGCTACGTTTGTAGTTTGGGTCTTGTCCATCACACCATTCTCCTAATGATGTGATCCCGTTTATCAAATGACATCTGATGTCCATGGCTAGGAAACCTTAACCATCTTTGACCAACGAGCCAGTCTATTAGAGGCATACTACGGACATGGTTTTGTCTATGTATCCACACATGCATCTAAGTCTCCGATCAATACAATTATAGCATGGATAACAAACGATTATCATGAACAAGGAAATATGATAATAACTAATTTATTATTGCCTCTAGGGCATATTTCCAACACTTTCTAGCACATGCTATGTGGGTGAAATGATGATACCATGCCAACTTTCAACCTTTTGAGAGTTGATTTGTAGTGCTTATCACTTTCAGGGTCATTTAGCTCAAAAAAATCTATAAATGCATGAAAAATAGCAAATGAAGTCAGAAAGGGTTGAAACTTGATGACGTGGCTTCGAATGGTGCATAATGAACGCACAAAAAGTCTAGAGTTGAAATTAGTTTAAAAAATGAAATGCCTTTGTAATGGAGGAGTTTTCGTGAGAAACCTTGACACTTCAAAAGAGATTTCCCACTTTGTACATGAAGTTCGTCCAGTTTTTTTCGTAACCATCTCAACGTTTTAGGACATTCTATGTGGGTGAAATGATGATACCATGCCAACTTTCAACCTTTTCAGAGTTCATTTGTAGTGCTTATCAATTTCAGGGTCATTTTGCTCAAAAAAATCAGTAAATGCATGAAAAATAGCAAATGAAGTCACAAAGGGTTGAAAATTGATGACGTGGCTTCGAATGATGCATACTAAACGCACCAAAATTTTGGAGTTGAAATAAGTTGAAAAAATGAAATGCCTTTGTAACAGACGAGTTTTCGTGTGAAACCTTGATACTAAGAAAGAGATTGCCCACTTTGTACACGAAGTGCATCCAGTTTTTGCCGTAACCCTCTCAACTTTTTAGGACATTCTATGTGGGTGAAATGATGATACCATGCCAACTTGCATCCTTTTCAGAGTTCATTTGTAGTGCTTATCAATCTCAGGGTCATAGGCTCAGAAATAAATCAATAAATGCATGAAAAATAGCAAATGAAGTCGGAAAGGGTTGAAAATTGATGACGTGGCTTTGAATGGTGCATACTGAACGCACAAAAAGTCTGTTGTTGAAATAATTTTATAAAATGAAATGCCTTTGTAACAGACGAGTTTTCGTGTGAAACCCTAATACTTCGAAAGAGATTGTCCATTTTGTACACATAGTGCGTCCAGTTTGTGTCGTAACAATCTCAACTTTTTAGCACATGCTACGTGGGTGAAATGATGATACCATGCCAACTTTCAACCTTTTCAGAGTTCATTTGTAGTGCTTATCAATTTCAGGGTCATTTAGCTAAAAAATAAATCAATAAATGCTTGAAAAATAGCAAATGAAGTAAGAAAGGGTTGAAAATTGATGACGTGGCTTCGAATGATGCATACTGAACGCACCAAAAGTCTGGAGTTGAAATAAGTTTAAGAAATGAAATGCCTTTGTAAGAGACGAGTTTTCGTGTAAAACCTTGATACTTCGAAAGAGATTGCCCACTTTTGTACACGAAGTGCGCCAGTTTTTGCCGTAACCCTCTCAACTTTTAAGGACATTCTGTGTGGGTGAAATGATGATACCATGCCAATTTTCAACCGTTTCAGAGTTCATTTGTAGTGCTTATCAATTTCAGGGTCATTTAGCTAAAAAATAAATCAATAAATGCATGAAAAATAGCAAAGGAAGTCAGAAAGGGTTGAAAATTGATGATGTGGCTTCCAATGGTGCATACTGAACGCACAAAAAGTCTGGAGTTGAAATAAGTTAAAGAAATGAATGCCTTTGTAATAGACGAGTTTTCGTGTGAAACCTTGATACTTCGACAGAGATTGCCCACTTTGTACACGAAGTGCGTCCAGTTTTTGCCGTAACCCTATCAACTTTTTACACATGCTATGTGGGTGAAATGATGATATCATGCCAACGTTCAACCTTTTCAGAGTTCATTTGTAGGGCTTATCAATTTCAGGGTCATTTCGCTCAAAAAATCAGTAAATGCATGAAAAATAGCAAATGAAGTTAGAAAGGGTTGAAAATTGATGACGTGGCTTCGAATGGTGCATACTGAACGCACTAAAACTCTAGAGTTGAAATAAGTTAAAAAAATGAAATTCCTTTGTAATAGACGAGTTTTCGTGAGACACTTCGAAAGAGATTGCCCACTTTGTACACGAAGTTCGTCCAGTTTTTGCCGTAACCATCTCAACTTTTTAGGACAATCTATGTGGGTGAAATGATGATACCATGCCAACTTTCAACCTTTTCAGAGTTCATTTGTAGTGCTTATCAATTTCAGGGTCATTTAGCTCCAAAATAAATCAATAAATGAATGAAAAATAGCAAATGAAGTCAGAAAGGGTTGAAAATTGATGACGTGGCTTCGAATGGTGCATGCTGAACGCACAAAAAGCCTGGAGTTGAAATAAGTTTATAAAATGAAATGCCTTTGTAACAGACAACTTTTCGTGTGAAACCCTGATACTTCCAAAGAGATTGTCCATTTTGTACACAAAGTGCGTCTTGTTTTTGCCGTAACCCTCTCAACATTTTAGCACATGCTATGTGGGTGAAATGATGATACTATGCCAACTTTCAACCTTTTCAGAGTTCATTTGTAGTGTTTATCACTTTCAGGGTCATTTAGCTCAAAAAAAATCAACAAATGCATGAAAAATAGCAAATGAAGTCAGAAAGGGTTGAAAATTGATGATGTGGCTTCGAATGGTGCATACTGAATGCACAAAAGGTCCGGAGTTGAAATAAGTTTAAAAAATGAAATGCCTTTGTAACAGATGAGTTTTCATGTGAAACCTTGATACTTCGAAAGAGATTGCCAACTTTGTACACGAAGTGCGTCCCATTTTTGCCGTAACCCTCTCAACTTTTTAGGACATTCTATGTGGGTGAAATGATGATACCATGTCAACTTGCAACCTTTTGAGAGTTCATTTGTAGTGCTTATCAATTTCAGAGTCATTTAGCTCAAAAATAAATCAATAAATGCATGAAAAATAGCAAATGAAGTAAGAAAGGGTTGAAAATTGATGACGTGGCTTCGAATGGTGCAAACTAAATGCACAAAAAGTCTAGAGTTGAAATAAGTTTATAAAATGAAATGCCTTTGTAACAAACGAGTTTTCGTCTGAAAACCTGATACTTCGAAAGAGATTGTCCATTTTGTACACAAAGTGCATCCAGTTTTTTCCATAACCCTCTCAACTTTTTAGCACATGCTATGTGGGTGAAATGGTGATACTATACCAACTTTCAACCTTTTCACACTTCATTTGTAGTGCTTAATACTTTCAGGGTCATTTAGCTCAAATAAATCAATAAATGCATGAAACTAGCAAATGAAGTTAGAAAGGGTTGAAAATTGATGATGTGGCTTCGAATGGTGCATACTGAATGCACAAAAAGTCTGGAGTTGAAATAAGTTTAAAAAATGAAATGCCTTTGTAACAGACGAGTTATCGTGTAAAACCCTCATACTTCGAAAGAGATTGTCCATTTTGTACACAAAGTGCGTCCACTTTTTGTCGTAACCCTCTCAACTTTTTAGGCACATGCTATGTGGGTGAAATGATGATACCATGCCAAATTTCTACCTTTTTAGAGTTCATCTGTATTGCTTATCAATTTCAGGGTCATTTAGCTAAAAAAATCAGTAAATGCATGAAAAATATCAAATGATGTCAGAAAGGGTTGAAAAGTGATGGCCTTCCTTCGAATGGTGCATACTGAATGCACAAAAAGTATGGAGTTGAAATAAGCTTAAAAATATGAAATGCCTTTGTAACAAACGAGTTTTCGTGTAAAACCCTCATACTTCGAAAGAGATTGTCCATTTTGTACACAAAGTGCGTCCAATTTTTGCTGTAACCCTCTCAACTTTTTAGAACATGCTATGTGGATGTAATGATGATACCATGCCAACTTTCAACCTTTTTAGAGTTCATTTGTAGTGCTTATCAATTTCAGGGTCATTTTGCTCAACAAAAATCAGTAAATGCATGAAAAATAGCAAATGAAGTCACAAAGGGTTGAAAATTGATGATGTGGCTTCGAATGGTGCATACTGAACGCACAAAAAGTCTAGAGTTGAAATAAGTTAAAAAAATGAAATGCCTTTGTAACAGATGAGTTTTCGTCTGAAACCTTGATACTTCGAAAGAGATTGCCTACTTTGTACACGAAGTGCGTCCAGTTTTTGTCGTAACGCTATCAACTTTTTAACACAGGCTATTTGGGTGAAATGATGATACCATGCCTACTTTCAACCTTTTCAGAGTTCATTTGTAGTGCTTATCAATTTCAGGGTCATTTAGCTCAAAAAAATCAGTAAATGCATGAAAAAATAGCAAGTGAAGTGAGAAAGGATTGAAAATTAATGACGTGGCTTTGAATAGTGCATACTGAATGCACAAAAAGTCTGTAGTTGAAATAAGTTTAAAAAATGAAATGCCTTTGTAACAGACGAGTTTTCATCTGAAACCCTAATACTTCGAAAGAGATTGCCCATTTTTTACACGAAGTGCGTCCAGTTTTTGCCGTAACCCTCTCAACTCTTTAGCACATGCTATGTGGGTGAAATGTTGATACCATGCCAACTTTCAACCTTTTCAGAGTTCATTTGTACTACTTATCAATTTCAGGGTCATTTAGCTCAAAAAAATCAGTAAATGCATGAAAAATATCAAATGATGTCAGAAAGGGTTGAAAATTGATGGCCTGCCTTCGAATGGTGCATACAGAACACACAATACACATAAGTACACTACTATTACAAAGATTCCCTTCGGTTTGTCCGAAGTGGGACTTTCCAGATATATAAGTCCGGAAACTAACTAGAGAAGCCAGTCACATCCCAGAGTGGGATCTTTGGTTATAAAACTTTTTCTTCGCGTGTGTCCCTTTGCGTCATAACCATGGGAAATCTTGATCATTTAAATTGATGCTCGGCTCAACATTCACTTTGAAGGGAGCAATTTAATGAAACTTTTCATAATCTTCTAACATGTCTATCTTGTCCTCCACTCGCACGATGTTTCTTTGAAACTGAAAGAACTATGTGGCGCTTTGGCTCACCGCATGATGTATTCGCTTCCTTATCTTTTCTTTTTCTCGGCTTGGTAGACATGTCCTTCACATAGAAAATCTGCGCCACATCATTGGCTAGGACGAATGGTTCATCTGCGTACCCAAGATTGTTCAGATCCACTGTTGTCATTCCGTACTGTGGGTCTTCCTTTACCCTGCCTCCTATCAGATTGACCCATTTGCACCTAAACAAAGGGACCTTCAATCCAAGTCCATAGTCAAGTTCCCATATCTCCTCTATGTAACCATAATATGTGTACTTTGTCCCATTGCTTTTTGCTGCATCAAAGCGGACACCACTGTTTTGGTTGGCGCTCTTTTTATCTTGGGCGATCGTGTAAAATGTATTCCCATTTATCTCGTGCCCTTTGAAAGTAAATATAGTCGAAGATGGTAACTTGGAAAGCAAGTACATGTCATCTTCAACAGTGTCGTCATGCATGAGACGTGTCTGCAACCAACCGGCGAAAGTCACCGTGTTTTCACCCACTCTATATATACCCCTTCACCACTTCGTGAAGGGGTTAACCACTCAATCCAAAAGAACCCTAGAACACCAAAGTGGCTCCCTCTCACTTCTCCTACACCAAATCTCAGATCTCGGAGAGATTAGTGAGAGTTCTTGAGAGAATTTCCAATCAAGTGATAGATCCACTCCCTCTCCCTCTCTTGAGCAAGTCTTGAGCATTTCCCCCTGGATCTTGTTACTCTTGGAGGTTGGAGACTCCTAGGAGGTAGGAGTTCTCTGGTGAGGAATCAACTTGTGATTTGTCCCCCAGAAAGTTTGCAAAGGTTTGGAGGAACCTCAAGGTATAGCACTAGTGGTTGAGAATCGCCTTCGTGGTGATATCTCAAGGGGAGAATAGGGTGAGCCTTCGTGGCATTGGTGTGCCTTCGTGGTAACATCCACCTCTCTAACGGTGACTAGCTTCCCTCCAAGGAAGTGAACATCGGGATACATCCTCGTCTCCGTGTCTTCGGTTATTTCTAACCCTAGCCACTACTTGTGGTTTACTTTGGCCACTTGACCTTGCATTCACTATATATATTGTTGTCCTCATTATATTGTGTTGGTTACCATATTGTAGAGATTATTTAGGCCAACACTTTATAGTCCGCAATTCATACTTGCTACTATTGATATATCTTGTGCTTAGTGTGAATTGCTAGCTTGTAACATTCATTTCCATATCTTGTGATATACATTGAGTAAGTTTGTGTAACTTACTAGTTCTTACTCATATCCTCGTTGTTCTCATCGTGTTTATCCTATGTTGTTGGTGCACTTAGTGAGCCTAGTATATTTAGGATTTGTGCTTGAAAAGTATCCACTTAGTTTATTTCCGCATTAGGATATAGCCAAATCCATAAAAGATTTTCAAACGACTATTCCCCCCCCCCTCTACGCGACATTGTGGTCCTTTCACCATGTCCTGCACCTCGGGGGCCAGGTCATTGTAACTGGAGTGACCCCGGCACTAATGATCTCTTGTTCGGATTGATCCCACTTAGGCAGGGCCGTCTGGTAGCCACCTGGCCCCAGAGTATGGTGCCACTGCTTTTTCACAGCATTAATCTTGTTCTTTCTCGACCGTTCCTTATTTAGTTCCAATTCCTTGAACTTCACGAAATCGTCCCACTGATCTTTTGCCTTCACTAGTGCTCCCTCGAATTTTGGAGTCGTCTTGTTTGCTTTGACGTATGCAACCCATGCATTTTTCTTGAAGGTGTTGAATGCAATCGCCATCTTTTTAAGAGCATAGTTTTTGACTTTCTTCCAATATATATCTGTCAAGTTATCTGGTAGTGTGAAATGTGACATCAGCTCGGTCCAAAGCACATCTTTTGCTCTTTCGTCGACAAAAGTAACTCCTTCTCGATCTTAGGATTTGGTCCTTGGCAATAACTCCGCATTGATTCTTGAACTTGGTCACATTTTTCTTAGGTTCAAGCGGTTCGCCATTTGATGTTTAGATGGAATCAATGTTGAACTTTACGCCAGGGTCCAACTTTTTGGCTGGGCCACGAACTACCCTGTCCCTTGGTAGAAGATTTGCTCAATCCGGAGCCCTAAAAGAAGAAAGATCGATTCTTTAATACATATACAACTCAATTAAGACATGTACTGATCGCCGGATGGCTTATATAATAAATATACCTTGCCGGTTTTTGTTATTTGAAGAACATTTTCTTTGTCAACATCGTTGTCGAATTCATCTATTCTTTCGTCTTCATCAAACATACAACCCTCACCGGAATTGTTCAGATATTGCGAGCCGTCATCATGTTCAGGTTCATGCTCTGGGCTCGTGGAGCGTATGATGTTGAACAGAGCCTCTTCTCCTTTTCTGACGGTATTGTCCATAGCTTTTATATAACTAACCCAGAAGAAAGATAAAACAATTTAGTATTCAAATTAGAATGCATGCAATCAATAAGGAAAACTGAATCATAGTACATAATATGCATCATCGAATATAATCTCGAATAAATCATCTCGAATATTATTGAATATAATCTCGAATACATCTCGAATATTATCACTAATACATCTCGAATATTATTACTTACATAATATCACTACTACAGATCCAGTTGACGTCTCATGCGGCAGGCTTTGGACACCCAAAGAGAAGGAACTATGACAGGATCATAGCTCCGGTGAGATCCCTGAAGAATTTGCCAGGTATTGGAGAACCTGACATCCAATGCATCCATGTAGTGATGGATGTGCTCGTCCTCCTTCCTGAGACGGCGGCGTACCACCTTCGGCGGGGCTGACTGCCTCCACATCAAAAGTGGCGCACACGAACGCCACCAAAGAAGCTCCGGGTCGACAATAGGACCCGGGTTCCTCACCAAGCTACGCGCCCCTGAAGGTAGCACCTCCCAGTGCCAGCCCGGTGGAGCCCAGTCTCGGACAGGGCGCCTCTAAAGCAGGACGTCGTCGCGAATGAGTCGACGGCGAGGATGAGGCCCAGGCATCGTTGACTCTGAGAATAAATTCTATGCAAATTTAACATTTTATGCAAATTTAACATTTCTTATTCTCTTAACCTTACGACCCATGACTTTTGCAAATACATAACAAATAAATCATGTAGTGAAAAAAATGTCAAAATTCTTGCATCTATGTCAAAATTCCTCAAATGTCAAAATTCCTTAACTTGTTTCTATACATCTAATTATTCATCTAGTGAAAAAATGTCAAATTCCTTGCATCTAGTGTGTGTGTGCATGGATATACGGGTGTGGGGGGGCATGGGGAGGGGCCACCAACCGCGACTAAAGACCTGTTCCTAGCACGAAACAATGCGGTGGATATTTAGTCCCACCTCGCTAGTCGGGGGCGCCTCGACCTGTTTATAAGCCCCGGCACGGGCACTACATTGAGCTCTTCTGTAATGCAGGCCTTCTAGTCCTACCTGTGTTGTGATTCCCTGGTGGGCCTACTCTGCCTTGCGGGCTTGCATCCTGGCCCAACTACATCTTGGCTTTCTAGTCGTATGCAGGCCGTTGTGGCCTAGTAGGCGGGATTTTTTTAATTTATTTATTTTCCATTTTTTTGTTTTCTGCTTTATTTATTTCCGAGTTGTTGTTTTCTTTATTTACAGTTTCTTTGTGAATCCTTTTGCTTTAGGTAAAAATATATAAACTTTTTGTTAGTGCCAGTACTTTTCAAATTTGAATTATTTGAAATTCGTGTGAATCACTAGTTTGTGAATAACTTTAATTTAAAAATAGTTTTTTTAGTGATTATTTTTTCTTCTGTTTAATTTTACTGTGTTTTATCATTGTATTCAATTTGGTAATACTTATGTTATTTAAAAAAATGAAATGCCTTTGTAACAGACGAGTTTTCGTCTGAAACCCTGATACTTCGAAAAAGATTGCCCCTTTTGTACACGAAGTGCATCCAGTTTTTGTTGTAACCCTCTAAACTTTTTAGCACATGCTATGTGGGTGAAATGATGATACCGTGCCAAGTTTCAACCTTTTCAGAGTTCATTTGTAGTGCTTATCAATTTCTGGGTCATTTAGCTCAAAAATTAGTAAATGCATGCAAAATAGCAAATGAAGTCAGAAAGGGTTGAAAATTGATGACGTGGCTTCGAATGGTGCATACAAAATGCACAAAAAGTCTGGAGTTGAAATAAGTTTAAAAATGAAATAGCTTTGTAATAGATGAGTTTTCGTTTGAAACCATGATACGTCGAAAGAGATTTTCCATTTTGTACACAAAGTGCGTCCAGTTTTTGCCGTAACCCTCTAAAATTTTTAGCACATGCTATGTGGGTGAAATGATGATACAATGCCAACTTTCAACCTTTTCAGAGTTCATTTGTAGTGCTTATTAATTTCGGGGTCATTTAGGTAAAAAATTCAATAAATGCATGAAAAATATCAAATGAAGTCAGAAAGGCTTGAAAATTGATGATGTGGCTTCGAATGGTGCATACTGAATGCATAAAAAGTCTGGAGTTGAATTAAGTTTAAAAAATGAAATGCCTTTGTAAGAGACGAGTTTTCGTGTGAAACCCGTATACTTCGAAAGAGATTGCCCATTTCATACACGAAGTGCGTCCAGTTTTTTTCGTAAACCTCTCAACTTTTTAGCACATGCTATGTGGGTCAAATGACGATACCATGCCAACTTTCAACCTTTCTAGAGTTCATTTGTACTACTTATCAATTTTAGGGTCATTTAGCGCAAAACAAATCAGTAAATGCATGAAAAATATCAAATGATGTCGTAAAGGGTTGAAAATTGATGGCCTACCTTTGAATTTTGCATACTGAACGCACAAAAGGTCTGGAGTTGAAATAAGTTTAAAAAAATGAAATGCCTTTGTAACAGAGGAGTTTTCGTTTGAAACCTTAATACTTCGAAAGAGATTGCCCACTTTGTACACGAAGTGCGTCCAGTTTTTGCCGTAAACCTGTCAACTTTTTAGGACATTATATGTGGGTGAAATGATGATACCATGCCATATTTCATCCTTTTCAGAGTTAATTTGTAGTGCTTATCAATTTCAAGGTCATTTAGCTAAAAAATAAATCAATAAATGCATGAAAATAGCAAATGAAGTCAGAAAGGGTTGAAAATTGATGACGTCACTTCGAATGGTGCATACTGAACACACAAAAAGTCTGGAGTTGAAATAAGTTAAAAAAATGAAATGCCTTTGTAACAGACGAGTTTTCGTCTAAAACCTTGATACTTCGAAAGAGATTGCCCACTTTGTACACGAAGTGCATCCAGTTTTTGCCATAACCCTCTCAACTTTTTAGCACATGCTATGTGGGTGAAATGATGATACCATGCCAACTTTCAACCTTTTCAGAGTTTATTTGTAGTGCTTATCAATTTCTGTGTCATTTAGCTCAAAAAATCAGGAAATGCATGAAAAATAGCAAATGAAGTCAGAAAGGGTTGAAAATTGATGATGTGGCTTCGAATGGTGCATACTGAATGCACAAAAAGTCTAGGGTTGAAATAAGTTTAAAAAGTGAAATGCCTTTGTAACAGACGAGTTTTCGTCTGAAACCCTGATACTTCGAAATAGATTGCCCATTTTGTACACGAAGTGCGTCCAGTTTTTGCCGTAACCCTCTCAACTTTTTAGCACGTGCTATGTGGGTGAAATGATGATACCATGCAAACTTTCAACCTTTTCAGAGTTCATTTGTACTGCTTATCAATTTCAGGGTCATTTAGCTTAAAAAAATCAGTAAATGCTTGAAGAATATCAAATGATATTCGAAAGGGTTGAAAATTGATGGCCTGCCTTCGAATGGTGCATACAGAATGCAAAATACACATAAGTACACTACTATTACAAAGATTACCTTTTGTTTGTCCGAAGTGGGACTTTCCAGTTATATAAGTCCAAAAACTAACTAAAGAAGCCGGTCACATCCAAGAGTGGGATATTTGGTTATAAAACGTTTTCTTCGCGTGTGTCCCTTTGCGTCGTAACCCTGGACAATCTTGATCATTTAACTTGATGCTTGGGTCAACATTCACTATGAAGGGAGCAATTTCATGAAACTTTTCATAATCTTCTGACATGTCTATCTTGTCCTCCACTCGCACAATGTTTGTTTTCCCTGAAAGAACTATGTGGTACTTTGGCTCATTGCATGATGTATTCGCTTCCTTATGTTTCTTTTTCTCGTCCTGGTAGACATGTCCTTCACATAGAGAACCTGTGCCACATCATTGGCTAGGTCAAATGGTTCATCTGCGTACCCAAGATTGTTCAGATCCACTGTTGTCATTCCGTACTGCGGGTCTTCCTTTACCCTGCCTCCTATCAGATTGACCCATTTGCACCTAAACAAAGGGATCTTCAAACCAAGTTCCCATATCTGCTCTATGTAACCATAATATGTGTCCTTTGGTCCATTGTTGTTTGCTGCATCAAAGCGGACACCACTGTTTTGGTTGGCGCTCTTTTTATCTTGGGTGTGTAAAATGTATTCCCATATATCTCGTACCCTTTGAAAGTTAATATAGTCGAAGATGGTAACTTGGAAAGCAAGTACATGTCATCTTCAACAGTGTCGTCATGCATGAGGCGTGTCTGCAATCAACCGGCAAAAGTCACCGTTTGTTCATGTGTAATCCAGTCGTCAGACTTCTTCGGGTGTTTGGAGCGTAGAATATTCTTGTGTTTCTTTATATACGGAGCCACCAAGGCGGAACTTTGTAGAACTGTGTAGTGTGCTTGCGTCAAAGAAAGCCCGTCCTGGCATATTAGTGAATTCTTTCCTAGCGTGCCTTTTCGACCTAGTCTGCCCTCATGCCACGATTCAGGAACACCAATCGACTTAATGTTAGGAATAAAGTCAACACAAAACTCAATGACCTCCTCTATTTCATGGCCCTTGGAGATGCTTCCTTTTGGCGTAGCACGATTATGAACATATTTCTTTAAGACTCCCATGAACCTCTCAAAGGGGAACATATTGTGTAGAAATACAGGACCCAGAATGGCAATCTCCTCGACTAGGTGAATTAGGACGTGCGTCATGATATTGAATAAGGATGGTGGGAACACCAAATCAAAACTAACAAGACATTGCACCAAATCATTCTCTAACCTTGGTAGGATTTCTGGATCGATTACCTTCTGAGAGATTGCATTCAAGAATGCACATAGCTTCACAGTGGTAATCGAACGTTTTCCGGTAGAAGCTCCCTCAATGCAACCGGAAGCATTTGCATCATAATCATGTGGGAGTCATGAGACTTTAGGTTCTGGAATTTTTTCCTGCCATATTTATTATTCCCTTTATATTTGACGAGAAGCCAGACGTGACCTTCATACTGAGCAGACATTCGAAGAAGATTTCCTTCTCTTCTTTGGTAAGAGCGTAGCTGGCATGACCCTAAAACTGCTTTGGATCCAAGTCGTCTTTTCCGTGCATATGTTGCTGGTCCTCCCATGCCTCCGGCGTATCTTTTGTCTTCCCAAACACGCCCAAGAAGCCTAGCAGGTTCACACAAAGATTATTCGTCACGTGCATCACATCGATTGCAGAGCGGACCTCGAGGTCTTTCCAATAGGATAGGTCCCAAAATATAGATTTCTTCTTCCACATGGGTGCGCGTTTGTCAGCGTGATTCGGAATAGATTGTGCGCCAGGAACCTTGCCTAAGATTACTTTTAAATCCTTGACCATATGAACTATGTCATCACCCATACGGTGGCGAGGCTTCTTCTGATGATCTGCCTCACCTTTGAAATGCTTGCCTTTCTTTCTTACGGGATGCCTGCTCTGAAGAAATCGACGATGCCCCATATACAAATTCTTCTTACACTTATCCAAATATATACCGTCGGTATCATCTAAAGAGTGCGTGCATGCATGGTATCCCTTATTTGTCTGTCCTGAAAGGTTACTGAGAGCAGGCCAATCATTGATGGTTACAAACAACAACACATTTAGGTCAAATTCCTCCTGATCTTTCGCATCCCACGCACGTACACCTTTTCCATTCCATAGTTGTAAAATTTCTTCAACCAATGGCCTTAGGTACACATCAATGTCATTGCCGGGTTGCTTGGGGCCTTGGATGAGCACTAGCATCATAATGAACTTCCGCTTCATGCACAAGCAAGGAGGAAGGTTATACATACATAGAGTCACAAGCAATGTGCCATGATCGATGTTCTGCTACCCAAAAGGATTAATGCCATCTACACTTAAACCAAACCATACGTTCCTTGCGTCCTTTTCAAAGTCCTTCCACTTTCTCTCGATTTTTCTCCACTTCGATCCGTCAGCGGGAACTCTCAACTTCCCATCTTTCTTATAGTCTTTGTTGTGCCATCGCATCAACTTGGCATGCTCTTTGTTTTGGAACAAATGTTTCAACCGTGGTATTATAGGAGCATACCACATCACCTTGGCAGGAATCTTCTTCCTAGTCCGCTTGCCCTCAACATCATCAAGGTCATCGTGGTTGATCTTATAGCGCAATGCACAACATACCGGGCATGCATTCAAATCCTCGTTCTCACCGCGGTAGAGGATGCAGTCATTAGGGCATGCATGTATCTTCTCCACCTCTAATCCTAGAGGGCAGACAACCTTCTTTGCTTCATACGCACTCTCTGGCAATTCGTTGTCCTTTGGTAGCTTCTTCTTTAACATTATCAGCAACTTTTGAAATGCCTTGTTAGATACACCATTCTCTGCCTTCCATTGTAGAAATTCCAGTGTGGTGCCCAGTTTTTTCTTGTCATCTTCACAATTTGGGTACAACCCTTTTTGTGATCCTCTAACATGTGCTGCAACTTGAGCTTCTCCTTTTCACTTGCGCAGTTTCTCTTTGCATCGGCAATGGCCCAACCAAGATCATCAGCAGGCTCATCTGATGCCTCTTCTTCAGCTCCTTCCCGCATTGTCGGCTCAGCTTCTTCCCCCATTGTTCTACCATTGTATTCATGAAACCCATGACTAGGATAGCTGTCTTCATCCTCTTCTTCTTCATTCTCTTCCATTAGGATCCCTCTTTCTCCGTGCTTGGTCCAACAGTTATAGCCGGACATGAAACCAGACTCAAACAGGTGGATGTGAATGGTTCTTGAGTTAGAGTAATTTCGATCATTCTTACAGCCAGCACATGGACAATACATAAAACCATCCGGTCACTTGTTTGACTCAGCCGCAACCAGAAAAGTATGCATGCCATTAATGAACAGGGGAGAGCATTAGTCGTCGTACATCCATTGCCGGCTCATCTTCATTACACAACATCGAAAACACCAAATTAATACAAGTTCGTACATAAAGTTCATACACTTGTTCTCATAAAACAACATACAGACTCTCTAGCTAAATCATTTAAATGCAACAACAAATGCGATCAACAGCGCAACTAAGGTAACAATTGATCCATCAGCATAGTGATACCAAGCCTCACTATCAATGGCATATATTTTAAATTTTCTAATCTTCAAGCGCATTGCATCCATCTTGATCTTGTGATCATCGACGACATCGGCAACATACAAATCCAATTTCATCTTCTCTTCTTCAACTCTTTTCAATTTTTCTTTCAAATACTCATTTTCTTATTCAACTAAATTTAACTTCTTGACAAGAATATCTATGTCGGTTGGAATTTCCAGTTCACATACCTCCTAGATAAAAATATCTATGTCAACTAGATGGGCATAATTTTCATAAACATGAAATGCAACAAAGAGTTATAAAAGAGAGTATATACCACATCCAAATCATAAACCGGACGAGGGCTGATGGGGACGGATATCAAAATCATGCCACTATGTATAACAAACAACCATATAGGTAAGATAAATATACAAGTAACTATCTAAATCTTACAAACATGATTTTTTGTATAAAAAGGATAAGAACAAGAGGCTCACCAAGGTGGTGCCGGTGACGTGACGGTGCGGGCGATCGATGGTGGTTAGGACGGGGACGGGAAGGCACTAAGTAAACCACACCTACACATGCAAAGTAAGAAGTTAATTTGAGCTCAAATTGCATATAAATCAAATAAACTACCACATATAAATACTCCCAAACTAAAACCCACAAATCATTATACTTATAGAGCATTGCAAGAGCTAATCTAGCAATGAGAGATGAAAGGACAAAGTTGCTAACCTTTGTGAACACTTGGATGGATAGGGTGCCTCCAAATCATGACAAAATTTTGGCAAAAAGGAAGGTGAGCTCGAGCAAGGGGGAGAACAAAGGAGAGGAAGAAGGGGAAACAGGGAGGAGTGTGCTTGGGATGGCCAAAGGGTTCATATAGGGGATCTTTAGTCCCGGTTCGTGACACGAACTGGAACTAAAGGTGAGCCTATAGTCCCGGTTCATGCCACGAACCGGGACTAAAGGTGATCGTGGGGCCCGAGGCTGACATCAGCCTGCCACGACCCCTTTAGTCCCAGTCCGTGTTATGAACCGGGACTAGAGGTTCGGAACGAACCGGGACTAATGATGACTGTCCCGAACCGAGACTAATGGTCACATTAATGCCGGTTCAAAACCAGACCGGGACTAATGCTATGGACAAAAGGTCTATTTTCTACTAGTGCACATGGTTCTCCTGACCGATCCATACGACGTGCTTCTTGAGGTAATATTACCGCTTGAAGTAATACATTGATTGCAAGCTCAGTCTTGGTGAATCAATGTGCTCATCTTAGAAAGCAATTAGTTTAGATAAGTGATATTACCGCTTGAATCAATGTGCTCATCTTAGAAAGCAATTAGTTTAGATAAGTGATAAGCTCAGTCTTGGTGAATCAATGTGCTCAGTCTTGGTAATATTACCGCTTGAAGTTCTAGCTGGAATGAGTTTAGTGAATTGATAGATGAATTTGTTCCCCTGCTTGCTTGGATATAATGCTAGATGTCAAGTATTCTTTGGATAAGTGCACCCTTTGTTTATGGTACCGACAGTGTGGATTTTGAGATATCATAGTGTTGCTTTTTTGTGCCAAATAAGGTGCACTAGAACATGATAATTCTTATCATTTTCGCACAACTTCAATGCTAAGATGCATATAATCTACAAATTTCCATCATAGTGAGGCTTAAAATGAACCGGACACCAATAATTATGTTACCTACCTAATGTTGTTAAGTTTGCTAGTTTTTTTGTTTTGCTGAAAACCATGGTAGTGTGTTGAATGTTTTGATTTGGAGTCCATGGTTGTGAAGTCATTGCTTTTGACATATATAGTTCTGCATGTAATTCCTTTTTCCTGTACTTTCCATGTTTACTTTCATGATTCGCCATAGATCTGTTGGTATTTTGATTATATTGTTGTAGATTGGTAGACCAATGTTATTATATAGTTTCGAGCATTCAGTTCCATGTCTCATGTTAGTTGTAGGAATTGTGAAACCTTGTTTAGATCGTGGTGCATTTCCTAAATGCATCGATGTATGGTTTATACACATTCCCGGAGATTCGTTTTTCGTTATGATTTGGATGCTTGCAACTAGAAACATATGAGGTGCTAGTTCCATTGCACAATACTAATCTTATTGTAAAGGAGAGTTGACTGATAGTTTGGTTTGTGTAGCAAGACACAATCCAGGGATTTATTTTCTAGAACCATGGAAGTATTTTACTTACCTCTAGGTGTAAATAAATGAATTGTTAGTTCGATTATTTATTGTGGTAAAATACAATCTATTAATTGTGTCTCTAGTAATTCTTAGATGTATGGTATGTTTATTTGTACTTGCTTGTAGTGTACCACACTAGTACCATGGGTTATTGCTTTTTGTCCACCGTGCCCACTACTTGTATATGCTTTTCTTTTCTGTAGTCTGATCCTTGCAGGTAAATTCAGAGGACAAGTTGCCTAGTTTATTGCTATACATTTGTCTACTAGTTGTAGTTCATGTTTCCTAAACGACAAGAATCAAAAGCAACATGTTTTTATCAGCACTCTACCAATTAAGTTGAACTTCAATTTTATGTTGCTTACCTTTAATGCCAAGTTGCATATCTGTTGATGTTAAAGTTGCCTCAGCTATGAGCATCCACCACTTAAGTTTCATAGTACCAATATGTTGAGGCTATAACACGATCAACATTAACACACATTATAACACCTTTTGTCAATATTTCAGGCAAAATGACACTTATATGCGGGCAACAATACATCATTTACGATGCACTCATAGTTTCTTCTCTGTCAATGCCTTACGGGCAAAACAATGAAATGCCAGAGACAACAAAAATTGCCCCTAGTGGTGTCTTCCTATAAATAAATGCATTCTCGGTATATGCTCAACACAAGTTTTTTTTTAGGAACGTGCACCTTCGTTCACACCTGGAAGCAACTTTCCATATGAATGGAAAACTGCTTACTACTCTTCTATATTTGTGTGCAGGAGCAGGGCGGCTATAAGAATTGATCAAGGACATGAGGTTCTTACTTGGGTGAGAAGAGATGGAATCACAAAGCATGAAAAATAGGACATGGCGACAATAGGCAACACTTGAATACGATTCAAACAGATCACAAATAGAACATAAGGATCTTCTTGTCCCGGTGGTGGGATACTTAGTAGGTCATCTTAGAAACTTGGCTGGAAAGCCAAAAGGGGAGCCACACCTCTACCTCCCGGGTCGCACGCACGTGTGTCCTTGCCCCCCCCCCTCCCCAAACCCTAAATCATAAGGCCGCCGGATCTCCTCACTTGACCATTGCCGGCACTGGTGGTGGCGACCGCTCCCATCCGTTGAAGGTGACGGGTGCTAGCGGTGTCCCCCGGACAGGACCCTTCGCACGAAGTGGTTCGTCTTCGGGGCTACCCTAGAGGTGGGTTGGCCGGCGGCATAGATATCGATGGTGTTTGTCGGAGCACGATGGGGAATGTGATGGAGACAGGTGAGGTAGACCATAGAGAGGCAAAGGAGGCCGGTGCGTTGGAGCCGGTGAGTGACTGCAGCACGAGCTCATTGTCATGAAGGTGCCGGCGCCGAGGAGGCCCTTCTAGGAAGGAGGTCCTGGCAAGCAGTGGGTAACCAAACATCTTCGCATGGTGGGCGTGCGGTGATGCCCCCGGAGGTGCTGAAGCTGGAGCAGTGAGTGAAGGTGCAGGTCAGACCGAGATCCGAATTTGGACTGTGGGAATGGTTCTTTTGCATGGCGTCCCTGGTGTGGTGAAGGCCGTCGTGGTGGTCCTAGCCCTTGCATGGCATGGTAGGAGACTACGGCTCCTCATCTAGGTTGATGGTGGTTGTTGGGGTTCACTCTCTCGCTAGTGTGAGTGAGGGAGGACCGCGGCTGCGCGGATTCAACGACAGGTTGTTGTGGTGGCGATGGTGTGAGGCTCTTGTACGTGGCTGCCCGAAACCTCGGAGGTGTGGAGCTGCATGGCATTATGGACGAAAATCCTGTCCAGTTTTGGGTGGGCCGATGATGATGACGCCCGTGGGTGTCGTTCCCTCCTTGGAGACGTTGCTAAGTGTGTCGCCATGTCCCTCACACTCTTAGTGTTGGCAGTTGTCTCCGGGCAAATTTCTTGAATTGGTGTAGGATTTGCGTGATGGCGACATCTTCGACGTCGTCCTCTGTTGGGAGCATCGTGTCGGGATACATGGCATGAAGTTCCTATGTTGCGCTCCTCCGGTGTTTGTCGTTGCCCACGATCATTCTTCTCCGCGCAGTTTATGGTCGTCATTGGTAAGTCCAAGATGGTGCCTTCCTTGGGTCAGATCGAGTCCTACCATCCTCTAGCCACCTCCATTTAGGCATTATGGGGGGATTGCATCGACAAGGGATGCTTGGCGGGAGCTACTGTTCTTCGGAGGTGACCGACGACGGAACGAGGTTTTACAGTGTTGGGCAAGCTCTTTTGCTTTGTAGTTGTGTTGTCCTGTGTGGCTGTCTTTAGACTAGCTAGATGTGGAGTTGGTGCTACACTCGTTGTTCGTAACGAGTGGTAGTCGCCTTGTTATTGCAATTCTCTTTTTCTATCATGCTATGGCATGTAATTTGCATACTCTGGAAAAAAACTTGGCTGGGATCTCCTCATGTGGTTTCCGTAAATTTTTCAGGAACAGTGGATGAAGTGGAAGGAGCCATGTCTAAATCATATCAACGGTTTAGTAGACCAATTCACCGACAAAATCAGACGCTTCTTATTGGTAAAAAATATCAAGTTCCTCAAAGCACATCTAGATGTGGCATAATTATTGCACATCTAAATCCTATATGTCATTGATTTTACACAAGGACTCCTCCATGCATTTTTCTTTTTCTTTTTCATTACTGTTTTTATGTGTGATTGAGTCACTTAGATATGCAATAACCAACATACATATAGATGTGCCTTAGACAGATCCAAAAAAAAAATCTATTAGACCGGGTATTTTTTTTCTCTCAAGTTAGACCCAACTCAAACTGTGCCACGTGGCAACACACATCTCAAAGCAAGGTTTTCAGTACCACCATATGTGCCATCTCTCCCTCTATATAAACAGCGGAGAAGAAGCATAATCGCACCAACCCATTGCATTGCCCATTTGGAGAAGATACTCGCGGTCATGGAGCTTATGAAGACCAACGCAAGGACGATCGTCCTCTTGGCCGCCCTCGCGGTGATGGCCACCCTCCTGATGTCCTCCGCCGACGCACTAGGTTAGTTAAACTCCTCCTTTTACACCAATCTGAAATCTAATGTTGAAGCAATTTTTGGACGTGCAGACTGCTATCCGATCAACGACTGTCATCCGAACAGCAACGGGGGCGTGAAGTGCGCGCGTATGTGCGCCTTGCTGAATGGTCCTTCCGGCAAGGCCTACTGCAGCGGCACCAGCCAGTGCTGCTGCGGGCCGCCCGGCGGCAGGAAGGACCTGCGGCGGACCAGCGCGCCTCTTCGGACCTCGGATGATGATGCTGCTGCTGCCACCACAAACGAAGCTGCTCCATGATGATGATAGATTGATGTTAGTAGTATCTTTGTTTCTTCTGAACCAGCACCCGTTTTGGTGGTGATAGTGTTGCTTGCGAGAGAGAGAGAGGGAGAGAAAGAGAGAGCATGTGTGATCTGCTGCATAGACTATTATGCGCGTGTTTTCAGGAGCTATGAAATTCTGAAAAAATGAGTTTTTTGCGCTTGAATGCCTAAAATTGTGAATTTGCTGGATATATTGCATCGTTCGTACAAATGTTCTAAAGGTTCCCCATGGGGACTAGTTATCAATCAACTATAAAGATTCTCCTTATTCCTGAAAGCTCTCCCTACAAAATCCTTACTGCCCAAGTCATTTGCATAGAACTAAGATCTCGTAAAAGTACCAATGATTTTATTTCCTTCCGACAGATGTTGCTTTATTTGAGGTATGGGTGCATTTCATGCTTTTACATTCTCAGTGTGGTAAATATGCTTTCAACTTTCAACTCATCTTGCCATGTAATGGAGCGCAATCTTGCCCGGCCTGATATTATTCTGTTATATAGAGATCTTAGTGGAACGTAAAAGGGCTTTGACCTTCGATCGTAAGTTGATGTTTTCTCTGAACTAAATCTGCCCGTCAATTACTTATTTTAATGTCCACTGGATTACTACTTAAGAATCCATCCTATTAACCTGAGAAAAAGACGTTCTGATTCTATTCTTTTTTCAACTCCGATGCTCATATGCCGTTTTTTGGTGCATTAGTTTCACCCTGCTCCCATGAAACATTACCACGACCAAATACAACCCCCGTTAAACACATCAAAGATGGAGATATTTTCATACCCCTTCATCATAAGGGCAGGATGATCCTTTTTCTTAATACGCGAGCACGGCTGTACGTGCCACCCGGGCCGGCCCATTACTTAGAGTCTCGTTGGTGTGAAGTAAAACGTCGCAAAAAAACAGGTGTGCCTAAGAATTGAACCAAAGACCTCACCCATGTTAAAGGGAGTTGAAATCTAGTGTAGCCAACTAGTCCAAGTGACTAATCACCTGCGCGAATTTACAAGAACTAGTGGCGGATCCGATTCTAAAGAATAATTCATGAAATGTTTTCGAAATTCTGAAAACTTTTTATTTTTTTAGAAAAAGCAAAAAAAAATTGCGGATCACAATTTTTTTTCCGAAAAAGAGGAACAAAATTGAAAATGCAAAAAATGACAAAAAAATTAGAAGTGTGAAAAATCTTTTGAAAAATAGAAACAAAACTGAAAACGCAATGTTTTTTGAAATTATGATTATTTTTCTGAAAACAGAGCATTTTGTGAAATTCGTTGAATATTTTTTGAATTGCGATTTTTTTCCAAAGGATAAATATTTTTTTAATTTCCGACGAAATGCTAAAAAAATACTTTCTGAAATTCCTTAACTTCTTTCTATTTATAAACACATTTGTAAAAACTCAAATATTTTCTGAAATTTCGAATTCTGAAATTTTCTGATTTTTCGAACATTCTAAGAAAAGAAGCACTTATTTTTTTAAGTATAAATATTTTTTACTTTCGAACATTTTTTCACACAACCCTCGATCTAATTTTTTTTTGGAGTTTCAAAGTGAAATTGCAAAATTGAAACAATTAGAAAACATTGAAATAATTTGAAGAAATGCCATTTTTCTATATTTCTGAACAATTGTTGAAAATAAAAAGAAAATTATACAACGGAAAATATAATAATAGACATGGAATTAAAAAAGGAGAGAAAAAAGGAACATGGAAAGAAATAGAAAAAATGCTAGGGCCGGCCCAACAGGTGCCCGACGGAAGATACCGTTCCTTAGTTGGGCTATTGATTAAGCTTTTTTTTCCTTTTCAAATTTTTTCTCTTTCTTCATGTAATTCATTTTTCTAATTTTGAACTTTATATATCCTTTTAGAACCTGTTCAAATTTTTGAAAAATTGTTTGGAATAGCAAACAAAATTCTTGTTTCCAAATATTGTCTACAATTTTAAGAAATGTTCTAGAATTTCAATATATGTTCCCGTTTTAGAATGTTTTGTGCATAATATTAACTAATGTTTGTGTTTGAAAGAATGTAGAAAATTTGAAAATGGTACATGGTTGGCAATTTGTGTTCAAAATTTTCATCAAATGTTGGGATTTGTTAGCAACTTCTGTAAAAATGTTCAAGTTTGTTAAAAAATAATACATAATTTGTAATTCCAAAATTGTTGACAAATTTCAAGATATGGTTAAGACATAAGAAAATCTTCATGTTGGTTGATGGGAACTGCAAATAACACAATAATTTAAATTACAAAAAACTACATGCTTACAAATGCCTTCGGCTGACTTAGTCTGATCCGGTCCTCTCAACTGGTATTTTTTTGACTATAAATAAATGACCGAAGATCTTGGAAGCACAAACATATGAGGCATCCTTGCTAGGTTTAAACAACTTGTGAAACTGTATGCAAGTTGTGACACGTCCGGCCCACTCTTAAGGAAAATCTTATGAGTATGTTGGCTTTTTGCCTATCAGTAAGGTCGGTAACCGCGCTACTGCTAAGACGCTACAACTAATATTTAAAAGTAGCGCGTTTTATAGACTACACTACTACTAATTTGGATAGCAGTAGCGTTTGTTTTACACGCGCTACTACTAAATAGCAACATCATATGTTTCTGTCCAGCGTCGTTACTATGTATTTGTATATATTCTAATATATACATCGTTATACAAATTTCGGTACGCGAGCAACAAAGAGATGGTAAATGAAACACCTACTAGATTAAATTGGATGGATTCAATTAAACAATGGATTAGTAGGACGATATGATGCCGTCCCAAGATCATATGGTCCTACTAATCTAACTTGACTAACTGGATCCATCAACTATAATATAATCTATGTTTTCCCATAACAACTCATTATTATCATAATTTATCATCATATTATCGTAACTCGTCATCATAGTCATATACGAACTCATCATCTAACATATCACAAGTTAATCAACACTAACTAATTGTTATCATACTGATTAAATAAGTCATCATCATTCTAGCACATGATGAGTACTAGGTAGAACCTACTATCCTCTCCTACGTAAAATAGCATAAAAAGGTAAACTCCTCCATCTCTCCTATGAAGAATACATATCAATCTATCTTCAATTGTGGCCCACGCAAACCCATATCATCTCCGCCAAGTGGTTGCCTACGTGTTTTTACTGCTTTGCTCCATCCTTTTATTTCCATGATTTCATCCCTTCGAGACATCTTGTATGAACCTAGGAAACTCACCGACAGAATTGATCATAAGCTAACAACATCCAAATAATCTTACGTAAGCATCACGTTAGGCAGAATCTCTAGGGGGAGTTGTTGGGGAACGTTGCATGGGAAACAAAAAATTTCTTACGCACACACAAGATCTATCCATGGTGATGAGCATCTAAGAGGGGGAGAGTGGATCTACATACTCTTGTAGATCACTAAGCGGGAAGCGTTAAGAAACGCGGTTGATGTAGTCGAACGACTTCGCGATCCAAATCGCCGAGCGTCCCGTGATCCCATCACGATCCGTCCCGCAATTGAATGACGATCCGTCCCGCGATCTCATCATGATCTGTCCCGCGATCCAATCACGAATCATCTCGTGATCTTGATCACGGTCCTTCCGATCTAGCACCGAACGGACGGCACCTCCGCGTTCAGCACACGTACAGCTCGATGACGATCTCCGCCTTCTTGATCTAGCAAGAGGGAGCGGAGAGGTAGGCGACTTCTCCGGTAGCGTGACGGCGTTGCGGCGATGGTGGTGGAGGAATTCCAGCAGGGCTTCGCCTAAGTACCGCTGAAAACCGATCTAGAGGAGAAAACGACCAAGAGGAAGAAGAGGGCAGCACGTGGCAATTAGGGTTAGCTCTTCCCTCTAAATCCTCTAGTATATATAGGAGGAAGGGAGGGAAGGAGGCAGCCTCAAACCTGGCCGAAATTGGAGGTGGAGGAGTCCTACTCCAATCCTATCAGGAGTAGGATTCCTCCTTTCCACTTGGAAACTCTTTCCACCTCTCCACCTTTGGATTTTTTTCCTTCTCAAACCACTCCAGCCGCATGGGCCCTTAGAGGAGGCTTCGGCCAGCCTACCAGGGGCTGGTTTACCTCCTCCCACAGCCCATGTAGCCTCTTGGTTTGAGACACCCCTCCCGATGGTCCCCTGGTACCCTCCCGGCTCTCCCGGTACACTACCGATGAGCCCGAAACTTTTCCGGCGACAAAAACAGGACTTCCTATATATTAATCTTTACCTCCGGACCATTCCGGAGCTCCTCATGACGTCTGGGATCTCATCCAGGACTCCGAACAACCTTCAGTCACCACCATACATAACTCTATACTACCGAAACGTCAACGAACCTTAAGTGTGCAGACCCTGCGGGTTCGAGAACTATGTAGACATGACTGAGACGCCTCTACGGTCAATAACCAATAGCGGGACCTGGATGACCATATTGGTTCCTACATATTCTACGAAGATCTTTATCGGTCGAACCTCTATGTCAAGGATTTTGTTAATCCCGTATGATGTTCCCTTTGTTCTTCGGTATGTTACTTGCCCGAGATTCGATCGTCGGTATCTCCATACCTAGTTCAATCTCGTTACCGGCAAGTCTCTTTACTCATTCCGTAATACAAGATCCCGTGACTAACACTTAGTCACATTGCTTGCAAGGCTTATTGTGATGTTGTATTACCGAGTGGGCCCTGAGATACCTCTCTGTCACACGGAGTAACAAATCCCAGTCTTGATCCATGCCAACCCAACAGACACCCTCGGAGATACCTGTAGAGCACATTTATAGTCACCCAGTTACGTTGCGACGTTTGATACACACAAGGTACTCCTACGGCGTCAGTGAGTTGCATGATCTCATGGTCATAGGTACATATACTTGACATGCAGAAAACAGTAGCAATAAACTGACACGATCATATGCTATATTTGTAGTTTGGGTCTTGCCCATCACATCATTCTCCTAATGATGTGATCCCGTTATCAAATGTCATCTCATGTCCATGACTAGGAAACCATAGTCATCTTTGATCAACGAGCTAGTCTATTAGAGGCATACTAGGGACATGGTGTTGTCTATGTATCCACACATGTATCTGAGTTTCCGATCAATACAATTATAGCATGGATAATTAACGATTATCATGAGCAAAGAAATATGATAATAACAAATTTATTATTGTCTCTAGGGCATATTTCCAACAGGAGTATCTGTTGAAGAACATAATAATAAAACAGTTAGCAATCTAGTTTTGCTTAAAAAGAATGTATGCAAAAGATGGACTAGTGACATAACAGTAAAAAAAATCTTACAATGGTATTTGAAGTGATGTTAACATTGTTCAACTCGTGCACTGGTGGCACATATCCACTATAACTGTCGCCAATTAGGTAATTGGTCTTAAAATGCTCAACATCATAAACAAATGAGATCAGATGATTTTTTACAACCAAGTTAGCTCGGAGCCTTCATTGTAGTAGGTCCGGTCTACTATCACCCGTGTATATTTTAGAGAAAAGAAATAAGTTGATAATTAAAAATAAACAACTTTAGTCAGGACGAGCACCAAATATTATTCAATAAAAATATAAATTACTTAACAAATTTGTTGACAAACTCATATGGAGGTATAACTGGAAGCAAGTGATCCACATGCATCCAAATTCGATATTATTTTCACGATCATCGTCATAAACAAGATCGAAGGTTATTTACATGTCCTCCCGAAACCTGTAGCCTTTGCATAGTGGTCTCCAATTGGATAAAAAAATATGTGTGGTGTACTGCATTTTTTAACTTAACATCAAAAGTGAGAAGCCCCGTCCTTAGGTGACCTCTCTTAGTCTCCGTACTCTCCCCTATCTTTGAATGGAACTTGTCCAAGACACGCAGTCTTCCATGGCAGGGAATTTACTAGTCGAACTAAAAAAATACAGGTTAATTAGAGCAAAAAGTACACGTCATGCTTCATTATAAAAAAACATGTGTCGTCGTTACATATTGTAATAATTCAAAAGTCCTCTTTTAGGATGACAGTGAAGGACGTACCGTTTTCTAGGTGAGATAACGGTTGCATATACCCTTGTCATCGATGAAGTAATCACACTCAGGGATACTATCATCGTCAGATATTTTCAGTGTTCATGATTCAAAAATCGACGACAATTATACCAGAAACTCAGCACACAAAACACTTTGCAGCACGGATTGACTTCAGTTGATCGAGGCTTTCTTAAAAAACACTCATATCTCATGATGTATATGGTACGCACTCCCTCACATTGATATGGCGGTGTATGTGGTGGACACTCCCTCACACTAATATTATGACCGTCGGTGCTGATCGCTCCTCCCTTTGTCCCCGCATGCATTACCAAAATGTCTAGCACACGTGGAAGAAAGAGGAAGCGATCCCCACGACAACAACTGGGATTCTTCTACTCTGACATTTCGACCGTCGATGATGGTCACTTCCCCTACTTATCTCGCGCATTATAAAGGTATATATCATGGGAAGAAGAGGAGGAAGTGACACCCATGACAACAGTCGAGATTCCTTCTCTCTGATATTTCGACCGTCGGTGATGGTCGCTTCCTTTACTTATGACGTGCATTATACCAAGCTATATGTCATGACAAGAAGAGGAGGAAGCGACACTCACGACAACAGTCAGGATTCCTCCTTCAAGAACAGACTGACAGTCAACCCTAAGCATCAGTCAATTAATATGGCCTATGTTTTGCCAGAATGTCGTTAAATTCCTATTCTAACAAATCACGCGCACTCAATATTTTCTACTTTATAGCAAAAGTCCTACTGAAATCTACGATTTTTTTGGCATGATCTTTGTAAAACTGGACATATGGAACACGCGAAATTTGCCAGAACAGAAATGAATCAACATTCCAGCGAACCATAGGCCACTCTGAGGTGTTCCCTGCAAAATCATACACATGTCCAAGAAACAATCAATACACGTCCAAATATCATCGAATTTTAGCTCTTGACATGAATTTTTAGTGATATGAGCGGAGGGGAAGGAGGAGGTGGACTTTTAGCTCATCGACTCGACTGGATAGGAAGTGTAGGAAGCTCCGACGATGGTCACTCCAGGGAGAGACGCGACACTAGAAAGCCTGCATATTACACCAAGTGAAAAAAATTAGATCGTTAAATCTCATACTAAAAATTTATATACCTAATTTTTTACGAAAAATTTCTATTACTAAATTTTACCTAAAATTTATTGTACAACATTTCAATACATTTCTATATTGAAAAAATTCTATACCAAAAAAATTCTATTCCTATTTTTGGCTACAAATTTCTATACCTAAATTTGTTCACTAAAATTTTCTTTAACTAAATTTGATATCTTAAATTTTCTCATATAGCATTCCAATACATTTCTATATTGAAAAATTTATATACCTAAAAGTTTCTATTAGTGAATCTTTTACTAAAAAATTCTATACAATGGAGGGAGGAGGGAGGCGGGAGGTGGAGGAGACAGTAGGAGGAGAGAGGAGGGAGGCGGGAGGAGAGAGGTGGAGGAGGGAGGAGGGAGGCAGGAGGAGGGTGTGCGGCCGGAGGAGGAAGGAGAGAGGAGGGTGGCAAGAAGAGGAGGGAGGGGGTACCGAAGACGGCACAGAGGGAAGGCACGGCGGAGGCGGTAGCGCGGGCGAGCGGGAGGGAGAGGGAGAGTGCAAGTGAGGAGAACAGGTCGGGGAAGAAGATAAGACAATCTTAGCAGTAGCGCTGGGCTGACAGCCAACGCTATTGCTAAAGAATCTACGTGTAGCATCGGGTCACGAACAAGCGTTGCGGCTAGTGTGTCCAACCTGCTAGCCCTTGCATATGCACTAACAACGATTTTCTGCCACACATGCGCTACTGCTAGGGAATTAGCAGTAGCGCCTGTTTTTATACAGCGTTGTTACTATGGCTAGCCCCGGGGTGTGTCGTGGGACCCACTTATCAGTAGTGCCTTGTATAGCAGCCGCGCTACTGTTAAAACTTATCAGTAGCGCCGGAACTTGCCCAGCGGTGCAACTACTTAACAACCAACGCTACTCCTAAGATTCTACCTATAAACTATTTCCTTATAGTGGCCTTTTTATCCCAGAAAATGGAGAATTTACCGAAAACCAAAATTACTTGGCACAGAGCCTTGAATTGATCATACAAGGTCATGGAAAAAAATTCGGGCCATTTGACGGATGTCAAAAATAAGTTCTCTGAGATGGACCCTTCTGCCCTATTCCAAACACCCTCCACTCAAGATGGTCCATTTTTGGACATGCATGCAATGTATCCAAATTTTTACCGGGTGGGAAGGACCATAGTATCCATCCATGTTTGGTTGAAACAAATTCAGACACCGTATCCACGTTGCGTCACGTTCGGCTATTTATCAACTATTTTTTTACTGAGAAAACTACAGAAAAAGCAAAAGTTAAAATGGAAAATAAATTGGCATCGTGTCTTGATTTAGTCATAGAAATTCAAGCTTAAAATGCAGGCATTTCAATGATATAGAGAAACACAACGTGCTCTCAAACGGAGCCTACTAGCCTATCCGAACACCCTCCGTTGAGTATGATGTATTTGTGGACATCTTTTCAAATGACATGAACTTCTGAAGGCAGGTGGGCAAGTCCATGATAGGTATCCATGTTAGATTTTAATGATTTCCTACACTGTATGCAAATTGCGACATGTCGGGCAAATTACCAGCCTTTTGACCGAGAAAAGTCAATAAAATGCAAAATTTGCCGAAAACCAAAATAAATTGTCATGGTGCCTTGAATTGGTCATACAAGGCCATAGAAAAATTTGAGGCCATTTGAAGAATGTAAAAAAAATGCTCTAAGATGGACCCTTTTGCCCTATCGGAACACCCTCCATTGAGCGTTATCTATTTTTTGTACATGCCTACAATGAGTGCAACTTTTGGCATGAGGTGAGCATGCCCATGGTACGCATCCATGCCTGGTTTGAACGATTTCCAACACCGTCATTCGCCTTTTTTCACCAAAAATATTACAAAAATGCAAACATTGTCGAAAATCCAAACAACTAGACATTGTGCCTCGAATTGGTCATACCATACCATGAAAATTTTTGGGGCCATTTCAAGGATGTCGAGAAAACGTTCCTGGCTAAAAAACTAACATATATGAAAAAAGTTTGCGGGTTTCAAAAAAGTCCACACATTTGGAATTGTTTTCATGAAAACTGTTAAAAGTTCATAAAATAAAGGAAACGATCATAAACTTGAAAAACAGAACTCACGAGCTAAAGGCTATACATTTGAAAAAAAGTTAGCGGATCTAAAAAAACCCCACAAATTTGAAAAAAATAGTTTATGGCTAAAAATTCAATAATTTAAATAAAGTTCAAGTCTTTGGAAAAGGTTCCAATTTTTTCGAAACATTGAGGAATCTGAAAAAAAGTTCATGAGCTAAAAGTTCGTGTATTAAAAAAAAGGTCACGGCTAAAATATTCACAAATTTGGAAATGAGTTCATAGATTTGAATTTTTTCACAAATTTCAAAAAGTTCATGAAAATTGGGAAAAGTTCACAAAACGCTTCGAATTAAGAAAAGAAAATAGAAAAAGAAAGAGAAGCGAAAAGAAACCTGAGTAAAACCCGGCCAAATAGAAAAAGGGAACCGGCTGCTTTTATTATCGTTATATTTACCACATAAGAAGCAAAAAGGAAGAAAGTGGGTATAGTTAGTAAGGTGTACCCGATTGTTTGTCCGCGTGAACTAAACCTATAAGGAGGGAGTTCTAGTACCACTACGCGCATGGGTTTTTTTAAATTTAAAAGAATGAAAAAAAGTAAATAGGTCAGACGAATATGGGTCGGCCAAGTCGGGCGACATGTGTGTGATGTCATCTATTTTACTCTCCATATGTCGTATACGTTCCGATGGATGAGTGACCTTATATACGGAAGTGGATACAATATGTCGAAGATATATATTATTCCCTCCATCCGGGTTTATTAGGCCTTCTCGTATTTTGAGCTAAAGTTTAACTTATAAATTTAATTAATAAAATGTAGACTAAATGTCACAAAAATTATAAGTTAAACTCTTTCAAATAAAAATCCAATAACATAATGTTTCATAGCATATATTTTGTTTAGTAGTCTATATAGATGATCAAAATCTGGCACAAAATACAAAGGGGCCTAATAAATCCGGACGGAGGTAGTACTTTTTATACATTTAATGAGGGGCATTGTACCGAAACGGGACTCACATGCTTCACGCCAAATGTATAGCAGTGGGGTCAGTCTACCTGGTATTGTTTTAAGCAGGTAATTGAGAGTCTGAGACCACAATACGTAGCCATATGGTGATCGTAGAGCAACTCCAACAGATCACGTATTCATAAAAAACTACCGTTTATGTAAACTTAGGGCAAAAACGCTTCCAACAGATATCCTGTAAACTTTTTTTTTTTTTGAAGAACTCCTGTAAACTTTTTTAGGTAACCAGCACTTGGCTCCCCATTCTGTCTCATGGGCCAGTCAGTAAGTGGGCCTTGAGGAGCCGAAGGCTCAAGCCCATAGAGGAGGGCTTCTTGCTAAAAAATGATCATTAGTTCCTAATAAATGTTTTCCATCTTTGATCATCCATTATTTCAGATTCCCGAGAATATGGTCATTTCTTTCCAAATTTCTTTGCATTTATGCCATACGTAGGTATGCAAAGAGCACGTTGATCATATGTGTAGTGTAGATATCTCCCTCTATATAAACACCGGAAGGAAAACAGAATCGCACCAACACAGTAGATTGCCGACCCGTACAACAAGCCAAGAGAAAGAAGAAGAAGAAGAAGAAGATACCGACGGGGTCATGGCCGCTATGAAGATGACGTCCAACGTGAGGATCATCTGCTTGGCGGCCCTCGTCGTCATGGCCACCCTCCTCGTTTCTTCTGACGCACAGGGTTAGTCAAAGTCCTCCTTCTCTGTCATCGTAGGCAGAGAATTTCATATCTTCCGTGCCAACCTGAAAGCTAATGGAATACGGAGTACTCCCTAAGGCCAAATGTTGAAGCAATGTTTCCTACGTGCAGAGTCGTGTAGCCCGTACCCAAACTGCTTCAGCAACGAGGGAGGATTGGCGTGCTCCCGCCTGTGCGCGGTGCTGATCGGGCCTTCCGGCAAGGCCACCTGCCAAGGCCACAGGAATGAGCCTGCCGGTACCAAGTGCTGCTGCGCGCCGCCCGCCGGCGGCAGGAAGGACCGGCTGCGGACGACCGCGCCTCTTCGGACCTCGCATGCTGCGCCCGCTGGTGCCACGAGCGCTGCTCCATGGTGATACTAGATCTACTACTAGTAGTTTTTTTGTTTCCTCTGAACTACTACGCGTATTGGTACCCGCAAAGAAAAGAACATTTTGGAGGTGACATTGTCTCTAGCGAGAGAGAATCAGATGAGAAGATGTGTGGTCTGGACGTCTGGTGCTTAAACTATTGTGGCAGTGTTTTGCTTGAACGAATGGTCTAGAAACTATGAAAATTTCAATTTTTCTTTCATGTTCTGCGCTGGTGTACATGATCATATCTTTCATAAAATTGTGAATTTTCGGAATATCACATCTTTTCATGAAAATATTCTAAAGGTTCCCCATGGGTACTAGATACCACATGAGAGTGGATTTTCTACTTTCGGGTGTACTACACCCACGTGCATAGAGAACGAAAAAACAATATGAAATGTTGTTGGATAATTCAAACGTGTTTTTTTTTGCGAAATAAACATGTGTTAGTTTTAACTAGATAAGTTTTGGTTAGGCAAGTAAAATTACTTGGTGTTTCATTTGCATGCCATCCGCTCTCCTCTACTTCATCATGATGGTGTCGCGAAAGACGATGACATGGAGCCCGCCATCATGCCGCCCATCCCCGATGTTGCCATGGAGGTCGACGACACCGCGCTCGCCACCACTGCTCTCTTCTACTTCATCACGGTGGTGCCACGGAAGACGACGACATGGAGCCCGCCATCGTGCCACCCATCACCGACGTTGCCATGGAGGTCAACGACACCGAGGTCGCAACCACTGCTCTCCTCTACTTTATTACGATGATGCCGCGGAAGACGACGAACCAAAGTTTGACCGAGTTTGTGCAAAAATATACATTGTTTATCAAACCAAATAGGTATATGATGAAAATATATTTTATCATGAATCTAATGTTACTAATTCGATGGCATAAATGTTGATTTGTTATTGTATAAATATGGTCAAACATGCAAAAGTTTGACATTCCGATAAAGTTGGAAGTATAGTCTTCAAAGGACGGAGGGAGTATTTCAACACGATGGTGCAGCGAAAGAGGACGACGTGGAGCACACCATCGTGCCGCCCATCGTCGACATAGCCATGGAGGTCAACGGCACCGAGGTCGCTACCACCGCTCTCCTCTACTTCATCACGATGGTGCCGCGAAAGACTACGACGTGGAGCCCGCCATGGTGCCACCCGTTGTTGATGTTGTCAAGCCTCCACCGTGGAGGTTGATGGCATGGAGCTCACCAACACCGTTTTACGAAGCCCGTCGTCTACTTCATCGCACCACAGAGACATCATTCAAGAAGGAGAACTGAAGCTCGCCCATCACGCCCTGTGCATGCATATAAGCACAACCAATGCTATGAAATTTGTACCAAGAAAAAGGATAAAATATAAATCAAGAGAAAAAAGAAGGGCACGACAAGGACCCTTGGCTAACAGTTTTTTGTATGCGTGTGTTCATCGTGTTTTGATGTCATCGATTCATGGGCGAAACCCAATAATTGATACCAGAGCAAGGTCAAGGAGGTGAAACCGCACTTGCCCCGGGGATGTGACCCCACTAGTGCCTCGGGGTGGGCGATATAGTCATCGGGTGGTGCGGCGACAAGGAGGAGCTGGCAGTAGTCGTTCGAGAAGCGACATCGAGGATTGGGCCGTAGTCGTTCAGCGGAGTGACGATGAGAATACGGTGAGGGTGTTTTCGTAGGAGAGACGACATGTGATTGTCATTCGGTGAAATAACCAGGAGGAGGGCGACATGTTGTTGTCAACAAGGCACTCGTGATCATTGATGGTTGTGGAGGCACCAAAGTTGTGCACTGAGAATATCATTGAGATCATCGTTGGGGTGTGCAAGGAGGAGACGATAAAGTCGTGTGCGGTTGTCAAGGTGTGTACGTGAGTTCTTACAAGATGTGTCAATGCTAGGGTGTGTGAGTCTTCTGCTGTCTTGAGACGCGTCAATGACAGTGTGTGCATGCGTGGTATCCCTTGTTTGTCTGTCCTGAAAGGTTACTGAGAGCATGCCAATCGTTGATGGTTACAAACAACAACGCATGTAGGTCAAATTCCTCCAGTTCTTTCTCATCCCACATACGTACACCTCTTCCATTTCATAGCCATAAAAGTTTATCAACTAATGGCCTTAGGTACACATCAATGTCATTGCCAGTTTGCCTAGATCCTTGGATGAGCACTGGTATCATAATGAATTTCCGCTTCATGCACAACCAAGGAGGAAGGTTATACATACATAGAGTCACAGGCCATGTGCTATGCTTGCTCCTCTGATCTCCAAAAGGATTAATGTCATCTGCACTTAAACCAAACCATAGGTTCCTTGGGTCAACTATAAAGTCGCTCCACTTTCTCTCGATCTTTCTCCACTACGACCCGTCAGCGGGTGCTCTCAACTTCCTGTCTTTCTTACGGTCCTCTTTGTGACATTGCATCGACTTGACATGCTCTTTGTTTCTGAACAGACGTTTCAACCGTGGTATTATAGGAGCATACCACATCACCTTGGCAGGAACCCTCTTCCTGGGGCGCTCGCCGTCAACATCACCAAGGTCATCTCGTCTGATCTTATACCGCAATCCACCGCATACCGGGCATGCGTTCAAATCATCATACGCACCGCGGTAGAGGATGCAGTCATTAGGGCATGCATGTATCTTCTGCACCTCAAATCCTAGAGGGCATACAACCTTCTTTGCTGCGAAGTCATGTCAATCTCCACTTTTTAACCAGCGGCGAGTCTCACACCCTTGTCACCTGAAAAGAAAAACACATAACCCGCCATGACGTCACCTTCATACATGTCGAAAAGATTCCGTGACGTATGTCGTAGATCCTCTCATTAAACGGTCGGCCCGAAAATCGAGGCGTCCGTCTCGGTCGGTCATCATTTCTCGCCTTGATTCCCACGCGCCCGTTTGGCCTTCCACCCCTTTAAATAGGACCACGAGGGGGTCTTTTCATTTTCTCCGCTGCCACTACTCTTCTTCTTCCTCTCGACGCGAGCACTCCTGAGCTCTGTCGCCTCGGTGGAGTCCCATCACCGTCGACGAACTTGGCCGCTGCATCAACATGAATGTTTCCACACTCTCTCCCGCATCCGCCGCATCCTTAAGGTATGTTCTTCATCCTCCCATAGATCTGTAGCTTCCCACTTGAATCCTTTCGAGTTCATCGGACCCCATTAGTGTGCATGTTCTTCTTCATAATGCGAACTGATGAACAACCCTTTAGATCTTGTGATGTTTGCTTGTCCACCGCGGCCACTCATGCAAAACCAACAGTAGTCTAACCTAGATCTATACTCGGTTCCTCTTCCTGCGCTAAACTGCTCGTTCTTCCTCGGTTCCCTGTTAGGGTTGAATAAAATCTGATTTTTTTCCTTGCTTGTAGATCTTGCAGTTTCAGTATAATATGCAAAACCTGTTTGTATGTCCTTAGCAATTTTTGCATCATGGCCTTGTTCACTTAAACCGCCATCAAATTTCCGGCTCTTCCAATAAACTGTATCGGCATATTAGCATCACAACATTTACTTTCATCAGTTGTCTTAGTTGTCTAGTCACTTTCTGACCCGCCGCGTCCTGCCCTCTCCCAGTTTTAACCTGCCATCATGTCTCGAGCATTTGCATCCTGTGATTGAGTTAGCTCTAGAGTCACCGAACAGTTCCTACTGGGTTTCGTAGAGGCAGGCATGTTATCGGCTCAGAGTATTATTCATTGGCGGGTTCCGGGACTAGAAAAGAAATCCACCCCACAAGAAGGGGAAGTTGTTATCTTCTCCGACCATCTTATGCGCGGTTTCAGCCTGCCCGGGTCAAAATTCTTCTCAGATGTCCTTCAGTTCTTTAAGCTGCATCCTCAAGACATTGCTCCAAATTCAGTCTCCAACTTGTGCAACTTTCAAGTCCTCTGTGAAGTTTACTTGCAAGAAGAGTTGTCTGTCGATCTCTTCCGTGACATTTTCTATGTCAACCGCCAAACGTAAGTGGCGGCCGGCCCAAGCTTGGAGCTTGGCAGAGTCTCCATCCAAAGAAGAAGAGATATGGTTTTCCCAGTTGTTCAAATGCCAAGCCATCCCAAAGACAGGAACAGAACTTGGTTCTATTGTAAAGACATGTCTCCAGAGGGTGAAAAACCCTGCCGGGTTGCTGTCCTACCCGGCTCTGTACTTCTACTGAGCTTCCAGACCGGATGTCAGTCGCGGCACGAGTGAAGTATGCTCTGGCTTTCGCCAAAATCAAAGCCCTTGTGGCGAACGGGTTGACGGCAGTGGACTTAACTCGCTGTTGGATCTCATGGAAGGTCTTACCACTGAGCCGGCATGACCGGCTTATGTGTGAATATACAGGCGATGCAAATGATCCTCTCTCCTTCAACCACACATCCTTGACAGAAGAGAACATCACCTCTGCTATCAAGGGACTTACTCGCGAATCCCAAGAAGCTTGCCATTCAGTCAGGTTAAAACCTTTCTGCACCACTAATCCAGCTCCACATGTTAGGATAGGTTTCAAATCTCCTTTCTCTCCGTCTTAACCTTATATGTATAGCAACTTTAACTTCTCTTGGCGGCTTTCGCTTACAGGCTAACTTTAGCTTCTCGAAGAAAAAAATACACTCCTCCTGTGAAGAAGAAGTTTGAGGCGGGTAACACCCGCGACTGCAAATCAATGATGTCAGCTCAAAACCTGCTTGGACCTGATGACTCAGAGGTAGAATTTTATCTCCTTACCGTCCCTTTACGCAACTTACTAACAATGATCGTACACAGGAGGAGATAGAAACAAGCCACGCCAACGCCCCTGAGGTAACTTATCTTTCTTCCGACTCAGAAATCTTCCCACAAGCGAAGATACGGCGGGTTGTCCTAAAAGTTCCTTTCTCGCATCCTCTCGATTACTTAGATCCCAAATTTTCCTGCAAAAAACAACAGCACGACTCTCGACGTCAGACCCGGAGCACCGGCTCTAGGGATCTTATGGACGGCTTACCTAACGCCCCGGTGTCGCGGAAATGTCCTGCTGAGGTACTTATGAGGAACCCAATACATGTCTTATATTTCCATAATGCTGCCTGACTATTATGTCTAACTGTCTTAATTTGTAGGAGTCACCTCCTTGTTCTGGCCACTCAACTGCCTCTAAACTTCCTCCCATGAAGGTCAACCCAGAGTATGTCTTCACCTCTACCGTGTGTATATTACCTGTATTACCTTTGTATTATGTGCTGATTCTTTGCTCTTTCAGGGCGCAAGTCAAACGCAGGAAAGCAGGCGGGTCTACCATTGCTCCAACCGTTCAACAGCTGGATACTGCTGAGCCATCCCTCTCTCATGCTAAACCTTCTGAAGCTAACAAAGAAATGCCTAAGCAATCTCCCCTTCCCTCAGAGTTGGCGGGTCATCATTTGGAGGCTTCTGATAGTCCAGCGGCTGACCCTAAGCCGCCCAATCCTTCCATTGAAGACTCGTCTCTCCCCGATGTTACCATCACTGGGACGGGTTATCAATCTCCCACGCACCATACTCTAACAAAGCATTCCAACAAAGTTGCTACTTACTATTCCGAGAAGCTTGACTTTGAATTCCCTGTCTTGGAGAAGATGACTACAGACGACTTACACGCCGGATATCTGAACCGCCTGTCTGCCAGTCGCAACATGGAGAGCACGCTTGTCGGCTTGATGAAGAAAAAATATGAGGTATCTTTCATCTTTTATCTTTCTCTTATACACGTACATAGCCCCCAAGAACCGGGTTAATATTGCAAATAATAGACCGGGTCTTCCAAACCTTCAATCATACCATATAGAGCTTAACCTATGACCCCCAAGTACCGGGTTAAATTGCATATAAGAAGGTACTTTATACTAAGTCATAGATCCAATTGTAGCCCCCAAGTCCGGAGCATTATGATAATGATGATCCGGATCTCTCATATGTAAGAAGCTCGTCGGGTGTAGCCCCCAAGTCCGGTTCATTATGCTAGTGATGAGCTGGAACTTCATCGCAGATTTTAAAATGAAAACACAAACATTAGCCCCCAAGTGGCAAGTATATTGCTTGCAATGTGCTTGGGACTTGTAAGAATAATTCCATCCTAGCGACTTAACATTGATAACCTTTCACTTGTGAAATGCAGGAGGCATTAAATACGTCCGAGTCTGAGCGGGCCGGCTTGAGGGAAGACCTGACAACCCAACAGACCGCCCGAGCCACAGCAGAAGAAAAATTGCGGGTGGCTGTTGAAAAACTTGAGAATCTCCAGGCTGAATTCACTACGTATAAAAAGACTACCGAAACTGATCAAGCTGCCTTGGTGAAGCGAGCGAGCGATAGGGAGGAAAAGCTCAATCTTGTATCGGCGGAGCTCAAGACTCTCAAGGATCATATCTCCAAGATGACCACTGCTATCTTTGGTAAGTACATATGGTTTAATGAGTACTTTTATGAAATAAATACCTGCCGGGCGGCTTATACCTTTGACCTTTCCTTGCAGGCAAAAGGAGCCACCAGCTATCTTCTGATAGTCTTATGAACTTGAAAGCAGTCTATACTTTGACGGAACAACTCTAGAGTGGCGTCCTCTGTACTATCAAGGCCATGATGATAGCCAAGTATGCCCCCAAGTTTATGAAGGGCGTCATAGAAGTCTTATCAACTTTTGCTAAGCAAGCGGACGAAATAAGGCAATCAACCGCCCGAAGAGGGGCAATAGCTGCGTTGAGCCGATCCATGGCCTTTGCTCCTGAATTAACCGCTGAAGAGATGATGAACAACTTCCATTATAAGAAGGATGAAGGCTCAGATTTCATCGAAGCAGATTATGCCAAGTGCATTAAGGCCTCCAGGCGGCTGCCTCCATACTGGTTGATGAGATGGACTTGGTTCCTTACCAGGCAGCTTATGACGAAAACAACCAACGGCTGCATTGCCCGACCATTGAAGCCAGAGAATTAGTCCCTGCACGTCATAAGTCGCTCTTCGCCCGTGACGTTGATCCGTCTCCACTTTTCGATGATGCATAATTCGAAGCCTTACTAAACTGCAACTGGGATGTGGATCGTCTTCAGATCGAAGAGCCCGAAGACCCGGCGCAGGATGACCCGTCGGCCAGTTAAACTCTTTGTTCCCAACTGATTGTAACCCGACCAGCTGAGCCAAACAAGTGCAAAAGAATTTAAGTCCTTCGTCTTTTGAGCTCTTGAAGATCCTTGTAATATATCTTGCAATCTTCTTATGTTTTAACAGCGACTCATCTTTAGAGATAAAGCCTGCAAAAACCCAACAAAATACTCTGTAATGTTTGCCTGGGCGGCTTTATAAAAGCATAACCCGGAGATCTTAATATAGCCTTGCTTCATCTTTCACAATCTTGTTGTGTCCCAACTTATAATATGAATGCAATGTATGATGCAGCTATATGATAGCAATGCATGATGCAATATGTATATGATGCAATATGTGATGTAATATATATGATGCAATATGTGATGTAATGCATGATGATCTTGCTCTCCCCTTGTTTTTTGTTTTTCGAAAACACATTTGCTGGACCTTATGGGGTGTACTGTTGCTTTGAACCGCCTAATAGTGCAGGGTTTCTAATGAGAGTGACCGCCAATCTTGCATGGCTCAGGGTCTCTAGGCAAGATTAAATGTTAAGGACAGAATTTGCAACGGGGTGAGTGCCCCTAGGCTCATAAGCTACTTCTCACGTAACATAAATCGGTCGTTTGAAGCTTAAGAAACGTCACTTGTTAAGAGTACGACAGGCCACTTGGCGGAGAGTATGTAGCAGATGAGAGTTTCCCTCGCCGTTGTATGAGGCCCTCGCAGGGGGTGAGTTGAAAGCTCGCTGCACCCATGGATGAGCGGTATCTACATACAGGCAGGTATAACCCAGTCTTACAACAGCTGAAAAGCCAACCAAGAGTGGGGGCGACCTTCACCCACTCTTGAACTTGCTCTGGGTCCGTGACCTGTCTTGCATCATGGCACCTATGTTTGAACGGCTCGCATCCTGGCGACTCATACTCTTTGGCATCCATGGCACCCATGTTTGAATGACTCGCATCATGGCGGCTTGCCCTCTTGAGCGACTTGAGATCTTTCACCCGTAAGGTAGGGCGCCCATGTTTGAACGGCTCGCAACATGGCAGCTCATCCTCTTGAGTGACCTTAAATCTTTCATCAATAAGGCGGTGCACCCATGTTTGAACGGCTTGCAACGTGGTGGCTCATCCTCTTGGGTGATCTTAAATCTTTCGTCAATAAGGTGGTGCATCCATGTTTGAATGGCTCGCAACATGGCGGCTCATCCTCTTGGGTGACCTTAAATCTTTCGTCAATAAGGCGGTGCACCCATGTTTGAATGGCTCGCAACGTGTCGGCTCGTCCTCTTGAGCGACTTTAAGCCTTTCGCCATCTTGCACGCCACCATCGCGTGGGCCGCCGATTTGTAAGCTGCCATCTTGCAGACCGCCATCTTGTAAGTCGTCGCACAATGATGCTATTTTGGTTGAAGAGCCGGTCAAAAAGGGTGAGCAAGCTAAACCCGGCGGGTTGGAAGCCCCCAAGTGACCATGTAGAGGTGTTCATGTTTGCACAAATCTGTAATGCAAAAGAGAAAAACGGTAGAGGCCCCGTCTTGCAGGAATGCCAACTTTATTATATGAGAAATATAAATACAATGAAATATGTATGTACAAAGATAAGAGTCGATGACTCAAGTATAGTAAGGCCGTAGATGAGCGATGTTCCACGGCCGGTGAGTTTCCTGCCCGGAGGTACGTGACTCGTCTCGCATGTCGATGAGATAATAAGACCCATTGTGCAGATTCCTGCTAACCACAAAAGGTCCTTCCCATGGGGGTGATAACTTGTGCGCATCTATGTGATCTTGAATCAAATGTAACACCAAGTCACCTTCTTGGAACATTCGGGTCTTGACCCCGCGGCTATGATAGTGACGCAGGTCTTGTTAGTAAATCATGACATGGTGAATCATGACGTGTCTCGCTTGGTAACACGGCCTCCACGCAGTAAACCATGAACAAGGGGGTTTAACCTGTCGACCTGTTAGGCGTAGTATTGATGCTCCAATGGACGGACGACAGCTCCTCATACCAACAACCCGACGTTCTCTGTAAAGGAACCATGAGCCAGGGCTTGATACCTCTCAATACTTCTTGATTGGCCCGTTCCGCCTGACCGTTGGACTGTGGATGAGTAACAGCCGAAACATCAAGCCGGATGTGCTTAATTTCACAAAACACCTTCATAGCCCCCTTGGAGAAATTTGTGTCATTATCTGTAATGATGCTATGAGGGTATCCAAACCGGTAGATCAATTTTTTGACAAACTGAACTGCCGTGGCCGCATCACACTTACTGACTGGCTCAGCCTCCACCCATTTAGTGAATTTGTACACTGCCACCAAGAGGTGGGTATTCTTATCCTTAGACCGTTTGAAAGGTCCAACCATGTCAAGCCCCCATACTGCAAACGGCCAAGTGATCGGTATCATCCGTAATTCCTGAGCCGGCACGTGAGCACGTCTTGCGAACTTTTGGTACCCTTCGCACTTAGCGACAAGATCCTCCCCGTCCTTATGAGCCGTCAACCAGAAGAAGCCATGTCGGAAGGCCTTGCCCACCAAAGACTTTGACCCGGCGTGATGTCCGCAATCACCAGGATGTATTTCATATAAGATTTCCTTGCCTTCCTCCGGCGAGACACAACACTGGAAGATGCCGGTGACGCTGCACTTGTGCAACTCCCCTCTAATGATGGTCATGGACTTAGAACGCCTCACGATTTGCCGCGCTGGAGTCTCATCTTCAGGTAACTCGCCTCGGGTTAGGTATGCCAGGTATGACAATGTCCAGTATGGAATAGCATGTAAAGCTGCCCACTAGTAGAAAACAAGGCTTTCGTCACAGCTCAATCTATACATTAATCCCGGTTGCCTTACGAACCAGGACTAATGTGAGCATTAGTCCCGGTTCGAGCGGCTAGGGCGACGGTCGGGCATTAGTCCCGGTTCAAATGGGACCTTTAGTCCCGGTTTGAGACACCAACCAGGACTAAAGGGACCGATACCCTTTAGTCCTGGTTCGTGTCTCCAACCGGGACTAAAGGTGAAGCCTTTAGTCCCAGTTGGAGACACGAATCGGGACTAAAGGGTTCGGGCTTCAGTACCGGTTCGTATCTCCAACTGGGACTAAAGGCTAGACCTTTAGTCCCAGTTAGAGATACCAACCGGTACTAAGGGTTTTAAATGTTTTTTTGTTTTTTCTATTTGTTTTCTATTTTTAGTTTCTGTTTTAAATTGCTTATATCTTTTAGGATATTAGATGTTTCTGAGTGATTCTTTTTGCATTAGATTCAAATTTTTGTCTAGTTTGTGTTTGTGCAATTAGTTTTCAAATTTGAATGTTTAATTTTGAATTTGTACAAATTTTCTTCAAACCATAGATTGTGCATAACTTGAGTTTAAAAATAGTTTTTAATTTGATTCTTTTTGCTCCTAGGCACATGTTAGATGGTGCATGTTGAACGCACAAAAAGTATGGAGTTGAAAATAAGTTTAAAAATGAAATGCCTTTGTAACAGATGATTTTTCTTCCAAAACCCTGATACTTCGGAAGGGATTGTCCAGTTTGTACACGAAGTGCATCTAATTTTTGTTGGAAATATGCCCTAGAGGCAATAAACAAAGTGTTTATTATTATATTTCCTTGTTCATGATAATCGTTTATTGTCCATGCTATAATTGTATTAATTGGAAACACATTACATGTGTGGGTAAATAGACAACACTTTGTCCCTAGTATGCCTCTAGTGAACTAGCTCGTTGATCGAAGATGGTCAAGGTTTCCTAGCCATTGACATGTGATGTCATTTGAGAGCGGGATCACATCATTAGGAGAATGATGTGATGGAGAAGACCCAAACTACAAACGTAGCATATGATCATGTCAGTTTATTGCTACTGTTTTCTGCATGTCAAGTATATGTTCCTATGACCATGAGGTCATGCAACTCACGGATACCGGAGGAGTGCCTTGTGTGTATCAAACGTCGCAACGTAACTGGGTGACTATAAAGGTGCTCTACAGGTATCTGCAAGGGTGTCTGTTGAGTTGGCATGGATCAAGACTGGGATTCGTAAATCTGTGTGACGAAGAGGTATCTCAGGGCCCACTCGGTAATACAACATCACAATGAGCCTTGCAAGCAATGTGTGTAAGTGTTAGTCACGGGATCTTGTATTACAAAATGAGTAAACAGACTTGCCGATAATAAGGTTGAACTAGGTATGGAGATACCGACGATCAAATCTTGGGCAAGTAACATACCAAAGAACAAAGGGAACATCATACGAGATTAACTGAATCCTTGACATAGAGGTTCGACCGATAAAGATCTTCAAAGAATATGTAGGAACCAATATGGGCATCCAGGTCCGCTATTGGTTATTGACCATAGTGGTGTCTCAGTCATGTCTACATAGTTCTCGAACCCGCAGGGTCTGCACACTTAAGGTTTGGTGACGTTTCGGTAGTATATAGTTATGTATGGTGGTGACCGAAGGTTGTTCGGAGTGCTGGATGAGATCCCAGATGTCATGAGGAGATCCGAAATGGTCCGGAGGTAAAGATTCATATATAGGAAGTCCTGTTTTGGTCGTCGGAAAAGTTTCGGGCTCATCGGTAGTGTACCGGGAGTGCCGGTAGTGTACCGGGAGACCATCAGGATGGGTATTTCGACCCAAGAGGCTCCATGGGCTGTGGGAGAGTGTTTACCAGCCCTTAGTGGGCTGGTGGAAGTCCCACACAAGGCCCAAAGAGAAAAAGTGGAAAAAGGCAAAAATATGGTGAATCCTAGTCCTACTAGGATTGGAGGTGGAGTCCACCTCCTCCACCTGGTTCGGCCGACTCCTTGGAGGCTTGGCCCTTGTGCCAAGCCTCCTCCTCTCTTCCTCTTATATATACTGGAGGTTTTAGGGTTTTCGCGCAGAATTTTTCAGCCATGTGCTGCCCGTTCCTCCAGTGCATAGTTTCTCCTCTAGATCGGATTTTTGGAGTGCTTAGGCGAAGCCTTGCCGGAATAGCTTCACCACCATCGCCAGAGCGCCGTCACGCTGCTAGAGATTTCTTCTTCCTCTCCGCTCCTTCTTGCTAGATCAAGACAGCGGAGATCGTCATCAAGCTGTGTGTGTGCTAAACGCGGCGGTGCCGTCCGTTCAGCGCTGGATCGGAAGGATCATGATCAAGTTCGTGGGACGGATCGTGATCAAGTTCGCGGGACGGATCGCGATTGGATCGTGGGACAGATTGTGATTGGATCGCAGGACTAATCCTCCATAAACGCATGAGGAAGCTCCATGCTGATGGACTTTTGGAGTCACTTGATTTTGAATCACTTGACACATGTGAACCATGCCTCATGGGCAGGATGACTAAAACACCATTCTCTAGAACACGCCGTTCTCTGAAACAATGGAACGGGCGAGTGACTTATTGGAAATCATACATACTGATGTGTGTGGTCCAATGAATGTTACAGTGCGTGGTGGATATCGTTATTTTCTCACCTTCACTGATGATTTAAGTAGATATGGGTATATTTACTTGATGAAACACAAGTCTGAAATGTTTGAAAAGTTCAAGCAATTTCAGAGTGAAGTTGAAAATCATCGTAACAAGAAGATTAAATTCCTGTGATCTGATCGAGGAGGTGAATATCTGATGCGATCTGGCAGTGTGAAATTGTATCACAGTTGACACCGCCCGGAACACCACATCGTAATGGTGTGTCCGAACGTCGTAATCGAACCTTGCATTCTATGATGTCTCTTGCTGATTCGCCACTATCATTTTGGGGTTATGCATTAGAGACAGATGCATTCACTTTAAATAGGGCACCATCGAAATCCATTGAGATGACGCCATATGAACTGTGGTTTGGCAAGAGGCCAAAGTTGTCATTTCTTAAAGTTTGGGGATGTGATGCTTATGTCAAAAATCTTCAGCCTAAAAAGCTGGAACCCAAAGTGGAAAAATGCGTCTTTATAGGATACCCGAAAGAGACAGTCAGGTATAACTTCTATCTCAGATCCGAAGGCAAAGTGTTTGTCGCTAAGAACAGAACATTGACATGTGATGTCATTTGATAACGGGATCACATCATTAGGAGAATGATGTGATGGACAATACCCAAATTAAAAACGTAGCATATGATCGTGTCAGTTTATTGCTACTGTTTTCTGCATGTCAATATATGTTCCTATGACCATGAGATCATGCAACTCACGGATACCAGAGGAGTGCCTTGTCTGTATCAAACATCGCAATGTAACTGGGTGACTATAAAGGTGCCCTACAGGTATCTCCGAGGGTGTCTGTTGAGTTGGCATGGATCAAGACTGGGATTTGTTACTCCGTGTGACGGAGAGGTATCTCAGGGCCCACTCGGTAATACAACATCACAATGAGCCTTGCAAGCAATGTGTCTAAGTGTTAGTCATGGGATCTTGTATTATGGAACGAGTAAAGAGACTTGCTGATAACGAGGTTGAACTAGGTATGGAGATACCGACGATCTAATCTCGGGCAAGTAACATACCGAAGAACAAAGGGAACATCATACGGGATTAACTGAATCCTTGACATAGAGGTTCGACCGATAAAGATCTTCGTAGAATATGTAGGAACCAATATGGGCATCCAGGTCCTACTATTGGTTATTTACCGTAGAGGTGTCTCGATCATGTCTACATAGTTCTCGAACCCGTAGGGTCTGCACACTTAAGGTTTGGTGACATTTCGGTAGTATAGAGTTATGTATGGTGGTGAACGAAGGTTGTTCGGAGTCCCAGATGAGATCCCAGAAGTCACGAGGAGCTCCGGAATGGTCCGGAGGTAAAGATTCATATATAGGAAGTCCTGTTTTGGTCGCGGAAAAAGTTTCGCGCTCATCGGTACTGTACCGGGAGTGCCGGTAGTGTACCGGGAGACCATTGGGAGGGGTATTTCGACCCAAGAGGCTCCATGGGTGTGGGAGAGTGTTTACCAGCCCTTAGTGGGCTGGTGGAAGTCCCACACAAGGCCCATGCGGTTTGGGAAAAAGGCCCAAAGAGAAAAAGTGGAAAGAGGCAAAAATAGGGTGAATCCTAGTCCTACTAGGATTGGAGGTGGAGTCCACCTCCTCCACCTGGTTCGGCCGACTCCTTGGAGGCTTGGCCCTTGTGCCAAGCCTCCTCCTCTCTTCCTCTTATATATACTGGAGGTTTTAGGGTTTTTGCATAGAATTTTTCAGCCACGTGCTGCCCGTTCCTCAAGTGCACAGTTTCTCTTCTAGATTGGATTTCTATAGTTCTTAGGCGAAGCCCTGTCGGAATAGCTCCACCACCATCGCTGGAGCGCCGTCACACTGCCGGAGAACTCTTCTTCCTCTCCGCTCCTTCTTGCTGGATCAACACGGCGGAGATCGTCTTCAAGCTATACGTGTGCTGAACACGGAGGTGCCGTCCGTTCGGCGCTAGATCGGAAGGATCGTGATCAAGTTTGTGGGACGGATTGTGATCAAGTTTGCGGGACGGATCGCGATTGGATCGCGGGACGGATCGTGAGTGGATCGCGAAGACGTTCGATTACACCAACCACATTTCTTAACGCTTCCTGCTTAGCGATCTACAAGGGTACGTAGATCCACTCTCCCTCCCGTAGATGCTCATCACCATGGATAGATCTACGTGTGTGTAGGAAATTTTTTGTTTCCCATGCAACGTTCCCCAACAGTTTTTACCGTAACCCTCTCAACTTTTTAGCACATGCTATGTGGGTGAAATAATGATACCATGCGAAGTTTCAACCTTTTCAGAGTTCATTTGTAGTGCTTTTCAATTTCAGGGTCATTTAGCTTAAAAAAAGTTAGTAAATGCATGAAAAATAGCGACTGAAGTTAGAAATGGGTTAACTCTGGGTTGGTTAACCTTAGTTGTGACTCTACTTGGGACGATGCTGGCATATGTAGTCGACGGTATTATTGGATGGACACCAACCCGGACTAAAGGGGTTCTGAAATTTTCAAACTCTACCCCCGTGTGGACCGCCTTTTTGAGTTTTCCAAAAAATAAACAAAAATGATAAAAATCCAAAAAATAAAATCCTTTGAGATGTAGTTAGGTTTTAGTGTCTAGTTGGTATAGAAATTTTGAAATATGAATTTTGACCGTTACTGCAAAAAAATGAAAAAAATGTAAAACGGTCGAAAATAAAGTTTAATATATCAAAAAAACTAGAGAAAAATTGGGACTCGATTTCACCGGGGTTTACCCGGTGAAGTTTTCTTAGATTCTCGAAATTTTAAAAGTAAAAAAAATTATTTCAAAAAGAAGATTTTTTCCTACAAAATCAAAAAATAATTTTATTTAAAAATAAATAAATGATGTCATATTTGGATTCCTCACATTTTTCTGATAATAATGGATCTATTATTTGTTGAATTTCAATTTACAGATTTAAAGATATTAATTATGCCATATGAATTGAATATATGAAAAAAATGAATAAAATAATAATATTACTAATTGTATTTTCATAGAAATTCAATATTATTAGTACTTATTTTGATTATTTTAATAATTGTTTGGAATTCAAGAAATTAAATAATGTGATGTCAAGACCTAAGGGTTAATAGGATTGATAGCTTACTATTGTCAAGAAAACAATAAGTGCAGACTTGGAAACAAAGGGTGATAGAACTCGAAAGTTAAGCGAGCTCGGGTTAAAGCAGTGAGAGGATGGGTGACCGGCTAGGAAGTTAGATGATTTGGAATGAGTGGTGATTAGAGATTAAATTGTCAAATAATTCAAAAGCAGTGAGAAAGGGGTGATTAGAGATTAAATTGTCAGATAATTCATAGATTTGAAAATCAGAAAAAATAATTGAAAAACAAAAATAAAAAAATTATTTAAAAAAAATACTTTTAGTCCCGGTTTGTAACACCAACCGGGACTAAAGGGTGGAGGCTTTAGTCCCGACCCTTTAGTCCCGGTTCCAGCACCTGGACAAATGGGCCTCTGGAACCGGGATAATTGGGACTTTTTCTACTAGTGGCCACTAGCTGCCCTTCCGGGTCAGGTATAGCCAGATCCTCCTCAGAAGGTAGATTAACAGACGAGTGATAAAGTACGTCCAAGAAAATATTAGGCGGCATCGGCTTAAGTTGAGAGCCCAGTCTTGACAATGCATCCGCCGCTTCGTTCTTGCAACGGTCAATATGATCCACCTGATAACCCTTGAAATGACCAGCGACGATATCTACCTCTTGCCGATAAGCCACCATCCGTGGGTCCTTGGAATCCCATGTGCCTAACACCTGTTGTGCCACAAGATCTGAGTCGCCAAGGCACATAACCCGGCTCAGGTTCATCTCCTTGGCCACGCGAAGTCCATGAAGCGAAGCTTCGTACTCAGCTACATTGTCCGTGCAAGGAAACATCAGCCTTAATACATAACAAAACTTATCACCTTTGGGGAAGGTTAAAACAACTCCAGCCCCCGAGCCCTCCAACTATCTGGATCCGTCAAAGTGAATCATCCAATACGTGTTGTCCGGCTTTTCCTCCAGCGACTGACACTTCGTCCAGTCATTTATGAAATCCACCAATGCCTGAGACTTCATGGCTGTGCGAGGTGCATACTTTAAATTTAGAGGCCCAAGCTCCAGCGCCAACTTAGCAATTCTACCAGTGGCTTCCCGATTCTGTATTATATACCCCAACGAAGCAGAGCTAACCACCGTGATCTGATGTCCGAGGAAATAATGCTTCAACTTGCGATTTGCCATGAACACCCCGTATATTAGTTTCTGCCACTATGGGTATCTTTGCTTTGATTCTATAAGCACCTCACTGACATAATAATCCGGCCTCTGAACTGGATACTCTTTCCCTACCTCCTTGCACTCTACCACAATCGCAGCACTAACTGCCCTATTGTTAGCCGCCACATAAAGGATCAAGGGTTCCTTCTTAGTCGGAGCGGCTAAAATCGGTGTCTCAACCAACTGCTTTTTAAGAGCTTCAAGAGATTCATCTACATCCTTACTCCAAACAAAGACATTCGTCTTCTTCATCATCTGGTACAGAGGAATGGCCTTCTCGCCCAGACGGCTGATGAAGCGGCTTAAAGCGGCAATACAACCCGCCAAGCGCTACACATCATTGACGCTCGCTGGCTTAGCTAGTGACATGATGGCCTTTATCTTGTCCGAGTTGGCTTCAATACCTCGTTTTGAAAGCAAGAAACCTAGAAGCTTGCCTGCAGGAACTCCAAAAACACATTTAGCCGGGTTAAGAATCATCTTATAAACTCGTAAGTTATCAAATGTTTCCTTCAGGTCGTCCAGCAACGTCTCCTTCTTCCTTGACTTAACCACAATATCGTCCACATAAGCATGAATATTGCGCCCAATTTGGCCGCAAAGGCAATTATGCACGCAACGTTGGTAAGTCGCCTGCGCGCTTTTGAGCCCAAACGGCATGGACACATAGCAGAAAGCTCCAAAAGGTGTTATAAATGAGGTCTTCTCTTGGTCTTTAACTGTCATCTTGATCTAATGATAGCCTAAATACGCATCCAAGAAACATAAACTCTCACAACCTGCCGTTGCATCAATGATCTGGTCGATACGAGGGAGAGCAAACGGGTCAACTGGACAAGCCTCATTAAATTCCGTGTAATCTATACACATATGCCATGTGTCGTTCTTCTTGAGCACCAGCACAGGATTGTCTAACCACTTCAGGTGAAATACATCCACGATGAACCTGCTACCAAGAGCCGGGCTACCTCTTCTCCGATCGCTTTATGCCGCTCCTCGTTGAAACAGCAGAGGAATTGCTTAATCGGTTTAAACTTAGGATCCACATTAAGGTGGTGCTCAACGAACTCTCTCGGTACACCCGGCATGTCCGATGGCTTCCATGCAAAGATGTCTTGATTCTCACGGATGAAGTCGATGAGCGTGCTTTCCTATGCGGGGTCCATGTTAGCCCCGATAGTGAACTGCTTGGATGAATCGCCCGGAGTAAAATCCACCACCTTTGTGTCGTCTGTTACAAACTTCAGGGGCCACTCAGACTCTATACTGGGTTTCTTCAATGGAGTCATGTCCGCCGGGTCAACGTTATCTTTGTAGAACTTAAGCTCTGCTTGTGCACAACTTGACCCTACATAAGCAGCATCCCCTTCCTCGCATTCGATGGCTACCTTCCAATCACCGTGGACCGTGATTGTTCCGTTGAGAGCCGGCATCTGCAGATAGACATAACAAGGCCTGGCCATAAACTTTGCGAAAGCTGGCCGACCAAACAAAGCATGATATGGGCTCTTAATTTTCACCACCTCAAACCACAAGGTCTCCACCCTGTAGTCATATTCATCTCCAAACGCCACTTCCAAGGCAATCTTCCCCACCGGGTAGGCCGACTTGCCTGGCCCATCACCCCATGAAAAATGGTCGATGACGGCTTAAGAGCCTTGTCAATTAACTCCATCCGTTGGAAGGTCTCATAGTATAAGATATTGATACTGCTACCACCCTCCATGAGCACTTTCATGAACTTGTATCCTCCAACCTGAGGAGCGACCACCAGAGCTAGATGACCCAGATTGTCGACCTGTCGCGGGTGATCCTCCTGGCTCCACGTAATCGGGTACTCTGACCATTTTAAGTATCGCGGGAGAGCCCGCGTGGCCGCATTGACCGCCCTCTTGTGCAACTTCTAATCCTGCTTGTCCAGGCTCGTAGTAAAGACATGATACTGTCCTCCACTAAGCTATTTCGGGTTGCTCTGATATCCTGAGTGGTTATTCTGTTGCTGACCACCATTGCTCTGCTACTGATGATTTCATTGACTTCCTTGATTCTGATTGTTTTGGCCTTGATGACCTGAACCTCACCTGCCAGCACTGAAGCCATCCCCTGAGCCGCCCGGACCTGAACCGCCTAATGGGCCGTTACCATTGTTATGATTTTGACGAAGGTATTGCTCCCGAAATTGGCGCATAACGCTACACTCCTTCCAAGTGTGGGTGGCCTCCCTATCCGGCCGTCTATGCGCTGGGCAAGGTCTGTTCAGCGCCTCTTCCAAGGTGTAAGGCACAGGTGCCCTATTCCTGTTGAACGGTGGCCTAAAGTGCCCGTTGCCTGTAGGGCGACCGTTCCCGGCCGGCTGTGCGTTGGTGTTCACCACAAACTCCGACCCGCCATCTGGGTTCCTCTGCTTGCCTTGGCTGCCGTTCCCAGCAACTCCCTGCTGGTTCTTACCATTGCCGCCCTTCTTACCCTGAACTGACTTCTTGTCGTCAGAGTCTGGGTCTTTGGTAGTATCTGAATCCGCATATTTGGTGAGAGCTGTCATGAGCTCACCCATATCCTGACAAGAACGCTTCAACCGCCCGAGCTTCTGCTTCAGGGGTACAAAGCGGCAATTCCTTTCTAAAATCAGAACCGCCTGGGATGCTGAAATATTCTCAAATGACTGGATCACCATCGAGACCCGCCGCACCCAATGATGGGCCAACTCACTTTCTTGCTGCACACAAAGATCCATATCGACAATCGGCATTGGTTGCTTGCAGGTTCCCTTGAAATTCTTGATGAAACGTGCTTTCAACTCGGACCAATACGTGATGGCATTGGGTGGCAACCCCTTTAACCAAGTGCGGGCCGGTCCTTCAAGCATCATGACGAAGTATTTTGCACAAACTGCGTTGCTGACGTCCAATATCTCGATAGCAAGCTCATAGCTTTCGATCCAAGCCTCTGGGGGTAGATCCACCATGTAATTGGGTACCTTCCGTGGCCCCTTAAAATCCTTGGGACAACGTGCACTCCTCAGATCCGCTGTGAGACACTGCACATTAAATCCCTTGGAAGAAACGTTGATGGGTGTTGCCGATGCCGGCTCAGGGACCTCCGGGTAATCCATCACCGGTGTTAATCCTCGCCGGGCCTGACCCCTATCCATAGACCCCTGAATATCCATCTCAGATGGGTTGTTATTGGGCGGGTTCCACCTCTACCCACTGCTAGAGACCGCTGGAGACTCAATGCGCAGGCTGTAGCTATGACTATGGACTGACATGGAGTGCACCCGGCTCCGGCTGTGTGTGTACTGTTGGAAATATGCCCTAGAGGAAATAATAAATTAGTTATTATCATATTTCCTTTTTCATGATAATCGTTTATTATCCATGCTATAATTGTATTGATCGGAGACTTAGATGCATGTGTGGATACATAGACAAAACCATGTCCCTAGTATGCCTCTAATAGACTAGCTCGTTGATCAAAGATGGTTAAGGTTTCCTATCCATGGACATGAGATATCATTTGATAAACGGGATCACATCATTAGGAGAATGGTGTGATGGACAAGACCCAAACTACAAACGTAGCATATGATCGTGTCAGTTTATTGCTACTGTTTTCTACATGTCAAGTATATGTTCCTATGACCATGAGATCATGCAACTCACGGATACCGGAGGAGTGCCTTGTGTGTATCAAACATCGCAACATAACTGGAGGACCATAAAGGTGCTCTATAGGTATCTTCGAGGGTGTCTGTTCAGTTGGCATGGATCAAGACTGGAATTTGTTACTCCGTGTGACGGAGAGGTATCTCAGGGCCCACTCGGTAATACAACATCACAATAAGCCTTGCAAGCAATGTGACTAAGTGTTAGTCACGGGATCTTGTATTACAGAACGAGTAAAGAGACTTGACGGTAATGAGGTTGAACTAGGTATGGAGATACCGACGATCGAATCTCGGGCAAACTAACATACCGAAGAACAAAGGGAACATCGTACGGGATTAACTGAATCCTTGACATAGAGGTTTGACTGATAAAGATCATCATAGAATATGTAGGAACCAATATGGGCATCCAGGTCCCACTATTGGTTATTGACCGTAGAGGTGTCTCGGTCATGTCTACATAATTCTCGAACCCATAGGGTCTAAACACTTAAGGTTTGGTGTTGTTTCGGTAGTATAGAGTTATGCATGGTGGTGACCGAAGGTTGTTCCGAGTCTCGGATGAGATCCTGGACGTCACGAGGAGCTCCGGAATGGTTCAGAGGTAAAGATTGATATATAGGAAGTCCTGTTTTGGTCGCCGGAAAAGTTTCGGGCTCATCGATAGTCTATCGGGAGTGCTGGTAGTGTGCCGGGGGACCATCGGGAGGGGTATTTCGAACCAAGAGGCTATATGTGCTGTGGGAGAGTAAATACCAGCGCTTTGTGGGCTGGTGGAAGTCCCACACAAGGCCCATGCGATTGGGAAGAAAAGCCCAAAAGGAAAAAGGAGGAAAAAGGCAAAAAAGGGCCAAATAAGGAAGGAGTCCTAATCCTACTAGGAGTGGAGGAGGAGGACTCCTCCCTCCTTGGTTTGGCCGACCCAAGGGCTGCCTCTTTGGCAGCCAAGCCTCCTCCTCCTATCCTCCTATATATACTAGAGGATTTTAGGGTTTTGGCACAAGATTTTCAACCACGTGCCACCCATTCCTCTAATGCATAGCTTCTCCTCTAGGTCGGTTTTTTGCAGTGCTTAGGTGAAGCCCTGCCGGAATAGCTCCATCACCATCGCCGCAGCACCGTCACGCTGCCGGAGAACTCTTCTACCTCTCTGCTCCCTCTTGCTTGATCAAGAAGGCGGAGATCGTCATCGAGCTGTACGTGTGCTGAACGCGGAGGTGCCGTCCGTTCGGTGCTAGATCGGAAGCACCATGATCAAGATCACGAGACGGATTGTGATGAGTTCGCGGGACGGATCGTGATGAGTTCGCGGGACAGATTGCAATGAGTTCGCGGGACAGATCGTGATGAGTTCATGGGACGGACCGTGATCAAGATCGCGAGATGGATCGTGATGAGTTTGCGGGACGGATCGTGATGAGTTCACGGGACGGATCGTGATCGGATCGCGGGACAGATCGTGATGAGATCGCGGAACGCTCGGCAATTTGGATCGCGAAGACGTTCGACTACACCAACTGTGTTTCTTAACGCTTCTCGCTCAGCGATCTACAAGGGTACGTTGATCCACTCTCCTTCTCGTAGATGCTCATCACCATGGATAGATCTGCGTGTGCGTAGGAAAATTTTTGTTTCCCATGCAACGTTACCCAACAGTGGCATCATGAGCTAGGTCTATGTGTAGATGAGATCTAGTGTAGAACACAACGAGATTGTGGGCGTTGATGCTTAGATTGCTTCCTCTCTTGGTCAGCTTTTGGTTCAGCGGTGTTGTGAGATGAAGCGGCCCAGACCAACATTACTCGTACGCTTACGAGAGACCGGTTCCCTCGACAACAACTTGTTACATAGATGGCTTGCGGGTGCCAGTTTCTCTAACTTTAGTTGGATCGGATTCGACAAAGGCGGTCCTTGAGGAGGTTGAAAAGCAACTTGTGTATCACCGTTGTGGTTTTTGCGTAGATGAGAATTGTTCTTGCTAGATATCCGTAGCAGCCACGTGATCAATTAGAGGATGTCTAACTTGTTTTTGCAGGGTATGTTGTGATGTGATATGGCAAATTACATGATGTGATGTATGAGATGATCATGTGATGTATAGTTTATCACGACTTGCATGTCCATGAGTACGGTAACCGGTAGGAGCCATAGGGTTGTCTTTAATTATTGTATGACCTGCATGTCAATCATTCAGCGCTATGTAATGCTTTACTTTATTGCCAAATGGAGCCATAGTAGTAGAATCATGTTGGGCACGACAACCCCGATGGCGACACGTTGATGGAGATCATGGTGTCTTGCCGGTGACGATGGAGATCATGCCGGTGCTTTCTAGATGGAGATCAAAAGCACAAGTTCATGGCCAGATCATGTCACTTATGATTTGCATGTGATGTTAATCCTTTTATGCACCTTGTTTTGCTTAGGACGACGGTAGCATTATAAGGTGATCCCTCACTTAAATTTCAAGATGAATTGTGTTCTCCCCGAGTGTGCACCATTGCAAAAGTTCGTCGTGTTGAGACACCACGTGATGATTGGGTGTGATAGACTCTACGTTCACATACAACGGGTGCAAGCCAGTGTTGCACACGCAGAACACTCGGGTTAAACTTGACGAGCCTAGCATGTACAGACATGGCCTCGGAACACAAGAGACCGAAAGGTCGAACATGAGTCATATAGTAGATATCATCAACATGATGATGTTCACCATTGAAACCACCTCAACTCACGTGATGATCGGACTTGAGTTGGTGAATTTGGATCATGTATCACTCGAATGACTGGAGGGATGTCAATTTGAGTGGGAGTTCTTAAGTAATATGATTAATTGAACTCATTATCATGAACATAGTCAGTAGTATCTTTGTAAACTGTGTTGTAGATTACTAGCTCACACTGTAGCTCCCTTGAATTTTTATATGTTCCTAGAGAAATAGAGTTGAAATATGATGGTAGCAATATTGCGGACTGGCTGCGTGATCTGAGGATTGTCCTCATTGCTGCATAGAAGGCTTATGTCCTTAATTCACCGCTTGGTGCGCCAACCCCTCTAGCGTTATTTGTAGATGTTGCGAACATCTGACAGGCACGTTCTAATAACTACTTGATAGTTTAGTGCGTCATGCATTACAGCTTAGAATTGAGGCTCCAAAACATTTTAAACGTCATGGAACATATGACATGTTCTAAGAGCTGAAATTAGGATCTCAGGCTCGTGCCCGTGTTGCGAGATATGAGATCTCAAACAAGATTCTTTGCCTGTAAGATGAAGGAGAATAGCTCAATCGTTGAGCATGTGCTCATATTATCTGGGTGCTACAATCACTTGAATCGAGTGGGAGTTGATCTTCTAGATAAGATATTGATTGATATTGTTCTCGAAGTCACTGTCACTAAGCTACTAGAACTTGTTGATGAACTATAAATGCCAGGGATAGAAATAATGATCCCTGAGCTTTTCACGATGTTTGACACCGCGAAAGTAGAAATCAAGAAGGAGCATCAAGTGTTGATGGTTAGTGAAACCACTAGTGTCAAGAAGGGCAAGGGCAAGGACAGAAACTTCATGGATAGCAAGTCAGTTGCTGCTCCGGTGAAACAACCCGAAGTTGAGCCCAAACCCGAGACTAAGTGCTTCGATTATGAGGAGAGCGGTCGATGAAGCGGAACAACCCTAGATACTTGGTAGATAAGAAGGCTGATAAAGTCGACAGAAGTATATTTCATATACGTATTATTGATGTGTACCTTGCTAGTACTCCTAGTAGCACCTGGGTATTGGATACCGGTTCGGTTGCTAAATGTTAGTAACTCGAAATAAAAGCAAAGGAATAAACAGAGAACTAGCTAAGTGTGAGGTGACGATGTGTGTTGGAAATGTTTCCAAGGTTGATGTGATCAACATCGCATGCTCTCTGTACCTTCGAGATTAGTGACGAACCTAAATAAATGTTATTTGGTGTTTTTGCGTTGAGCATGAACGTGATTGGATCATGTTCATTGCAACACGGTTATTCATTTAAGTTAGAGAACAATGGTTATTCTATTTACATGAATAATACCTTCAATGGTCATGCACCCAGTAAGAATGGTTTTTTGAAACTTGATCATAGTAATACACATGTTCATAACATTGATGCCAAAAAGATACAAAGTTAATAATAATAGTACCACATACTTGTGGCACTGCCGCTAAATGTCATATTGGTATAAAATGCATGAAGAAACTCCATGCTGATGGATCTTTGGACTCATTCGATTTTGTATCGGTTGAGACATGCGAACCATGCCTCTTGGTCAAGATGACTAAGGACCCCGTTTTCTGTTTTGATGAAGCGGGCAAGTGATTTATTGGAAATGATACATGTTGATGTATGCAATCCAATGAGTCTTGTAGCGTGCGGTGGATATCGTTATTTTCTTATCTTCACTGATGATTTGAGTAGATATAGTGTATATTTACTTAATGAAACACAAGTCTGAATCATTTGAAATGTTCAAGCAAATTCAGAGTGAAGTTTAAGATCATCGTGACAAGAAGATAAAAATGTTTGCGATATGATCGTGGAGGTGAATATCTGAGTTACGAGTTTGGCATACAATTTTAGACAATGTGAAAGTTGTTTCACAACTCATGCCACCTGGAACACCATAGTGTGATGGTGTGTCCGAACATCATAGTCGTGCTCTATTGGATATGGTGCGTGATATGATGTCTATTATCGTTTTATTACTATTATTTTGGGGTTATGCATTAGAGACAACTACATTCACTTTAAATAGGGCACCATCTAAATCCGTTGAGATGACACTATGTGAATTATGGCTTGATAGAAACCTAAGCTGTCATTTCTTAATGTTTGGGGCTGTGACGCTTGTGTGGAAAATGTTTTAACCTAATGAGCTCGAACCCAAAGCGGACAAATGCATCTTCATAGAATACCCTAAGAACGGTTGGGTGAACCTTCTATCTCATATCCAAGCATGAAATGTTTATTGCTAAAACTGGGTCCTTTCTCGAGGAAAAGTTTCTCTTGAAAGAATTGAGTGGGAGGAAGATAGAACTTGATGAGGTTATTGAAACTCTGTTTCAACCAGAGAGTAGCGCAGCGCAGGAAGTTGTTTCTGTGAAGCCTACGTTAGTTGAAGAGGAAGTTAATGATGATGATCATGAAGCTTCGGATCAAGTTACTATCAAACTTCGTAGGTCGAAAAGGACGTGTACGGCTCCTTAGCGGTACGACAACCCTGTCTTGGAGGTCATGTTGTTGGACAACGATGAACCTACGAATTATGGAGAAGCGATGGTGGGCCCGAAAACCAACAAATGGTTAGAGGCCATGAAATCTGAGAAAGGATCCATGTATGAAAACCAAGTATATACTTTGGTGGACTTGCTCGTTGGACGGCAGGTCGTTAAGTACAAATGGATCTTTAATATGAAGACAGACACTGATGGTAATTGTCACCTTTTGTAAAGCTCGACTTGTTGCAAAGAAGTTTACGACAAGTTCAAGGAGTTGACTGCGATGAGACTTTCTCACTCGTAGCGATGCTAAAGTCTGTTGAAACTATGTTAGCAGTTGCTGCACTTTCAATTATGAAATATGGCAGATGGATATCAAAACATCGTTTCCTTAACGGTTTACTTGAGGAAAGGTTGTATGTGATACAACCAGAAGGTTTTGTCAGTCCTGAGGATGCTAAAAGGTGTGCAAGCTTCAGTGATTCTTCTATGAACTGAAGCAAGCATCTCGGAGTTGGAATATACACTTTGATGAGGTGATCAAAGTTTTTGAGTCTATACAAAGTTTACAAGAAACTTTTATTTGCAATAAAGTGAGTGGGAGCACTACAGAGTTTCTGATAGGTATATGTGGATGACATATTGCTATTCGGAAATGATGTAGAATTTCTAGAGAGCATAAACGGTTGTTTGAAAAGAGTTTTTCAAAGTAAGACCCTAATAAAGCTACCTAATTGTTGAGCATCAAGATCTATAAAGATAGATCAAGGTGTTTGATAAGACTTTCAATGAGTACATACCTTGACAAGATTTTGAAAGAGTTCAAAATGGATTAGTCAGAGAGAAGTGTTCTCGCCTGCTTTGTAAGGTGTGAAGTTGAGTGAGACTCAAAGCTCGACAACGGCAGAAGAAAGAGAAAGAACGAATGTTGTCCCCTATGCCTTAGCCATAGGCTCTATATTATGCCATATTGTGTACCGCACCTGGTGTGTGCCTTGCCATGAGTCAGTCAAGGGGTACAAAAGTGATCCAGGATATGTTTCTCGGTCAAGATTATCCTTAGTGACTAAAAGACTAAGGAGATGTTTCTCGGTAATGGAGGTGATAAAGAGTTCGTCGTAAAGAGTTACGTCGATGCAAGCTTTAACACCAATCCGGATGACTCGTAGTAGCAATCTGGATACGTATAGTGGAGCAGCCATTTGGAATAGTACCAAGTGGAGTATGGTCACAGTGTTTACGGTTTGACATAGAGATTTGCAAAGTACATTCGGATCTGAATGTCGCAGACCCGTTGACTATAAGACCTCTCTCACATGCAAAGCATGATCGAGCCCCAGAACTCATTAGGTGTTAGATTCATAACAATGTGAATCACATGGTGATGTGAACTAGATTATTGACTCTAGTGCAAGTGGGAGACTATTGGAAATATGCCCTAGAGGCAATAATAAATTAGTTATTATCATATTTCCTTGTTCATGATAATCGTTTATTATCCATGCTATAATTGTATTGATTGGAGACTTAGATGCATGTGTGGATACATACACAAAACCATGTCCCTAATATGCCTCTAATAGACTAGCTCGTTGATCAAAGATGGTTAAGGTTTCCTAGCCATGGCCATGAGATGTCATTTGATAAACGGGATCACATCATTAGGAGAATGGTGTGATGGACAAGACCCAAACTACAAACGTAGCATATGATCATGTCAGTTTATTGCTACTGTTTTCTGCATGTCAAGTATATGTTCCTATGACCATGACATCATGCAACTCAAAGATACTGGAGGAGTGCCTTGTGTGTATCAAACATCGCAACGTAACTGGGTGACTATAAAGGTGCTCTACAGGTATCTCCGAGGGTGTCTGTTGAGTTGGCATGGATCGGGACTGGAATTTGTTACTCCGTGTGCCGGACAGGTATCTCAGGGCCCACTCGGTAATACAAAATCACAATAAGCCTTGCAAGCAATGTGACTAAGTGTTAGTCACGGGATCTTGTATTGCGGAACGAGTAAAGAGACTTGCCGGTAATGAGGTTGAACTAGGTATGGAGATACCGATGATCGAATCTTGGGCAAAGTAACATACCGAAGAACAAAGGGAACATCATACGGGATTAACTGAATCCTTGACATAGAGGTTCGACCGATAAAGATCTTCGTAGAATATGTAGGAACCAATATGGGCATCTAGGTCCCGCTATTGGTTATTGACCGTAGGGGTGTTTCGGTCATGTCTCCATAGTTCTCGAACCCATAGGGTCTGCACACATAAGGTTTGGTGACGTTTCGGTAGTATAGAGTTATGCATGGTGGTGACCGAAGGTTGTTCGGAGTCCCGGATGAGATCCCGGACGTGACGAGGAGCTCCGGAATGGTCCGGAGGTAAAGATTTGTTGGGGAATGTTGTATGGGAAACAAAATTTTCCTACGCACACGCAAGATCTATCCATGGTGATGAGCATCTACGAGAGGGAGAGTGGATCTACGTACCCTTGTACATCGCTAAGCGGGAAGCATTAAGAAACGCGGTTGGTGTAGTAGAACGTCTTCGCGATCCAAATCGCCGAGTGTCCCGCGATCTCATCACGATCCATCCCGCGATCCAATCACGATCCGTCCCGCGAACTTCATCATGATCCGTCCCGCGATCTCATCATGATCCGTCCAGCTAACTCATCACAATCCGTCCCGCAAACTCATCACGATCCATCTCGCGCTCTTGATCACGGTCTTTCCGATGTAGCGCCGAACGGACGACACCTCCGCATTCAGCACACGTACAACTCGATGATGATCTCCGCCTTCTTGATCCAGCAAGAGGGAGCGGGGAGGTAGAAGAGTTCTCCCGCAGCATGACGGTGCTGCGGCGATGGTGGTGGGACTATTCCGGCAGGGCTTCGCCTAAGCACTGCAGAAAACCGATCTAGAGGAGAAGCTATGCACTAGAGGAACGGGTGGCACATGGCTGAAAATCTTGTGCCAAAACCCTAAAATCCTCTAGTATATATAGGAGGAAAGGAGGAGGAGGCTTGGCTTCCACGGAGGCAGCCCTTGGGTCGGCCAAACCAAGGAGGGAGGAGTCCTCCTCCTCCACTCCTAGTATGATTAGGACTCCTTCCTTATTTGGCCCTTTTTGCCTTTTTCCACCTTTTTCCTTTTGGGCTTTTCTTCCCAGCCGCATGGGCCTTGTGTGGGACTTCCACCAGCCCACAAAGGGCTGGTATTTACTCTCCCACAGCCCATATAGCCTCTTGGGTCGAAATACCCCTCCCGATGGTCCCCCGGTACACTACCAGCACTCCCGGTACACTACCGATGAGCCCAAAACTTTTCCGGCGACCAAAACAGGACTTCCTATATATCAATCTTTACCTCCGGACTATTCCGGAGATCCTCGTGACGTCTAGGATATCATCCGGGACTCCGAACAACCTTCGGTCACCACCATACATAACTCTATACTACTGAAGCGTCACCAAACCTTAAGTGTGTAGACCTTGCGGGTTCGAGAACTATGTAGACATGACCGAGACACCTCTACGGTCAATAACCAATAGCGGGACCTAGATGCCCATATTGGTTCCTACATATTCTATGAAGAACTTTATCGGTCGAACCTCTATGTCAAGGATTCAGTTAATCACGTATGATGTTCCCTTTGTTCTTTCGTATGTTACTTGCCAGAGATTCGATCGTCGGTCTCTGTATAACTAGTTCAACCTCGTTATCGGCAAGTCTCTTTACTCATTCCATAATACAAGATCATGTGGCTAACACTTAGTCACATTTCTTGCAAGGCTTATTGTGATGTTGTATTACCGAGTGGGCCCTGAGATACCTCTCCGTCACACGGAGTAACAAATCCTAGGCTTGATCCATGCCAACTCAACAGACACCCTCGGAGATACCTGTAGAGCACCTTTATAGTCACCCAGTTACGTTGCAACGTTTGATACACATAAGGCACTCCTCCAGTATTCGTGAGTTGCATGATCTCATGGTCATAGGAACATATACTTGACATGCAGAAAAAAGTAGCAATAAACTGACAGGATCATATGCTACGTTTGTAGTTTGGGTCTTTTCCATCAGACCATTCTCCTAATGATGTGATCCTGTTTATCAAATTACATCTCATGTCCATGGCTAGGAAACCTTAACCATCTTTGATCAAAGAGCTAGTCTATTAGAGGCATACTAGGGACATGGTTTTGTGTATGTATCCACACATGCATCTAAGTCTCCGACCAATACAATTATAGCATGGATAATAAACGATTATCATGAACAAGGAAATATGATAATAACTAATTTATTATTGCCTCTAGGGCATATTTCCAACAGTCTCCCACTTGCACTAGAGTCAATAATATAGTTCACATCACCATGTGATTCGCATTGTTATGAATCTAACACCCAATGAGTTCTGGGACTTGATCATGCTTTGCATGTGAGAGAGGTTTTATAGTCAACGGGTCTATGACATTCAGATCCGTGTGTACTTTGCAAGTTTCTATGTCAAACCGTAAACACTGCTACCACACTCCACCTGGTACTATTCCAAATGGCTGCTCCACTATACGTATCCAGATTGCTACTACGAGTCATCTGGATCGGTCTTAAAGCTTGCATCGACGTAACTCTTTGCGGTGAACTCTTTATCACCTCCATAATCGAGAAACATCTCCTTCGTCTTTTAGTTACTAAGGATAATCGTGACCGCTGTCCAGTGCTCCATTCCAAGATCACTCTGAAACCTTCCGGCCATACTTATGGCAAGGCTGACATCGGGTCTTGTGCACATAATTGCATACATGATTGAGCATATGGCTGAAGCATAGGGGATGAAACTCATCTTTTCTCTATCTTCTGCAGTCACTGGGCATTTAGTCTTACTCAACCTCACACCTTACAAATCAGGCGAGAACTCTTTCTTTGACCGATCCATTTTGAATTATTTCAAAAACTTTGTCAAGGTATGTACTTATTGAAAAGTCTCATCAAGCTTCTTGATCTATCTCTATAGATCTTGATGCTCAACAATTAGGTAGCTTTATTCAGGTCTTCCTTTGAAAATCACTTTTCAAACAACCGTTTATGCTTTCCAGAAATTTCACATTATTTCCGAATAGCAATATGTCATACACATATACTTATCAGAAACTCTATGGTGCTCCCACTCACTTTATTGTAAATACAAGTTTCTCATAAACTTTGTATAGACTCAAAAACTTTGATCACCTTCTCAAAGTGTATATTCCAACTCCGAGATGCTTGCTTCAGTTCATAGAAGCTTCACTGAAGCTTGCACACCTTTTAGCATCCTTAGGACTGACAAAACCTTCTGGTTGTATCTCATACAACCTTTCCTTAAGGAAGGAAACAATGTTTTGGTATCCATCTGCCAGATTTCATAATTGAAAAATGCAGCAACTGCTAACATAATTCCAACAGACTTGAGCATCGCTATGAGTGAGAAAGTCTCATCACAGTCAACTCCTTGAACTTGGTGGAAACGTCTTTGCGACAAGTCGAGCTTCATAAATGGTGACATTCACCATCAGCGTCTGTCTTCATCTTAAAGATCCATTTGTACTCAACGACCTACCGTCCAACGAGCAAGTCTACCAAAGTCTATACTTGGTTTTCATACATGGATCCTTTCTCGGATTTTATGGCCTCTAACCATTTGTCGGTTTCCGGTCCCATCATCGCTTCTCCATAGTTCGTAGGTTCATTGTTGTCCGACAACTTGACCTCTAAGATAGGGTTGCCGCACCACTCAGGAGCAGTACACGTCCTTGTCAACCAACGAGGTTCGATAGTAACTTGATCCGAAGCTTCATGATCATCATCATTAACTTCCTCTTCAACTAACGTAGGCTTCACAGAAACAACTTCCTGCGCTACGCTACTCTTTGGTTGAAACAGAGGTTCAATAACCTCATCAAGTTCTATCCTCCTCCCACTTAATTCGTTCAAGAGAAACTTTTTCTCGAGAAAGGACCCAGTTTTAGCAACAAACATTTTATGCTTGGATCTAAGATAGAAGGTACACCCAACTGTTCTTAGGGTATTCGATGAAGATGCATTTCTCCGCTTTGGGTTCGAGCTCATTAGGTGAAAACATTTTCCACACAAGCGTCGTAGCCCCAAACATTAAGAAATGACAGCTTAGGTTTCTATCAAACCATAATTCACACGGTGTCATCTCAGTGGATTTAGATGGTGCCCAATTTAAAGTGAATGTAGTTGTCTCTAATGCATAACCCCAAAATTATAGTAACAAAACGATAAGAGACATCATAGCATGCACCATATCCAATAGACCACGACTATGACGTTCGGACACACCATCACACTATGGTGTTCGAGGTGGCGTGAGTTGTGAAACAATTTTCACATTGTCTAAAGTTGTATGCCAAACTCGCAACTCAGATATTCATCTCGACGATCATATTGTAGACATTTTTATCTTTTTGTCACGATGATCTTAAACTTCACTCTGAATTTGCTTGAACCTTTCAAATGATTCAGACTTGTGTTTCATTAAGCAAATATACACTATATCTACTCAAATCATGAGTGAAGGTAAGAAAATAACGATATCCACCGCACTCTATAAGACTCATTGGATTGCATACATCAAAATGTATCATTTCCAATAAGTCACTTGCCCACTCCATCAAACCAGAAAGATGGGGTCCTTAGTCATCTTGACCAAGAGGCATGGTTCGCATGTCTCAACCGATTCAAAATCGAATGAGTCAAAAGATCCATCAGCATGGTGTTTCTTCATGCGTTTTATACCAATATGACATTTAGCGGCAGTGGCACAAGTATGTGGTACTATTATTATTAACTTTGTATCTTTTGGCATCAATGTGATGAACATGTGTATTACTACGATCAAGATTCAACAAACCATTCTCACTGGGTGCTTGACCATTGAAGGTATTATTCATGTAGACAGAATAACCATTATTCTCTAACTTAAATGAATAACCGTGTTGCAATAAAGACGATCCAATCACGTTCATGCTCAACGCAAAACACCAAATAACATTTATTTAGGTTTGTCACTAATCCTGAAGGTAGAGAGAGCATCCGATGTTGATCACATCAACCTTGGAAACATTTTCAACACACATCGTCACCTCACCCCTAGCTAGTTCTTTGTTTATTCTGTAGCTTTTATTTCGATTTACTAACGTTTAGCAACCGAACAGGTATCCAATACCCATGTGCTACTAGGAGTACTAGCAAGGTACACATCAATAACACGTATATCAAATATACTTTTGTCGACGTTGCTAGCCTTCTTATCTACCAAGTATCTAGGGTTGTTCCGCTTCAGCGACCGCTCCCCTCATAATTGAAGCACTTAGTCTCGGGTTTGGATTCAATTTTGGGTTGCTTCACCGGAGCAGCAACTGACTTGCTATCCTTGAAGTTTCCCTCCTTTCCCTTGCCCTTCTCAAAACTAGTGGTTTTACTAACCATCAAAACTTGATGCTCCTTCTTGATTTCTACCTTCGCGGTGTCAAACATCGCGAATAGCTCAGGGATCATTATTTCTATCCCTGGCGTTTATGGTTCATCACCAAGTTCTAGTAGCTTAGTGACAGTGACTTGGAGAACAATATCAATCACTATCTTATCTGGAAGATCAACTCCCACTCGATTTAAGCAATTGTAGCAGCCAGACAATCTGAACACATGCTCAACGATTGAGCTATTCTCCTTCATCTTACAGGCAAAAAATCTTGTTGGAGATCTCATGTCTCGCAACATGGGCACGAGCCTGAGATCCTAATTTCAGCTCTTAGAACATCTCATATGTTCCATGACATTCAAAACGTTTTCGAGCCTCAATTCTAAGCTGTAATGCATGATGCACTAAACTATCAAGTAGTTATCAGAATGTGCCTGTCAGATGTTCACAACATCTACAAACAACGCTAGAGGGGTTGGCGCACCGGGCGGTGCATTAAGGACATAAGCCTTTTGTGCAGCAATGAGGACAATCCTCAGATCACGGAGCCTGTCCGCAATATTGCCACCATCCTCTTTTAACTCTATTTCTCTAGGAACATATAAAAATTCAAGGGAGCTACAGCGTGAGCTAGTAATCTACAACACAATTTGCAAAGACACTACTGACTATGTTCATGATAATGAGTTCAATTAATCATATTAGTTAAGAACTCCCACTCAAATTGACATCCCTCCAGTCATTCGAGTGATACATGATCCAAATTCACCAACTCAAATCCGATCATCACGTGAGTTGAGGTGGTTTCAATGGTGAACATCATCATGTTGATGATATCTACTATATGACTCATGTTCGACCTTTTGGTCTCTTGTGTTCCGAGGCCATGTCTGTACATGCTAGGCTCGTCAAGTTTAACCCGAGTGTTCTGCATGTGCAACACTGGCTTGCACTCGTTGTATGTGAACGTAGAGTCTATCACACCCGATCATCACGTGGTGTCTCAACACGACGAACTTTCGCAATGGCGCACACTCGGGGAGAACACAATTCATCTTGAAATTTAAGTGAGGGATCACCTTATAATGCTACCGTCGTCCTAAGGAAAACAAGGTGCATAAAAGGATTAACATCACATGCAAATCATAAGTGACATGATATGGCCATGAACTTGTGCTTTTGATCTCCATCTTGAAAGCACCGGCATGATCTCCATCGTCACCGGCACGACACCATGATCTCCATCATCTTGATCTCCATCAATGTGTAACCATTGGGGTTGTTGCACCCATCATGCTTGTACTACTATTGCTACCGTTTAGCGATAAAGTAAAGCATTACATAGCGCTTAATGATTGACACGCAGGTCATACAATAATTAAAGACAACCCTATGGCTCCTGCCGGTTGCCGTACTCATCGACATGCAAGTCGTGATAATCTATACATCACATGATCATCTCATACATCACATATATCACATCATGTAATTGGCCATATCACATCACAACCTACCCTGCAAAAACAAGTTAGACGTCCTCTAATTGTTGTTGCATGTTTTACGTGGCTGTTACGGGTATCTAGCAAGAACAATTCTCATCTATGCAAAAACCACAACAGTGATACACTAGTTGCTTTTCAACCTACTCAAGGACCGCCTTTGTCGAATCCGATCCAACTAAAGTAGGAGAAACAGACACCCGCCAGCCATCTTTGGGCAACGAAGTTACACGTCAGTTGATGGAACCGGTCTCTCGTAAGCGTACGAGTAATGTTGGTCCGGGACGCTTCATCCCACAATACCGCTGAACCAAAACACGACCAAGGGAGGAAGCAATCTAAGCATCAACGCCCACAAACTCTTTGTGTTCTAGTCGAGATCTCATCTACACATAGACCTAGCTCATGATGCCACTGTTGGGGAACGTTGCATGGGAAACAAAAAATTTCCTACGCACACGCAAGATCTATCCATGGTGATGAGCATCTACGAGAGGGAGAGTGGATCTATGTACCCTTGTAGATCGCTAAGCGGGAAGCGTTAAGAAACGCGGTTGGTGTAGTCGAACGTCTTCACGATCCAAATCGCCGAGTGTCCCGCGATCTCATCAAGATCCGTCCCGCGATCCAATCACGATCCGTCCCGGGAACTTCATCACGATCCTTCCCGCGATCTCATCATGATCCATCCTACGAACTCATCACGATCCGTCCTGCGAACTCATCACGATCCGTTTCGCGATCTTGATCACGGTCTTTCCGATCTAGCGCCGAACGGACGGCACCTCCACGTTCAGCACACGTACAGCTCGATGACGATCTCCTCCTTCTTGATCCAGCAAGAGGGAGCGGGGAGGTAGAAGAGTTCTTCGGCAGCGTGATGGTGCTGCGGCGATGGTGGTGGAACTATTCCGGCAGGGCTTCGCCTAAGCACTTCAGAAAACCGATCTAGAGGAGAAGCTATGCGCTAGAGGAACGGGTGGCACGTGGCTGAAAATCTTGTGCCAAAACCCTAAAATCCTCTAGTATATATAGGAGGAGAGGAGGAGGAGGCTTGTATGCCAAAGAGGCAGCCCTTGGGTCGGCCAAATCAAGGAGGGAGGAGTCCTCCTCCTCCACTCCTAGTAGGATTAGGACTTCTTCCTTATTTGGCCCTTTTTTGCCTATTCCATCTTTTTCCTTTTGGGCTTTTCTTCCCAGCTGCATGGGCCTTGTTGGAAATATGCCCTAGAGGCAATAATAAAATGGTTATTATTGTATTTCCTAGTTCATGATAATTGTCTATTGTTCATGCTATAATTGTGTTAACCGGAAACCGTAATACATGTGTGAATACATAGACCACAACATGTCCCTAGTGAGCCTCTAGATGACTAGCTCGTTGATCAATAGATGGTCACGGTTTCATGACCATGGACATTCGATGTCGTTGATAACGGGATCACATCATTAGGAGAATGATGTGATGGACAAGACCCAATCCTAAGCATAGCACTAGATCGTGTAGTTCGTTTGCTAAAGCTTTTCAATGTCAAGTATTGTTTCCTTAGACCAGGAGATTGTGAAACTCCCGAATACGGTAGGAATGCTTTGGGTGTGCCAAATGTCACAACGTAACTGGGTGGCTATAAAGGTGCACTACGGGTATCTCCGAAAGTGTCTGTTGGGTTGGCACGAATCGAGACTGGGATTTGTCACTCCGTGTGACGGAGAGGTATCTCTGGGCCCACTCGGTAAGACATCATCATAATGAGATCAATGTGACTAAGGATTTAGCCACGGGATGATGTATTACAGAACGAGTAAAGAGACTTTCCTGTAACAAGATTGAACAAGGTATAGAGATACCGACGATCGAATCTCGGGCAAGTATCATACCGATAGACAAAGGGAATTGTATACGGGAATTATTGAATCCCCGACATCGTGGTTCATCCGATGAGATCATCGTGGAGCATGTGGGAGCCAACATGGGCATCCAGATTCCGCTGTTGGTTATTGGCCGGAGAAGTGTCTCGGTCATGTCCACGTGTCTCCCGAACCCGTAGGGTCTACACACTTAAGGTTCCATGACGCTAGGGTTATAGGGAAATGGTATACGTGATTACCAAAAGTTGTTAGGAGTCTCGGATGAGATCCCGGAAGTCACGAGGAGCTCCAGAATGGTCCGGAGGTCAAGATTGATATATAGGAAGTCCAATTTTGGTCACCGGAAAGTTTTTGGGCTCATCGGTATTGTATCGGGAGTGCCAAGAGGGTACCGGAGGACCCCCGGGAGGGGTGTGACGACCATAGGACTTTGCGGGCCCTTATAGGAGGTGTGACAGCTCTTATTGGGCTTGCCAAGACCTTCTAGAAAGGCCCATGTGGCTGGAGATCTAGAGATAAAGGGCAAAGGGTTTTAAAAAGAGGAGATCCACCTCCCTTGTGGGAGGTGGACTCTATCCCCACTTCGGCCGAAGCCCTCCTCTTTGGAGGAGGGGCCAAGGCAGCCCTCCCTCTCCCTCCTCCTATATATACTTGAGGTTTTGGCCTTGTGAGGACAGTTCCGAACTCCCTCTCTCTCACGGAAAGCCCTACCACTCTTCTTCTTCCTCCACAGCGCTTAGGCGAAGCCCTGCCAGAATACCTTGCTACTCCACCACCACCACGCCGTCGTGCTGCTGTTGGAGCCCTTCCCTAACCTCTCCTTCCTCCTTGCTGGATCAATGTGTAGGAGACGTCACCGGGCTACACGTGTGTTGAACGCGGAGGCGCCGTTGTTCGGCGCATAGATCGGAATCCACCGCGATCTGAATCGCTGCGAGTGCGACTCCATCAACCGCGTTTTTGTAACGCTTCCGCTTAGCAATCTTCAAAGGTATGAAGATGCAATCTCTCCCCACTCGTTGCTGGCTTCTCCATAGATAGATCTTGGTGATACGTAGGAAAATTTTGATTTACTACTACGTCTCCCAATAGTGGCAACATGAGCTAGGTCTATGTGTAGAATCTATGCACGAGTCGAACACAAAGCAGTTGTGGGCATCGATTTTGTTAATTTTCTTACCACTACTAGTCTTATCTTCATTCGGCGGTATTGTGGGATGAAGCGGCTCGGACCGACTTTAGACGTACGCTTACGTGAGACTGGTTCCACCGCCTGACATGCACTTGTTGCATAAGGTGGCTAGCGGGTGTCTGTCTCTCCCACCTTAGTCGGATTGGATTCGATGAAAAGGGTCCTTATGAAGGGTAAATAGAAATTGGCATATCACGTTGTGGTTTTGACGTAGGTAAGAAACGTTCTTGCTAGTAACCTATAACAGCCACGTAAAAACTTGCAACTACAAGTTAGAGGACGTCTAACTTGTTTTTGCAGCATATGCCTTGTGATGTGATATGGCCAAAGGATGTGATGTGATGCATTGTGATGTATGAGATTGATCATGTTCTTGTAATAGGATTCACGACTTGCATGTCGATGAGTATGACAACCGGCAGGAGCCATAGGAGTTGTCTTATTTTATTGTATGACCTGCGTGTCAATCATAAACGCCATGTAATTACTTTACTTTATTGCTAAACGTTAGCCATAGTAGGAGAAGTAATAGTTGGCGAGAAAACTTCATGAAGACACAGTGATGGAGATCATGATGATGGAGATCATGGTGTCGTGCCGGTGACAGTGATGATCATGGTGCCCCGAAGATGGAGATCAAAGGAGCAAGATGATAATGGCCATATCATGTCACTATATTGATTGCATGTGATGTTTATCATGTTTATATCTTATTTGCCTAGAACGATGGTAGTAAATAAGATGATCTCTCACTAAAATTTCAAGAAAAGTGTTCACCCTAACTGTGCACCATTGCTAAGGATCGTTGTTCCGAAGCACCACGTGATGATCGGGTGTGATAGGTTCTAACGTTCGCATACAACGGGTGTAAGCGAGATTTACACACGCGAAACACTTAGGTTGACTTGACGAGCCTAGCATGTACAGACATGGCCTCGGAACACGGAAGACTGAAAGGTCGAACATGAGTCATATGGAAGATACGATCAACATGGAGATGTTCACCATGGATGACTAGTCCGTCTCACGTGATGATCGGACACGGGCTAGTTGATATGGATCATGTGTCACTTGGATGACTAGAGAGATGTCTATATAAGTGGGAGTTCATTAAATAATTTGATTATGTGAACTTAATTACCATGAACTTAGTCTAAAATTATCTTTACAATCTATATTGTAGATCCAATGGCCAACGCGAATGTCACCCTCAATTTCAACGCGTTCCTAGAGAAAACCAAGCTGAAAGATGATGGAAGCAACTATGCGGACTGGGTCCGTGGCTTGAGGATCATCCTCATAGCTTCCAAGAAATTGGATGTCCTTGATGCACCACTAGGTGACCCACCCCTTCTCCCAGCAGAGCAAGACGTTGCGAACGCTTGGCATTCTTGCTGCGATGATTACTCCATTGTTCAGTGCGGCATGCTTTACAGTTTAGAACCGGGGCTCCAAAAGTGTTTTGAGCAACACGGAGCATATGAGATGTTCCAAGAGCTGAAACTGGTTTTCCAAGCTCATGCCCGGATCGATAGATATGACGTCTCCGACAAGTTCCTCAGCTGTAACATGGAGGAGAATAGTTTTGTTAGTGAGCACATCCTCAAGATGTCTAGGCTACACAACCGCTTGACTCAGCTGGGAGTTAATCTCCCGGATGACTCGGTCATTGACAGAATCCTCCAGTCGCTTCCACCTAGCTACAAGAGCTTTGTGATGAACTACAACATGCAAGGGATGGAGAAGTCCATTCCTGAGTTGTACTCGATGCTGAAATCAGCAGAGGTCGGGATCAGAAAGGAGCATCAAGTGTTGATGGTAAATAAGACCACTAGTTTCAAGAAAGCCAAGGGTAAGAAGAACTTCAAGAAGGACGACAAAGTTGTTGCCGCGCCCGGTAAGCAAGTTGCCGGGAAGAAGAAGAACAAGCATGGAACCAAGCCTGAGACTGAGTGCTTTTACTGCAAGGGTACCGGTCACTGGAAGCGGAACTGCCCCAAGTACTTAGCGGATAAGAAGGACGGCAACATTAAAGGTATATGTGATATACTTGTTATTGATGTGTACCTAACCAGCGCTCGTAGTAGCTCCTAGGTATTTGATACCGGTGCAGTTGCTCACATTTGTAACTCCAAGCAGGAGCTGCGGAATAAGCGGAGGCTGGCAAAGGACGAGGTGACGATGTGTGTCGGGAATGGTTCCATGGTCGATGTGATCGTCGTCGGCACGCTACCTCTACATCTACCTTCGGGATTAGTGTTAAACCTTAATAATTGTTATTTAGTACCAGCTTTGAGCATGAACATTGTATCTGGATCTCGCTTGATGCGAGATGGCTACTCATTTAAATCTGAGAATAATGGTTGTTCTATTTATATGAGAGAAATGTTTTATGGTCATGCCTCGCTGGTCAATGGTTTATTTTTGATGAATCTCGAACGTGATGTTACACATGTCCATAGTGTGAGTACCAAAAAGTGCAAGGTTGATAACGATAGTCCCACTTACATGTGGCACTGCTGCCTTGGTCATATTGGTGTCAAACGTATGAAGAAGCTCCATACTGGTGGACTTTTGGAGTCTCTTGATTTCGAATCATTTGACACGTGCGAACCATGCCTCATGGCCAAGATGACCAAGACTCCGTTCTCCAGAACAACGGAGCGAGCAACTAACTTGTTGGAAATAATACATACCGATGTATGCGGTCCAATGAGTGTCGAGGCTCGTGGTGGCTACCGTTATGTTCTCACCCTCACTGATGACTTGAGTAGATATGGGTATGTCTAATTAATGAAACATAAGTCTGAAACTTTTGAAAGGTTCAAGGAATTTCAGAGTGAGGTAGACAATCAACGTGCAGGAAAATAAAGTGCCTACGATCTGATCGTGGCGGAGAATATTTAAGTCACGAGTTTGGCACGCACCTAAGGAAATGTGGAATTGTTTCACAACTCACGCTGCCTGGCACACCTCAGCGAAATGGTGTGTTTGAACTTCGTAATCGCACTCTATTAGATATGGTACGATCTATGATGTCTCTTACCGACTTACCGCTATCATTTTGGGGATATGCATTAGAGACTGCCGCATTCACTTTAAATAGGGCACCGTCAAAATCCGTTAAGACGACACCGTATGAATTATGG